>JACCHX010000003.1:11815000-13065000 GCA_018907135.1 Kradibia gibbosae
ATGACCTCACCTTGCGCGCCTACCGATGCTCGAGATTCCATCTCGCGGCTCGGCAGCCGCGGTCGCTCTCGCTTGCCTCGACTGCTCTCGGGATTTCATTATCGCTGAATCGTCGGACGTCCTTTCGCCGCCTCCCTTTGGCCGGTGACCTTATTCTGCCGTCCGCCATTTACAGGGTAACCCCGTTATTACCGGTATGGCAATGATGAATAATTAATGGCTGCCAATAACAATCGACCTTTTCCTTCTTTATTACCGATTTATAAATAAGTCCCCCTCAATGGTACTAGTCCCGTCGATCTTGGTCCAGGCTTCGATCGCGACTTATTTATTGTCCCGGCGTTTTGGCATATCGTTGCGCGCTCAACCTTGTCCATCGACTTTACATCTGGCAATATTTTAAAGCTACGACACTCGCGCGATCTTGATCTTAGATCTGTGTTTTATTTCATCCGTCGAGAGCTCGAGAGAGAGAGAGAGAGAGAGAGCGCTGGCATTTGTCGGGGACGGACTGCGATAGCCGGCGCGAGTCCGGTAAGGAGAAAAAAAGCTCGCGTCGCCGAGTTAAAAGGTGCGTTGGCAGTCGCGAGGAGGCACACGTCAGGTACGTCGCCGCTCTTTAACCGCTAGAGCGCAGGGGAGCCGAGGCGAGCGAAGGATGAATAAGGGGGATTTGGATTTCACCCCACCATTCGACGTCGCTCGAGGCGACGGGCCGCCTCCCTTGCCCGCGCACACCACCTACTTGTTCCGCGCGCGCGCCCCCCCCCGCTCCCCCGTAAGCCCCGCACTCACCCCGACCCACCCCACTGGCTTCGCCTAACGGAAACTCAGCCAGAAATGCAGCCGGCGACTCGCGCGGTGCCCGCTTTTTTACCTGCCGCGGTATCGCGATCCTCGCGCCGCTTCCTGTGCCCCTCAGCCGACTCGTGCCGCCTCTGCCCTTCATAAGATCCGCAGGCTGGAAATGCCGCTATTGTCCTGGGCGCTTGAGGCGCATGAGTCGAGACACTTGCGAGTCAGGCTACAGAGAAAGTTTTTACTCGTGCGCGCTCGGGTCGAGGATGAGTCTCCCTACCGGCGCACGTAGTTCTTGGCGACGAAGCTCCACTGGACTTGGAAATTGCTCCGGGAGCAACATTGCGTTCGATGCAAGCCCTTTGCCTGATTTGAAAGCGTAAAAAAAATAATCTACCGAAAGAAGCCGAAGTTACTGATTTACCCGTTGTTCAATATTACCTTATTTAATTGTCCTCGTATATCGATGCACTTATCACGGTCACGAATATTTTTAAGTAATAACTATTATTATTATACACATATATATATATATATACACATATATATATATCTATGTATATGTAGATAAAATTTGTTGCCATATTCATAATCTCTCTGTATTATGCATTACCTTAAACCTTAGGATTAAACGAAACGATTAAATCGAAGAAACATAGATTCAAGAACCTAATTAATTAACTGATACCATTATATTCTATTGTCTTCCTTATCAAACTAATCAATTCGAAGGGTAGGTGGCGTAAGATTATTAGATTTTAATCGAATCCGTAGTTCCGTCATTGGCGCAAAAAACTTTAATGCTAAAACTGAAACATTAAAACAAGTTGTACCTCGAGAAATATACGATTAAAACTCAAGGCCGATTTTGTAAGATCGGTCGGAAAATGGGTGGTCCCGAAGGTTGATAAACGAGAAACATAGAAATCAATCTCGTACTCATTTATATATATATATATATATATATATTATTTATATATATTATTGATTACGCACTCTAATAATGCCGTTATAAACAAAGAAAAAGTTTTTTAAAAACAAAGATATTTAATTTAAGTTACACTTCTACTCATGTGTTCCTGATTAGTCATCTACATATATTCATTGAATTAGTTCTTTGACTTAATTGATGCTCTACATACTTATCTCTGATTATTTGTTTTATCGTCTTGATAGCATGTACTAATTTAATTGGCATCATACGTTTCTTATTTAAAGCAATAACTGCGTAACTTTTTACGTAAAAACATATTTTAATTTCTTAATATTCATCGTTATTGAAACTTATTATTGATTCGTAAAATACATTAAGAATACGAACCAATGTAATTATTATTACATTCTATTATTATTCTCATAAGACATAATTATTTATCATTTTAATATATGAATTTCCAATAAAATATTACTCAAAGTAATTATTATCGTAATTGTGCCTCTACAAGTCGACGCGCAAGTTAATCTCTTTCTGAAATTTTATCATTTTGTTTTGTTGAATTATTGAAATTTTTCAATGTTTCTCAGGCATAGAAAAAACGTTGAATCCAAAAATAAATCACACATAAGAAATCACTATTCATGTTAACATTGTGATAAAAAATGACTAGATTGTAAGATAATTTATCGCCAAACAGATTGAGTTATTTGTTAACTTCGTATTTATCTTCCTTGAATTCAACCACATTCGAAATGACTATATTATTAATACTTGTCAGCATATCTATAAATAGGTAATCTAAATTAGTGGCTACTCTAGTGAACTTTCCTGAAACATCTTTCAATTGTTCTTTTGGTTACAGATTCGTATCCTTTAATCAAAACATTTATCGATATCAAAATTAAATATAAAATTAATGCTTTTTATCATTGTTACCGTTATTAAATTATTTTTTTGTTTACTGATTAAAAAAAAATAGTTTTATCGTTAGTTAGTTATATTGTATATTTATTATACGTATCTAAATCTATAGAAAGTGCACGTATTTATATTAGAATATCTAAAATGTATTCATTTAATAGCAAATCTACTGTAATAATATTCGAACTATATTTGTTACACTTATTACATTCGCAATATTTATAATGGCTTAGAAATTGATTGGGAGATTTTGAAATTACATTTCCAGATTATTAAAGATTATTTTTACAACAGGTAATATATTATAATCATTAGCTTAGGCTCAAAAATATAAATATTTGTCCTCGTAATCAAAGTTTCCTCTTACGATAAATATTTGGATTTGCTTATCTGCTGTCGGTAATTATTGTGTCGGTCATTTCTAAAAACGACTTTATTTTATATTGCTTTAGAGAAACATTTTGTTTCCAGATTAAAAAAAAAGCTAGTGACAATGTAAAGAATCTTCCAAATACGGTTCATTAATTCGTAAAATTTGTAAGAATCGGAAAGTATTTCAAACGAGTGTTGACTTGTTTGTACGACTCCTGGTTAGCCAATACAACGAATGCAACGCAACGCATGGATTTTCGGATCATTAGCAAAGGAAGAAGAAAGGGCGCATTATCGAAAGGACCATCACCAGTAAGGCCCTATCAACGAGTTGACAAATCAAATTAATCGAAGAGCCAAATGCGCGCCTTATTGTAAAGGTAGCTCGAGCAGCATTTGCTTGCCCTAGAGAGAGAGAGAGAGAGAGCCACCGCAAGAGGGTCGTTTGCACAGTTGCGCTGCAGTCCGAGCAGGGGAGTAGAGGATCCGGGAGCTGGAGTCTCGGTAGCCAGGCGAGGGATAGGAGCCACGAGCCAGAAATGTCCAGGGCAATCGGTCGGCCCCTTGGTCCCGCAGGTGTGCTCCATCTTGGCGACGGCGGAGCGGCTCGGAAAGTGGGTGTCGCGCCGCTCGCCGAGGCGTCGAATGGAGCGGCGTCGCCCTGTTCTTTTTCCGCGGCGGCTCCTTACACTCCCGCCCTACCGACGGGCAGGCGGAGCAAAACGCCCAGCTAGGCACTACCTCATGGCCGCCGGCTGCACTCGCCTCGGCTGGTGCTTTCTACTCGTTGCCGGCCCCCCGGCGAACGGCGACTCTCCGACGCCCATCGCCGACCGATTGGGCTCCTCGGCTGGTGCACGCGACGCTCCCGGGCTTTTGCCGAGCGAAAGCTCTCTCCCCCACCCACCCCTCTCCTGGCCCCCGAGCTCTATTCGCCAAAGCAGCCGAGATCCGCTCTTCGCGATATCGCGGGCAGCGCCTTTTATTGCCGCGCCACTCCAGGCCCGCCGCCAGGGCTGCTCGATCCTCGTGGAAATTTTTACTTACGAAACATCGAGGGACTCGGACGAGTGGTACTGCTGCATCTTCGGCGGGTCTATCAGATTCCTTTTCTCTTTCACCAGTCGAATTCAATTATTTGATTTTCTTAGCTCCGTATAGCAATAATTCATTCGAGTTTAGCGCTTAATAATTATTATTTTTTATTTTTTCAGTAATGTCGTATTAAAGCCATTGTTAAATATAAAGTTGGATTTTTTTTTTTGACGAATTCTAGTTCTTTGCGTAAAGACTCTTTCTTCTTTAAACGAGTGAAAAGTAATATCACATTGCGAATTAATCTTAAATATTCAATTGTATGAGGTATTGTGGTGCGCAACTTAATATTCGGCTGAACATTTTTAATAATGGCAGACGATATTACACACAATTAATACAGCCTTAATTTTTATCCACTATTCACCCGCGGATGGAACGTAAAAAAGTGTTCGGAAATATTTACAATAGCAATACTTTTTGTTACGTTTGAAAATATTGAATTCTGTACAAAAAAAATGAAACTTCTTGTAAAAGTGTCTCGTTTTTTCCGATGGTTGTCGTTTTTCCTTGCTTCTTACTTTATCAATGAAACGTGTCGCCAATTTTCTGAGCAATGTGCAGTTTTTTAAATTCTGATTATATCCCAATAAATTACCTTCTTTTCTGCACTCGAGTAGCTTTAAAGCTGCATTACAGTCAACCTGATAAATATGGACTTTGATTAGCGCTACATTAATAAATATAAACATTTTACTTTTTTATTGTAATTTTATTAAAAATATATATATAATGTTGTGCGAAAAGATTTAGAATTTAGAAAATAGCTTTCTTCGTCCCGATTGCGCACTAATGTAATCTGAAGAACGAATATTCATTTTTAAGTGTCTAGGAAGTCTACGGCGGACATTGCCGTAAGATAAATCTAAAAAGTTCAATTTATTTCTACGTTAATATATATGGTGGAATCGAGTGCGCCTCAAGATTTTAACTATTGAATGAAAATACCAAAAAATACTTTAAAAATAAAAAGTACATTTATATTGCGAATATACCAATTCGGGTCCTTTATTTTTTACTTTGGAGCCGCATATATTACTTGCAAAGGATTTTTTTTTCGAACACATCTTTTTTCTAGGACAAGAGTTTTCGGTGTTCTGCAATTTTTTAAAACAAGTTGGTCTTTCCATATTCTTATTTTCTACGGATATGTCTGATGCAAGTAATTTGACCAGTCGATTTTTAATATCAACTTTAGTTCGTTCAATTGCGTCGTCACTGTCATCGTCTAGGTTATAATCGCAAAATCTACGTTCGAGATTCGCGACAGTTAATTTAGTTACTTATCTGTAGATAAATAACGAATAAATGAAATTTTACATTTGATTTATTTACCTAATAGAATTAGATTCTGCGTTAGGCTCGTCACTATTGCAGGAAGCAGAGGTGCAACGTTTCAGAGAGTTCCGTGAACACGATGACGATTTTTTTAGTGCATTCCCCATTGCTCACGCGATCATTTGTAAAAGTCTTACTCGATACTTTCGATCATTTAATTTGGACAATATTACACTGCTACTATAATTCGACCTTCCTAAATAATAATGTTGTTACTACGCTACACGAGCTTGAATTCAATTGTTTTTACCTGCATTAATTTTACTCTATGTGACAAAAGTTGGGAACAAAGACGGTGTCAGGATAGGGAAATAAGACCAATAGTTATCATTATTCGTGTGATCTTTATTTGTACATGAAGAAGACAATCTTAGATACAAAATTAATAAGATCATTATGTCTAATACTCGATAAATAGAAAAGAAGTTCTTAAGTAAAATATAAATTTTGAAAATAATTATTCGCAACAAGTATCCATACATGTTTTTCATTAGTTGTGTCGCATTTATTTGAAAATATATAAAATAAATATACGATAAATGTATACGTATTTTATATCAATAAAGAAAAAAATGTATTTTTAAAAATAAAGAAAAAAAAATTCTTTGAGCCCAAAAAGATTTACAAAAATCATTTGTAATTCATATGTGCGACTCTCGCAATCTCGATGCTTTTTAATTTAACAATAAGTCAACAAACCTAATTATACATCCAATGATAATAGGCCGTGCATATATTAAGCTCCCTAATGCACCATTTTCATAATGGTACATCATTGATAATTGCTTCAAATAAAATACTTATTAAAAAATGCACTTTTTATTATAACATATTATTTTAGGTACTACGCGATACCCGAAGAGAACAGTTTCTATAAAATGTTTCCAAAAACATATTTTGCTTTTCATAGGCTGTTATAATATAAAGCACAAAAAAACTTTAGGTAAACAGAAAAATGCCTTTCTACAATTAATTATTCATTGCATAATCGATAAAAAAGGTTTTATCCCGATGACAAAACAAGCACAACTTTTATAATACTTTGTGTTATTAAACTCTGTTAACAATTTAAATATCAAATATAGAAATATACCGATAACGCGCACTTGCACCTCCGCTCTGCGCAAGTGTGAAAAAAGACTTCTGAACATAGCACTCGAGCTACGAATCCTACGCTAAATCATAAATACGTAACACTTTTTATTTATAAGAAATTGTTTCGGCCGAGCTTCATTATGATCAGTTCCGAGAAATCATGCATCTAAAAAAAGATATGCACACACATATGCACACACACACACACACATTTCTGGAAATTCAAGTTCGATGGGATTCTAGTGGACTGGTGGTGCCGATCACAATGAAGCCGGACTGCGGCGAACTCCGCAGAACCCCATCGGCATTCGGGCTCGAGGGCATCGTATCACTTCGTATCACGACAAATCGCCCCGGGGCCTAGCCGTTCTTCGGGGAAAAGTACAAGTCCCGGATGAGCATCGAGGTGACCGAGGGCACCTGCTTCTGGCCGTGGAGGGTCGGGTCGAGATTGTTGTAACTGGCGAAATCCGTGGCGACCTTGCGCGCCGTCATCGTCAGCATCTTGGAGAGGTCGGTCGTCGAGGCGTGCTTGTCGATGACCTCGCAGAGGCTCTGCACGAACCAGGTGCCCTCCTCCGGATTCCTCCAGGAGAAAAAGCCTGAGGAAAACAAATTCGACTTTGCATTGCTTGGCCGACACTTTTTTGTTTTTTTTTTTTTTGCTCTCCGTGTACTCTGCATTTGGGCTTACGTGGCGTTTGTCCCGAGAGTCGATGCGATCCTTTTCAATATTACCCACTGACATTTTCTCCGCGTTTCGCGATATATTTAATACGTGTATAGTACATATATATGCGTGTGTTTATATTCTCACCTTCGACCGTACTGTGCGCAAAGAGGAAATCTGCATGCGTTGGAATTTTATAAGAAGTAGTTGACGAGTCGGTTTCCGTCATTCCAGAGCGTTGCATTTTCACACCACCGTCCAGCTTATCTCCTCTACAGGCCTGCAATTGTAACCAGATTTATCTTATGGCATGGATGCTAATTATTTTTAGCTTTTTCTTTAATATCGCTCTTTATTGCCGTCTAAATTAAATGCTTGTGAAACTTACTTGAAAGAAGAATAGCTTTGGCTTCCCGGCTAATGTACTGCATCTATCGGCAGTGAAAGGCTTCCATATATTGTCCAGTTTATAAACAACATCTTTTGCGCAGATAAAATCGTTTTGCAGTCCGTGCGTCAATACAAAAATGCATATACAGTCATTTTCCGTGTGATCTTCTTCGCTTACTGCAAAGTAGGGTACAAAAAAATAGCTTACGTAAAAAAAACCACGACAGCTTGGCTTAGCCAGCCAATGGGTATCGTGTCTTTGACGATGGTGATTTTTTCAAAAGAAAAATAAAACAAGCCACGACGACAATACGGTTAATGATTGTGCATTGGGTAAGAGCTTGGACTCACGCTTATTAATCTTGTTCATTATACTGCTGTGTTCGAAGTCGTCGCACATTTCGACCGTGAATCCAAGTGCTTGGAAGGTTAGCTCTATTCGTCTTGCATCGGCCGTCGAACCTTCGCGCGTCTCGAAACCCATGTCAAAATGTTCATGATTAAAAATAACGCACTTTCCACGACTTCGATGATGCATATTGTAACAATCGGCATCTTTTTTCGACGAGATTTTCCCTAATATCTCGACCGAGGAGCTGCAATTGAGAGATTAGCTTTACCCTTGAGCACCTCCACAACTAAGCGCTAACGAAATGCTGTATTTTATATTACTTGTGACTGTATAGAAATCAATTTCTATGTTCATTATACTTTACGGTAAAAATTTCGGCTCACAATAATGCTAATGCATTGGTAAAGTGAAGCGCCACTGAACTGTTATGAGTTCGAAAGTTATATCAAAATGTGAATTATTAAGTGTACTGTCTTCTTAAAATACATCTGTATGAATAAATGCGTGTTTGCGTGTGCGTGTGCAATAATTTAAGTAATAATATATATATTGTTGTTAAACAACATTTCTGAAATTCTTAAATAGATGAAAAAAGAAATTTTAATCTTACAATGGATAGTTATCTTCGTCTGCTCGTGATGCAAACGCATCGTGAGAATTGATTTTATTGTACCTCCAATTCGATGAATAAGATCTGTCGAGTTCTGGAGTTGTCGAATACCCTTGATCCGGGGAAATCTATAAAGAAAATGAATTTCTGTAATTTTAAGCAGCTTGTCAGAATTACAAGCAAGCTTTTCGTAAAACGCGAATAATTCCGAATCCCGAATGCGCGGATGCTGCAGATTATTTTCCAACGAAATCCAACGAATGCACGCGTACTCTTTTTCTTTGTCGCGCCAACGGGTTAAGAATCGTTTCAATAACAGAATCCGAAAAGAATTGCCGTTCTACCGAGGAAAAATCACGTGGCGGGAATTCGCGTCCAATTTTTATCGAAAAAGGTCTTGTCCGATTGTAAAACTGAAGCAGCGAGAGGCGAAGAGCATTAACCGACCGAAACCGTATCAGGGATTTTCCCTCGGCGCCAAGCCCTAACCCACCGATCTTAAAAAGAAAGGACATCGTCTTCGCGGAAAGGCTGGGCAAGCGTAACGTAAAAGACCGATCGAGGAGCGAATGATATCCCGGAGCAAGGGGCGCAGGAGCCATCATCGGGCGGCCGACGGTGGCTCCGAGCCACGCGTGCGTGTGGTTCCCGGGGGCAGCGCCCCCCCCCCCGGCCCCAACGACTAGCCGAGAGCTGAAGGACGATCGAACCGCCAGGTTCCAGTAGGCGCTCGTCCTCTGGGGCGTGACGAATCCCGGGGCGGTGGCGGAGCTCGACGTCGTGGTGGGACGGTGGGCTGCGATGGCCGGCGAGCCGAGGTCGCTCCTCTCCCCCATGCTGTCGATCACGTCGCTCACGCGCTGCCGGCGCTTAGCCCGTCCCGGCGTCCTCGACTGCGACTCCTCGATGTCCGACATCTGCGTTTAACATCGTCTGCGTTAAAATAGCACCGTACCTCGGGGCCAAGGCCCTGTCGGGACCCGGAGTCCGCCCCGCCCGAGCCCCCTCCTCCCCCCGTCGTCGTCCTCGTCGTCCCCTGCGGATTCGCTCGGCTCCCGACGAGGCCGGCGCCAGGTACGAGCCGCGGTATCCGTTTACATCCCGCCACCTCGTCCCGGCCCCGTCCGTCCGAGCGCTTCGTCGCCTTTTTTAACTACGTCCCTGTGCGATCCATGTTAATTCTGATTCCCCTCGGCATTCAAGAGCAAATATTGTGCAAATATTCCCAAACGCATTGAAAATAACTTCGAGGCTCCAACTGCTTGCTTCTTTCCAAATTTTTTCAATATCCTCGTCGCGTCTTCGTTCTTACGATATTCGCTATCCCTCATTGGTTTAACGAGCCGCAATCTTCGTGTAAAAATTTTAAGGTACCTTTTTTCATCGAGACTAAAACAATTGTTGATCAATTTATAAGCATATTTCATAACCTCGTAATCCCGAACGAAAATCTACGAGAGCTTTGAATGAGAAAAAATTTACCAAAAAAAAAAAAAAAATAAATAAAAAAAAATACCAATATTAGTCTGCATTAATTTTTGAGCGATTCTACCAGTGAAAGTTGAAATAACCGATAAAACACAATCGATTATTACCTACATTTCGCCAAAGAAAACAATTTACCAGCGAATTTAAATAACAAACGGCACATAGGCTTTCGCTAAATTATCGGGCCATTAAGGATGTTAAATTAAAAAAGTCCTTACGAAAATTAAATTGATAAATAGCAGAATAATGATGAGCAGCTCGTTAAAATTGTACTGGTAGACGCAAAATCCATCCTGCTCCTGTTGCATTATTGCAATTAGGAGCTAACGATCGCTCCCGAACGAATCGCGCGTTCCACTCAAACAAACTGGCGCGAAAAGAAAAGCAGTGCAATGCGTCACACGTGAGCGGTGCAAGAAGGTCGCGGCTACAATTAACCAGTTCGGCGAGCGCGGGACGCTTTTATAAACAACAATAATAACAACGCGTGCTCGTAATTATCCCGTGATGTATGGCCGCGAACGACACCAGAGCCCCTAAGTTTTGGCGGTCCCCTTAAGAAATTACCCCGCGCTCTGTACGAAATTCACGCGATGTTAAACCGAACGGCCAGAAACGCCCAATTAAATAGCTTGCAACCTAAGTCACCGCTCACCGTTGTTATGGTCTTTTTCACTTTATATCTTTTACGGATTTTTTCCCCGTCGACGTACCGGATCGCGTCGTCGAGCTGCACGCAAATCCATGCGATCTGTGGGCAATTCGAAGATGATTTCTCGGGAATCGCTCGGGCTCTTCTTGAGAGAAAAGTAGACGGGGTGAGCAGCGGGTGACACAGCGTTAAAAAACGCAAAGACAAAAGTTATATTCCGTCTTACATATGCACAAACCCAACACACACACACACACACATATATATATATTATTAAATTAAAACGAAGATTCCATTGACGCGATCTTATTTTCTTTTTAAATCATTAAAGCGCATTGTGCATAAATATACACAATCCTGGTCGTGTATTACAGGTGGAAGAATAATAATATTTACAAGCGCATTGTATACGTTCTCTGTTTAAAATTCAAAATTTTAAAAACAAACAGACTTACCTGCATGTCGCTATCGTATTCACACTTACGTTTTGACATTATGCCCCTCTCTCTCTCTCTCCCTCGCGCTTGCCGTTAAACCTAACTTACGCACTTTGCACTACCGGTTGCGACCTGTAAATAAAAGGTAAACAAGCCACGCATGATCCCGTCAACGGTGACGTTCGATCCTCGGCTTGGATGCTTCTATTGCACCAATCGCGAGGCTCATCACCGATCGTCCTTTTTTCAAAAGCTTTATCGCGCTGCTCAAGGTCTTTACAGGTATTCAAGCAACAAAAATAAAAAAACCGAGATAACCGAGATGTGTACACTACTGCGAGCTGGCGACCATTAAAGGACGGAGGCTCTCCAAAAGGACGTGTGTTAACTCGCTGAACATTAGAGAGCGACTGTGGCTTGTTGTTAAATTTTATAAGTCCTAACATCGACTGGGTCTTTTCTCTACCGATATTCTATCTTGCCCCTCTTTTTCTCCTCGATGCCTAGAAATTTTTAGGTCACTTTTGCCATTAATAAGATGTTTGAACCATTAATCGGATTTCTTCATTATCGAGCCAAGAGCATGGAAGGTTTTACAATTATTCTCTAAACATAAACACCAATGTTCACTAAAATGTTCACTAACAAAAGTTCACCGAGTAGTCTTATAATTAATACAATCTCGAGCAAAAATTTATTCAAATCAAGCCTTAAGCCTTAAAGTGATCTATTGTTCGTTTGCTCTTTAATTAAAATTGTTATTTATAGGGGGGGGGGTGATGAACATGCAACGTATATTAATTAGACATTTGCTAAAGACAACTTTACTGTTACAATAGAATTAGTGATTATCGAGAAAAACAAATTAAATTCATTATACAGACATATCCGTTTGTTTTGTAAATAGTTGACTTTGAACAACTAAACTCGGATTTCCGTACCCCTATCTCCGAAATTTGCGGAACCGAAGCTGAGTAAATTATGATGAATAGAAGGCGAAGTCATCAAAACAACGTATCTTATTCTTATCTATTATAATCTGATGTGCCAAGGAACGCGAAGATTTTTTATGTTAATTCTTTGCTACGGAAATTCATTTAGCTAAAATGTTAGGAAGACTATCGTAGAAGCTGCGTTTTTATCACTTTTTTAGATCACGCGTGAATTTTTTGGTAAAAATTTTTATACCTTATCCCTTGGTATTAATTAACTCATTACATATCCAATACGTATCCGTAGATAATGAAGAAATTGTAGTTATAAAAAATAATCTTATCCAAGGATATAACTATTGTATTGTACGTAGCAGAAGAAGCATAAAGTATCTAAACTTGGCACTGTAATGAATATTAATTTTTCAGTGGACAGTAAAAAAATTATGATTTAGAATCATAATTTGTACATAATTAATCAGTGCATTACACACATTTAGTATTTTAATTAAAAAATATTTCTCAGCGGCCTAGAATAATTTTTTAATAATATAAAAACAATAGCAGATTTACTTGTCCTCAAATGTGTAGGTAATTATTTTTAGTCAAAATTAGATTGTTTCATAATTATTGAGTAAATACAGTATGGAAAGGTACTACAAAATAATTGTTAATTTGTACAAAAAATCAATAGAATTAAAGAAATAAAGGTTGAGAGAATAAAAATGAATTTAGCATAAATAAATTATAGTATTTTGATGTAATATTTTGATGAAAAAAAAAAAAAAAAAAAAAATTAGTCAATTTTAATGCACCTGAAAAAAAGTTTCTAAACCACCGTGTAAATGCATGAAAGAGATTTATTATTTTATTATTTATGTAATTTAAATTGATTTCTTTAAGCTTACAGCATTTGTATTAAACTCAAACTATTAGCTCACTGGCATTAATTTCCTCGATAAATATAAGTTTATTAGCTTTAATCCAAATTTAATATGAATGATCGTGTTACGTAGTTTATAAACCTATCATAGAATACAAAAGTATATAATTCATGGAAAATTAGTTATCCCACCTCGATTTCTAATTCTGTAACAATATAGCACTAAATTTTGATTGTGAAGATTAATTTTCTCGACAATAATGCAGGATTTATATATTTTAAAAAAATTATTGGTATTTTTCTTATCAAATAGAGCTTACTTAGTTAAATTGAGTTTAAGTGAAATTTATTCATTGGCCTTGCATTGTTATCACGAGCCCGTTTTGGCCCACATTGCATTTAATAAACCGCGTGTTTTATCCAACGTCGATCGCGAGTACGCTAATAGCCGAAATGCAGTTATTCATTACATATGGCAGGTATTAAGTTGAGCATGTGATTTGAGATAAATAAGTGAATAAGAATGACAACGGCACACAAACAGACCTCGTCTTCGAGTTCCGAAAGCCGTCCGTACCCGGAAAATCCGCAGAACATACCCATTTCCCATGGTTCGTTCGTGTCGTCGCTCTTCTTCGGATAGTACATTACATTTCCGTAAAACGACAATGACGCACTGATATTTATCTGCGATTTAAATGTACTCTCGATAAATAAGTGTCTCTGCTGCGATTACGAGGAAGTCACAAGTCTAACGTCGCGAGCTGAGTGGCGATTATCGATAGGCTTACCGAGAAAGTCTACTCCTGGTGCGACAAATTCTAACACCAGCGGTGACGAGTAGCGTCGAGAGCAGCGCCGCCTTAGTCCATTAAATATTTCTTCCCCTCGCTTTGGCATCTTGCTAGGTAAATACCTAAGTGAAATGCTTGATATTATCCGTGTAAGCGCTCACACTTTTTCACCCGAGCTCTTGTTCATCGTTAAGCTATTACTGTTAATCGAGTCGATATATACATATATTTTTTTTTTATATTGCTCACACCGCATGATTTTGCACGGCGATTATTTGGGTAATGCAACGAGCTTCCCATCTTCCTGCGATGAAGGATTTTTCTTTCTTTACAATAGTGACCGAGCGCGCACATTTACACTCAAATCTTTCAAATCACTCATGAAAATAATAATACCGTATTTCGAATCGAAAGAAATTTATGTTCCCATATTACCGTGACCTTCCCTTCCCATTTACTAAACACCACTTAACTGGACTTGCGTCACATGTTTTTGTTAATATTTTTGTTTACTAATTCTCCAATCATTCTACAAAAGTGTCAAATCTTTTACGCGCTTACCAACATAAATGTTTTTATTTATAACGCGTTTATTTCGATTCTATGCTCTAAACACCAAATAAGTTTTTCAATTTTAAATGACTTTCAAAGCTTGATTCGTAATAAGCAATTGATAAGTAGTAATTTTTGAATATCCTACGTCAATTTTACAAATATTACATTGATATTTTATTAGAACGGCTCTCCCTCGATGTGAAATTATGTTTCACGCAATAGAAATTACGCTGTCAAGTGTTTTAACTTTTTAACGCATTTAGAATCCTCAAGTTTTTTAATGTGCTCCAGTATATGTAAGCACGGTAAATTTTTTTACTACAACGGCGAATGTACTAATTGAAAATTGCATTGATACTTAATAAATTTTATAATTATAATGGAAACCCTACTGGATAAAATATGATATTCACAATGATTGACGTATTTAATAATCTTTCTAATGTAACGTCTTTATTTCAATATCAAAATTGTATAACCTGCAGGTGATGGTTCCATTGAGAAAAGGACAATACTTAAATAATCTGCTAATAATGTTGAGCTACTTGAATATTTTTATTTTTATTGTTATTAAATCAATATGAAAATTTGCAATTATCGTTATACGAGAATTGCCGAACGTTTATAAATAGTGTTTAAAAAATTCTAGATACGCGAGAGAGTCGACAACGATAGGAAACCCTTTTTATTAAAAAACATCTACCACACTCAGTTCTATCTTTCGAATTAATCGAATGGGTTGGATAGTAATTATGACTTATACATTAAGCTCGAGAGTACATTTATAAATAGAGTTCTTGAGATCAAGAATAAAGAGTAAGAAATATAAAAAAGTAGAGTACTGATTGTGAAAAGTTTTCGATCGAATCGTATTCAAATCGTTGATATTATGTAATTTAAATTTAAACTCTGCTGCAGTAACTATTATAAAGTTTTAAGAAATGTATTTTCGGTACATAAACATTTGTTTCTACCAAGTTAAAAGTACTATAAAAATTAATTATTTGTGTCAATTTATAAAATTCCCAATAAAGCCCGTGATGAATATTTAAAAAAAATTTTTAATATAAAATTTAGGATATTTTCAAAAAGATAGTGTATATACAATATTATATCTGTGGTAAAACCTCTCAAATAGTTTATTGTAGTAATTATAAAATAAATTAATGTTACCTGTAAATAAAGAAAATATCGATTCCATACGATTATAGATGTATCGACTGTTGAATGACTCTTAAAATTATGCTTCTTGACAAAGATTCATGATTAGAATACATATTTTATTTTTGCTTCTTTTAATATTAAAGTATTTTTAAATTTTTCGCGCAAAAATAAATTATTAACTAATATACTTACAAATTAAAAAATTTTATTAGTTCCGCAAGAATTAAGAGAATGAAAATTGGTATGTGGGCATTTATTTATATTTATCTAACACACACACACACACACACGCACACACACACACATATGTATATATATGCTTATATAATAAATATATTTACAATTTTTGTCATTCAATATTGTATTCATTTTTATTCGTAAAAAAGCATTTGCGTATCAAATAACACAGCATGAATCGCTATCGAGACAATGAACACAATTTCTATATTGCGCGAATAAATCGCTCTCATTTTTAAAAATCAACTTTTAACATTATTCTTCTCAGTCGCTGTCTTCTGTGTTCCGAGGTGCTCGCGTTATTAAACGTCGGCTATCCTCGTCGGAGCCATAAATCACCTCCTCATCCGAATCGTTTATCATCGAAAGCGATGGATTATCCTTCGTGATCGAAGAGTCTAAAATAATTAAAATACATAATTTTCAAAGTGTTTATTAAAAAACAAAAAATAGTATTAATTTAGCTTGATCGCATTGCTAATAAAAAAGTAGCAAATCTTTCATCATATTGTTAGTCCGGATTAATCATAACGAATAACAGAGATCTCGTAATTAAAATGCCGACATTGAGTCCACTTACGTTGGCCATAAACTTGTTGAACTCCGGGGGCGTATACGTAAGCCATAGTGTACAAGTAAAAATTAAAAAGTCCATAGAGAGCCATAAACTGGGCAGAGGTTCTGTAATGCGTAGAAAGTCGCGATGCAAAACTATCTTCAAGAACTCCGGCTCCGAATTGTCTGGTCGTTATAAGCGATGAAATCCCAACAATTATGACGGCGAATAACGTCAGAAATTTCAATCGAAGATCTGCGAAAGATGAAAACATTTTTGAATCCTTTATTACGTCAAGAATGCATTTCTTTAGTAGGCATCATGTTTGTTTTTTTTTTTTTTTTTTTTTTGATCGATACCTAATTTTTTAATGCGCGACACAAGAACTAAGCGTATGCACCGTTTGCTCAATTTATAAAATCTAGAATTTCAATCGGTGATTAAATAAAGTAATTGCAGTACAAATGAATCGTGCTTTTTAAATAAAACGACGCTCAAGCCAAATACTCGTACAGTGAGTAAAGCATTATATTTTTAAAGAGGGTTTTATTAAAAACACAATCCGCTAATTTAAAATACAGTACAATGCTATAATTAACTCTAATAAAAAGAACCTGTAAAAAGTCACAAATCACAAAACCATTGTGTAACGCAAGACAACAAAAGGGGGTTTTAACGCATAGAAATAAGTGCTTGTACTGACCTAAGTATCTCACGAATTTCTCTACAATCCGATCGATGAGTCATAAGCTTCTGAGAAAGTGAGTATGACTCATACGAAGTAAAGGTTCACCTATTACCCGCTCGTACTACGACTCCGCAACGTGTCAATTATTTTATCCTCGCGTGCAAATTACCGTAAGCTCGTTGCCTTATTCCCATAGTGAAGCGACTCTGCTTTTAATAAATTTGCTTCCGGATTCCTAGCTGCATTATCATTATTTTCTGAACATTATCGATAAACTGATGACACTCCGCGACACTCGAGATATTCATTTTACAATTAAATAGCAATAACGGAGGAAAAGGGAGAAAATTATTGCGGTTAACACGAGAGGTGTAGCGCATTAGCCTCGCACGTGTGTCGCTTTTATTACGAAACGCGTTGAGCGCAAAAGGGAAGCGTGACTCACACTTGGGTAAAAAGGAAGAAAAAGGAACGAACGGAGAAACGCATAAAGCCTAACAGAAGGCTTCGCTTCTCCAGCGACAAGTTAACGGTTCGGCGGGAGGGGGGGGGTGCGATCGTACGATGATACCGTCAACACAGGTGGGGGAAACAGAAGCGTGCCCTGACCAATAAGATACTCGTAATATCACCAGTTGAGCTTCTCCACATCCGAAATATGATTTGGTTTTTAAAATGTTAAATTTTAGTGAAAAATGTATTGGTTGCATATGAGTTGGACGAGCAAGTAATACGAGATAAGCAATTGATTTTTTTTTTTATTAATTGAGGAAGAAATTAAAAAAAGAACATATCACTGTTCGTAAATTAAGTATTTTGGTAATTACAGATGAAAAAGATTACAATTAATCAGCTGTTTAATTATTTTTGGCATTTAGCTTGATATGTATTTACGATTATACTAGACTTAACTTATATTACTATTAATTTCATAAATTATCGCTTGTTTATTATCTTTAGTATTAAAATTTTAAATAAAATAAACAAAAATCATCTACTTGTTTAAAAAAAATGACATAAAGTAGATTAAATTATTAAATTTTATTTAAAGTTAATTTACAATGTTATAGTAAATGTTACAGATATTTATAAACATAGATAAAAAAAATTATAATATAGTGAATTATAGAATACATTTGAAAAGTCTCAATCGTTATTAGTATTAGATATTAATTATTTTGTTTAAACTAGACTTACTTATGCATTAGTTACAATCGTTTGTTAGATTATTAACAATGTTAGGGATGTTCTAACGTCAAGAAAATTCGCTTTCGTTTGATGATAAATTTTATAAATTCTATGATCGAATGAATAAGGCGGAATAATCAAAGGATGCAAAAATATTGTATTTGAATTTATTATTATTTTATATAAAAAGCTTATTCTGCTCTACCGAATATGAATAAATACTTTGCCTACCGTACCAAATATGAATATAAGCAATGTTTATTATTTTTTTAATGCGACTTGGTTTATTATTATCGTATCAATATTTTTCACTTAAATAAAAAATTTAGTTCCCTAAATTTCAACAGAGGAACCTGTTTCAAGATTTAAAAAGTTGAAGGCTAAACGGGTGGAGCCACGACCCCCACCAATGACACGTTTTTCAAGTATATCGAATCGTGCAGCGCTTCGCAATGGATTCCGGCTAACTTATCGAGATGGAAGATGAAGCTTATTTAAATATTTCATATGTAAGTATTGAATTGGCATCGTTTTTTAATAAAATTTGCCCCTACACGATAACATAAAGTTCTTAATTCACGAATAAGCAACATTTCGAGCAAAGGACTAATTTTTTTATTCGTAAGGTAGAATTAATTTAATACAGGAGGCGGTAGAAATTTCAAAGATAGTACTTAGCTGCAAAAATCGCAACGTACAACCATATATTTGTTAAAAACCGTATGTCTCTTAAAAAATTTTAAGCGTACTTTCGCATTTTAAAAAATCTAAGTTATCTCGTTCTGGCGATTGAAGTTTTTACTACACTTTTCCAGTTTTTAAACGATGATAAGTCCATTCGTATGTTTTTCGAATATGCTCTTCAAAGATTTACGTGGGAATATTTTTTAAAATTCTATCAAAGCTTAAGTTTCTAATAATTGCAAATAAATTTATATTTTATTTTCGTATTAGAAACAGATGAAAAAAAAGATTTATTTTTCAACGAATTCAAAAAATTTGTTACTAAATTGGGTACAAAAGATAAATTAAATTTATTTCAGCCTAGTAAGGGAAGATCGAAAACCGGTTTTGGGCCCAATCCATTATTTTGGTGTTCTGAACAACCACCAATTATATTATATTTCGTGAAAGAAGAAAATTATATTAGATAAAACTTTTGGACAGAACTTTTAAAAAAATAATTAACAATTGTTTAAAATTGACTCACCGAAGTATGGCATAGCTCGTAATTCACTGTACGCTCGAAGAATCAATAACAGAAGATACATAATATAAATCCCTCCGACGGAAAAGAAAAAAATTTTGAAACCCTGAATGAATAAATATCGCATTATGAAATTATACTTTTAAGTACAGATTGATGAACAATTGCGAATAACGATATGAACATTTATTCACACTTACATAATAATTGGAAGTGTCGAGAACATAATTATATGTAGGATCATTGAGTTCCGTACACCTCAGCCACGTTGCAAGTGTTAGGGTTGCTCCCCATAATGATCCGACGACCAGTATTTTTGGTAAATAAAACGTTGAAATTCGCCTTTCGTTCTATTAAACAAATGTAGATATGATTTATGTTCTTTTTTGTTGTAATAAATATTACTCTAAAGAAAACTTTAGTAAGAATTTCAATCTATAGTTAGCGAGGCTTTATTAAAAATCACGATTAATGTTTAGTAAGCGAATTAAAAATATTAATCAAAGCTAACATTCACAAGCGTCTTTTATTAATTTTAATGGAGCTTATTTTTTATAAGGTAACGTACAATAATTGATCTTACCTGTCTCAAGCCGTGATAAACGCACAGCCAAAACATTAAAATGGCACAGAGAAATGTCGTTTGTAAAATGGCATCGATCATTCCCAAAAACCCAGAATTGACTAGGAATCGCGTTGGAAATAATGGATCTGAAAAATTGCAAAGCAACGTGTAGCATTCGTATTCGTTAGAATTATAATAATGATGATTAAGGTTTCACTTACTATTGTACAATATCAGTAATGGTAATAAAATAGAGATCCATTTTTGTTCAATGGACCAGTCTTGAATATGGTATTTTCTAAGCGAGTTTCCGAACCAACACTAAAATCATAACAATACGCTGCTTTTAATAATGACAGTGAGAGGCATTTTTTGTACAAATAAATTACGTAATTAAGTCCTACGTGTATATATATATATATATAATAAGACAATTAAAAAATCATCATTTGTAAAAAGACTTTCAGATTATAGATTTTTTTCTATTTTTCAATTACTAATGCTCGGAAAATAGCAAAATTCCTATTTCATTCAACGATAGAAAATTATTATGATAGATCTAATGAATCCATTAAGCGTATTAATAACTTACATGTCAACAAAATTGACCGATTTTGCTATCTATCCTCAACCGAACGTAAAATTTAATGTAAATACACATCGAGTCAGTACTTTTGAAGCCATTCTTTACTGTTTCGACTCATATATTTTCTATTTTAATATATATATATATATATATAAGCAATCATCTCTCTATAGGTCGTTCAATAAATATAATTTCGTAGTCAATATAATGGTATACTTGATTTGTTCATCATCAAAATTTTTAGTACGAATTATATTTAAGAATTGGCATAAAAACACAGAGTGTAAGTGCTCGTATTTACTCACCGTCGTCGCAAATGCGAACAAGATGAATATCAATCTAAACCATATTTCTATTTGCGTGAAGGCTGGATTGTAGTGTTTGAACTGTATGGGAGAAGCGTTGAAAAACCTTAGCGTAAAAATTAAACACTTACAAAAACGCATAATTGTTCTCTCTGAATATTAGTGCTTACTGACGTAGAATGTAACATCGCGAATTGTGTAGCGTTGGTGGAAGCTCTCCAATCCATAAAAATGTACTGTAATTATATAATGCCCATAATCTAAGAATCCAAGATGGGCAACAACGATTTCTTCGCAATTTTGCCTCTCGCACTTAATATGCCTCGTTCTAATTATCAATTAAAAACAAATACATTTTAATTAAATTGAGTCGAACAAGTTGTGTCGAAATACATGTGCAATGGTGCTTAAAAGTTCAGCGTACTTAATGAAAATTAAAAATTAATTTTTTTTTAACCATTTTCCGTATATAAGCAAGATTATAAGCTGTTTTGTTTTTATATAGATAACTTTTTTTTGTATTTAAAATACGAATAACGTAATTCTATGGGAGTTTGCAATTGCATCAAGTTTTTCGCTTTAATATCGAAAAAAACGAGAGCAGTTGTGCAACGGCCTTTAATCAACATTTATCGAACACAAAAATCTATCAATTATCTTATTACTGAGCGAAGTGCAAAGAAATTGCGCGCGTCTTTTAATTAGTAAGCGAACAAAGTGATTTTTTCTTTTTCAAAGTGAGCCTTCGCTTTTTGAACATCGCAACCAAACCGGATTACCTGTTATGTCCGCCCTCTGCCGTCAAAACGTGCTCCACTTTACGCTCGACTGTTATACCATCGATCGAGACGCCAATTTGAAAGCTCTTATCGTATCTTTCGTCTGTAAGAATGAGCCTGGTCGTTAATTAATATAAGGAAGCGCAGGAGGACTAGTGCCGGGCATAAATTAATAATTAGCGAATAATTTTACCGTCGTTATTGGACGTCGATAATTTAGCTATTACCCATAGCTGTTGACTGTAGGTCGATAAGGCTGGGCTGTTCATGACGTAAGGCCCAGTCGCCATATCGCTCGAGTTCACATGGGCTTTTTGCTCCGAGGTCGACGTGATCGGCGGCCCTTTTTTATTATTCGTTTTAAAAATTACACGTCAAATTTACCAAGCCAGTATTACAAACATCGAGGGGCATTTTTTTTTTTTTTTTTTTTTTTTTTTTTATTTAAACATCCGCTAAGACGAAAGAGTAGGTGCTAAGGGTCTAATGACTTACCGGCAAGACCGATAAACACTGCCAATCCAAAGCACGCGAAAAATGCGGCTATAACCATCACGAATTCTCTTTTGTGCATCGAATATAGCCGCATATTTACGGACCTGTAATGAGCGCACAATTCGTCAATACCATTAACGCATTGTTAAATTAAGATTATAAGCAATGCGAATAAAATGAAGGCGCATTTTTAGATCAGTTTTTAAAGAAGTAACGAAAACGGACGGCTGGAGGGAAGGAAGAGAAAATAATCTTTAATGGTTAATTACTCAGGTAAATAAAATAGGGCACGTAGAGGGGATAGGCGAGATGACATTTACGAACCTTTCGCATCGATCGTGATGATACGCTGGAGCGATGTATTTGTTGAATTCGCTGAAAATATCGCTGCATTGGGACAATGCATTGCGTACTTTAAAGTTCCAACTTCCGGACGGCAAATGATAGGAATATCCCAAATTGGGTCCGTCCATTTTTCTTGATTATATTGCGTAATTTCCTTCTGTTTAAATAGCGAAACGGGATGACGCATTAACATATTTGCCGTACGTATTAAGGACATTAAAGCGTGTCTGCGCGCATCGGCACATCGATACATCAGATTGTGTTCGAGAGGTTATGTGGACGTTACACACACAATCACATTGTACTGTGCATTTATATCGATTGTATGCAGCGTTAAAATAAATAAGCAACCAAGTCGCGTATTCTTTTCGTCGCGTAAAAACAATTCACAAGTACCATTGAAAGTAGTTTTTCTTTTTGGGAAAATTGGGCGAGGATTTAAAGGATTTAAAAATGACAATGGTTCGTAAATTCGAGAGAGCGATAATTTTCACGCAGCTTATTGATTCAATGTAAAGCTTAGGGTTGATTACTGGCGTTACGAAAGAAGGCCACCCGACATAACCAACGTGTTCATCAACGCCGCCGAGTATTGTCGTTATAGCTGCCGCGGTGAAACGAAATTAACCGAGTCATGCAAATAACTAAGAAGCAATTAATTCGTAACGATAAATTACCATGTATTTACAATGCTCCAACAAGGGAAAAAGGCCGATGAGTCGAGCCGAGTCTCAGGCACAGGCGAATGACGCAAGAAATCGAAGGGCAGGATCTTCGCCATAGAGTTAAAAGGTCCTGCGTCGGGTCAAGAGTCACGGGCTTGAAAAAAAGGCGGCCAAGGTTACTCCTCGTCCTGGCATTGCCAACGATCGCGCGGCTCGACTGACTTGTCCTCGGACTCGGTCCTAGGCGAGCTCCTAGACGGGCTCGACGAGGGCAGACGCGAGGAAGCCGAAAATCCCGGGATTCCCTCGAGGCGGTTTCGACGACACCGGGGGTGCCGAGCGCTTCCCTGGGCATCACTGCGCATCGGCGCCATTTATCGATTTCACCGGGGGGATGCGCGCGCCGAGTCTCCGAGCCTCGCGAGCAGCGACGTATCCCGGGGGAGGTACGGCGCGACCTCCTTTCGGGCTTACCTGCATAAGCGTCCTATTTTCTCCGATTGTTGGGAGCGGCGGGGGGCGACGAAGCGAGGCCGGCAACTCACTACCGATTACTCCTCGCCCCGAATTTTATTCCAAGAGTCCGGATTTTCTTTGCTTCCCACCCTCCAAAGCAATCGCCCAATCATTATTGAGCAATTGCTGCTTTTTTTTTTTTTATCGTTTTATCCAGATAAGTGTCCATTACTGCGAAATAAGAGGCGAGCGAAGGCTTTGATTATCGAAACAAAGTATCCGACGCATTATTGCGTTGTACAAACGCCCGCTGTTGCATTTGATCAATGCAATTGATCTGGAAAGTTAAAGATCTTTAAATTCATGAAACAGTGTGAATACGAGATTAGCGTATGCTAATGTAATTACCATGTAAAAAATGTTCAAATTAAAATGAGGCAAGAGAGACGAAAATTTTCATTCGGTGTTTTTTTCTTTTAAATGTCGTACTACGTAATAAAAAGTAGAATATTTTATAATATACTGTGCGGTATATTATTCATAAATTTTGACAGGCTATATCATTACTTCAGTGTTCCGACTCTATATACTTTCATAACCAATTTCCTATTGAGTACTTTTAATCTCTTAAATTGTTTCGTTGTAAGTTACCCTGAACATTTTATGAACATCACCGATACCATAAAACCTGCACCACTATGGTATCTAAATATAAGTATTTACGTATTATTTTTTTACCTATAAATTATGCTTTTTAAAAAAGAAGCTAAAAAAATAAAAATCAACGCTAGGTAATAAAAAAATCGAACTTTTTAAATGTTTGAAATAAAAAATTCTGCTAAACAGTGAATAAAAGTATACAAAGAAAAATGAAATAAAAAATCTATATTTATCTTTTTAAAATACAGGCATAAAAAAATGAAAATAATTTTTCATTTGAATTGCAATAAGTAATAAAAAAATAAGTGAAAAAAAATTATTTTTATAAAAACTTTATAATCCACGTATATCATTAATGTTACTATGCAAAGTCTTTATTTATTAAAAAAAAAATATTTTTTTGTTATTTCTTAATTCTAATTCAATTTTTTTTTTCATGTTAAAAATACGAGGACAAAATTTTTAAAACAAAAGCATATTTTGATGAATAGCAGCTTGTTGTATCGTATGACTACAAGAAGACATATAAAACGTATAGAATATTTATCGTACTTTATAAATATGATATGATGTACTAAAAAGATAATAGCAGGAAACTAGTTTTACTAGCAGTTTCATATGAAAAATGACTTATGTTATAGATATTGTTTAATTTATTAAAAAAGACACTATCAGTTTGTATTTTAATGTAATTTACAATGATTAGTTGCAAAAAGAATTAAATAATTTGTATAAATAATATTGACTATTCGAATTGAATATAGAGATATAGAAAACTAATTCGAATGATACTTCTTAATTAAAAATTAAAAAGCTAAACTTTGTAACCAATAACTTGAGTCATTGATTAAATATTAACACTCGTAATTTTACCAAGTATTATGTTACATGATGATACACGATTAGCGGCAGATATATGTTGGTTGATATCTTTCATGTTGTAAAATTGGGTGCAAAACCTAATAATTCATCTTGTCTTTTGACACACTTGTTTGTAGTTCTTTATAAGGTAATACAATAAAACAACTTTTAATATTCGCTTAGACATGGAGAATTTATTTAAATGATTTCATTATAGTTACAATAAAATATTGTATGTAAGGCATCGTCGATTTAATTTTACAAAAAATGATGAGCGATATCGACAATAAATATAGAAGAGATTAACGTAAGAAGAGCAATCGGAGATGTTATTGTTTTGAAAAATTTATAAAAAGAAGTGCTACGTTTACGATTCTTATTACTAACGGATAAACGAGTACATCTACAAAGTAGTGAATTGATAACAATAGTAGTAGTAGTAGTAGTAGTAGTAATAATGATAATAATAATAATAATAATAATAATAATAATAATAATATAACTCTTAATAATGATGAGAAGACGACGTACAGGATAGTCGAAAGACCGCACGGTTTAACATTAAAATTCGGTTTTGTCCGTGCGCACTTTCCAATAATAAACACGTATAAAAATACAAATGACGGTTTAAAAGAGCCTTACGAATTAGAAGGCACTAAATTAGAAACTACGTACACATAAATGCGCTCTCGATGAGTTGGTGACTTTTAAACTGGGCCACTCTGCCGCATAAATGCCGAAGTGCCGAGGCGCAGGTGAGAAAGGCGGCGATCCCCGAGCGCCTTCGGTCTCCACACCCCCCCCTCGCCAATCCCTCTAGCCTCACTCGTCGGTCGCCTTGGAGGCGAAATTGAACTCGCTGCGCGGCGGCACCGGAGGCCCCGGCAGCTTCTTCAGGGTCACCCCGAAGTTCTTGGCTATGTCCTCGGAGGCGGCGACCTGGACGTTCGTGTAGTCCGGGAGATTCGTCTCGGGGCTCTCCTTCGAGCCGGCGCCCTGGAGCCTCGGCTCCGCGTGAATCTCCGGCTGGACGGTGAAGACGTTGGGGCATCCGGGCACCAGGACATTGGCGTACTCGAAGGGTATGCACATGCCCGGGGGCGGCTTCAGGATGGGCCCGAGGTTCGCGTAGTTGCCGGTGCCTTCCAAATCGTTGGCGCTGCTGTTGGAGCTCGGGCTCGGGAGCTCGACAGGGGAGCCCGGGGTCTTGAGCTCGCGCACTACTCCCGGCACGTGTCCCTTGAAGGCTGTTGCGAATAATAGGAGAGCAAAGGGAATCGTTATTTTGCCATTGGGGGGGGGGGGAAATCTCCTCTCCTCGATTTTCTAAGGGCAACGCCGTGCTCAAGCATTATCAACCTTATAATAATAACCGATGCTCCAAATTCGATAAGTAAGGGAGAAAGTTTGTTTGGATCGAGGGGATATTGGTATTTTATTTCAAGGACACTCCGCGACTTTGAAGCTCCATCGATTCGCGGATAAATTTACCAGAAGGGATACCTCGTCTCGGGGCTCAAAAAAAAAACGCGATCTTCGCTGCTGGCAATTTTATAATCCCTAAAGCTTTTAAAGGCCAAAGTGCTCGGCCGCTCAAAATTCAAACGAACGCGTTGAAATGCAGCGGCAAAGTTCTCACCGCGAGCCAGCATTATTTTAAGAACGGGCCGAGTGGGCCGTAAAGCACTTGGCAGCGCTAAAGTAGTTTCAACAAAGCTCCCCCCGCTAATTCCAGGCGGAGCCGCGGAGGAAGCCCTCGCACTCCTCAAGGACGCCTCGAAGCCTCGTCGGCCCTACAGCATCCTCTGTGTGCGTGTGGGGGCTGGGGGCGGCGGATACTCACAGTGCACGGGGAGTCCGGAGGGCGGGAAGGCGATGTAGTACTCCTTGTCGTCGGCGGTCGGGTGGGACGATTTGACCGCCCGCAGGTCGAGCTCGCTGCTGCTTGCGCTCGCGACACCCACGCGTCCCGGCACGAATCTCCCGGTCTGGTGCTGGAGTCGGGCGTGGAAGGGCTTGGGTGTCGGCGGTATCTCGTAGCTCGTGATGCCCACGGTCTTGTCGTCCGGGCCCGGATGCTGCAGCTGCTTTGCAATTAAGGTCCCGCAATTTAGGTGCATTCGTTTTATATTATATTTTCATACATATATATATATGTGTGCGTGTGCGTGTGTGTGTGTGTATACGTGTATGCATGCGTACATGCATAAATGCATACACACGCACTCGGAGGCATTTGGGAGTGGCCGAGTTCGGAGGACGCGTCATTTTTACTGATTTATACACATGCGGATGATATGGACTCGTTCTCGGCTAGTATTCGAGAGGAGGATTTCTAAGGCAGGATTATCGCTTCAGTACGAACAATACGAAGACCGGAGAATACATTTTTAACGATAACTTTTAAAGCTGAATAGAATGCATTCGTTCTAGACAATCAAGCCTTTCGAAAGGTTTTTTTAATAAATATTTACCGTATACAGATCATTGTTAAATAAATATCAGAGCAAACCACTTAAGATTCAGTCTTTTTTATCATTCGATATTTCTACCTTGTGAAAGGTATTATTTAAAATTTATAAAAAGAAAGTCTCGATTTGACTATTGTATCTTGCCAATGTTACTGTTGGATTTTTATAGACAACAGGCTGTTTGAGAATACGTTAAATATTTATATATATGTATACATATATAAATATATATTAATAGGCGTATGAAAAAATTGGTCAATTCAACATTGTAGGAGCAATTTTAAAAATACATTTATTATAATACGCAAAGATTAATTCTGATGTACTGACATTAAATGTCTAGGTTATCTTGATTCATATGACAAAGCCAAGAATGAATTATTTCTAGCTATTTCTTGACCCTAATTCCTTCGTTAAAGTTTCATACTGGTTATCGCCCGGAGTCCATTATACTATTTATACAAATTATTAGTTAATACTATCCTAATAGCTAATGAAAAGTTTTTAAAGCGCACTTAACTCTTGTAATATAAATTAATATTGTTAGATAATATTGAGTAATTTAATTAAACAGTACGATATCGAATTATCCGAATGGCTTGTCTTTATAAAGCGTTAAACTTTGTTTCAAAGCTATAAACAAACGCTAAGGGTATAATTTGTTTTTTAAGCAACTATCAACTAGGCAATCTTCATTTGGCATAACGCAACACTTACCCTTCGATCCTCGGTATCGGAATGTGTGCCACTATCGCCCAAACTCGTGCCACTACATCCACTGACGGTACTCATTCGTCCAGATGAAGAGGAGCCTGGAAACATAAAATTCAACCGTTGCCTTTCATTCGCCTTATAAATAATTATTTCCAACTAAAGTAAACTTTTAACATACTATAATACGTACTGGAAACACTGTGGAGGCTGAGGCTGCTGACAGGACGGCGATCGGCCAAGTTGCCAACACCGTTTTGCTTTATTGAGGCGATGTCTTCAATTATGCCCATAGAATCTTTTAAATCTGAATGCAAAATTGAATTTTTCTTACACGGCTGTGCATTGTTGAATTTAATTAACTATTCCGTTACGATTTTTAAGCTTGTATCTTAATGCTTAAATATCTTTCATCGTCAATGTAACTATCGACAATTTTTGCTCGTTATAATTCTGACCGCTTAATATTTTATACTCGATTTCATTTTGATCCGTCCTATTTTTGGCATTATTATAAAAATAGTCGGTACAAACAACATTTAATTTCACCTATTAATGGGGCTCATCGTGTAAATTCTAGAACGTTTCTTGTATTAGAATGCTTTGCTTGTATATTGTAATTTTGCATGGACTTTAAAAATATACCTGTACTGTGTACTTTTTACAGGGAGTTTTTTAAATTGTATTTTAATAAATAATACAATATCAAGTGTTAATTCCTTAAGTATATAATGACTAATCGCGGATACCGACACGCGGTAATACGGATGGCTACTGAAACAAGCATTTGAAAACTCGGAGTATTCGCACAGGCCGTTTAACTTAAGTGCATTCACAATGAGCTCAAGCCAAGCTTTTAATAATTTATTTATCGGAAAGCCGAACGTTTTCGCGCACTACTTATTGGATTCGCGAGACGAACTTCTAAGCATTGGCAAGGGCATTACACAATGCGCATGGGATAGATTGTAAAATATTTTTTAAATTCTGCTCATAAATAGTCGTAAAAGTTTGACCTTCTGGCTTCTACGTTATAGCCAATAAAAGAAAACTCCTTAAGCTCGACAGGGTTAAGCCTGGGAGCGGCTCACCTTTCTTTCCCTTGGTAAAGAACTTTCTGATTCTGTCGAAGGGCGTGGGAGCCTTCATCTCGTCCTTCATCCTCTTCTGTATCCTCTCGTACTCGTCCCGCATGACCGACAGCTGGCGCTGCTTGTCCTTGAAGCTCTGCTGGACGTCGTTTCTATTTCTCCAGTTCTCCACGAGTCGCTCGACCTCGGATATGGTGAAAACGTTGTTTTTGAAATCCGTTATTATCTCGAGCAGCTCGTCCTGGGGACACTCGCGTGATCTATTGCTAGATTGGCTGGAACGGCCCAGGCTCGATTTGATGCTCAGCTGGTCACTGCCGCTGGACTCGCTCTTGCCCTCGTAGGTCGGCGTTTCGGAGCTCGAGCGCTGGACGAGCAGTTGAGAGGAGGACAGTCCCGTCGTCGGTGTGGTAATCGTCGACTCCGGCGACCGAAGACCTAAAGTTTTCGTTTGTTTTCTTAACTAGAAGTCTTGCCGCATCGCTCAGCCGACGGATTTGCTTTTGTTTTTACTGTGCCATGCCGTATTTTCTGCGAGCCACCCCCCCCCCAGCTTTGTCAAATAGCATTATTTAATATTTGCGCGTTTCTATTTTCACGTTTCACGGAGCGAAATTAAGTTTCGGCCAATCGTCTTACCGTATTGAAAATACAGCCCCGATTCAAACGCAATTCAAACGGAGTGGTAAAAATATTTCTAAATCTTTCCGTCGAAACGATCCTCTACCCGTCAACAAAAAAAACTTATCCAATTGGAAGGTACATTTATATCATTGTAAACACAAGTCCATTATGTTCGAACGATGATAAATTAGTTTTGAGCAGGTAACGTATAGCATTAATGAGATAGAAAATATGTTGCATCTTTTGCCTGGCCATTATACGTAGAAAAAAATGAGCAACAATCAAATGTAAGCGCGGTAAGCGATAAAGTTGACCTACGGAAAGTTAAAGTAAATATAAAAAAATACACATAGTTAAATAGCACTGATTTTTTATTCCAATTGCGCCGCTTCGAATAGCGTACAGAGCAATACCTGCACTCGCGCGTAGGCAAAGAAAGCACTCGACAAGACTGTAAACTCCTACGAACGGCGAGGCTCGAGCTCGCCGCGCGGCCGAGCAGATCGCGTCTCAGGGCGGCTACGAGCTCGCGCCAAGTTAATGGAAGGGCATAATCGTGGGGGCGAGAGCGCGCGAGGAGCGAACCTGGAGGATTCATCTGCATGTAGCCTTGGAAGGGGAGCTCGAGGGAGGCCGGCGGCTCGAGGGCCGTTCCCGGCGAGCCCTGGCCCGGGTTCGGCTCAGCGCCGACCTGGGGATTGGGTTGGGGCAAGGGCGGCGGGGTCGAGTAGTCCGAGTGGCCGGCTGGGGTCCGCTGGCCGCTGGCACTGGGGACGGGCCGAGCCATCGGCGGCACCGAGTAGGCCTCGTTCAGGGGTCGAGGTCGGCAGTAGTCCTCTTGCCGTGGGACCTGTCGGGGCTCCTCCTCCGTCGTCGTCGTCAGCCGCTCGGGTTGATGGTACGGGCCCCGGCTCCCCGCTGCAATTCGAGCTGCGCCTGTATCTTTAGTCGCGGATCTACGATTGTCGCGATATCGCGGGCCAACTGCTAGGGCTAAGTCTCACGGCCAACTGGTCGATTAGAAGAACGGTATGTTAAATCGGTGAGCCTTGATTCGATCACTGGGACCTCCGACTTTCAAAAACGCGTAAAAGCCAATTCGCAGGCGCAGACAAACGTTTCAGTTTTTTTAATCGAGCTTGTTGAAATTATTGGTTAATAATTGTACGATAAAAGTATAAAAATTAGGTGAAATTTTTCTTAAACCCAACATTTTTCACTACTGCGAATTTATTTGCAATTGCTTTGTATCAATTGTACCATGCATTAAAAAAAAAAAAAACTATTTAGAAACAGTTTATTTTTTCGTAAAAATATTTTTTCATTCGTCAATTTATCAGGTAATTTATTTAGGACTCTCGCGCTCGTATTACATTCTCATAAAATAATATAATTTTAATCGAAGTGAATGTTTAATCATTATTCGTAGTCTTACCATTTCCGCTCCCATTCGTATTTTCGCTCATCACTTTGAGATAGCTGTACATGTTTGAAAATTCGTTCATTTGCTACAAAAAAACAATAACAAAAAAAAAGATAAATACTCGAAGAAGAAGAAGAAGAAGAAGATTATTATATTTGGAAATGTAAAATCTACTCTTATTTTAAAATATGTGCAATTGCATTTAAAATACGTGAGAGTTAATAAACATAGCTATATAGTCTCCTGAATATCGATGGAAAATAGACGTAATTGAAAAAAAAATAAATTCCTTTCTCATTTAATCAAGCCGCACCATATCCCTAAATTCCTTTGTCTCCAAATCAATGGGCGCAGACTCGCTAGAGTTAATAAGGCGGTGCGTAAAATTGGATAATGAAAAACAAAATAAATAAAAAAGGCAAAGCATCGATGAGACAAGTCTCGCTAATGAATTGGAAAACGATGCGTACGTGCGCGCCCACGCGGAGAGTTAAGGAGAGAGGTGGGCGAGAGAGGGAGGGAGGCCGAGAGAGAGAGAGAGAGAGAGAGAAAGCAAGCTCTTACTTTTGGCCCATCGGTGGGGGGTCGGGGACCAGGGCTTAGCCAAGAGACGAGCTACTCACCATGTAGCCCCGGAGCTGATGGGCCAATCTGACGTGGCCGGCCTGCTCGGCCAAGTCCGCGGGCGTGAAGTCGTTGGCGTTCCTCATGTCGCAGGCGACGTCGCCGCCGGGGCACTCGAGCAGCTGCCAGGCGAGCTTCTCGAGGCCGAAGCGCGCCGAGAAGTGCAGCAGGGTGGGATTCTCCTCGGAACCTGGGACAAATTATCGCCCGGGAATTATGCAGGCCTTCCAAGAACATTGGCACCGACGACCATCTTCCAGCTTAAGTAAGCGCGCTCTCGCGTCTTATGCGCTCGATTCTGGCATTTCTAGGCCTTTTTTTTTGTCGCCCCTCTTGCCGCCTTTTGTAAGGGTCGACGAGCGCGGGCCTTTTTTTTTCAACGATTGCCAGCCGAGCCGATTGGAAATGTACTTTAATCGCGGGGAATTCATTATTGCGTTTTTTATTTTACTTTGGTTTTTTTTTCCTCTTTCTTTAACTTTAGTAGCGGTATTGCTTTTTTCAATTAAATACTTATATCTTAAGAAACTTACTCGAGTGATTCTTGGAAAGTTGAAGATCGTTTATCGGATTTGAGAGAAGATTGAAGTGTGGTGGTATATTTTTCTGAAAGGAATGCACCATCCAGTTATCCAATTGCTCTCTATCGCCAGGATTAAAGCCAAATGTCTGGAACAAAGAAGAGAGAAGAGCAAACGTTACTTTTCTCCAATTTTCTAATTATTTTCACGATTCGCGTAATTAAATACAAATAGCGCTTTTAAAAAAATTGCCAGGATTCGCTGCTAGATAACCACTGCTGCTGATTTTCGAGTTAACGAACAATTGCGGCAAAGTAATAATAACGACAATAGCAGCATAAGTAGCAGAAAAGAAAAAAAAAAGAAGCAATGGCGTTATATGTTTAACCGACCCAAATTGCGTACAAAGCAACGACGCAAGCAAAATGACGTAACGTCGCTTGGCACGACGAGGACAATCCTTACTTGGCACATGAATTCGAGAGGATTGTCGTTGGCTCTGAGTATCTGGTCCAGTTCACGGAGGCGGCTCTCGCACTTGACCTGCCTGACCCCGAGAGGGGCGCCGTTGCGCGCGATCCTCACCCCGACGAGCATCGAGACGTCGAGGCAGCGCTCGGGTATGGAGAACTGCAGGGTGTAGGGGTTGCGCCGCTTCACGTGGCCGACCTCGATCGCGTCCCCGCAGCGGTCGACGATCACCGTCACGCTGTCGTCCGTCTGCAGGGGCTCGTTCAGTAGGGCGATCACGCGGTTCTGGCCCTGTTGGAAGAAAAAAGCCCGGTGGGACGCGTGAGCCAAGGGGATCGAGGATCATAGGGGCTGGGCCTTGGGCTACTGGCTACCAATAGGCCCATTATTCGGGCATCGAGTAAGGCCGACGGCATTCGCGCAATTGCGATCGCGCTTCTGCGCGGCCGCGCATAAATCAGCGGGCGTCCGCTCGCAGGCCGAGACAGAATGCCAGGGGGTAGCTTAGTCGGAATTCGAAATGCGACCGAATTGCCCCGGGAGCCAGTGGAGCCGGAATCCTCGGGGCTGACTCACCAGTTTCACCTTCTTCGGGTGGACCGAGAAGGCGGTCTTGTCATTCTTGAGACTGCTGGCGCTCGCCGAGCCGAGGATGGCCACCGCCGCCCCCAAGAACTGCCCGACGAAGGTCTCGTCCTGGTCCTTGACGAAGAACTTGCGCCAGCTCGGGTAGGTCACCAGTGCCGCCCGGTGCTCCGCGTTCAAGTGGACGTCCTGGACGCCGAGCATCATCGCGAGGACGCGCTCGGTGTTGAGCTGCCGGCTTATCGTCGCCGCGTGCTCCGGACGCTCGGCCGCCCGCTCAAGGAACACCGGACAGACGACGACGATCTGCAGGCGGGAGTTGCGGATCTTGACGTCCGTCCCCGGCAGGAGCGAGTCCTCGAACGTCACCTGGGACACTCTGCCGTTCCCCCAAGAACAAACAAAAGAGCGTACTTTTTCGGTTAGTGTCCCGCGCCTGATTTTATCCAAGTCCGACATTTCTCCCTCGGCTTCCTCTAAATATCGATTCCAAACTCTCTACACATGTGCATTATTACTTGCTACTTATAAGAATTATTTTTTGCTCCACGAACACTGACGTTCAATAATAATATTAACCATGGAATGAGCAGCTTACAATCATGATTTTCGCAACGAGGGGTAATTTTGTTTTTGTTTTATATTCGATCGGGCCTGCCACGATCGACTTTGAAAGCTTATTGCCGTTAAGAAGAAAAAAAAAAATGAGTCTCAACGCATCGTCCTTCCGATTCTGACAGGTTGCGGGAGGGGCGCGGGCCAAAAGTGGCCTAGCCGCGACCAAAAGATCAGGCTTATCGCGCCGGGCGATCGTCGCGGCCCAAAAGGCGCGAGCCGAACCCGACATTGAACGGAACCGGTGGTGGGGCCCGGGCCCGGGGAAGATTATCAATCCGTCCGGCAGACTAACCTGAAGGGTGGCCTGCCCTGCTGTCGGCTGATCTGCTCGAAGCTCGCCGTCAGGTAGTTGACCCAGAGGGCCGAGGCGTCGTCTTTGCTCGAGATGAAGATGACGTCATCGCGGGCCGAGACGTCCTGGGGCTTCGGGGGGTAGGGCCCTGGCGCGAGCCTGGTTCCTGAAAGCATATATTGAGCCGGGGTTGAATAATGGGTGCCAACTTCGCGGCGACGAGCGCCTCCTCCTGGACGTCGTCGGCCGTGTCGACTTCATCGATGGGACTTATTTTTTTTTTCCCAGGGCATTAGTTCGCTCTTGATCTGGTGCTCGATCGGTCTTGTTTTATCCTAAGTCAGCTACCTGCAGCCTAACCGACTGCTGCATCGTGCATCGCTGATTTATTTACCGCAACATTTGCACGCGAGCTCTGATTATTTGTTGGCTACAGCCGTTTGTTATGCATGTTCAAAAATCAATAATTAATATAGGCATCTCCTTGTCCGTCGAAGCGCCGTGCAACGCAATATTACGCTTCAAGTCAAATATTTGTAATTAAATTGTCAATTTTATTAGAACTTCCATTTGCCTACTTTCAATGTCCATTTGTTATTGACTGTTTGCGAAGATACAGTGGGTCGTAATTAAAAAAAAAAAAAAAAATCAGCAAGACTGCTTTCAAAATATTCGATCGATTGGCAAATATTTTTAAAACATTATTAGAATGAAGATTGTTGCTTATTTTGTTTATACTTTTAGCATGTATACGGCTGCTACAGTACGTTGCAACGTATCGAAAAAATCATTAAAATATAAATTAGGAATAGCCGTATTTTAAAAAGGTATTGCATAAAATACCGGATCGTAATGAATTCGGATGCGTCATTATAATGTTGAAAAGCAGTCGAGTGCACTCAGTGCGCTAAATAATATTTGTCGTTATTAGAAGCATTCTAATTCCAAATTCAAGGCTGACATATAATTACGTGCGTAAAAAGTAAATCCAATTCGAGCTCATGTCATATGAATACAATAGACGCAGATGATTGAATTGGAGCATAATTAAAAGACCGATTAAAGTGCGCCTTTCGCCCTTTTTTTTTTTTATCGTGAAATTCCTTCGCCGACTGGCTCGTCGATGACAAGCAAAGGTTCCCTGATCTTTTCTCACCTTTTACGCTTACTCGCGAAAGCATACGTTTTCGCATGGGTTGATAGGAGCGCGGTGGCACTCGAGAAATTAATTGCCGCCTTCCTTTAGCCGCGAAAGGCCGCACAATCTTAAGGGCGAGGCGATTCTCGGCCGCGCCCAGTCTCTAGTCACGAGCGACACGAGCGTGTCCGTAATTTAGGGCAACTCCGTGCGTTCGCGGGTCTCAACCCCTTCGCGCGCGCCCCCCCCCTCCCCCAATCCCCGCCGCGCCCCTCTTCGTGCCAGCTTCAATTTTAACGGGAGCCTTGCCCTGAAATCATACCCTCGCGTTCGCTACTACTTAATAAGTCACTCGGCTCAATCGCTGTAATGGAGTTTTTTCAGACGCGCAAAGCGCTCGTGAACGCGTCACGATATCGACCACCGAGCGGAGGCTTTCGAGCGCTTTTTTTTTTTCTTCGTATCTATCCACTAATGCCGGCTAGAGGCCGATAGATAGATTGAGCTTCGTCGGTCTTTTTGCCACGACACTGCGTGCTCCGAGTACTATTTTTACGTTTTCTAATGGATTGCGCGCAGCTGCTTCGTATTTCGACTTCCAATGGCCTCGGTTGGAAATTGATTTGCTCGGCTCGGCTAACGGAATAACTTTCCTAACGCTACTGCGGCCAATTCAATATTCGACGCGCCGTACTCCGGTTACATTAGCGGCCGTTAATAATTTGGCGAGGGCGTATCTTTGACCGATTGTCTTCGAGTACCGGCCCGATCCCTCGCACAATTTAAAATGCAAATCCCGTTCAAGTGATCGATTGCGTGCAGCCGGCACGCGCAGCCCCGGGGGCTGGAATACCAGGAATACCCGGCCCGTCAGTTCCATCCGTCCAGTGGCATCAGTGCCGCCAATTCAGAGGAGGATCAATCATATCAACGAGTTGTGAAATCGCACGAGAGCTCTCGGTACCGTAGTACCTATCTCGCTTAACAGAAGCTCGACCTCGATCGTTGGCTCGCGAAAGCCATCGCGCGATAAAAGATTATTCGACGCGAATCGGCATTCGAGTCCTCTACCACTGGGCTTTAACGCTTAGGGCGTCTCCTTCGTAAAAGCCTCGCGGCGCGGCCCGTGGCCACTCGGTTTCGGTAAGCTTTGAGGAAATAAAGGGTCGCCTATCGCGCTCGGCAGGGGGGGGGGAACACCAGGCGACGCTTCGTTATCTACCTTCGTTCGTGTGCTCTCGTCAAAAGTACCTCCTGTACTTTCCTCCTCGATGCGACCTACGTATACGCGCGCGTAATCCGATCCGTTGAAATGCGCCGTCAAGCTAAGGGAGAAGAGCTGCGTATTATTTATTAACGTGTAAGTGAAGACGTAACTTGGCTATCCGCCTTTACATTTAAATACTTTTAAAGAGTAAAGTACCTTTTCTCAAACAGAGTTTTCAACGAATTGTATTATGAAGGCAGATGTATTTTTATATTTACATTTGATCCTAAATATTTATCAACTTCACAATGCGTTTACCAATCAAAATACAAACCGTACGTAGTGGGATGGATTCGTGGATAGTAATTTAATAATTAATTATAAGGATAAGTAATTTGCACGAAAGTTCTTACACTTTATCAAAATATTACAGTACAGGGAATAATTATCTCGTCTACTAATATAAATTTTAACAAGTATGCGTTATTTTATTTGTCTTTATAAGGCGTTCACAAATGATAGTTCTGGATTAAATAACGTTAACATTATTATAACATTGTTATAATTGCTTTGAAACTTTTGAATCATTTTTGTTTTTTTTTTTTTTTTTTTTTTTTTTTGTATTTAAAATTACAATATGTTAATATACTCAATGGATAAACTTATTACCTCGCGTTTTTCTGTACCCTGTACCCTTCACGTTCACTATTGTATAACATTTTATATGTATATGTATTCATATACATTTCTATCATAAATTGAATTGAACGTGTAAAAATTCGGTAAATTTTTTTCGTATCTCAGTCTAAAATACATAACGTTATAGATTATTTTTTTGTCTGACTACTGAAGAATTGAAGATAATTAAAAAATACGTTAAGAAGTTAAATTATGAAGTTATATTCAGTTTGAAACGTTTTTTAAATGTAAAACCTTTATTACTACTGATATAGTAATAATTAGATAGATTAATATTTAGAAACATTTTAAATATTCTACTATTTATCCTCATCGTTCACACGTGATAAGCTTCTGTTAACCTGATGTTAATCTTATCTGTAATAACTATTTATTAGTAAAACCCTCTCTCTATAATTCGGTTTCTCCATTTCAAAATTTTGTAAAAATAGTCAGGAATACGAAGATATAAGTTTTTAATTAAGCTAAAGCTAGGAAAATGGAAAAAGTCTTAATAAATTAATTTACATCTGATAAAATGAAGTGAGAGGTATATCACGAAGATTACGTAAAAAAAATTATTTTAATATTTAGATTTATCTACCCGGAATGTACACATGTTCCTACATTTTTTGCCGTACGATTCTACGATTGTAGGCCTCTTAATTTTTTTCTTCTTTTTTTCTTGTAACTACAACGGCAGATGCTTAGACCCGAATCTCTACGCGTTATCGTCTCGTGTAAGTTCACACAATTTTGTATTCCGGAAACTCGGCGCCAACCACATGCACCTCGTTCCCGTTTATTTATCCATCTTCCACGTTCGTTTATATCTGACTAGAAAAAGATATCCGGATTTTTTATCTTCGACAATGGGAAGTGAAAGGTTCTGAATAACAGCAACAATTACATAATTAGGCGAGATGAGTAATATGAGAACTGCATTAAACACGTTAGATGTTTCTTAATATAAATTATTTTCCGATATAGTAATTATTTCTACCTATTCGGATGGCATATTTTAGTACAATAATATTGCGAGAATGGCAGAATAAGCGAATGCGATGAAACAAAATTTATCGCAACGCACGAAACCAATAGTGTATTAAATAAAAAGTAAGTTAATATGTTGTTCAAGTTTTTAGCGCTGTGGCAAGAAGAGTAAGAAATGCGAACAAAGTCTAGCATACCAAAAAGGATAAGAAAATCGGTATACTTTTGGCTTATGCGTCAGCCAATTTCACAAAAGATAAATCATGCTTTTTATTCAACCCTTTTGAGCGCCGAGTAAATGCAAGTAAATCGCAATTAATATCGCAAGAGGCCAAAAGCTGTCGTTATAAAAAAGTGTATTACAATGGTGTATACGACGAGCGTACATAGGGACGAGCGTTTGAATTCCAACGACCCTATTATTAATCAGATTACGTGCCACGACTGCGGCACGGCGATGATAATCGATTTGTGCGAATGCTGATCCTCTGCGGGACATCCGCGAGCACGCGATGCGCTATTGGGCACGGAATGATATTTCGTGCTTTTTCAGAATAAGGATAAAGCGCCGAGCTCTTACTTTCGTTATGTTTCGTACGCTTTTATCATGCGTGTTATATCTGAGCCGAGAAGCATATTTAGGTCAGTTGAACAAATTTTTTACTCTCGAGCATTTATTAAATTAATGCTAGTTGATACGTCGTCACGATTGAAGTGTGCGACACCTAAAAGTGAAGAATTAATCGCTTCTTTTTTTTTTCAATTTTCATTCCGAGCTTCCAAACATTTCTTAGCTTTCGTCAACGGGCTTTATCGAACGATTCGAGGGATCGCTTCAATAATACGCTTTTTTTTGCGTTATGTCAGTGTCTCATATTTTGCAATGTTCATTATGAGCATCGATAGAATTCCTCATATGTAACAACTGCATTCTGCGAGGGAAAAAAATTAAAAATTGCGCACAATAAATATCTATATGAAAGAATAAAGCCTACAGAGATAGTATTGTATTATTATGATATCAAGTTTTGCGTATCAAATTAAGAGACAGTATAAAATGTGCTCGATGTGTAAATATATAAGTTATCAATAAGTATTATAAACAAACGTTAACTACATAAATGATGTATGATGTGTTATTTTCGTGCTTTGAACTTCCAGACTTTTAATGGGCTTGAAGGCACTCAATATTGAACGAGACGTTAAAGTTTCATTTGGCCTTCCATAATATTGCCTTATATATCCTTCGCAGCATTAATTAGCACATTTAGTGTGCTGTAATTATGTATTATCGTAACGTTTAAAAGGAAAATGATAAAAAAAAAAAACCAGGGGATTGTAATTGATGCGTTACACAATCGTGAATTTGTCGTACATTTATTATAAAAATAAGAAGCGTAACATTGAAATTGTTGATTATACACGAAACAATGCAATCTGTGGCTCTTGAACAAAAAAAAAACGACAGTAGTAGCAAAACGCACCCAAGCAGTAAAAAATCATCGTAGTGAACAGTACTGCTTAAAAATAATTAGTACCGCAGCTCAGATCGATACGAAGCAGCGCCGATGGGCACCGGCACTCGAACAAATGCAATAAACAAATCAATCTCACGAGCAGCGAATCGACCGAAGCGATTTCGCTATCAGTGGCCTATCCGAAGCGCAATTAAAAAAGAAACGGCGAGCCGCCAATAGTGCGTTAACAAGTAAAATTATTTCAAAGCAAACGAACAGACCGGCCGATCGTCGATTATAATCGCGATGCGTTCGTGCGCCTCCAATTAAAATCTAATTAGGTTGCGCGAGAGCGAGACCAGGAGGCGCGCGCGCGCGCGAGGTAAATTTTAAAAGGATCTCGAAAATATGAGTCTTCGGCGGGGCTCGCGACGCGCATGAATAACGAGCCCGGGTGCACGATATGTGTCCAAGGCCGTAAATCGGCTCTGCTCCTTCCGTTACCCCGAGCGTACGTGACGAGCGCGTCGCCTTCCATTTTCGGATCCGCTTCCGTTTGCACTTCACCCATACGCGGGCCCGCGCCACACGTACGTATTCTCGAATTCTCGCGCACACGATTTCGCACTGTGGACGATTGGAAGCTCATATATTCTCCCCCCCCACCCCACCCCTCCCCCATCCGTACCTCCCTACCTCCCTAGCTCTCTCTCTCCCTCTCCCCACCCCCACCCCCGTCTCTCGCTCGATCTGACTTTAATGATATACGTATCCTGAACGGAACTTTCCTTTGGCTAGCGCAAATTCAATCGTAGGGGAATATTTTTGTTCCTCCCAACAAGCCCACGTCTTATTATTGTTTATCGAGTTTTTCGGGAAGTTGGCTTTACGCACGCCGCCATGCCGAATCCGAGTATTTCATAGATTGATTATTTATTTTATGGCTAGCTACAGTTGAATTAGATTATTTATCCATCTCTGTTATCCGTTCGCTTCTTCCCATGCCCGGAATGTCTTCTCCCCGCATTACACGTGAAATAACATATTTTATGGTTGGCAAATAATAAAAAAGAATACATAAGTAAGCCGATATAACTTTTATGTTAAACTGAATATCTATTTTGGAATCTTCATATTGAACGGCGCATTTCCATTTGAGATAAAAGGAGAAAATACAACTTCTTCGGATATAACTTTCCTTTAACGGATTAAGTAACCTTTCTTCGAAACAGAATTTTCAACTAGTTGTATAAAACAGTAGATGTATTTTTACATTTATATTTTTTCCTAAGTAGTGATCGAGTTCACGACTCTACAACGACTCTACATTATGGGAAATTTCACAATTTTTATTTGTTTCTAGCGTTTGACAACCTCATTTACTGGATGGATTCGTGGACGAACATTTAGCCGTAAGTAATTTGCACGAAAGTTCTCATGCTTTATCACAATATTCACAGTATAGGTAATAATTACCTCGTTTACTAATTTAAGTTATTACAAGTATGCGTTATTTCATTTGTCGTTATAAGGCGTTCACTAATGATAGTTCTGGATTAAATAAGCTTTAACGGAATACTTTAACAGCATTGCTCTGAAACTTTTGAATCATTTTTTTTTTTTGTTTTTGTATTTAAAATTACAATATGCTAATATAGCTTTCTATAGTAAAAACTTGTATTATGCTCTGCGCCCTTGGGAGAATCTTACATACTCAATGGTCAAGTTGCGTACCGATAGCCGGTTAGTTTCGGGGGCTTTTGTCCGAGTTAAAAGAATCTCCAATATGCGAAAGGAGATCCTGAATTATAAGGTACAATCAAGCGAGTGGCAGCAGTCGAGTGGGAGCGGTAACGATTTTGTAAAATTTCCCCGCAATGAACTCGGGGTTTCCGTATATTCTTAATCCTCGCTCGGGGTAAAGCCGGGGTGAAGCTCGGTAGGGAGCGAAAGCACTCGAGGCTCGAGGGAATCCCTGGCCAGCACCGGGAGGAGCGGCCGTCGCGACCGACATGGAGCTTTTATCCGGGAGAAATGCGAATTTGAGAACTTACGTGGACAATTGCCGGAGAGATCGAGGAAATTCGGTCGCTTGGAGCCCTCGAGGGGCCTGGGGGGGCCAGCCTCCTCGGGCCCGGACATCGCCAGCCGCGATCGCTCGAGGATCGGCCACCGGTTTTCTTTCGGCCCGTCGAGGCTGCTCTCCTACTGGCCGATCCGGCGCTCGGCCGATCCTCGCTAATTTGCGGCTCGGGGGCGGGGCGGGCGGCAGGCGACGGCGTTGGCGTGGAGGAGGCCCCGGCGCGCCAGAGGGGAACACGTACGCCCGGGCTCGGCCGTCGGCGACTGGCCTGCGACCGCCGGTGTCGTCGCCTCGGCAAGCCGGCAAAGTGCAGCCGGGGAGAGGCGAGAGCCTGTTAACGCGCGATCGCCGCGACTCCCATTGTTCCCCGGCTCTGGCCGCCGGTGCCGATGATGCGTGCCTGCATCTCCAGGCCAGCCGATATTTACGAGCCGACGACAAGCCCGCGATCAACTGAGGCTCCTCTTCCCCGGCGCCTCTGCCACCGGCCTAAACCGGCCGCTTTATCTTGGCTTTTCTCCCGACGCCCGTTTATCTCCATTAAATTGCTCTTCCGTCGTTCCTCCACTCCTCCTCCTGCCCGCCTCCGCCTCCTCGTGTCCTCTTCCCTCGCGCTTCTTTATTAACGGACGGATTCCTTCCCTCCCTCGCGCTCTCTCTCTCTCTCTCTCCCTCTCTCCCTCTCTCTCTCTCTCTCTCGCTCGCTCTCAACTTGGCTTTAACGGTTCGCATAGTTCACGACCGCCTCGATACGTCGGCGTTGTGACAGCGATGCGGATTTTGTAATTCTCGGAGAAGCCTTATTTTCTCTTTTCTAACGCCTTTCCACTGCGCTCTGGCTATACTTTCCTCGACGGCGCATTTAAACCTCGCGTAATTATCGCCATTCGCGATTTTGGCAATCGCGACTTTCTTCGAATGGGCGCCGTTGCACACCTACACTCATTAATTCGCTCTCATCTATGTACCATTATAGCAACTGTAATTTTTTTTTTATCACTGATTTCTTCGGTTCTGAAAACCATACATATACAATCTGCGTATATAGAAATTTATCTCTTAATTCACCTAAATGTAGGAGAAGCGCGACATTAGATAATTTGTCGAAAAGAAAATATCGCGCGCAAGAATAATCGTATTTTACATTTCTTCGTGAAATCGTAAAAGCATCTATATGATCGTCGTAAATTACTACGGCACCGACCCTATCAATTGCTTCACTTATAAATGAAAACTAAAATTTAACACTTATCAAATAAAGAGCTTTTTGTGTAAATATGTATAAATGGCGCGCTGTAAATTCTTTCGGTACTTAAGCTCTTGAAATTTTTAGAGGTAATTTAAGTGTGCTTAAATATACACACACACACACATACACACATATATATATGTGTGTGTGTGTGTGTATGTACACGCGCGCATATCTGAAAGTGTATCACTTTCTTAATCATCAATTGTTTGTTACTTTAAAACGTGCCTCTCTTCATTTATGCATAGTGTCAAATGTAACCAGCCGTTCACTTGATTGCGCGTAAAAAAGCAGCCTTTTATTTTTCATTGGTAATCTAGTTGATTGCTACATACGAATATCTTATGAAAGCACTTATTGATACGGGTGAAAACAATTTAAATACATGCGGTGCATGAGGCCAATTTTTTTAAAAACAAAAAATCCTATTCCTCGCGCGTCACTCAGCCTTGACGGATACTCTCCCCCCCCCCTCCTCCTTCTCCTTCACCGCCACCTCCTCCTCCTGCTTACGCATGCTTTCTTGCATTATCCCGAAACAGTACAAATATACCAACCGATTTATCCCCAATTGTATAAAAATGATTTTACGATTAAGCTATTAAGTACATCGTCGCTGCGGGGAAGAATTACGGAATAATTAAGTGGCCCTTCTCAATATTATTAAAAGTTTTCGCGCTAAATTGCTTATACAATAAGGCTTTGTACTAGCGGAATTTTTATCTAGAATACAGTCATAAAGCAATGTTCACTGACTTCCTTTTACTCTTGTACATATTATTATTTTAACGAAAAAGGCACATTTTTATTTGGATTACAAAGGTAACAAAGATCGAAAGGACATTTTTTTTAATTCAAGAAAGCATAGTGTCTTAATTATAATATTTAAGAATATATGGACTATAACTCATTGAAACAACTCTATAAGCCCTTGTTTCTCATACGTTCGCTGGAAGAAATGACGATAATTCTTTTTATCGATTAATTAATAAACATGTTATAAATTAAAAATATTGAAGATTACAGATAAAAAATGAATTACCTAATTTTCTTAAATGATGCTTAAAATTTCAGCTTTCAGTTTTAATTATTTTCAATAATAACGCATTTACTAAGTTTTCGTAGAAGTGAATAATTTTCGTAATAAATTTTTTCAAGAATGTTCCTGTGGAGCCATTGATGTAAGTAATTTACTTTTATTGTTAATTATTAACTTTTGAGATGCGTGAGTAAACCATGCCGCACAAATAAACAATGTAGACAATTCGTTTGCCGTCCATCCGCGCAACGTTGTTATTAAGGCGAAACTTATGGAATTGATTTTTGTTTAAAAAAAAAAAAAAAAAAAAAAAAACCCCTATGGCTCAATTTTGCGAGCCTCGAAGCCAACGGAAGAGCTTATGCGTCGGCTGTGGTACGTTTTAAAAAGGTAAACAAAAAATTCAAGTCTAAGTACTTCCAGGAAAGAGCAAATATATTCAGCAGATTTCGATGCGTAAAATTTAACCGACGAAGCTCGAGCGAGGAGTGAGAAACTCCCATCTACGTTAATTTCAGCAAGAGCCGTCGTTATATATACACACGCGTTACGTATGAAAGTGTAGGTGACTATAAGCAATCGAGGATGAGTTACGAATATGCACTGTTGAATATCAGTAATCGAATAATTTCGCGAAAAGCGACTTTGCAAGGCTACCAAGAAGCAATGGAATGCAAATGGAATGCGCGTCGAGCAATAACAAACGGAGCAATAACATTTCGAACGTTATTTGTGAAATGATGAGCGCCGATCGGCGGTGGCACCGGGGCTCGGTGACAAAATAAAGAGTCGCGGGGCATCGGACAGCGGGCCTCGGTTAAATAATCGGATAGCGATAGCAAAGCCGGACCACCGAGTTAGGCGAGCCTCGAGCTCCCCCGAGGCGTTCTTCGCTTGTAACGAAGCTCCGGTCGAGCGGGGAAGCGTCGCGCGACGCCGGAAGGATCGGGACGCTCGCATCGCGTTGTAAGATCGGCACCGAGCTGCGGAGTTAAGGATGGGGCTATTCACCGAAGTAGGCGAGGCTCCTCATCGCGTAGCGGCTCTCCTCCTTGATCCTCATGGCTGTGGAGCCTCAGGGCCTCCGGGCAGGGCGACACTGGCACTCGCGCTCACGGGCGATCGCACGCGCACTCGCTCGCATCTCGCGGGCAACACTCCTCGACGTCCTCAGCGCCGCCGGCTCGGCTTCTCCTCTGCATCGGTCCCCGGCGGTCCGGCGCCTCGCGCATGCGCCCCGCCAGACGCCTTCTGGACCGCGGCGGTGCTTTTTTGCTCCTCGGGGATGCCGCCGACGCCCCCGCCGAACTCGCTCGCCCGTCCGCCCGCCCTGCCGGCGGCCGACCGCCGCCGGGAATAACGGCCTCGGCGCCTCTTCCCAGTCCCGGCCCAAGTCCGCCCGGATCTCGGCCTCTCCGCTATTCGACAACGCGCGACACGTGCTTCGCTAATGGGAGCCGAGAATTAGCTTCGCTCTCGCCGCAGCCTCCCCCCGAGTTCTACCTATCGGCATTTATCGCAGCCACTCGAGAAGGGCCCGAGCATCGTCGAGTCTCTCCCTCTTGCCGCCGAGAGCTCCTTCTCGATTCTCCCCCCGGGGCCCGAGAAGCCGCGGCCTCGCTCTCCCTCTGGCACTTGTGCTTTCCCGCGCTTCTCGAATTTCAAGGGGTGCGGCCGCCAGCGCATGAGGGGGAGGATAGCCGGGCTCGCGGGAAAGCGAGGAAGGGGTTGAGGGAAAAGCTCGCGTTCGCGCCGCCAGCGGATTAATCTTGAACGCGCGCGGGTCAGAGGCGTCCGTGGCCAACGGAGGCGCCGATAAGGCAGAATGCCGTCGAGTCGCCCGGTCAGTCCTCGGGGACCGGCTGGTGGGGGTGGGGCCCTCGGCGAGGGGCTCTCCTGCCCCCGGGAGCCGGCTCCTCGGCGAAGGAGCCGAGACGAGGGGCGCGAGTTCCCCTGGCCCGGGAGCCGGTTCTCGTCTACGGTCTCCTAAGGTAAGTGCGGGGTCGGGTAGGCGTCGATATCGCGAGACGGCCAGGAGTTATCGGGCCGCGGCATCCCTCGATCGGGCCTCCGCACCCCGGCGCTCGGCGACTGTTCTTGAAGCCCGAACCGCATCGGCCTCGCGCGGCCGAGGCTACGCGACCTCCGCCGGTTTCGGCACTCTTTCCCCTCCGCCGCCAACCCCCCCCGGAGGATTCCCTCTCCCCGTGGCTGCTCTTCGCGCGACGTCGGCACTTCCCTCGAGGCGGTGATCATTCGAGGAGCCATGCCTCCTATTCTCACTCCCCCGCTTGGCCCTCTAATCGCGCTCGCGCTCTATTTCAATGACTCTTCTAGATTCACTCCAATTAACCCGACTGTATACATCGCTTCTCGATTAATTCGCTTATAATTGCTTCGATAACAAATATCTAGTTGTATAATGAGCTCTATGTTCAGCTTATACAATAACACGTTGCCGAAAAGCGTTTTTTCCTTAATTTTACTCCCCTACAAGGCTTTTACTCAGAGCTAGATTTTTAAACAAGCCCTCCTCTCTTTTTCATTTCGTGTAATTAATAACGGGTTCTCCTGCGCATTAATTTAACGTTTCATCAAGGATCTTTGAAGCCTTCAGCCGGTGTCCAATAAATTTCTTAATAAAACGGATTCAAGCGCTTTGATTTATTTGAGAAATATCGCACACCTGACTTTTCTTTTACGTACGAAAGGGTTTCCTGCAAATTTAGCGAATTATCAACATTTGTTGAATTAAACTTTAGAAATTATATAATTCAATGCGCTTTATTATACTAAATTCCACTTTCGCGTCTTCGCATTTTTACAGCATTGATTAAAATCTCTGTGAATCTTGTTTGATATATACAAGCAAATGCAATTCATTTGAATAAAATAAAAGTACTGTATTTAGTGTAATCTTTTATCAGCTGTTGAACTAACTGTCATTGCTTTATTGAAATGTTAACCGTAAAAGTGAATTTCACGTGAAAATAAAAATAAGCCGAGAAAAGTATTGATAAAACTCTCCCCGTCGAACTCAAAGATGCCACGTTAATCGTACAAGCGTACGGAGTTATTATTCTTGTTGCAAGGAAAGCGAGTAAAAAAATTGTTTTTCTCGGTAAAACTCCTCCGCGGCTTTATCGGTTGGGCGAGCATTGGAAAACGAAGGCGGCAGGAGGATTCGAATCGTTTTAACGCGGCATCGCAATTACGCGCAATTTAAATACAATATATCGGTTAAACGGGCACTTTTCATTTCGTAAGAATATCTCGGGAGGAAAAGGGCGCGGAGATTAGAGCAAGCGAAGCACAGGCGGTCCATTCATCTAGAGCCAAGTCGAAAGGTCTTTAAGAAAGGCTACCACTGTGTTGGATTACAGTTTTCGACAGCAGAAGTAAGGAGATATCCAGATCGCGAGTAAAGAGCCAAGGTCAACAATGAAGAATCGAGTCGATTGATGTATAATCGAGAAGAATAATATCGGTTGGAATGAAGAATGATAAGACTCATGCGCGGATTAACATCATGGCTCAATCAGTCACATTTCAACGTTAACACTTTGCCATACGACAATGAAGAATAAAGGCGCTTACGTGTAGGCATTAAATACGTTTAATATCAGAGTATTATTAACGCTTGTTTGTGGTTTTGTCTTTGAGCCCGATGGGAGTATTGTAATGAAAAATTGATCTTTCAGCAAAGAATATAAATTGCAATGGAAGACGAGATTTTCTACCATTCGTTTTCTTGTTTTAATAACAGAATTAAGTGAGATTATGGGATTGATGTTGATTAATATGTGGTCGTTTATTGCAAATTGCTCTTAAAATTTTAATCTCATTTTAAATAAATGTACTGTCCTCGATAAAAGAATATCCAACACATGTAACAATGCCCCGATTCGTAATAAGTGAATTAGAAATTCTTTAAAAGACGAAGTGCTGGAAAAAAAATCCTTCGTAATTTTCATTGCATCGAAGAGTTTCAATAATTTGGATCTTAGCTGCTCTAATGTTTACGGAAATTCAATTATATTTAAACCAATGCATTAGTTAGAATCTACAATAATGATAATGAGGTTCGTAAAGCATGTGATATAACACGTTTAATTCCACTTATTAAATATCTTACAAAATTCAAAATCTGCTTCCTATTCAATATTATAATATAATTCCGCAACAGCAGAAAATACTTGTGTAAACATTTTTACAGGTTAATCTAATCGAAAGTATTATTTTTATTGTGCATTCGCGAGAAGGACTTTTTTATTGGCTGATTAAATAGCTTTAAAACTATTATACACTCAAATTAGATCAAATTAAATTCAAACTGATTTCCTTGGCTTGCAATCACCTACTAATGCCTAAAATCATCTTGACTAAACGTAGTACAAATCGCATTAAATTAATATCTCGAATAGCTTTATAGCTGCTTAAATTATTAAATCCTCCAGGTGTTCAAATATTTAAGCGCAACGCCGAACAAAATGCATTTATCATAAGCGAGCTATACAAAGTACTTTATAAAATAGGTTTTCAAAATAAAATAATAACATCAGCAACATTGCGCAACATCCTCGGTATCTGAAATCTTTAATAATTGCGTATCTCTTGGAACGTCGCGACCGGCATTTTTCCTCTGCCTGTCCCCCCCCCAACCTCGTCCCCCGCCGCCGCCGCCAACACAGCAGTCACAGAAGTCCGATAAAAGCGAGCGAGGGAAGAGGACCGATAATAATATCGACATCGAGTTTCCATGTACCCACTAGGAGGAAAGAAGTTTAAAAAAAAATGAAACGAAGAGTCGGAGAAATGAGAAACTGAGAATCACAGCAACGCATATAATTTTAATATCGTGTTTAAAGTCAATCGGAATATTTTCGTTATTTCCAGAAAAAGAATAATACTGTAGTTGTTGTATTTTATTGCACATTAAAAGTATGCAAAACTAGGAGAAATGATTTAAGACAATTCCAATGATCGAGCCAACGTTAAATAATAAATCATAATTTTTTTAAAGCGAAACGTAATTAACATTTTAGAGGCCATTTAAAGCTTCATGACATAATCAATAATATCCTTAATTCTTATACTATATCGAGGAGCTTTTTGCACTCATCATCCAGTTTAATTACAAAAGCATAATTATTAATATTGAATGTTATAAATTATGTCGAATTAGAGCATCGAGTAATTTATTTCCTCTACGAGCATCTCGATATTAATTTTGATTTATTTATTAATTTCAATATCTGATTCAGTCAAATCTTAATTGAATTTGAACAAAAAATCTCGCCTAATGAGTTTATTTTAAATACTCTTAATTCGTACTCAATTTGTACATGTTCGCATGCATTTATATTTGACACTTATTTAAATACTCATTTGCATATTTCCTTTTTAATTCATATGATAAATTAAAGCTTAACCCTATTAATTCGTTGACTAACTTAATGAAATTGAGGAACTGTAGTCTTAAAATATATATTTTCAGAAATAATTTCTTACTTTGGTGATAAAATCAAGGAACTTAGTACCTTTGTTTTGAGGCGATTATAGAATTAGAAAATGTTAGAAGGTATTTTGTAAATGTTTCTACTTTTATTTATCTTACACTGAAAATGGCATTATTGAGAATTTCTCTCTTGCCGAACAGCGATTTAAAGAAGTATAATAATAATGATTGAAACGGTTGTTTGAATAAGACAGAAAAGTGCTTAATTAACTTTTTATTCATTGTGTACTTAGGTATGTTGATAATCTGTGTTTGAAAAAGAAAAACAATTTATAAAGTAGTTATTTCTTCCAGGAGTGTATAAATAACCAACTGTTATTAATTTTGTAGAGAAAGCTTTAATATTGAATGTGTTGATATATACTTTAAATACTGTGAATAAAATTGAAGAAAACATTGCTTATATTACATGAAAAATACTTGCTTATTTTCGAGAATTAAATAATTTTTTTTTTATATATATAATTTTTCAGAAGAAAATTTCAATTCGAGTACTTTCGATCTTAAGAAATTCATTGTTTCTATTACATTTACGTAAAATAACGTACGTAATTGGTGAGGTTCGTGCACTTAATTCTTCACGTATGACGTCTGTTAATTTATATACTCGTCTGTCCCTGTTCAACTAATCCTCGTCCCTTTTAAAATTCGGGCCCTGCGCTCGATTATCCAATTAAACAACGACAATAGCGGTGAATCATTTGGTAATTCACTTACTTTTTTCTTTGTCTTTGCTTACAATCGTGCAGATTCATTATTTCTATCAGACACATCGTCGTCATTCAATATAAACTAAGCGTCTAATTTGAAATATAAAAAAATTCTGGTACATTTTCTTAACATTTATTTCACTTCTGATATTGGGTAAATTCAAATATTGAGTAACAACGTATTGTTTGAATTTCGTAAATATTTTTTTATTTTTTTGCATATTTAACGAAACGAATAAATTACGATTAAGAATAACATTAAAATTATAGTCATTTGATATTGTCATTCGAATGGAAAATTGTCTATGAATTATTAGGAAATAGCATTGGCTGAGAATTTTCTAGAAAAAGAAGGTACAGCATCTAGAAAAGAGTTATATATACTTTCTAATCAAAACAATTTGCAATGTGTTTATTCTTGCTTTAGAGCTCAATCAATTATACGAGGCTTATGAAATTATTCAATAGATGTTTACTTTTGGAGCATCGATCCATCCGGCGCCGACTAATTAATCGTTCTGCAATACAACGACGGAAAAATGCTCCACCATTGTGATGCACGGGACATACGAGAGTACAGTTTATCGTCTCACCGCGATACGGCAGAGCGTAATATCACTCGCTTTCAGTCGGAAAGTGTGAAAATTGCATCGCGACAATCCAGAGAATCTGAATTTTGCCTGCTCGCTCAATTTGCAAAATATAATTAGCCGCACATTTTTCCGATCTGGGCAATTTACGCTCGATTAACCGAGCCGGCTCTCGATTCTGTATTACTTAAGAAGAAGAAGAAAAGACCAAGTACTGTATCGAAAGAATTTTAGCAATATCCAAGCCGTGTGAGCGTGTATATTTAAACGTGAATAAAAATTGATTTTCCTTCATCGTAAAAAGTCTTGAGTATTTTTTCACTCCTTTTGTACACTCGTTAAAAATAGCTTAATGCGACAGCTGCTTCTTAAAATTGCTTAAGTCTCGTGAATCGTGTATAATGATCAGACCACAAATATTGTTTCTAGTCGCAAGGATTTCCGACGCTTATTAATACTCAAAGAAACAACATCTTTATTTTTACTAATTACAGCAGTACGGACTGCTGGTTACCCTGTACAATCCACTCGAGTCGTTTGAACTCTTCATTAATTGTTCACTTGTGATTTATTCAAGGCTCGCCAACAAATGACAAAATAGTAAGAACAAAGTTATAAGAAAACAATTCTTCACCCGGGTTGAAAAAGTAACAGGCTAACCGATATAAAACTCTCGGCGGCAAACGGAAATATTATTGCTAACACCGGTTGTATATTTGATGTATTCGTTCGTGGGGCTAGAACACGAGCCACGCTCGAAAACAAAGCAAAGCAAAGCAAAGCAAAGAAAAAAAGCCAAAAGCGCAACCTTATGATTTTTAATCACGTCCTCTAACCTCGTCCCCACTCTTGAGAAAATTAATTTTAATAGGCTGGCGCGGTCATAAAGTTGACCGGTGACCTGCGGCAAAGCCCGGCTCTAGGTAATTATAACCGAAACGTTACGATTGCAAATAGCGAATGTTAATTGCACTACCAGGGAAATTCCATCCCAACGAGCTCACTGGTAATGCGTTTATAGCTCGCAACAGAGTCGAATGGGGCTTGGCTTTTATACGCTCCGAAAGGCATATCGGTCGATATGCGGAAGGACTTATCCTAATGTCGCAGCCGCGGAAAGGGTATCATCGGTGGTGGCTTCGCGCGCACTACCAGCAGCGGGGCAGAAATCGGCGAGCGGCGGGGCCGCGGGGGCCGACGACGGTCGTAAAAATAGTGAGAGTAGCTCTGCGTCTGGATGTCTGCGCGCCGTCTTGGAAAGTCGACGTGCCAGTGAAAATGCTCGGGCACGGCGAGGGGGGGGGGCGGGGCGTAAAAATAATAAAGGGTCGAGCGCGAGGGCGTATAAACCGCATGCAGAAATAGTTCAATCGCGTGGGGGGGGGGGAGGACGCAGCCACGTTCGCCGCTGCCCGCGTGCGTGCGCCGCGGCTTGTGTCATTTGCGAAATCTCAGAAAGGAGCGCGAATCGTTGCGCACTGTATATTTAGAGGTGAGGGTGGAGCCGCGCTTGTGCGCAGTTACGGTGAATTTTGAGGTTGGGCGACTACTATTTTTGGGATTTATACCGGCAGATATAAAGTTTGCGCTCGGTTCCCGGCGCTGCGAATAATTTTTCTCCCTCCCCCCAACCCCACCGGCAGCTCCCCCCGTCCGCCGTATTTCATCGAGCCTATCGCCGCTCCGACTCCTTCTTCTTCGATTCCTCGCTCATTAGCCGGCTCTCGAGCGCCTTTCGGACTCTGCCCGGCGATACTTCGTTCTCCAATCAGTGGCGCGCTTACCATTAATGAGCAGTGAGCAGTTGATATTTGCCACGGGCGCATTGTGGCTTTATATGTGCAGCGTAAGCCCCGCTGCTCAAAGGGTGAAGCCTAATGTCATTGTCGAGCCCCTTTGTTTTGGATTTTATCTCTCGGCGATAAAATATTGACCCGATGCTAAACAATAAGTAGCTACGACATTGCGCCAAAGCTAAATTGACTTTACGAAATTTCGCCTGCCCTTCATTTTTACCTACCAACCTGGCCTAATATAATAATAAATAAATCTCGGTTGTTAAGCTTTGTATAAGCGATCGCTTACAGCCACGATAGAAAGAAAAGTATGCTGCTTATATTTATTATGACTTTTCGACAGAAGCGCTGAGTATTTTGTTTTACTACGGCCAGTAAACAACATTTCTCCATTTTATCATAAATTATATCTACATCGAGGCGTATAAAAGTATTAATAAATAGGTTTGTTGTCATCGTAAAGCTTAAGCTTCCGCGTATCGAGTGAAGCAGTGAACGGAAGATGTCGCTAGCCTTTCAAAATAAATACATTATCACATAATTGCTACGCTATCTGGATAAAATCCGAGTCTTGATTATTCGGATTCCTACCGAATACCTTGTTAAAAATGAAAAGTCGTAAAGCGACATCGTTTATCTAAATCCTGACAATTATTGACTTAAGAGTCTTGATTATTTATGTTTTCATTATTATTTGACTTGAAACCTTAACATTCATTACGACGACCAGAAGCTCACGTTAATTCGAATTAATTTATATTAAAATAAATTAGCGTAACATCGCACAGATTTTTTAATTACTTATTTTCAATTATTCTTCTACAGTCTTATGAGCATTCACATTATTAGTATACATTGATTATGCGGGTCAGATGTAAGTTATTGTCACGAAAAATTGTATCTCACACACGCCCAAAAGTGGCATGATTTAATCTTGCTTAAGTGAATTATTATAATCTACGCAACATTTTAGGAGTTGATTTTTTAATTCGTTAACTATTTGTTTTTATACAAAATTAAGAAAACCTCAAATTTTGTAAGCTTGTATTGCATTAAAAATTTAAAAAATCAAGTCATGGTTAATACATTAATCTCCTAATTGAAGTTATAAAAAAAATGTTTAATTCGTTTTATCAATAATGTCAATTTTGGTTTCACCAAAAATATAAAGTTATCAAATTCAGTTCATACATATGAATTACAATTAATTTTTATCATCTTACCTAAAATTTAATTTAAGAAGGATAATTTGAGTTACCCTAATAATTGACATGATTAAAAAATATATCTAGTATGAATTTTAATGCATTCATGTTAGCGGTAAATATGATATTAAAAAATGATAATCAACTGAAATTTCATAAAATAATAGGAATAAGTAAATTTATAATGTAATTATAAATGCTTTAGTATATATATATATATATATATATATGTCTTACTTAATAAATATTGAGTTTAATAAATTAATTATTGCATTAAATTGAAGTAATTACTTTATTATAAATGTGTATTTTGGTAACAAAGTTGACACTTTGGCTGAAATATTAACGCAAGTCAATACGCAAGTAAAATCTTCGTAAAAATTGTATTAAAATAGATTTATGCCTTCAATATTTATTTTTCTAATAACAACTACTTTCAATCTCACGAAAATAAATATTTTAAAAATAATGATACCACGGGAAAATCTATAATAACGAAGAAAATAAAATATCCGAGCCCGTGACGATTTCCCGTAATTCGACGCAAATAAAGTTTTATTCTTAAGAATAATGTCTGGCAGTTGTCCAAAAAAAATATTTTAAACAAGTTTCGACAAAATGGCGCCTAATTATATTCCGAAGAGCGTTTCCCAGACTCGGTAAACAAAGCTTCCCCAAAGGCCTCACGGGCACATCCACTTTAAGCGAAGCTTTAAGGGACTCGAGGAGCCAGTCGTCGGCTCGTCGTCGGGCCGCGGTAAGCTCGGAAGAAGGCCTCGGTGGTGCAGGCGCATACTCACCGAATCTGTCGATCTTGGGCGATCTGGCAGCTCTTGGATAATCGTCCGCGTGGTCGACGACGTCGCGGGACGTTCCCACGTCAGTCACCGATAGCGGGCTCCTCTCGCCCTCGAGGAAGGTGCCTATCGAATGCCGGCGTCGGCGCCGCTGCTGCTGGAGCTGCTGCTGCTGCTGCTGCTGATGCTGGAGGTGCTGGAGGTGCTGATTTCGTCGGCCCATGCTCGAATACATTGTCCTTCCCTGGTCGAGCGAGGGACGAGATTAGTTGATTTATTATAACGATGCTGCTGCAACCATCGGATTATTCGGAGGGATGCCGTCGTGCTCGTTAGGGTTTCCAGGCGTCGCTTAGGCACGCTTACCGAGTTTTCGGAAGGGGGGATTGGCCCGTCGAACGACAAATCAATGTAAATAACGTGTACCCTTGTTGGAAATTTAATTTTCATTATTTAAATGGAAATGCTGATTTCGCGCCAATTTAAAAAAGACGTTTAGATTTCATTTTTCCTTTACGAATGAAGTAATATCGCAAAATCGAAAAATTGATTACAAATATTGGCGCACGTATCAAGTTTAATTAATTTAAGATCAATGCAAGATAAGTAATAAGCGACTTTAAAGTTTCCGCGATGGTTTTAAAATTAATACTGTTTGAGTTTGGTAGCTCATTAATAAGTACTGATCCGATAGAATACGAATAAGCGCTCATCCGCTCGATTATAGTACGTTACTGATGCATTAACCGCCTCGGACAAAGAATAAATATGCAACGCTCGACGATACTTTTAAACGACGATGGTCTCATCGGAAGGGAGATGAAAGTTCTTCGCGCTTAATATTTCGATGGTTCGACGGGGATTCGGAGGTAGGAGAGCATAAGGGCCGCGTTGGGTGGTCTCAAACGCAAGGGGGGGGGGCAAAGGAGTAAAAAAAAGCCCGTGGATCGGCTGCGAGGGAAGGTCTGGGGGGTTGGGGGGTAAGCGCGCGAAACCCGGCCACGATGACTGACCAACGTCGCGGTGAGGTTGTAGTAGCTGGGCTCGTCCTCGACGTCCTCCAGCGGGAGGGTCGCGGCCGTGGCCTCGCTCCCGCACTCGGACCCCCGCTCGAAGCGGTAGTAGTCGTTGTCCTCGCCGGAGCGCGGAAGCGCCGGGGCGCCAGCCTCCGAGGGCAGTCCGCAGAATATCATGTCCATGTTGAGGAGCTCGCTCGTCGACTTTGGCAGCCGGCGCCTCGAGGCCTTGCACTTGCCGATGTCCGTGTGCACGTGGGGGGATCTGTGTCGGATCAAATTCACCAGTGAGCGCCGGCTTCCGTTACTCCGGCTCCGGGGAGCGAGAGCCATTAGAGGAGGGACGAGGGATAGCCAGCCGCAAGGGTTTTGCACATGGGGCTGAAATCGTTGGCTCCCCGTCGCTCGACCGTAGAGAGCCCGGGAGCCGGCTGCTGGAGGGGCGGGAGCAGGGGGAGGGGGAGGAGGGAATACGGAGGCGCGCAGCCCAAGGCCTTGGCCAATTCTTCCACGGGCTGCGAACTAGATATGCGACGTTCCGGCAAATATTTATGTAGCACAATCGAGCTCCGGCCGTTATTGGTTATTTCCCATATAATCGTAGCTCGCTCGGCCCTTGCGAGCCCCTAAAAATAATTTCGACTTTAACCGAGAGCCCCGTGATTGTATCGGCTGCGCTTAATCGTGAATTTAAACATAATTTCGCTGATTTTGGCACGTCACTTATTCCTTTTACAAGATTTTACGATCGGCTTCTAATTTCACCCTTCAAAGCGGAAAGTTTCGATTTTGAATTCGATCTTGCTTAGTCTCGCTCTTATTTAATTTCTATGCTTTTCGGCGACATTACAAATATCCTTTTTACCATTGAGGATGATAATTGTGCGAAGGGCCCGCGCGTAGAATAATTACACGTGCATTGATTATAATTCGTCGCTTGCGATGCCCGTTAATTTGAAAATAAGAATCGAGCCGCGAATGCATTTAGCGCGACCGAGCGAAATACAAAGCTTAGCAATTAAATTGAAATGTATTTAACTTGGAATGGGAAAAATTATTTCCCTTTAAAAATGGCAATACTTGGTGAGTATTGCACATTGAAGTGGACTGGCCCTGGCGTAGACCGAAATCGCAACGCGGAAAGGATCTTAATTGTATTAGCTTTGATGCTCGAGTCGCGATGCAACGAGTTCCCGGAAAAAGTAATTAATTTGTCTTATTGTAAGAAGGCCAAGGGCGGCCACTCGTTTACAATCCAAGAAGCCTCCCGCCTCTCACTTCTTTCATTAGAATTCAAACGTAATTGCATCGGTCCGAGGAGCCCGGCGCGTATCCCACGGACAATTAAAGCCCATCGGCCGGCGGCATCTCAATCTCGCCCTCGACTTTTCCACGCCGCGGCTCGCAAATCTTTCGAGCCCCGGGCAAATTGGCCTCGGCCGCAATTGGCGCGTCGTTAGCCCCGCCGTCGGCCTCGTCGAGGAGTTACCCACCTGCCGTTGAGGTAGGGCGAGGGCGGCGCGATGTCCGAGGGCCGGGGCTCCCCCTTGAGGAACTGCCTGGTCTTCTCGCAGTCCTCGCTCGCGCTCGCCGACCTGAAGAGGCTCCTGAAGCTCCGCCTCTGGCAGCCGCCGAGGGCCGCGGGGCTCCTGGGCTGGTCGCGCGCGCACCGGCTGACCGTCGGCTTCTTCAGGCTGCTGCTGCTGCTGCTCTTGCCCCGCCGGAAGAGCCCACCCAGGCTCCGGCTGCCGGAGCTCGGGCTCTGGGCTATCGCCGAGCCGCTGCTCGCCCCGTTGACGCTCGGCTCTCCGCCGCGCAGCGAGAAGTACGACGGATTGTCTGGGGACAGAGCAAAACACCCAGGCTTCAACCTCCTCCTTCTATTTAACTCCGCATTTAACCTTAAAGTGTCATCCTGCACGAGCGATTGTCGGCTCGCTCGTCCACCGGACGAGTCAACGAGCCCCGAGATGCGCGGGCTCTTTAACGTTTATCGGCTCGGCGAACTTTTCCTAACTTCGCCATTTGCGCTGTTGAGGTTTTTATTTGATGTTCAATTCGATACGGGCTCTAATGATATCTTCCGTTACTGCTTACATTGATATTTAATTCCAACGCGTTTACCGATGGCATATTTTACGTACTGAACATACAAGACGAGCTTGTGTGTGCGCGCGCGCGTATGTGTACCTTTCATTTTCGTTATTAATCAATATTTAATTATCGTATGTATTTTATCGTCACGTTTTTGATATGCTAGAGTAATTGCACTAATGACCATAAAATAATGCATTACACATGGTTCAGTGTCCCAATTGTTAAAAACTGATACACATGAAGGATTTGGGAAACAAATAACCCAACTACAGTTAAGCTGTATCGTATAAAAATTAATTAGTAAGAAACATTTCTCCGAGTGAATTATTCTTCACTGTGAATTCATAATTATGAACTCCGTATATGTGCAAAGCAAGGCGTTGCGGAACAATTTTACATCCGATGTTAAGTCTGATTACTTTAGTAATCGTAGATTGAGAAAAATTACACAATTTTATTTAATAAATGTTTATTCTATCGCACCAAACTATTGTAATAAAAAATATATCGTATAAGTTTTAATTTTGTTATTTTCTTTAGTTACTACCGATTATTATTAAAGAGTAGTGGACGCGTTGATTGGAAATAATGCTTAAAAATTTATAATGCGTAACGCATTCATAATTGTTAACAAACATGGAAATTTTGTTAACAAAGATAGAACAAAATATTTTTCAAAAAAAAAAAATAATAATTTAAAAATTGTATTATAAGTATTAAAAAGTTTCTTAAGTTACACATTAAGTGTCCATACATTATCAAAATTTATCGTAAGGATTTTGACTTTTTAATTGTACATTAAGTTATACGCACGATTTGCAAAATTTGTTTTAGCGACAAATCGAATAATGGATTATTTGATAATTCTATATGCGATGAATGGTTTCGCATTCATAATACATTTTTGGCAATAAAGTCAAAAGTAATAGTCAAAAGGATTCGCACGCGAAAAAAGTTGCCGACTTTGTAGTTTGAAGTATGATTTTTTTAAGTTATTTTTCATTACGGAATACACGCGAACGTAATTAAGGTCAATTGTCGCGAATTGAGAGGGCTTTGTTTCGTGTTAGATTGTAGTTATTCCTTTTGTCATCGGTCGGTAAGGACTTTCAAGTTCTATGGTTGTTTTTTTAATTATTTCACTAAGAGAGGAAGTTACTGGGTTTTATTCGTTAATTGGGATATAATTAAATTGATGTATACACTGAAAAATATACATATCGTTTAATTAATTGTATCATGTTTTATTTTCGGCTTATAAAGCTGAAATTGCTTCTACAAATCCTTAAAATAAATTTCACTATTATAATCGATGTAGTTATGATTAAGTACTAATATTTTTTTACATTTTTATATTTAGCGCACAGGAATTCATGATTTTCTCAGTTCTCGAGTTATTACTCTATAAGTTTGCATCTTCAGAGAAAACATTTTTCGTTTGAATATTTTGAATAATTCCCTAAAAGTAGGAAAATCTCGTTTAAACCATCTCTACTTTTTCACGTGCACAACGATTTAACTTATCAAAGTATCATCGTTCATAATTCTCATAAGTAAAGACTTGCAACTTGTTGACTGATACGCGAAAGTACGAAATTACAGTATAAAATTTACATCGCTTATATAAATACAAGCACATTTATACAAATGTAAGGGTTAATTATGAAAGGCATATTAAATTTTAATCCTTTTTACATTATATTAATTTATTTGAAGGAATACTTATTTATCGCACCGTAAAATTGCGCGCATATGTCTCTTGATTATTTCAACATTATTCACCTTACGTTACGTATTTACATTATACGACTGTCAATGTTAGCACAAGAAGGAAAACACATACTTCTGAACCCAATCATAATTAAGAAATGTAAAATTACTCTGCAAATAAAAAGGATAGAACGAATGTATGAATTGCAGATGGTCAAGTCACTGGATGGGCAACATTAACTACTCGTATAAGTCATTTATGAGACCGAGGGACGGAAAATAGTATTGGAACGCGAGCGATAAAGACAGAAAGTGATAAAGAGAAAGAATAGAAAGGGAGAGAGAGAGAGAGAGAGTGGGAGAGAGATAAGAGTGTAAGCATAAACAGAACACCGGACGTTCATTGTATATTAAATGCCCATGCTTCAATGTTTTTGTCACTGCTTACTATGTTGTCTATTGGAGCAAAACAAATCCCAAGAGCGCGATAAAGATTATGTGCCGACAAACGCACGTGGATGGCTTGTGGAGAGGGATGAAATGATATAAAAAATAGAAGGGACAGAAGAAAGATGAACTCTCCACACCGGAAGTATGCCGAGGCAACTGTTTTGAATTAAGGAAGCTTTACGATTTTCTATCCTCGTTTAGTTTCTCCCTCCCTCGTTTATTTATTTGCACCCGCAACCGAGCTCCGTAATGCATAACTTTCAATTCCCCTTTTTATACGTTTTTTTTATTTTTATTTTTTCTCTACGTTCCGCAGTCCGCGATTTTAAAATGAAGATGTTTTTAACTTAATGACTCGGCTTAAATGTAGCTCTTATAAATTTTACCTTTAATTTGAAATTATTAGCGATTCCCCTTTATAAATGCTTGAGCTTGATTAATATTTATCAATGACATAAAAAAAGCTTACAATTGCACAATGGTTCAATTGAGATTGTACGTATTTTAAGCTATCCAATTACAGATTTGCCAAAAATTGCACGAAACATCGATCTTTTTTATAAATAAAATACAATATTAAAGTTGCGCTCATCTAATGTAATTAAATTGCAATCTGAAAATTTTTATTTTGTAAAATAAAATGCAAAAGGCACAATGTAACATTTCATTGATGTGGTAATATTGATCATATCCGTTAACCCCCGTTACATAAAAATATATGCACAAATTCAATTTTGTGATATGGCATTCTTAGAGGATAATATCCAAAAGAATTTTTTTTATTAAACCCGATAGTTTTATAAAGTGCCTATACATTTTTCTAAGTATATCAGCTCCATGCATAAAAAAAAGGACTGGACAAGGATCAAAGGGGCCCTTGCGGTACGATCTGATTACTAAAGGACTGCAAGAAACTTCTTCAGTCGCACTTACGGTGTTCTCTACAATGCGGTAGATCAAAGACATTTTTTATCTATTTTTTTTACCCTTGATAGATTACTCGTAATTCGGTATCTCTTCATCAAAGCATGATATATATATATATACTTATATTTGAGTTTGACTTTGGGAAATGGTTAATATAACCGATAATCGTCCGAATGTTTTTTTGATTTACCCGTTTTATTGCGTTGACTATGAGACAGAACACTTTTCGTTTTCTTTTTCTATGTAATTTTTTCCTTCGCACGATCAAACGATAATTTGTGACAATGTTACATCGGTAAGTTGTAAGCTAAAATATAATTTATCGTCTGCTACATTTAGTTAAGTTTAAATTACAGCTTTATTATACTTATATAATCTTTATTTGATAAATAAATCATTCAAAATCTCTTCATAAATCACAGACTAAAAACGTTAAATTTTCAATTAGTGCGTAAAGAAAATATTATGTAATGAAACATCAATTTTCCAATGCATTTGAACACGGCGGTAATAAAATTAAAAATAAAATACTATTTTTTAAAATCCTTGCAGATGTAATAAAATACTAAAATATTTGTTACGCGACGTTTTATTTATTTTTTTTTTTTTGTAAATGTCTTCTACAGTATACCTATAAAAATATTGGGAAAGACGTACTTAAATATTAAGCCACTTTAACAATTACTCAAATCTCTGTTTCAACTAAGTTCAAAGATATTCTTAACAATATTGTTTTCAGCCATAGTCTCGAAAGTTATGAATTTCAAATGTAAAACTTCTGTTTTCCAAACGTTGGTAAACATTCAAAGCGTTAAAGAAAATGGTAATTAAATGTAGAATTCGTTTAAAAGTTTGATATATATTAATCATTATACGGCAGCGCGTTTTTCCCCTTAGACTCGAACGCTTCGAGAAGAATATCAGCTCGAATCATTGGCAAAATAATAAAAGAAACTTTATAACATTGGCACGAAGCTTTATGCGCTTTTATCGAGCAGCGCAGTCGCAATACTTTACTAGGGTGTGCACGTGTGGGTTTTATGCGCGGACGCGCGTATGTGTGCTGAAGCGGGTAAAAAGTAAAAAAGAAGAAAACACGGGTGAGTGATTTCTGTTAACTAGTCGAGATTGGAGAAAGGAAGGAAGCAAAAAGCGAGTGCAGGAAGGGGGAGCCGACGAGAGACACGGAGGAGAGAGAAGCGCAAGCCGAACAGGAAAGGAGGATAGGTGAGGAGTCGAGTGACGCAAAAGACGTTGAGATACGTGATTATGCGCACTGGGCACGTGTTTAACATGCACCGGATTGACTTTGCAGAGCGTAAGAGAGCCGTAAAGTGCGCGTGGGTGGGAATTGCAGATAGGCGCGCGCGGATGCGCCGAGCTAATCATTTGGAAAGGGAGGAAGTGGATATGCGCGAGGATGTCGTGCGCGGGAAAATAGAATAGACCGTAGAGGTGCGGGCGCGCGCGCCTTATTGTTAAATCCCTCACGGGCCCCGGGACTTGCGGCGACGGCGGCCGACAGGTGTCCGGGGTCAGTGGCGGCGGCGGCGGCGGGGGAGGCGGCGGCCGGTTGCCGGCCCCCGTCGTATTTGGCATTTTTATTTTCTTCCGATTGAAAAAGCGGCGCTGTTTGTGTGCGAGCCGTGATTAGGACTGCGTACGCGATTGATTCGAGGACTGGTGTCGCTCTCGCGTGAGCCGCATCGCGAATCAGTCCCGGGGGGCCTCTAGCGCTGACTCCCGCCCTAGCCGGCAAGTGCGACAAGGAGGAGTCGCCGATAAGAGAGAGACTCTTCCCCGAAGCTGGGGTCGCTCTTTTCTCGCCCCGGGGCCTCGGAGCTCCTGGATTTTTCAAAAGGATGGATCGCTCGCCGAGGAGCCTCGCCCCGATTGGGCCAATCCTGGGAAAGGTTCGACAGCGGTGCGACCTAACCCATAAATGTCATGGCTATCGGGCTCCGTTGGACTCTCTGGAAGCTCGCAGTGGCATCGCTATTGTACTGTAATCACTTCACTCCTGCTCTTCTAATATTGCCCTTAATGAGGAGATAGCCATTATCGAAATCGGAATATATAGAGGCCGAGACCGTGGCCAGGCCGGGATCAATATTAACTTACGAAAAACTTTTATGCCGCCGTTGGAAAATAAACGTATTACTGTAATCTTGTTTCGAATCAAGATTAGATTTTCTCTGCATTTTACAAAACTAAATTTTCCCGCAGTCTTGCGTTTAATGCTTTAACTATAAATTTATGCTCAACTGTCTGTTTGCTATTATAAAATAACACGTCCGACCTTTTCGAGAATATTAAGAAGCGATATATGTCGTTAATTTATAATGTATTCGTTGTAAAATTTAATTTCTATCTTAGACAGTGGAAACTCTATATATATATATTATATGAATTGGTTTTTTTTTCTTCAAAGCATTTTTATAACTCTTATACGAGTAGTTTTATTTTTTATATAAAAAGTACATCTTCTTAATTTTTTACACGTTGAATATACTTTATTCAATAAGTTTAAGATTTAGTGAATCGGGATAGTGTCTAGATTAGTATTTTATAGCTTAAAAAACAAAATGAATATCTCAATGTTTAACTGCATTGATATTTTTCTTAAAGCAATAAAAAAATAATACAAATAAAATATAATCTTTCTTCGATTGCCTATTCCTTTAATTAAGGGATAACTGTAAAAATTATTATAGATACATTGATTTTTTAGCACGTAAAATTAGGATAATAACTTTGTTGTATTATAGAGAGTTATTTCATAATTTTGTTTTTATTTTCAAACGGTTCACTTTTAAGATACATTTACGTCAGTTGAATTTTTTTTTTCTCAAGCATACATTAATTTACGTTCCGTTATATATAGAGAGATGAATATCATAAAAAAAAAGAAATTCGGAGAAAAACTTACCGACGGCCATTGTTGAAGATGTCCTCGCGTGAATTTGACTATTGAAAGAGCAGGCTTGTATCTGAAATAATAAGGGTCTAAATTACTCAGTGTAAAGACTCATTATATTTTTGGCTTACATTAATCAAAGGGTTGGGTGGTTGGGGGCTAGGTTAGAAATCGGCCGAGCAAACAGCTGAGCAAACGCCTGCGGAAGCCGATGCTCTTTGTACGAAACGAACAATTCATCGGCTAGCAATATCAATGATCGAAAGCACTTTCGTCAAATCGTATTATCCCCTACATCTCGGGGCGCGATCTTTAGCTAAAATACAGCGTAAGCAGGTCTGAGAGCCTCGGCTCGACGCCTTCCTCCCTTCCGAGACGCTCTTGGACTGCCGAGCTCGGAGCCTTGGACCGGGCGCGAAGTGCAACTGATCCGAGGGCTCCTGGGAGATTTTCAGCCTTCCCGGAGACACTCCGGCTTGCGGCTTTCGAACTCGCCTCGCGAATTCGCTCTCTAGCTCGCTTTCGACTTCGGCCATCTCCCACTTCCTAGTAAGAAGTCGGGTAATTGAAGTTCACGGGGCGGCGGCGGCGGCGGCGGCTGCAGGGACGCGCTCCCGGGCACCCCAACTTCATTCATCGGGCCCGTATTTATAGCTCGCGGTAAGCGGCTTCCACGGGTCCATTCACCGAGTTCGGCTTTGCATTCGCAGCGCGTGCCACCATCGAGCCGGCTCTGGCTTCGATCCTTTATCTCTTTTATTCCCGGGCTCCTTTATTTGCCGAGGCGCGATTTCGTCCTATCGCTCGTCCGAGCGTTGATACCTGGAAGGACGGGCTTTTGTGTCTCTTTATCACTTTTGTCTTGCGCGCGCTTAGCCCGGACCCCTTTCTCTCTATCTCTCTCTCTCTCTCTCTCTCTCTCTCTCTCTCTCGCAGATTAAAATATGCGCCTGGATTTCTATTTTACTCGAGTCCCCTATTGTCAGCCTCTCTGTATTCCATTCGTTGTCCTCCTTTCCAGAAACTGAGAATTTTTTTCTCCTTCGGGGAACCTTCGGGCTTATTGCATCAAGCAAGATTATGCATTAGCTTGAAATACACCGACATCGAGAGCTTAACCCTGCGCTTAAATAATTCGCTGCCTCAATGCCGAACAATTTATGCGCTTTAAAACTCGAGCTTTAAAATTGCGCGAGGCCGAGTTTGCATGACTTCTTGATTAACATTAATGTCCAATCGGCATCGGTGCCCAGCAATTAGGATTCCTTCGAGCGACGGAAAGCTCATCGAAGCTCCATTGCGGGCAAATTTTCCTCGATCTCTGCAAGTGGGGCTAATCAAGAATATTATTATTCAATGAGAATTATTATTATTATTTAAAAGAGATTAGAATGGGGCGAGCGAGGAAGCGAGGAGCGATTCGTCGAGTAGGGGAATCTTCGTTTCGTCGATGCCTGAAGAAGCTCCAGGTAATGGCGAAGCGAAGTAAACGGTACAAATGTTATATCCTAGATACGCGACGCGTGGACGAGTAATTTTGCTCTCGTTACGTAATACCAAACTACGGGGTATTTTTTTCGACTGGCAAGCCGGAAAAAACGGCTTGGCCACCGAATCGATACGCTCGTCACCGTCGTTCGCGTCAAGACGGCCCCCGAGGCTTAGCGTGAAAATTCGCGCCTCGATCCGGCGAATCGCAGATCAGCCAATCGCCTCCGGCTCTCTCTCTCTCTCTCTCTCCTCCGACTCGGTCCTCCGGCTAGAGGAGCCGCGCGTCGATAAACGCTCGCGCGTGCGTCTCCGCTCTCGCTCGCAAGAGCCTCGCGCACCGCGCGAACGACTTCGGGCCTTGACACGCCGACGTGCGCGCGCTCGGCTTTTTGCGCGGTTGCGTGCGCGTCCCGATTCGAGTGCGAGCGCCGCGCGGACACGCGATGATGCTTATTTTTGCCCGGATTCGATAAAAGCGTGCGGAGAGCAGACGGGCCGAGAAAGGAGGCGACGAGAGATGCGCAGGAAGGAGGAAAAGTAGCCGAGGCATTTGTTGTGGCGGAGTGCCGCTGGCGCGGGGCCGGGGCGGGGGGATAGACAGAGGCACGGGGGATGGCCGGTGGTGGGTGGGCGGTCGGCGAGGTGGGGGCCGCGGGGGCACGGGGAGGAGGTGGGAGGGAGAAAACTTCGAGTTATAAATCTTGCGGTGGATGCTGCTGCTGCTGCTTTTTTCTTCGATTTAGCACTTAAATTTTATATACAAGATTTAGGCGTACATAATTTGTTTTGGTGTATTTTAAGGCGTTATCGCCGAATCAACTGAAATTCGTGTCCTATACGCTGAAAAACGTAATAATAAAATCAAAGTTGTAAGTCTCCGAAGGGAACTGCAATTTTGTACGTAAAGTATACTTAGCATCTATGTTTTTATCAAAACATTTGATAAGTAAGAAAACCGTTACAAATTATTTCAGAAATATGGAATGCAGTATACATATGTGCGCGCGCGTGAAATTAAAAATACAATTCTGCGATGTGTTGTAATTATTTCAACATTGCCTCAAATTCTTAGTATCTAGAAATATTCATTCCTACATTGATGGTATTTATCTTAGATATTGATACTTAAAGACATTCTTAGAATACAGAATAAAAAAAACAAGCATAGGGCTTTTAAGCTTCATGCTAAAAGAACAAGAATCATTCTCCAACAATGAGAAACCAATACAAAATAGTAAATGTTTTTTATATCAATTTTTTTTTAAAGGGTTTTTTGTTTTCAATCTTTTATGTACTTATGTACATAATGTGTGTGTATATATATATATATATATATATATATATATAAGTATATGCATGTATAAAATGTAAAAATAGACCCAAACTTTTGATTTTTATTGCGATAACTATCAATAAACTGTGTATAAAATGTTGGCTACGTAAACAAATATCGTTTACCTTTAAAAATCTAGATTTAATTTTATATTTAACGCCCTGGCTTACAATTTTGTGAGTCTATAAATATTATTGTTTCACACTTTCGGCACATACAGGAGTATTATAAATATTTGAAGTGCACCTGATCGCTCTCTAAACACTTTGCTCTCGTTTTATCAAAGTATGTATTATGTATTCGAATGACAAGAAGTTACATTTGAATTTTTGCGCCCAAAAGAAAATGAAGAAGCAAATGTAAATAGTGCGAGTTTCGAGTTAATTCGATACACGTATGTATATATGAACAGGCATTCCCAGCGCATTGCTGGCAATGTAGAATAACAAAGTATCGCCGCGCGAGTAGAAGAAGAAGAAAAAAAAGGCCCTCGTATGAAGGGAAAAAATGTACAGAAAAGCCGATGACTTAAAACGCTAATGCTAGAAAAAGATCAACGATTGATATAAAACACATAAAGGAGACAGAAATGCGAATAAGTAATAATTACAAGAGGGACAGACACTGGAAGGGAGGATGAAAAAGAAGAAGAAGAGAATACGGTATAGATAAAGCCAGATAGAGGGAGCGAAAGAAGAGGGGGAGTTAATTGCACGCGCGGCGTCTATTTTAAGTCACCCTTCGAAGCTGCAGCGCGTCGCTCGGGAAGAAAGTCAAGGAAAGCTGCAGCAGCGAAATCGCTGCCGAGCTACCGAGAGAGGAATTCTTTCGGCTTACGTACTCTCCGAGGCAACTACTGTGATTCCTTCGCCGAGATTGCCGAGGAGTCTTGCACACGGATTCAGCGGCTTATCGTCGATAGAGTCACGGAGTCGCTTTATCAGCCGGTGTCGCCAACTCCCTCCGACCCCTTCCGCCTCTTCCCAAATAGAAAAATCCTCTCCGGCCCCAGACGGAAAAGACGCGTTTAACCAGGGCTCCTTTCTTCGCATCTACGTAAGATCCTCTCGACTAATAAGATTCGCGCTTATCCAGGCTTTTTCGAGATAACCTCTCACGTGCCTTCGCTCGCGTACCCTCCCCTACCGCCCCTGGCCAATACCAATATCATTTATTACCGATCGATCGAGTTTGAGAGCGAGCCTGGGTGACGCGTCGCTGAAAGTGGCTCGAAAAAATATGCTTACCTCTCTAAGTCGCTAATGTGCCGTTTCAGATTATTAACATTTGCGAGTATAAGTCTTGTAACTGTTGATGCAATAAGCTTTCATCCGATGTATATTATTATTAAGGAAATTAATACTCTTAGATAATAAAATTCGACGCCGGAGGATATTATTTATTCGGTAAAGCGAATATTTATGGATCGTAAGAGGAATTTGCTTTTCGTTAAAAACATAAACTCAGCCACTAAATGCGATCGTGTCCGGTGCAGTTTTTTCATTCTGAAACCTATTGTACGGTGTTAAGAAAAAAAAAAAAAATAATAATAATTATAAATCTATATTAAGAAAAAATAATACGTGTGCGTGTATATATATATATATATATAAATAAATAGGTGTGTGCGCGTGTGTATTTATGCTCGTATGCATGTGTCTACGAAGGAGGAAATAGAAAAAGGAGGAAAGGAAGAGACAAAAAATAAAAGGCAATATAATCTATACGAATGAGAAGCGCAGGCCTAATCGCGTATTACGGACCCAAATACGCTGCCCCCCCGCCAATCCCCCCCCTATCGGTTCATTTATATGCGTATGAGCACGTCGAGTCAGCGTTGCCAGGTGGGGCCTATACATAGAAATGGTCTCGAGCGTGGCTCAGGCCTCGTATGTAAACTCGCATCGACTATACACCTGCGGACGTCCCAGCATCCGATTCGTGTATTGCATCTGCAGCCCTGGCACGAGCTGCTGATGTATTGCCGACTCTCACTGATGATTACACTCGTCGCTCTGTTTTCTTTCCTTATTTTTTTTCATTCGTTCATTTCTTCTTTTTTTTTTTTTTTTTTTTTTTTTTTTTTTTTTGAACCAGCAAAGCCTCGACTCTTCGACGTTGAATGATGTGGACATTATCTCGAACAAATATCAGACCCCTGGTGTATATATTTAAGGCGTTGAAGAAAATCATTGAACGAACCCTAATATTTTAAAGGAATGCCAGCATATATTTGATTAACTAAGCCATTTTCAATACGTTTAATAGTTAGCTATTTCTAACGCACTGGTACAAAGTATTTTTATGTGCTATAGTAGCAATTTATCAATGAAAATGTGCCTTTATATTCAGTTTATTGGATAAAAGGATTTTTAATTTCTTTTACAAGAAAAACAAAGAATTTTTGTCAGTTAAAGTTTCACTCGAATATGAATTTTTAAATTTTTTACAAAATCAATATTGAATGCATAATGTAGTAGTCTAGTACCATAAATAATGTATTATAAACATAGTATTTAGTATTTTTTATTGTAGAAAAATAAACAACAAACATAACAGTGCAATAATATAATAATATAAATATGACGATTTCAACATTTATATTAGTTTTTAATAATAGATTTAGTAAAACTAAAAGTTACACCTTTTAAAATAATTTTTGCCCTTAGCTAAGGTACCTGTTTGAAAAAAAATTACGTTCGAAAAAATCAATTAGGTTAAAATCAGCTACAAAATTGAAAATTTTATATTGAATATTTTATGACTGGAAAATAATTTCTCAAGGCTTCTGGATTAAAAGGTGCTTTGATTTCCGATCAAAACTCAGTAATGAAAAAAATTCAATAAACCAAAATCAAGTTTTTATTTACAAAGGAATGAGTAAGATTGAAAATAAATTGGTTTTCCTATTTTCTATGTATATTAGTCATTAAATTAAAATAAAATCTAATATTAAAAAAAGTACCCTATTTTTATTAAAAATATGTTTTCGCAGAATGTAAACTTTAATCTTATAATTTTATCAATTTTTATCCAATTTTCTTCCAGTTTTCAGAAAACTTTTTTTAAATGATATACTAAATAAAAAATGGATAATTCTGATTGATCGCTCATATAGTATAATGATATTGTTGCAGTTAAAAAATATGTATATACATGTATTTTCATATAAATAAAAAACCAAAAACAATAATTAATTGTGCTACCATGGAATTTATTTTTAATGTTAAAAATTGCAAGAAAAGGTATTACACTTTAGCCATTGCGTGGCATAACTCATCCATTAGTTTTTGACATATCTCCATCCATTATTGTTTACCAGTAGATAATATTATAATTGCACTAATAATCTTATTTTTACATAATGTTTTGTTGGTTGTACATTCTAAAGTATCGTAAAAGCTTATTAATGTTATATATTACAATACTTTATTACAATGGCGAATCAGTTATATTTTACCATTTTGAAGTGATTCGTAAATTTTTAGCAAGATAATTGGAAATAATATATATTTTGATAGTGATACTGAACATGTGCAGTATAATACAAGCCCTTCTTTTTCTACAAGGGATTTTTATACTTTTCGTATAAAGTTCTTTAGTATACTTTAATATCCGGTCAGTTTCAAATTGTAATATGTTATTGAAATTGCTCTCCTCGATCTCTTAGCTTCTTATAGTCAATAATTCTCAAAATGATAAATGGAACAGCTGAATTAGCAATGATATTTACTGTTTTTATCAATCTCAAATCTGTCTATTATTTATTTCCTCTCTTACTCTATCTCTCTGTCTCTCTCTCTCTCTCTCTCTCTCTCTCTCTCTCTCTCTGTCTCTGTCTCTGTCTCTATCTATCTCTATCTAGCTTAATCTCATACTTTATGCTCAGTCTGCACAGAATATTCGTGATAATTTAGTATGCACCACTCAACCTTGTTCAGGGATAATGGCTTGAAATAGTAGCTCACCAATATGGAACGTAATTTCAAGAGAAACGCCAATCTACAGAATCCCACGAATTCGCATCGCATCGTTCGTGCTAATCAATTATTTCACTTTGTCGAAGGACCAAGTTTCTTTATACCTGGAAAAGCTTGAAAATTTATGCACTCGTGAACGTGCCTTGTTGCACAAGAATTTAGTGGTTGAAATTTGACCAATTTGAATTTCACGGAAATCGCATGGAGTGGCGATGCAAAACCTTTGACAAGAAAGGTCAATACGAACTTATTTATTCGTAGGCGGCCAGGACTCTTGCAACTAAACTAAATAATAATGCATAATGACTTTATCGCCTCAGATTTACTTTAATGTCTATTTTAAACATTCTGTTTGCTTACAATTATCGCCTCTTGTATGTTTCTAATCTAGTAGTCATTTATTGTAAGTATTCCGATAGCGATACGGCATGTATTTCTTATTTGTTTTTTTTTTTTTTTTTTTTGTAGAGAGTGTAAAAATACATTCGTTAGTGGAGTCTATGGAAGATATTATTAATCGAATTAGACAATTATTCATTGTGATATTAAGCATTCTCACTCAATATAAAATAATAAATTTCAAACTTAACATTATTAATATTAAAAGAAATTAATTTTGGCAAACAATGTTTCGTACATTGTACAATTTTATATAACGATACCAGGCAAATAAGTATTTTAAAACAAAAATTTTTGCTAAGAAAATTATTCATGTCGTATTTTATTCACGAACAATCAATAATTGCAATAGCAGAAGACGATAAAAATTAACTTGCTATTCCGCTTAAGATATTAGTAATTAAGCTGTCAATGATACGTTAGTTGCATGACTAAAAGTTACAGTTAAAATTTACAGTTTGCGCTGTGCAATAATGAATAAATAAAAATACTGGTAGAGAAATAAATGATATAATTTATATAACGTAGATATTTGTTAGATTTTATTAAAAAAAAAAAAAATTTCCATCAAACACAATTCCTTAAAAGACAAAGCAATATGGGAGCTAATTTTTATTAAAATATTAATTGCCTATAACGTTTATTATTATGATTTTAAAGGTAATGGTGAATTTTAATAGTTGTAATACGTAATATTTGCATAAGCGAAAAAAAATCTTACAATTAATCAATACTTTGCAATGTATAATTTAGTAACTACGTAGGAATTAAAAGATATTATTATCTAAATATGTCGGCTGAAACTTGCGTAAGCTTATTATCATTGAAAAAGATGACTCTCCAGTGCTTGTATTACAAATATTAAATCTATTAATAATTGATTTGATTTAGATAACATAATACGAACAAACACTGTACTATAATAATAATAACAACAATAACAATAATAATAATAATAATAATATAAAATAATAATAATCATTTCATTTAAAAACATTCGTTTTAATATATAATAATCGAGCAAATTACCAAGGCGAAGCGTTTGTTATTACAAACGCAACCCAATGCTTTCATCAATAATAACGAAAGGTGCCTTTTTTATATTAAAAGAAAAAAAAAGAAAAAAAAAAAGAAAAAAAAAATTAAATTTTTTCTAGGGATTTAGTGAAGTGCGCGACGATGAGCAGGGACGTTGAAAAAGGAAGCTAGTAGTTGCTCAAAAGAAAGGAGCTAAATAAAATCAAATCGACCACTTCTTAAAAGTGAAAATAGTAAAAAAGACGGAACCACACTACTAAAACTTTGCACGTGCTCGAAAAAAGTGAACATAGCAAACTGAGTAACCGCTGCGCGGTAATAAATAGTCGAACCTCAAGCTTAAGCAAAAACTGAATAGAGAATAGAGAGAGGCATAGAGAGAGGGATATTAGGGAGTGACTGTGAAGTGAGAGAGAGAGAGTGAGTGAGAGGGAGGGAGGAACAGAGGACGCGGGGAGTCACAAGGAATACATTTACAAGAATGGCAGCGAAATGCCATCGGAACCGGGTACGGTGTTGCTACCCCGCACGTGCTGCCCATATGGGGCCCAATAGCCGGTACACTGGCCAACTAGTCGCGTCCGGGTGTCGATTGCTGCACTTTCCCTCTCTGCCTCCCTCCCTCCCTCTCCCGCTATCCATCTCTCTCTCTCTCTCTCTCTCTCTATCTCTCTCAGTTTCTCTCAGTTCCTTCCTCCTGACCCTCGATTTCAGACACTCGAGCTCCGCTATTTGTTTATTTCCTTTCGTTCTCAATTTTCGGGGGACAGGAGGGAACGCCCGCGGGGCCGGAAATCGTCGGTCGCGCGGTGGGCTTATCATCGTAAACAAGCGCGATGTAATTTAACGAGAAAATTGTCCGCTCAGCTCTCGCTGCTCGTTGATGAGGTAAGTGACGTGTACGGTGCCTCTCCACGTCCGTATACGCGAATACAGGCAAGCGAGTGGGCTCGTGCGCGTTCGGCACGTTGTCGAGCGAGGAGTTGGCGCGCAAGCTCGCGTGGGAGATCGCTTCTTCTTTTTTTTCTTCTTCTTTTTTTTTTTTTCTTTTTCAAAGGGTGAGCAGGCCGGACAGACGAGAAGCTCCGGCCGACCTGTGAACTGCGGCCGGATTTGGGCGGGAGCGGGCAACGCGGCCGATTTGTCGGCGGGTGGTGATGAGCGGTCGTCAGCCTAGGGGTCGGGGGTCGGGGGGGGGGTCGAGGGAAGTAGTTCGGTGCAGTGCACGTGACGTTGATGCGGGTACTACTGGAAATCCATGTGAAACTTCGTAGAAACGTCGGAGCCGCGCCCGGCTCTCGATGGTTTTTCCTAACGTGTGCTTCGACTGTCGCCCCTGCACTTTGAACGATTGCCGGTCGTTAATAACGAGCTCAAGCCTCCTTGGGAATCTAGGTGAAACCGGGCCATCGGAACCAGCTCGAGGCGCGGCCCAGCTCCTCCACGAAAAAGGGGTGAAAATGATTGACAAGCCAATGCCGACTAGAGATCGCCCGCGCTCGAGGACCCTCGCTCCTCGATTAATAATTACGCGTTAAAAAATGGGGGTTGATAATAATAATGGTCCGGCGGCTCGCCGGCTAGAATCGAGAGCGCGGCCAACGGCGAATCGTCCACAACTCCGCTCTAATTATAGCCTCGATGGCCGATGAATCGGCGGCTCGCGATCGGGCGCAAAGAGCCTCGGGATTACAAAAGTCCGTAGTGGACGAGGGCCGAGGAACTCGCGCAGCCGCTCAGGGCCGCTCGGGGAAAAGCCGGAGAGAGGCCACAACGGCTGGGTTGTCAATCGTGGCCCGTGCCCCGGACACGCGATAACGGTCCGAGCGCGTTATTTCTGGATTGTTTATAGTTTGTTTACGGCCCGAGTCGCATTGGTTGGCCCCGCGCGTGTACTCACCAAAGCTCTCGCCTCCCGAATTTTCGGCCTCTCCTCCGGCTACTGCTCCTCCTCCTCCTCCGCCGCCGGCGCTGCTCCGCGGGCCCGAATCACGGACCCTGGCTGCTGCCCGGGGCTCGGCTGCGACGATTGCCAGCGACGACGAGGCTCGCCTGGCCCGACATCCGACAGGTTCTCCTCTCGCGCTACCGCGTGTGTGCGTCAACCGTACGCCGACGAAAGCGTCGACCGACTGGCCGTTCGAGCCGAGCGTCAAAGCCCACCCGCACCCAAGAACAGACGAGAGAAAAGGGAGTGAGCGAGCGAGTGAGCGAGCGAGCGAGAGAGAGAGAGAGAGAGACCTCCGCTCGACGTCTACGCGAGCGCTTTTTCGAGCTGCTGCGCTACGAGGCACCGATTCGACGGCTCGTGCCAGCGATCCCGGCGATATTCGCGCCCGATAGGGATCTTTTTTACTCTGGCCCTTGTCCAACCTCGAGGAAGTCTCCTGCATGGAAAATCGGTAGCGATTCCTAGCCACTTACCACCTTCCGTTACCTTTAATGTTCCTGGCCCTTTGATCCACGGCCTTCGATCGACCTGCCGCGATCAACCGATCCAGGTACGACATTCAACATTATTAGCTAACCGGCTAATACGCCGCGCTTTGCGAGCTCCTGCATTTTATTGTTTGGCCATTGCTTTCTTTAGCCAGGCATCTTGAGGCACCTGCGCTTAGCTGGATTATTGGTTATATATATATATATATATAAGGTAGCGGATCCACGTCTGATCGGAGTTCGTTCGGTACATTGTCGGGTATTGACGACTTTGACGTATCGAAGCCTATTGAAAATTTTCAGCTACATTCAATTACATTTTTCTTCGTATATACCCTTTCGTATTTAACCCCTCAAATGATTAAAAATTGGAAGCCGCATAAGCCAACATCTCTCTATGTTCGAATTCAATACGTAATATCGCAGTTATTTTATATTATGAATTTTTAATGATGAATCTTTTACAATATTTCGTTAATAATTTCGTTAATAATAAAACGAATTAAAAACTACCAAAAAAATACCCAAGTTTAATAATATCAGCTACACTTACAAAGTATTATGCACATTATGCATGTAAATTGTAATAAATTTAAAAAAATGTTTAGTGGTTAATCTACATTTTACTTTAATTCAGAATTAATATAATTTTTCTGCACATGTACAATACTTTCTTTTGCCTATTTATTGAATAACTAACATACACAGTATTTCAAGCTTTTTTTATTACTTGAAAACTATCATTATTACAAAACAATTTTCAAAGTGAAAATAATGTAGTGGTATCGAAAAACATAATGTTTCGTACATTAATTATTTATTTATAACCATCATAAGCACCATCAAATATTGAAAATTGATTATTTTTATACTATATTCTCAAATATGTGTGTGTTTTCGTGCGTCTGCATGTGTATGTGTATATGTGATTGTATGTACGCTTTACATGCATATAAAAATATACATAAATGCAAAGTATCAATGAATAACATTTTTAGTAAAAGAAATTTTGATGCAAACTATATCTTCAATTATTAAATTACTATTTTCAGGTTAAGAATTCAATTTATTGACTTCTTGTATCCGATCGACAGATCTTAAAAAAGAAATTTTTAACCATGATTAACATGTAGATTAAATGTTTTTTTTAATTGTTAAAAGTTTTTTTATCTCCATAATTACAATACAAGACATTTTTTTATGGAAAAAATGCGTTTCACATGTTACTATTAATTGAAGAGATTGTTGTATACATTATCATAATATATTATCATAATTACTATGTATATATATAGTACAAAATGCTTACTATATATTATCATAATTATGTTTAAAAAGAAGTTAAAACACCAGTTAATAAATTTATTTTAAGCCAGTTTATAGCACATAAAATATGTTATTAACGCTAATTTTATAAATTTCATAGACTCGTATAAACTCCAGAAGAAGACGTTATAAACCTTTTTTTACAGCCAGGTTAATTTACGTAATTATTAATAATGAAAAATTGTTCCAACGACAAAAAATGTCAAAGCAAGATTTTTATCGTAAATTGTAAAAAATATTGCTTTTACGTTTGAAAAGTTTATTAGAATTTTAATCGTTTTCTTAAATATTTTAAACTCAAAATAAAAACTCCTTTCCACTCGATCACCATTCTGATTATTAAAAATACTTTTTAGAATTAAAAATGTTAAAAATTAAAAAGCACTTTTACTTTACACTAGACTGAGGTATTATGTGTGAAAATAATAAAAGCCTCGAATACTTAATATCCTTTTCTATATTTCAAATACTTTTGATATTACCTAAGTAACAATTTAGTTTCTCGAGGAATATTCGGTCCGAAATATATTAACGAGATTATATCTAAATTAATTACATCAAAGAAGCGCCATTTTTACAATGACGTTTAAAAAATGTAATTATAAAATTGTAATTATAAATTTAATAACATACATTAAGTTCAATAACAAATTTTTATGTGAAATACATAAAAGCTTTTAAAAAGGATGCACGACAATATATTGCTTAAAGTATGTATATATTGCATACAAGAATGTTCAGCCTTAGAATTGAAAGTAACGTATAATGTTGTGATTTACTAAAATATAAATAATTGACGATACATATTTATTAGAGTAATTTAACAGCTTTTCATAAAAGCTTACAAAAGCAAGCTGGGACAATTAATTTTTACAAAAAAAATAAAAAAGACTATTCGCCCTCCGAATAAAAAAAACAAGAAGATATTAAATAACTACTTAGATTTTTAGGATTTTTTGGTAATGTCGACATTTGTGCTATAGATATTGGTGACACGTGCCGAGAGAGACAAATACAAAGTGTGAGCGTGAGCCGCCAGCATAAGAGGGAAGACCGAATGCAACCAGATGAGCAGTAAATCTTGTTTTAAGTAAAAAGGACAATTAGTTTTAATCGTGTTATTCCTGTACATTGGTTAAACCACGATCATTTGTAAATTAGTTGGTGAGATAAAACTGTCTCGCATCCAGTGCCGAGTTTAAAGAATTTATAAATTGTAAAATTATTAATCTTTTCCCTGCGATTAAATATCGATGTTTCATTACGTTGCAAAAAACATCGATCATTAATAGATACTATCGTTTTTACTTTCGTTTATGCATTTCTCAAAGATAACGAATAGTTATCATAATTATGAGTTATAAGAATACAAAATCCGCAGGATTTGCTTTATATAGAAGATGTTTCAGTTATATATCGCTTCGATCTCAGTACCGTCTCTTTAAAATAATAAATAACTACAGAAGGCTTATAATAACATAAATATTTTACGAAACTCCCCAGTGAGCGCGTATTACATGTCAAAGTTTCGTAAAAGTTTACCAAATAATACGAAGTTATTAATACATTTTCATGCATATCTGAATCAGAATGATTATAACGATATGGAATTCACTCGGAAATTTGTAAATAAAAAAAGTTAGGCCGTAAACATTTATGAAGTTTCGATATGGACGTGAAATTTCTTTCATAAATTGCCAATGAATGTGTCCGTAGATAAGATAGAATTTTCCATACATTTATCAAGCAAACAATTGTCAAGGAATGAAAAACATTATCTACGAGCGTCGCGTACTTTTATAAGCTCTCTCTATCTCTCTCTCTCTCTCTCGCACTAAAGCACATGAAAAGAGAAAGAGAAAAAAAGAGATAGATACATAGATAGAGACTAATATTCAAAACTCATTATCATTATTGTTAAGTCGGTATCGTGTTTTCGGGGAAAGGTTTGGGGGGAGGGGGAGGGGCACTCGTAAGAGCCAGACAAGGACGAAATCGTCGTTAAGCGAGCGTCCCCAATCATTAAACGTAACGATGCAATCCTCACCTAAACGAGCCAGGTCACAGAAGACGGTGGTGCTGGTTGTCCTGCATTGCTTCGCCCGGCTCGCGAACTTGAATATCTCGGCAGGGCCTGGGGGGCTCGCGAACCAAGACGAGACTAACGGCCAGCGAAGAATAAAGCTCGCGCACTCTCCTGTTCCCGCGTCATTCTACTTTGGGCACACGCGCGCCTCGCGTATCTTCCTGCTCTCGTGCGAAGACGCGGTAAGTGCCAGCGACTGACTAAACGAGACTCTTCCTCCACTCGAGCCCCCGACTCGGCGTAATTCTTTCTCGAGAGCGAGCGAGGCCGAGAGCTCGAGTGCGGGCCAGACGGAGAGAGAGAGAGAGAGAGAGAGAGAGAGAGAGAAAGTGGGCAGGAGATTCGGGAAGGGGACAAGGCTCGTGCCGGTCTGACTCTACGTGTACATCGGCATGTGTACTTAACGCTGGAATGGGACTTTGCACGCGAGGGGGAGATACAGGGAATTTCCTTCCTCCTCGGATCAAAAGGATTAGGCCCTCTTGCTCGTCGTCGATTTCTTTTATTCTGCCAGACAATCGAGTTTCGCGTATTCGGCGTACGCCGCGAGCTGGACCTCGACTTCGTCTCTTTGCCGTACATCGGCACTGAGGACTTTGCTTCTCTACAAAGCAAACGCCATTAGTAATTTCGTTGGCATAATTTATTCGTCAACGTTTCGTTTCTTCTTCTTCTTCTTCTTCTTTTTTTTTTTGTTATTTTCTTTCGCTCCCTTAAAAGTAAAACAATCGCCCCCGATCTAAGGGCACGAAAGTATGACGAGAAGAGCTCACTCGACGATGGTTATAATGAATTACTCCCGACGGATTGAAACGAGCATTGTTATAATGCCTAGGAATTTACCCTCGAACGTTAATCGGAATTGAAGAAGTTAGGAAAGGGGATAAACCGGCCAGCCGTTCGAGACTTTAGTTTAATTTAAAAAAAATTTTTTTTTTTTTTTATCCTAATTAGTTAATGGTGGCCTATTATAAACACATTTATCATCGCTTTAATTTGACGTTGTTGAATTTTTTACCTTTTGCGTATTTTTGGCTCTCGGTGTATTCGCATAGGGTAATATGCGCGAGTAAGTTCTGCAAATATAAGCTGCCACGGGCATGCAAGTGTAAGCCTGCATGTAAATGTCGAGTGTAATAACTACAATGCGTATTAATCAATACGATAAATGACTGCCATTCTCAATAAAATTGCATTATTCAAGCAGTTGTTTTAATGTTTAATTTCACTTCGGATGATTAAATTAAAATACACGTGTTGCTTGCTATGAAATTATAATTTGAAATTAAATTTTAATGTAAATATGCGTTTGACAGATTCGTCAATATGTGTTATTCGAGTAATATTAATGGAGATACTGCACACTCGTAATATATAACTGACTCGTGAGTCAATAGTACAACGTGAATTTAGTAAGCGGCAAAATCTTTTAAAAAATTCCTCAAAGAGCTAGTTTAAGTAACCGAATAATTCATGCTTTGCAGTAGAAAAATATTCAGACATGTATACTGTATATAACTTTATATATAAATATACTTTCAAATTTATGTAAATAAGGTAAATGTAGAAATTGGATGAGTGCACAGGTGGGTGATGGTAAATGAAGCTTGCTCGACTCTAAGGAATACGGCGTCGAACATTGGGCTATTTTACCTTAGTTTTACCTCAAGGAGTGTATTTTCGGCATCTCCTTTAAGCGCCTTATAAATCTTCGGGAGATCTCATAAACACGTGGAGTAGTTCATCTTGGGATAAAATATGCAGACTCTTATCCAACATTATACTCCGATGATCCTTCATCCCCGAAAATTCAATATACGTTTAAAAAGATTAATGTTTATTCGTTCCAATTCTTTTATAATACTGTACAACTTTTCTTTTCTTTTCTTTTTTTTTTTAGGAAAAAATGAATTTATTCCAGAACATATCGTTGGGATATGTATCATTCCGAAAAACACACAAAACAAAATTGAAGTACCAGTAGTATCCTTAATTATTTACATTGTAGGAAAAAACGTTATTAAAACTTATCGTAGTGCTTGAGCAGTAAGGTTTTTTCATTGTAACTATTCGAAAAGGCATTTTCAATTGCATATTCTACATGTTTTTCATATTTCGTCACTATTCTCGTAGCATTTTTATAAAGAAACATTAATTTTTTTAATACTTTCTTGGGAAAAAAATTATAAATTAAAAATATCGGCTACCTGCATAACGCAGGTGACATAAAGTTTATGGCTTAATTACGGTTTGGGCTCACAATATTTAGTCCAACAAAAATTTTCTACGACTACGTTCATTAGCCGTTTAAGAATATATGCTAATTCATATGAATTTTAGATGAATTTTAACAATAATTTCATTTAACTAATACGAACTTTTCCGCTTTAAAGATTTAATTTTATGAAAAATTTACTCTTCACTGGCACGCTTAGCATTTCAATAAAACTTTATAATGCATTTTGATGCAAATGCATAAATATTTAGAGTTTCTAGGTATGCTATTTAGTTTAAATGAAGGTAACTGTTAAAAAAATCTCTTTTTTCATCTTCTTCCCCTACATCAATACTAATATATTTAATTAAACATGATATTACACTTACATTACATGGTAACGCCAGCGAAATTGAATTTAAGCAATTCAATAGCACAATTATGCATTAAATTATTCAGAGAAGATTTCCATGTTGCATAAGGTATATATTTTCAATTATATCTACTAATTAAGAACGAAGCAAATCCTTTTGTTATGAAAGATACAAATTAATTTTCATAATGAAATGAAAAATCATATTATCATTGGAATTGAAATAAAAATGTAATACGTAATGTAATATGAATTTACACGATGTTTCGTGATTTTAAAAGTTCTCTAAACTTATCAAAACTTCAAATAGTTTGAGTTTAATTTTAAATATTATAATTTTCATTTAAAATCAATATCAAATAGCTTAGGAGGCGCGCTACATCGAATCTATCGAATCAATTTCATTAAATATGTCGTACAGCATTATTTGGCCCATTGCGCCTTATTGGGAAAAGACTCTTTGTAAATCAATGGCTTAATCTCGTATATGTATCGAAGCCCAATTGTAATTGCACGTAATGTAATTGAGATGAATTTCTAGTCGGTAAGGTAGAGAGCCGAGCGCGTAATATCCCCTTCCACTGATTATTCTCAAGGTCGGCAATGATCTTGCGTCTTCGCGCGAGTGAAAGTTGTCGTGCACGGATAGAACTACTGGTTTCTTTCGGACATTTTTGTTCTTACGGTAGATCTCGAGTATCGAGCCTCGTACAAGCGTCAGATTGGAATATGCGCTGCTCGTCCATCGATTTATATTTAGCGTTGCACGGCTGATTATCGAAACATAAGTTCGTACGGTTAAATTTGGAAGAGTTTTTAAGTGTCAAGTGATAGTCCAGTGCCTTTTATTTTACATACCCATTAATCATAGTGGTTTTTAATCTTGGTCCCACTTCTGTGCGTATGTATTACATTTTTTTTAATGGGCTTGGTATCTAAATATTTCAAGTGCTTGCATCGGTCAATCACCGTATAGCACTTACGAATTTTTATGCCAAAAAAAAAAAAAAAAAAAAAAAAACACGTAGCGTATCTTATCAGACGTATGTCTGGGGCAATTATTTATTTAGTCTAATTTATAATATCTAATGTGTGAATCGTTCATAATTTATTCAAATTGAATTATTACTTGGATGTAGAGGAGCTCTTATTTATCGACGAGACATTTTTTTCATATTTCGTTAAAGATCAAGACAATTTAAAAAAAAAAATATCTGATCAATTTATTCAATGAAAATGGAAGGTTTAATAATTTGACTATATTTATTTGTTTTAAATTGCTCACTCGTTGTTATTCTTTGACATTTATTGCAAATATGTAATTGAAAAAGAAACATAATAGTCGTATGCCCTTCAGCAAGAATCTTTATCGTATCTTCAAAATAAATATTTACAAGTACATCCTAATTTATCTTAATGATACTTTTTTACATTCTATTGTATTCCGAGGATAAATGATAGCCGTAAATAAATAATTGTACTAGGAACTTATCAGATTTACTATGATTTTCTTGATAAATACACTACATTGTTCTTTAATGCAATTAGTAGCATCTTTTGTATTTACATTTAGCATGAGTTTACATTTAGTAGAGTTGTCCATGTTAGCTACGGTCAAAAGTAAAATTCTATATTTTTAATAAATCTTTAACTATATTTGTTTTTCTTTCAGCTCTATAGTTTTTATCTGCACATTATTTATACTATTTTAACTACCTTTGCTACGTTAATATAAATTACAAAGTTCCTCTACGGCATCGTTAAAAATTCAAATAATGCCATTGTCGTGTAGAAATTCCAAACGTTACTTATTATGCAGATTTTGTTTATCATTGTGTCAATAGAAAAATGTATTAATTTTATTATTATATAGCCTTCTAAATTGTAACGTAATTTTTTTTACGGCAGTGAGATTATAAAAAAAAATAACAAGGTAATTGGCATTTTTATAAAGAACGCAAAAATTGTTCTTTAAAAATTTAATTTTAAATACTCTCAAGTTTATATGGTTTTTAAGTTCTGAACAATTCCTACTTGGATCAAGTATTCATCTTGTAACGGTTTTTTTCTTCAATTTGATTATTAAAAGTAATGTTTGCAAAAGTAACGAGCAATGTTTTCTAGTCTTATCGGTTGTTGCACTAGTTGTAATTGCGATGAATAATTTATACTCTACAATATTTAAACAGTTGTCGCTACTTTAGAATGGCTTGGAGAGTGATAAAATTTTGTAATTGGGCTTAATTTGTTATTAATTGAAAATTTTTCGACAGATAATTGTTTTAATATAAAAATGCCGTACTGATATCACGCGAGGTAAGCTGGTAGACTAATTTTCAACCGAACCTAGTGATTAATGAAATAGTATGTGTGCGCTGGCTGTATTATGCTGTTGGTCATTTATTTCACCTAAAGTGACGATGATGTCGTAATTAATTGCCAGCAGGGTGGTTTTATATTTACTGCCAAATATTAAATATCAAATGCTTTCACTTTGGTATAGGATTTCGCATGTTGACCCTTGGACACTCGGCTAGTGTTTGTCGATACTTCGCAAATTAAAATGTTTTATTAGCTACATTAACAAAGAGCGGACTTTGAGGGGGTATTAAGGGGGCGAAAAGCGATAGGTAGAATATCATGATTTGTGCAGGGAGCACATATTTAATTAACGTCGGGCAGGTAATACTCAAAGCAAGCAGGAGGTAGGTCGAGTGAGCGAGAGAGAGAGAGAGAGAGAGAGAGAGAGAGAGAGTGAGAAAAAGCGAGGAGAGGAGGAGCGGAGGTGTCGTAGGGTGACTCTCCTTTTTAAAATTTCAGATGCAGCGGCCCCGAAGAAGAGCGGCGGCGCGGGACTGGCGCGAGTCCGCCGAATCCCCGGAGGCTCGGTAATCGAAATCGCGACCTCGGCAACCTCGAGCCGCCGCCCTTCCTCAAGGGCAGCGGGGGCTGCGCGCGACTCCCGCCCCCAGGAGCCCTCCCTCGCCGCCACCCCCCCCCTCCCCCGCCTACGCCTACGCCTACGCCTACGCCGCCGCCGCCGCCGCCGCCGCCACTGGCCACCACCTCCGGGCACCTGACTCCCGCCCCCGGCGTCCGCGTCCACCCCTTCCAGCTTGCCCCGACGGCCGCCCCGATCGATCGGAGTTGTCGGGGAGGCGCGGAACTGCGCAGTATCGGCCCAGAGCGCGACTCGGGCGGTATTTTCCCGGGGCTTTCCCGAAGGCTCAGTCTTGGGCGCGAGGCCGCTTGCACGCACGTACCCACGTATCGCCGCGCCGGTCATCGCCGGGCAACAGGTTGCGCGCCAACTTACCGAGGTAGGACCACCACCGGGGATCGAGCCTCGAGATGAGCGTCGAGGAGGTGCTGAACTACGAGCCAAGCGCCGACGAGGACCTTTACGGACTGCTCCGGTGCGACGAGTCGGCCAGTGTAAGCCACCCTCCGCACTCTTGCCCGCTCTGCCCTCGCCAGTCAGTCCCCCCCGCCCACCTTCCTCCACCCTCGTCCGGGGGACCTCAAAAGGAGCCAGGGGTGGTGCCTTGGATGCGCCTCGAATCAGAAATCCCTCGCTGGCTTCCTACGCGGCCGGCCAGGAGGCCTGTCCGAGGCGCCTCGGGGCCCGGACTCGATAATAATTGCCTTTGGCCGATCAAAGAATCCTAGCAACGCGCCCATCTGTCCACGGCGCCCTTAAACCCTCTTAGCCGACAAGTGACACCCCCAACCTGGCTCTTCATTGAATTACTACATAATTCATTAGCGCGCTTATTTACCGGGGATGAATCGCTTGCCGAGCCATTTTGCTAATTATTCTAATAAACAACTCGGACTACGACCTTAGCTACTAGTCGTACGAACTTAACTATTGGCATTGTAATTTTATTTTATTCGGCCAGAACAATCGTCAATGCCACCTTGAGGACTCCAATGCTCTTCTTTCTTCTTCTTTTTTTTCTTTTTTATGATGAAACACACGCGTAATAAAATACAAGGCCATCTTACTTATTGAAAGTGATAAAATAGTCAACAAATAAATTGTTTCGATCCGACTTTTTAAAATTCTTTTGAAATTGTTGCTTTATCGCAACGAAAAACTGACCCGACCTCTTACAAATAGGACTCAACGTTTTAAAATAATTTCAATCGTGCGTTTTACATGAATGAATTCACGTGATACGGACTAACGTTAATAAAAAAGATCGACAATCGGTCTATTATTTATGTGATCTCATTAGTTTAATTAGTTTAATTCATTATTCATTTTTGATAATTTCATAAGTTATACCTATTTCTATACAAAAATGCCATGCATAAATGTAATAAAATATAAATTTTACAAACTTTATTAACGTATTATAAGCAAAATTAATATTATGCCTATTTAAAGCTTAAAATAAGGGCATTAATGTCATTCAATACTAAAATCACATTTGTTGATCAAAAGCTTAATTTAAATATTTTAATCGAAAACTTTCAATCGTAATTTATATATATATATATATATATATATATATATATATATATATATATATGAAGATCAAATCAATATTATAATTTCTAGTAATAAAAGTCGCAGTTTGAAATATTTTTTCGTAAATTTAGGAATATATTTATATTTTTCAAATGTATTCAAAACCTAATTTAAATTTATAGCAATATAATATGAATAAAAATATTCATAATAACAATAATAACAACAACAATAATAAAAATTAAAATAATAATAATAATAATACTAAGGTGTCACTTAAAAAGATTACACAAATATTATGTTAATTATGTAATCGAATTAATTTTTATAAAAATCAATACTTAATTCAATTCAATATATATCGAATCGATAAATATTTCAATTACTTTTTAAAACAGATGCAGAAGAAACTTTTTTAATATAGTAGTGTAATTGTATTTAATATTTGTATAAAAAATTTTTACAATAAAATTAAATAAAAATGTTATTAGAAGCGTTTAATTAAATAATTCAGTACATTTACTTGATACATAATTTAGTACATATTTGAATTTTCCAAAGGCTTGGTTTTACGATGATAAAAATTTCAATATTTAAATAAAAACTATCTATAAATTAATTTTTTTTAATATTTGATTAATTTTTGAGGCAAAGGATTTTTTTTTGTTATAAAATATTATCGATGAAATATATTAAAGGCCAGTAAGGTTTATTTAGTCCTTATAAAGGCTTGATTATCCAGTTTCACTTAATAAAAAATACTACAATTTGTCGTGTTATTTAATTAGGAAGCTTCTTATTTTACATGCATTTTTTAGTAAATTGATAACTATAATTATTTTCACAATAATTGTACGCTATTCTATAATATTTTATAAAATTGAAATAATTGCGTTAAATATTTTATAAGAAAACAATATTATGCTAATGTAGTCTATAAAAATAATACATTAAAAATGGGTGTTTGAAACGCAAATTTATACTTACTAAGAATGGTTGAAAAAGTGTTATTTAATGATATAAATGTTGAAATTATTTTCATTACGGCAAAATGCATTTGATTACACACACATATATATACATATATAAATATTTAATTTAATAGATTGAGCAAATTACTGCCGAATACAAGGTTTTGGCCCTTCAGTATCATCCTGATAAAAATGAAGGCAACAAGGATGCAGAGGCCAAATTTCAACAACTGAAAGTAAGATTTTAACCAAACATTTTTTACTATGAGTGACGTTTAATATTGTGTGGATTCACTTCTTGCTTTAAGAATGTGAAAAATAGATAACCTGCTCAAAATATTCCTTTTTTTTTTGACATTTTTTTTCAAAATCGTTACGTGAATATAATTCAATACTTTGTGTCGATACGAGGTATAATTAGAACACTAATTAAGTATATAATACATCATCCGTGTTGATTATGATTCGATCATTATTTTATACAAGATAAAATCGAAAGCATGTTACAATATGATACGATTCATAGTAAGAAGATACTATAGCTCTGTTTTTGTGTACCGAAATAATTAGTAGGAATAATTAGTTTAAAACTATTTATTAAAATATTTATCATTTGTAAATAAATATTAAACATAATAGTTATACATTACTCTTAATATATTTAATCATAATAGTTATAAATGGAAGTATTTTTTTTCATATTTATCTTTATACCGCAAATTTTCATTAAATTTAAATTGTTAATAGCTCACTCATGTTATACGATAATCTATGTATGAAAGAAAGATAATACGTACTATAATAATTTATAATCAAAATATTTTTAAATATTTGCATATAATATAAATTAAAATGTTCATTAAATTTTTTTTTAATTAAATGTCTAGAATAATAAATATAAATGTAACAATTCTCAAATGCCTAAATTAAGTTTCAGAGAAATTTCAAAGTATGTCATATTTTTCAATCATACAAATATATTTTGTATGTAAAGTATAAGTCAAATAAACTTTAATATGGAAGATTTTACTGATGTTTGCACTAAAAACTTGTGCTTTGAACAATTTCCAAGGCTTTTTCATATTGCTCCAATAATATTGCTCTTGTGTAAAACTGCTTTTATGTTTTGTTACAATGCAGTATATTAAATTTATTTTATTCAACTCTGTAAACTGTAAAATATTTTAGTATGTTTTTGAATACACTTAAAATACATTTTTAGACCAATTAAACGCATAAAAAGATTTTTCGTATGCATAATCAAGGTGAAATTTAGCATTGTTTTAGTAAAAAAAAAATATTTTCAAAAATTATTTTCTTTACATCGCAATCAAATTTATAAAGAGAGAATGAATTTATAATTTTTAAATAAGAATTATGTATTTTTCACCGTAGCCCATTCGATCGGTCAGTAAAGTGCATTAATTATATTCGAATGATTGTCATAAAATATTTAAAGCTAGAATAAATAATATTTTAATGTAGAAATATATTATTAAATTTATTATGAATACAGCCAGTACATCAGATTGATTATTTCTAAATAGAAAAGATGTAGAGGTTGTATTTTTAACAGGCATTTTTACAAACCAAAATTTAAATGAAAAATCGTATTTTTCAAGATTAATACATCTCAATAACAATGATTAATGGTTAACTTTAAAACTTTCATTTTTGAAGACAACGTTAATACTTTAATAATTAATAATAATAACACCAGTAATGAACAATGAAATATTCTAATAAATAGTTATTTAAAATCCCTTGCATATCGGCAATTAATTACAAACAAGCATGTAAACATTAATCTTAATCAATACTCCATAAAAGTCAAACTAATGATTTCAGTTTTATTTTCATTTGAAGAATAATTGCAGTGAGGCTTCTAAATTCTATCTAATTTCGCAACTTATTATCGATTAACCGATCCAGTAAGTAAAATTTAAGTTAAACTTCTTAACAAATAGAGTGTTCACCTGTCATAACCATAAAGTACCACAACAGGTATATTAAACGATCTTTATTATCTCAGTTAAAACTGCAATGTCAGTATCCATTGAATGTTAAGACGGTTTTGCTTGTGAACTTTTTCAGGTAATAGTACAAATACTACGATTTCATCTGTTTTGTCATCAATTTCCTGAGATGATGCCCTGCGTTCTTTTGATAGAATATAATTTTAATCTGTATGAATTTTGTAACGAGCATAGTATTTTGATATTTGCTAATGAGCTTTTTAATCAGAGGCACGTAATTTTCAACTGAAATGAATGCAAAATATTAAGAATTTGTCTATTACACGAAACAAAGTTGGCATGCATTTGAAACATTTTGCTTTAACATTATTGTCTACTGCTTATTAAATAAATGCGAAAATAAAAGTAATAATACAGGCAGAGTTGGATTTAATAATTATTATAAGGCCAAGATTCTTACAAAATTAAATAATTCAAAAACATTTTAAGAATTCAGCATTCATTGCAGTTTAATTCTTGTATTAACATTTTCTTAGAAAAAATCTTATAAAAACAGCTTCTATCTATTTCAATTTAATCTTATTTTTTAATGTTTTCACATAATTATAATTTTCATTAAAATTACAAGCATGAGAGAATATTAAATTTTTTTCTATTTTCGTTGAGTCTTATATATTTAGTTTATTATTCTGAAATCCTTATTATAATTTAAAAGCCTTAAATTGTTTTTTTAATTTCTAATGAATTTCTGAAGCAGATAAATTTTGAAAAAAATAAAACTATTTTTTATTTTAATAAGCTAATAAAAAACATTTGTAATATTTATGATTGCAACATAATAGCAATAAATCTTTGACCAACAAATCGAATTACAAAACAACTATTTAATTTTTTTTAATATTTCATATTTTTTATATTCAATTAGCTACGTATTTCCTGTTTAAATTTTAATTTCTTACTTATTATTTACTAGACCATTAAAAATTTAATTACGTAATGTAGAATAATTTACTTAATTATTGATTTAAAAGATTAGAATACTTGTATACAATACTTGTATAATATATTTTCCAAAAGAATAAATAGTAGACCAATTAAAATGATAATAAGAATTGTCATGTATAAATAATTGTTGTAAATTTTTTAATTAAATTTTTTTTAAATATAAAAAAATAAAGTTAAATGGCAATCAAACAAGTATTTTTTTTTGTTATAAATATTCAATTTATATCGTAAAATAGTATTAAAAAATTATTTTTTTACGTAAATTATAATAAAATGAGTATCAAATGATCTCTTAAATATTTAGATACTTGTATAACGAATAAAAATAAGTTTGTTATGACTTGTTGTTTCCATTTTAAAGTTTTATTTTGCGATTTTGCAGTTTATAAATGCCAATAAAAGTTTTAGTAAAAAAAAACAATTTATTAATAAAATTCATATATAACCTTATAAGCAATTCTTATAAAAAAAGTATCTCAGTTTTAATATTATTATAAATTATGCTCATTAATAAATTATTTAAAAAATTGTGTAATGTAACGTGTGTTAATTTTTCCTTTCTTACGTTTAATTCGTTGCTCACCGTCAGATTAATGCAAAGAAACGGTTTATTAAAAAAAAAAGAAGAAAACAATTTTTCAAGCGCGAGAAATTATTTCTACTCAATTTTATTACAAGTATATTTATATCCGTTGGACGGTTAAAAAAAGTACCAAATAATCTTGCGACTTAATTTACTACCTCGCGTCAATGTAAATATAACCTTATATTTAATATCGCATTTCGAATGTTCCTGCCCGCGTGAGAAATCGTCGATCTTTCATGTTTCGACCCGCGCGATAAAAAGGATTCTAATGTTGTCGCTTAATGCCTCATCGCTGGAATCTTATCGTGCTCGCCAATAATATCTATTTGAAATTACAATTACGCACGTTATGATAAGTTCTTCCATTATTGAGGATCGAAAGAAAGACAGGAAAAAAGAAACGGTAATAAAGCGACGGACGGTAGGATTGGCGCGCGAGAGGCTCGAATAAGAGTTAAAGCGCAGAAAAGGAGCAAGAGCGCGAAGGAAAAAGATAAACGGCTCCTTGGTACGACCAAAGAACAGTGTAATTGCATAGGCCAAGATTATTCGTTCGGCGATTCCCACCGAATTAGCCCCAATCATTTAATCTAAGCCATTGAGCCACACTAACGCACACTGGTATAAAATATTTTCAGATGCTCGTCGGTATGCTCGCTCGTAATGTAATCCCTGTACATATAAAATGCGTATAAATATAAATGTGCGCGCATACTATATTTAGCGAATTAAGTTGACGTATTACAAGTCCGTATGTACTCTTTGCTTCTCGCAGGCGTACTCGATAACTTTCGCAGGTAAGGTTGGGCCGTTTACGTGGTCACATTCATAATTACCCAGGCTATCCGCTCAAACGCTATTCTCTGCAATATTAAACGTTTTTAGCTTCTTACTGCCCGTCACGGACGTATTTCACTTTTGAGAAGTATTTACCATCGACCGAATGATCTTTGCTTGACTTCTAATCATTTTACTTTATTTTGCACATTCTGCGAATATTAAAAGAAATATTCCATTTTTTTGCTCCAATCGATTCAATTCCGATCATGAGTTTGACATTTCGACAAATTTCTATATAAGTATTAATAATTTGGGGATCATCCGTATTGCGATATTATTGAGTCGTATTTATAGATATTTTTTCAACGTCAATAATAAAAGTGGCAGAGCTTTTTACTTAAGTCTCGATATATATGTTTCGTTAAAAATATTTCACCACGACGTTCTACTAATATTTAAGAGTTACATTCTAATACTTTAATTACATATTTTTTATACATTTTTAAGTAAAGAATCCTATCATTTTATTAAATTGAATGATAAAAATGTTTTAGTCAAAATATAAGATATTTATCGAAGAGAGGAAAATATGAAACATGTGTATAATAGATAATATATATATATAATAGTGTGTATACAATGGAGAATAATACAAAAAAATATATATGAATGGTACATCATAATACCTATGTAATAATAAAAATAAATTGAGGTATAATTTAGAAATGCTCCATTTAATATATAGTGTTCAAATAATTTATGTGGTATATGATTACAAAGTCTAGTAAATTTATAGTTTATCGTTGAATAATATTCCAGTAAGTAAAATTTGTGATTGATTTATACGTATAAACAATGTAGTCATGATCTAGTAATTCAAATAAATATTACAAAGATAATATAAAAATGTAAAGATCAAGTAGCGGAAATAGTAATCACTTATAAATATTCAATTCGAAAATATTACAAATAAATATAATTTTTTTTTAGTCAAGTAAAATTTTATCCTTACAACATGAAAATGTATTAGATAGAAAGCAGAATATTTGTCGAATATTTTCAATTACTGATTCGTAATATATTATACAATGTTTATGATTTTGTCTAATAAAAAAATTAATTAATGAAAATTTAAGCCGTTCATTTAAATATAAGATAAAATTAAAATGCTCTTTCTATATATTGTTTAAATTAGTGTTTACATGGTTAATTAACCAAATGTATTACGCGTATTAGAAAAATACCGTAGAAAAGCATATACATATAATTAACGGTATTACAAAATTGCTATTCGTAAATTTTTTTTATGCAATAAATTTTATTGAATATTATAAAAAATAATTAATAGTATTTATTTCAAAATTTATGTTAATATTTCGATAAGGGCCATAAACAATGCAATATATTAGTTAATAAAATACTAAATTTTAAATGTTTATTGCTACGGTCTCTAGCCCATTTAGGTTACGAAAAAATAACGAATAATTAAAACTTGAGCAATTAAAATAAATTTTTCAACTATTTACCTTAATAAATATTTTAAATGAAATCTTCCAGCATCTTATATGTCACTTCCAATAATGTAACAACTATAAATAATAATTACGTATTTATTAAATAGTAATTTCAAATGAATAGATTACGAGGAGTAATTTGAAAAAAAAACTGCTAGGGTTATAAATTAATTAAGTACATTTTAAATTATGAATGGGTAAAAAATGAACGACTATTGTGATAACTCAGATTGAGGGTTGAATTAATTGGTACTTATTTCATTACCGAAGGAAAAATACTGGGTTTAAAGTATCGTTGTTTCGACAATGTAGAACTCGAAGAGTTTTTTTTTCATTTTGTATTCTAATTCTTAATCAAAGTTACGCACACGTTTAAGTCAAAAATTTGTTTCCTCGCAAGATTTTACAAGTTTTTTTTTTTTTTTTTTTTGTTTACATCAAATGCAATAAAATAATAATGTAACCGTTGCATATAATTAAACGCAAGCTGTAATGGTAACATAATATTATTTTTACAAACATTATAAAAGCAAAGGATACAATTGCTGAAAATTACGTGAAACAATATTAAATATTTATTTTGAACTGTGTGTTTTCCCAGTGTAATATTTGTAGAGTTCAAATACAAATTACTAGATTATGTATTTTATTTATCGATCGGCATTCGGTACATATCATTAGCAATTATTATTAAGCATACAAGTTCAAGGCGTGTGCAAATAAATCGAAACTCGAGGGCCCCAATCAGATCGCACTAATGACAATACAATGTCTGTTTAACGGGCAAAAAATTAAGCGACGAAAAAACAAAAACAAATCGCTGTACGCTTACAGGCAGTTGCGGAGGGGCGCTGGCACCAGTGCGAATGGGCTTTCTTAAAAAAAAAAAAAAAAAAAAAAAATCCATATACGAGCAAAAACGATAGTGCGCGTGCAAAGTACATTTCGACAGATGGTAAAAGGCGCGCGCAGGCATTCGTCTTTGTAATAAACAAAGGCGCACCAGCGCGTAGAGAGAGAGAGAGAGAGAGAGAGAGAGACTCGCGCGGCAGGCGAACGAAGGCGCCTTCGATTCGTCTATTAAACGCCGAGGCAGCGCACGCAATATAATTGACGTCGTCTCCCCTTCACTTGCAGAACGCCAAGGAGATACTCTGCGACCCTGAAAAGCGAAGCCACTACGACAAGTGGAGGCACAGCGGCCTCTCCGTCAGTTACAAGCAGTGGCTCGGAATGAAGGAGCACGTGCACCAGGTGAGTCGAGCCCGTGGTGAGCCTGTGGAAGGACAGCAGCGGACCCCGACCGGGCGCCCGTCCTGTCGGCGACCGCCGGTCTCACGGGCTCGCGGTCGGTCCCGGCCAATCGAAAAAACACATCCTCCTGACCTGAATTCGGCCTCCCTGCGGGGCTTCCCCTGCGAGGACGGACGGGACACGCTTTTCACGAGGGCTCGGATGGCTCGGAGGCACCTCCTGTCCGCTCCATTCCACTCCGCTCCACTTCGCTTACTCCGCTCGCCTACTACCCGTCCTCGGATCCTCCATATGGATTACCGAATTTCATACTCTCAGCCCTCTGCCGACCCACTCTCGGATCTTTTTTTTTTTTTTTTTAAGCTCGACGCCGGCTCGATACCTCCGAGTCTTCCTCACCGAGCATCGATTTAGCCTTCTTTGGTCAGAGCCAATGGCCTCGTTCGATCGTTATGCTGCCTATTATCGTATGGTGCCAAAAAAACAAAAAAAAAAAGGTTTGCTGGTCTTATGCGGTTGTAGCGCAAACGGTTGTCATTTCTACGCGCCTTTGTCGTGCCTGCGTTTTTATCACGCGACTCAACGATGTTCACGGCACTCGGAGCTGCTGATTTTTCATGAAAATTTCAGGACCTAAGGCGGGTTGATTTTCGACAAGCACCCGCACAATTATGAGCTACGTAAGCAATAATGCCAAAGTGATAATCGATTTTTCTTTTTCGATCCTTGACAAATAGAGCTAGGCGATAGTTTGTACGTTTCTATTTTTATCTAGACGGGCATACGCGCCCACGACTTGGCTTATCAACTCTCTTAATATGCCTATACGAATCGACAAGATTTTCGATACACCTTTCGGTGCTATGCAAAATAAGCCCAAAGTTACGAATGCATAATTCTTAAGATTATCTAATTCATTCGTTCGTATGTTTTTTTTTCTGTATACGTACTTGTCGCGTTTTAACATTAACTCGATTTAAACTTCTACTCATACGACATTCCCTTTATACTCATAACCTACTTCCTTCCACGTAATAGAATTTCCAAAACAGATCTTCAACTACTTAATTGTGACTGACCTGCTTTTCAAAATCAGCCGTCTACCTACTTACATAGATTAAATTTTTGTGCAATTGTGTACTTATTCGTGTATAAACTAATTACCTGAAACGTCGCCTCGCAGTCTTTAAGGCTACCTATTTTAGCATAAAATGAATCTTAGCTCGGAGTAATGCTTATACCTACATTCGCTCTATTCGTAAAATATCATGTTTCAACTCGTTTTCCTCCCTTGCTCTCATATTGCTCGTATATTTAAGAGTAAGCCGTTGATAAGTTTTTAAGCTTTTATAATATTTTAAAATTTTAACCGAGTTTTTTGTTTTAACAGGGTTACGCGTTGATTGATATTTTTAAAAGTATACGGGCTAATAATCAGATATCAATACCTATGAATCGATGCTGAAAAACATTATTTTTTTTTCTTATAGAATCATTTTTTATTGCATTTCAATTATTTTTATTCGAAGTTATAGTGACGCGAATGCGACCATTAAAAATTTTTATTTGAGACGATACTCTTTATAGGTGATAATTAACGTAGTAAATAATAATTTTTAACATTTTAAAACAGACTTGATTAATCAACCATAGCAAAATTAATTAATTGTATTGCAAATACCAACTGTTCGAGTATAATTAATGCATCTGTTTTTTTATATAAAAAAAAAAACGAAAGTTTTCAAATTATTGTAAACGTGATACGAGATCGAGAAACTTAAACATATTCTAGATAATCTCTTACGAAGTAATAAAGCTTTTATATGTTTTGAAACATTACCTTTCACGTGTTCTATACGTTTTAAACATTTCACCGCTAAATACTAAATCAATAAAATATGCTCTAATGAATTTTTGTGTGATATATGCTTAACGATCTTGATTAACAATAATTAATGACTAAATAATAGTATATTATGGTTGAAAACACACTCTCCTCCCTTACCCCCTCCTCATCACACACACATTGTCTAAGTTTATACAATGTTTTATAAAAACGAATGTCACGTAAAAAATCTTTTTATAATTGTAAACAAGATACTGTCTAGAAGTAAATTTATTCATCAATTGGCGTTTAAAACACTCTTTCTTACAAATTTCCATTTCTAATAACATTGCATATTTTACTTTAATAAATAGTACATAAGTAAATGTTTGCGCACTTAGTGAAAATTTTATGGACGCGCTACTGTCCTTGAATATTAATAATTCAAGGAATGCATATACATATTGAAAGACAGGGTAAGAGAAAGCAGGATCAGTAAGACTAAAAGGGCCGGAACATTTACATCGCTCTGTTTTTATATGAAAAGTTAAGAAGATTATGGTACTGTGGATGTTTTTCTATGGTTGTATCCTTAGTCACTGGAAATGAAGGTTTTTTGAATTTAAAGAAGGATTAAATTTATGAATGTTGACACAGAATTCGCATATGGATTATTCTCTCTTTATGCAAACAATGTACGTTTTCCGATACATTAAAATATGTTACAAGTGTACTAAGAATACATTTTTCTTAAGTTAGTAAACTTTTTTCAAGTCGCTTTCAAGGCTTATTTACTTACCAAAATGATATTATAATGAAATTTAAAAAGTATTATTTTTCATTTTATTGAAACTTCGCTTTGATTCAGCTTACGGCGAAAAATCTAATATAAAAGCTGTAATTTACATTGTACAGAGTTACAAGTAAATATAAAATCTTCTCATTTCTGGCACATTTTTCTTTGTGTGTGGTACAAATGCAAGCAAATTAATCATATAACATTGGTTCAATAATCAGTCATTATTATTTGTTAGTGAGACGGAAATAAAAATTCGAAGTAGAGTGCACGAATATATATATAAATAATAAATTGTTAACTCGTTTGTGTTAAACGTGCCTAAAAATATATTTGTAATAGTTAAAAAAAAAAAAACAATCATCTGTGAATCTGTCGAATCTTTATAATTAATATACAAATTCATAACAAAATATTGGTATTAATTTATTACACTCGAATAAATATAAGAGACGTCTGAAATATTGGAAAAGTGTAAAATTGTATTTGAATAATTCAAAAATATATAATTTCACAATGCGTTGAAAATATTTTTTGTTGAAACTGATGGGTAATAATCACGTTCGAGTTATTTATACACTTGGCACACAGGGCTTAAGTTCTCGAGATAAATAAATATAATTTGATGGAATACGTTTTCAATATTAATCATGCTTAAATGGCATTTAAATGTATCGGTAATTGTATCGTCTGTCGCAATAAATAAGAGTGGATTATTATTTATTTCTTGCAAAACGATAAGGATAATTGAAAAAAAATCACAAGAAATAGCGCACAGGGTAAATGGGAAGAGAATAAAAGTGTCATTAATAAAATGTAAATCTATAATTGTAGTTTGGGAAGAGGCCGCCTGGTGGCGACAGGTCGAATCGCCCTACTCGTAAGTACACAAACTAGTCGTCGATTGGTATATTAGAGGCATCTTCGGCTAGACGAGTGTACTTGCTTCGGCAGTACATATACTAAAATTGGAACGATACAGAGAAGATTAGCATGGCCCCTGCGCAAGGATGACACGCAAAATCGTGAAGCGTTCCACATTTTTTGCAAATTACAATAAAACATCTTTATCTTTTTTTTCTTTTTTTTTTTATTTTTTTATTACGTTTGTGCTTGGCGTTACTTGCGCTTAAAAATTTAATCTTACAAATTTCTTATCCTTTAAAGCTGAAGAAAAATTGTTACTCTCCAATGTAAGCTCGCTCGGCTGTTAAATGTTAATACTTTTTTTTTTTTTTTTTTTATTGCGTTGAACTTTGTCTAGCTCGTTATTGCGTTATTAGAATTTGTTGCGCGTCGTAAACGTAATATTCCAGTTATAACTTACACGATCAAAAAGATTAACAAAAGGAAATTCTTTTTCAACAAATATTTTTAGCGCGTTTGCGAATTCTAATCCATGCGCTGTGCACAATATTAAAGCTTTCACTTAAATTTAAAGTTATACTCGATTGCAATAGCTTTTTGATATAAAAATCCAAGAATGTTTTAATGGAAAATAAAATTTGTTTTGTAATATAGAGATGTATGATCTCATTGTTATATCGTAAAAATCGTACAAATTTCAATTTTCCTCTTATTACAATACGTGTTAATTCGATTATTGTTATTATTTAAAACTGATAAATACGTAAATCGTAAGGAATAATTGTACTGAATTCCGAAAAAGTTTAGTTGGTAAAAATAAATCAATTGGAATGCCATGTCAAGAGGATTTGCATTTAAGCTATATTTTAAATTATTTCCAAAATAAATGTCGGTCGCGGAGAAAGTGGGAGAGAGATAAATAGAGAGAGAGAGAGAGAGAGAGAAACAAATGCGTGCCCGTCGAAGCTCTCCTTAACAGTTACCCCAGCCTTCTGTGAATCCTTGCTCATCTAAGCAGTGCTACACAAAAGGATCGAAGATTAAATTAAGAATTAAACGGGAATAAGAAAATTTGTTCGTATAAATAACTAATTATCGTTATAAATTCCTCGGAAAATAAACGCATTCTTCGCAAAAGAAGTGCACTCGTGGGTATGTGTAATTAGATAACATATAGGTTATATAGGTTATACAGGTTACATGCATATCTGGTTAAACGTGTATCGTTAATTTGTACTAACGCCCTTTACATAAAAATTGATGATGATTCGCTAACTTTACGGGTAGGGTAACTTTAGCTGCCAGGGCTAAGCAACTCGTTGTTAATATTTAAAGTGTACAGAGGTGGATAAAAAATTAAGATGTACTAAAATAACTTTGATCGCATGCGTCTTTTTGGTTTTTGCAACTGAGTGACTTTATACATTTGCTTTCATAAAGCATATACTGTACGATTCTCGCAGAAATTGTATAAATATAATCGAATTCAATTATTGAAAATAAATACTGTAAAAAGCTTTTTGTTTAACGTACGAGCTGTTTAATGGACGTTTACTATACGAGTGCAAACATTCGTGCGCGAAGTTATACGAAAGTTACCGATAAAAGCCATTTGTCTTAGGAATACAAAATTAAGAAGCTCATTAAGTTATAATGCAGTATATACTTATAGATTATAAAAATTTTAATGCACGAGATAAATATACATTGGTAGATAACGATATGCTTTTTAGATAAAAGTCCCCGAATGGACGTAAAGACTATGGCAATGTCGGGGGTACGCAATTTATTTTGGAATAGGATAAAGGGACAAAAAGTCGCCGTTCGATATAGCTTTTTCAGCGGCTTTTGAAGTGGGACAAACTACTGTGTGATAACCATTTGTATATATTGGCCGAAGGTTAGCTCGACGACTCGAACCGAGAGTCACTCATTCGATTATTCAATTGCGTCCGCGGGAGATTATTTAAAAGGCATTTGCCATCCCACTGCATAGATTAATAAAGGTGTCGGCAGGCCTTATCGCGCATCTCCACTCCCATCGTCGTTATCGGTGCCCTGGCAGGTGGGTGGTCGGGGGGTGCGACCGTGGTCCATTGTAGCGCTGCCACCGGCGGTAAAGGCTCAAAAAAACGCCGGTGGCGGGTAACGGAGGAGGAGGAGGCGTCGAGTCTCGGGCGCGGAAGGCATCATCTAAGCACCCTTGAACTTTGTTCGCAGTCGATGCACTGGAGCTCGCCGAAGACGAAGGAGCGGATGCTGCAGGGTAGCGAGGACGCGGACGCCGGTCCGGCGGCAGGCCGAGCCAAGGCCAAGGCCCCGAACGCGAATCGGCGGGCCAGCGAGGGCGGCGCCAACATTCATTACGGGGCCCGTCGCGACCTCAACTGGGACAACGAGCCGCCCAGCGAGATCATCAACAAGTTCCGCAACTACGAGGTCTAAGTCCCGAGGGGAGCCCCGCTTGCCGCCGTTCCTTCCCTGTCCCCGCCCCGCCCCCCCCTGGCCACCCTGGCCACCCTGGCCCCGTCCCGTTTCACGGCCGCAGCCGCACGAGTGGGAGGAGAGGCTACCGACGACACCTCGCGCACCTGGACCGGACCCACCGTCTGCCGTCTTGGCCCGACCTCACCCCCCCCACCCCCACCCCCACCCCCCGCGACTGCTCACGGCCGATGCGACGAGGGAGACGCACGGGATGCCGCTCGCTCCGCTTAGATCACCGGGGCTACGGGAGCCACCATTGCTCCACCCGAGCGGCAAATCGTCACCCGAGCCCCGTCTTACGCATGCTTGCGCGCGCTTGTGCGCGGGTGTACCCGGCTCCCACGAGCTAATGGCGATTGCCCGGAGAATTCGATCGGAGCTCGTCGTCCCCTTGAGCCGTGAGCCGATATGTTCGACGTTTTTCAGGAATTTCTTTTCGTTCTGGGGGCAGCGGCAGCGGCAGCAGCAGCAGCTTCCTCTTGAGTTACTCCGTTATCCGCCGCCCTTCCATCCACCTTCCTTCCTTCCTTCCTCCCATCCTTCCATCCTTCCTTCCTTCCTTCCTCCCTCCCCTACCTACCTCCTTGCTCTCCTCCTTCCATCCTTCCTCGCCCCGACTCCTTTGCAATTGTATTAATTTTTTCTTTTCTTTTTTTTTATCACAATACTTTTGCCACCTCCGTTCCCCGACGAAGCCGATCACTCGAATGCCATCGGTTGCTTCTAAGAGCTACACAATACGGTGCTAGAGCTTTTTAATTTTCTCCAATCGTATTTAATAAGGTTATATACACATTTGAGCTTATAATATAAATAAAAATTTTACTTTATCTGTACCGTGTAATAATAAGTAATCGATATTAATGTGAATTCTACCATTGACAGGTGACAAATTTTAATGTTCTCGTACAATAGGCTTTCGACATCTCAGCTTATAAAAATTCACTAAAAGACTATAATATTTAATAGCAAAGGTATTGCTAAGTAACATCGCTCATTTATGATAGTATCACATTGATTAAAATCAGTTAAAAGTTATTGCTTGCTTGATCTTTCAAATTTAGATTTAAAAATTTAGAGCCAAGTTCTTATATCTTTTCGAATGTTCAAACTTTAGCTAATTTTAATGGAAAAGACTGACTAATATGTTTTTCATGAAGCTTTCATTCATTGGATTCTAATTAAACGAGCAATTCATATTAATTAAACTTATTATCTTCGTTATTGTTCCTTTTTTTTTTTTTTTTAAAGCTTTCAAGAACTTTAATGTGAAAGAATATTCGTAGTAATTTAATTTGCTAATTGCCTAAATTCATATTACCAAGTTAATAGCGGTTAATTATTAATTCCTATCGTTCCTTTTATTGCATTGTAAAATAGGTTTAAACTGCCTTTTACTATTGTAAACTCATCTACGGGCTTTAATAATTTGTTTCTCATGTGTTCCGAATATATGCTATCTTTTACGTTTTTAGTAGTTGTTAAAACTTTTGGCTATAGTAATTGAAACAGTTGAATTTGAAGAAAAAAAAAATATTTTGACATGCAGAGACAAAATTTTTTTTTGAGTAGGAGTTTTCCTACTGGAAATTATCAGTATATTATAAGTTTGCTTGTACACCAAGTGACCTTGTATGCTAATGTGTTATTAAAGAATTTCAATAATCGTTAGAAAATTATACAACGCAAAATTATATTAAATTTAGAAATACTTATTTTAGATTTTCGTTTCGTATTGTGTCTATAAAAATAAATACGCACCCATAGTTGCACATACCTACGACAGCATTCGAGCCTCAAGTCCATACATTTTATTTAGAAAATTTAAAAACTGACATATCATTTAACGAGGGTGCAAGTGAGTTAATTAAGAAACATGAAATTGGTTTATATTAGGCAATTGTTCGTTAACCAATTAATGAATTTTTACGTAGTCCTAAGATTCAAAAATGTTTTGCTTAATATGAATAAATAATCGCTTAAAACATACGAAAATCTAAAAAAATTAATCAAAATGACATTATTAGATCAAAATAGTAATAAATAAATGATCCAAACTTACACTGAAATCAATTGAAGATCTTGTTATACTTTCTTTGTGTTTTCAATTATTGTAACATATTTCCAACATTACAATTGTCATGTTATGAGGTTTTGTTAAGGAAATTAAAAATACTTTATAATCAATTAATATTAAAGCTATAAAATTTCTAATCAAATATACTTTTTTTTGTACTTGGTGATTTAAATAATCGTTGAATATTCGTTTTTTTAGTAGCAAGGTTTTTAAATATTCTACGTATTTTTCATTGCAGTTGCTGAAAATAAATAACGAAAATTGTAATTTAGTTGCGGAAAACTGTATCTAAGTTTTTTTTTTGTTCTTTTTATTTCTTGTTTCGAAAGGATTATCTTTATTAGAATTACAAGAATATAGAGACAATAAAATATTAGCTTACAATTAAATCTGTACAATAATTTAATTTATTATGTATAATAATTCCCATACAAATATATTAAAAACTGTTAGATTTAAAAACTTTTTATAGTGTAATATGATAAAATATTTGCACGCAGAAAATTACAAAGTTTAAATTGAAAAAGTCCTGTTACAAGGAAATTGAAAGTATTATTATATTAAAAAATATCAAGTATACGAATCAAGCTGGTGGTTTCGAGTTCAAAAGTTCATTATTCGAAAACGGGTAACCTTATTTTCAACAAATTGTGTACATGTATTGTGTTTATTCTTAAGCAGTTGTATAAAAAAAAAACTTTATTGCATTTTAATTCTGACACCGTAAGTTTACAAATAAAATCATTTATTTTCATTATTTAACGTACTTCATGTGATTACCTATTTTTTACATTTGCTTAACTTAATTATGTATGCACATTTTAGATTTAGTTTTTTAAATTTGAAAACTTTCCACAAAAACTATATAAAAACATATTAGTTACTTGTTTTCAATTAAAATTACTAAAATTTAATCAACAATTGATTATGTAAATTTTTTCTATTTATCTACATTTATCGTTATTTTTATTATTATTATTTCTATTATAATCATTATTATCATTGTTATAATAATAATTACTATTATTACTATTATTATTATTATTATATTTTTGAAGATAAACATTTTTATTAAAAAATTACAATTATAAACTTTTTAATATAAACATTTGCAGATGTTTCATCGTATAAAAACAGATATTTAAATTATGCAAATAATTAGAAATTTAATAGTATCGTTAACTAGTTGTCAAAAAATCTTTTTCATTATTAAGTACTAAATGTCACATTTAAGAGTTACCATCTATCATTAAATATAAACATTTCAAAAAAGATATTTTACCAAAAAGATAATTACGAGGTGACACGTCAGACAGTTTATTTGTATATTAAATTACATATATATATATAATTATGTTTAATGAATTTATGCTTTGTTGCAAGGTTAATTAATGATAAAATTTGTTATATCAAACCTTAAGAAAATGTTTACGATAATTGCCACTTGTGTGTTTAAAACAATCAATTAACTTTACGAAGAATCATATTTTTTAACGTTGTTAACGAGAAAATAAGTTTTAATGCGCACCATACATTTTTTTTATGTCGGAACTTTACTAAAAGGGTACAAATTAAATAATTTAAAAAAAAAATAAGTAATGAAGTTACTTACCGAATAAAAAACTGACTAATGAAAATTAAAAAAAAGAAAAAAAAAAGGTGAGATTAAGGAAAATAATAGAAAATCGGTGGAAGTAATTGCTGCGATAAATTAAAAAATAGAAAAATGGTTAAACACATTTTTTATTATTATAATAAAATATAATTTACAATGGAGAACGTGTATTTTAATGTACAGTAATAGAACTTTTATTGCTTAAAGGACATTCGGTTTCGTTTGTTATAAAATGTACTTCAAGAGAATTGCAACATTCTCGCCAATAGTAATGTATATGTTGAGAAAAACTTATCCAATATCAATAATAAAAACTCGTATATTTAAATGCATTTCTCAATAGTGATAAAAATCTATAATACAATTAATAAGAATGATTTAATTAAGGCTTCGTTTTCCATATCATTTCGGAGAAAGTACTTTTTTAGTGTAAAATATTATCAATAATTCAGTCGGCTTGTAAGATTATTATAAATACACTACATTAGGTACAATTATTGATTGACTAGCGTTTAAAGGGCATTTTCAGATACTAAAAAAATAGTTAGCAAAATGTCCGAGGACGATCTGCTAAATTGACGATGTACCTAATAGACAAATCTACTGCGTTTGTACGCTTACGATGACATTCTCGTGAATAATTAAACAGTTGTGTCTATTTTTTTAGAGCAAAGAAATATAAATTGCTAACAGTGACGGATACCTGCGATTTTATATATATTTTACGATGCGGAGAAAAAGAGTACAAAGAATACGTGCACCGTATCGATGCGATTTATAGCCTATGTATGTGTGATAATACTTTCGTGATGGCTTTTTTTTTTTTTTTTTTTTTTTTGGCGCTTTATTAACATTGCTCGGAAGAGGAAAAAGAAACATAATTTTTTTAATGCAGCTGACGGAAGACTCGGAGCTAAAAGGAATCAATCAAAGAATATCAGTAGAAATCGTATCGTATGATAATACGAAGATTTGTGCGAATATAAATTTTTCAACGTGGGAGAAAAGAAGCACATATTTTTATCTATATGTAAATGAAAATACTACAGGAATTAAAATAATTTAAATGAATCATAACTGTCAATTATTCATATCAAATTTTAATGGTCTGTGCCATTTTTCTTTCAATGGTTATACAAATTGATTGACAGAAACAAAATATAAAATTATCTAATACAAAGTAAACAAAGTGAATATGGAGTTTTAAGATCGTATTTTATTAACAATCAATATACCATTACTTTATTAAAATATACAATGAGTAATATTCTGAGAACGTTAAAATAAGGTTTCTATAACCGTATTTTTTTAAACTTAACATAATTACGTGAATACTAATGAATTATCAACGCAGGTATCTCAAAGTAGAAAGTTATGAAGTATAAATCACTGTATACGTAAACATACATACATACATATATATATATATATATATATATATATATGTATGTACACACACACATATATATATAAATAAAAAAACAAATAAACAAATAAATAAATATATATATATATATATCTCTCATTGCTGTAAAACTAATGTACCTTGATCGAAGAGCAAAATTTAATCTCTATAGTGAATATTTTGTTGCGTTTTCACTTGCTGGAGGTTTGCGAGTACGAGGCACAAACGTATTTGACAGTTAATCATTTCAAATAAGTAATAATGAAAATATAAGAATGATACACATATATGATACGTAAGTGTGCGTACCCACACGCGCGTACACAGATTAAAAAACATATATATTTTACTGTAATTTTCAATTTTTTGGCGAAACATTGTAATTATTATCATTTAAGCACGCGTAAGTATATATATACATAAATATATATAAAAATATATATTATAGATGAAATACGTTCCCGCATTAAATAAGAACACGATGGCAACAGATGTTTAAATATGATAAGTAACCTTAACATATGTTTCATGTAACACAAACAAAAATGTTTATTGATTTAGTGTATTTCAATAAAAACGATAATTTTGTGATTTCAGAAAAAAGTTTTTAATACCTGTTCGATCCCTCTTATCGCCACGTTGCGTGGAGAAAAGAAACCAACTATTTTTTTTATTTGGTGTGCTTATGAATGCTAATTACTTGTTTCATTATTATAAAGTACTTAACGATAATACCGTACAGTTCTATGAATTCGTAAGGCAACGCTTATTTTATTTTTCTAAAAACTATTATTTCAAACTTACATTAGACTGATATTACATTAGACTGGTATTAAATATATATATATATATTTTAAAGATCTAAGACAACAAATGTTTTATGGACTCTTTGGGAATGGAAATTTCAAGAACATGGTTTTCCGAACAAAAGCTCTTTCTAAAGTAATTAAAAGCACTATACTTTAATACGCAGGAAAATTTTAATTGGATTAAATTATCCTGAATCACTTATTAATATAGTAGCAAATGTATTCTAAAAGATCTTGTTTTCAAACGCAATTATGGAGGTCGTTAAAAAATTTGTTAATCTTGCAATGTATTACATGTAAGCTGCATTTTTGGATCCCTACTAAAGTTTCATATTATTATCAAATTTAATATATATATCGTGTGCTCATAGTAACTGGTGAAACTGGTAATTAATTTTTAAAAATATTACAACAAAATGCATCATTTATTTCTGCGCTTAATATTGATTTTTATATAGTTATTTATGGATATTTATATAAATAAATTATAATGGTTGTAAATATTATACAACGATTACTTTTTTATCAATCAATTTTATAATAGAGCTATTTTAAAGCATTATCTTAAAAATTTAAGTACAGATTATAAAGAATTTATGCTCTGTTATAATAGTGAGTAAAAAAATTAGTATAATAAATATCGAAATTAGATAATTTTTTCCTAAAATCCACGGTACATTTTCTATTAATAATCATGATAATATCACAATACAAATATTCTAAAAAATGCAAAAGATTATAAACCCATTAGTAATGATACATTTGTATTTTTTATAACAATGTCATAAGTTCTATTGCAGTATATTTTGTAAGAATGAGCTTTATTTCAATATTGCCTGTAAATAATATACGCGTATAAAAGTATTGTTCTTCATAAAAATACAGTATTTTCAAACAAAAAATTTTATTCCCTCTTGTATTGAACTACATACTTAAGTAACGGATATATACTATGTTGAAAATATGCTAAAAACCGAAAATAAACAATTTTTTATACTTGAAACATATTATATCTATAGAGGTAAACTTTTTTTATCGTTCGTATAAGTTTATCGGTATTATCAGTTGTTATACTTGAACATAAGGGATTAAACGTGAAGTGTTTGCTGATATAAATTATTTGCGAATGTAGAAAATGACATATGATGCGCTACATTAACAACAACATTACCAAGTTTTTGAAGGGCATCCGTTTGCGATAAATATTTTAGTTCGATCTTACGGATAATATACATATATCAAATGTAAGCACAGAAGTTTTTCCTCTGAACTTTTTATGTAAAAACTTGGCCATAATAGGAGAAGGTATATTATTCATAATTATAATAATGTCAGTTTTTCAAGAATCGATTTTAATTTTCCTGTACAGCCGCATTAAGTAAAGAGCCACAAAAATTTAGCACGGAACATTTACTCGATCTATGCTTTTTTTAAAGCAATTAATATTTGTGGAAAATATTGGTCAATAAAAAAAAATGCTATAACGTTGGACTAAGTAATCGAGGGATTTAATAATTATTAGAATAATTAAAGCCTTATATTGCGTGCCGAAAGGAAATATAAATTGAATCCAAAAGGTATTTGCACGAAGGTATGATTTTTTAAAGTTTTGCGTGTGATTTGCGGTATTTTTGAGCTATTAAATATGGTTGATCGGCGCAATGATTTATTATCAGATACTTTATATACGTAGTACAAAATTTCATGTCTCGTAAAAATCATTCGTTGCTCGAACGAGTGACAGCACGTGACTAATGACGTAGAAAATATCCATTGTTAAAAGTTTTGTGCGTAGCTTTAGAAAAACTGTTATTGGATACTTTCAAATATGTCGTTCGTTTCTTCCTCCTCCCCCCGCCCCCCCCGTGTTCTTTCTTTTTTTGGCTTTAATTATCTTAAAGCCGTATAGATTTATAATTATTATGTTGTACGGGCCGCTTCGTGCTTTGTTTATTCGTGCGCAGTCGTCCGACGATAGAAGCGAGGGATGAGCTTACCGCTGTGTCCCTATATGTTTCCTCGACCGTGGATACTCGTGGTGTGAGAGAAAACATTAGGCAGCCTCGATCGAATTCCATATGGGTTTGAAATGGAGATACAAAGCCATTGGAAGAATCGAGTAAGGTGGTAACGTTAGAAGCTTCGAGCTTGTCGAGCCCCCCGGGGTCAGCTTCAAATGCTCACGAGCACGTGTGCATTGGGCAGAGAGAGAGAGAGAGAGAGTGAGAGAGAGCGAGGGGGGGCGGAGAGAGACTGGCGAGGTACTTTGATTCGGCAAAGGCAGCAGCACACGGCAACTGGAAAGTCCAGTCTCTCGGGTTGCGGGTACCTTTGACCCTCAACGCCACGCACAAGGTTAGAGTTGATCGCGTTATCGCGTGGGTTTGCAAGACGAAGTGATTGAATTTGCATCTGCCGACAGTCGATAAGGTGGACCGTGGAGGGGGAGGGGGGGGGAGCGCGGGGAGAAGGGAGGCCGAGCTTTGCAAGGCTTTTCCTTCTTCTAAACACGAGAAACAACTTCTAGCACGAGTCTATATAACGTCCTGTGTTTTTCTGCATTTTCAATGGTTTTCCTTTACTCTTTTTTTCTTTTTCCTTTTCTTTTTGTCAAAGGTAAAAAGAGCTTCGCAACGACGCACTTTTGAAATGTTACTCGCGCTGACATTACAATTCTACCGGTGGGTGCAGTGAGGAATAAAAGACTTCAATTTCAATCGCAATATGAAACGTGCGCACTTCCATTATGGAATTCACCGGCTTAAATGCTTTGGAAGCTTCTATTAACTTACCGAACGTATAAACATTATACATAATCATCGCGCAATCGACAAATTCTATACCCATTACTATAAATGCGCATTAAGCTTATATATCACTGCAATGGTTGTACATCATAAATCAAAAATCTGTCGAATGCTCGTGTAATGCAGCAAAGCTCGGACACATACTTTTCAGTCCAATACTTTAAATTTCCATGACAATTGTATCCGTTGGCCTGCACTTCTCAGCATTACATCGAGGCAACTGTATTCTTCCATCGTATCGTTCGAGCATTCCATACTAGAAATGTTTAACTTCGATTGACGAGCATTTATTAATTATCGACCGACAATGGAAATTCAGGGAGCGTTATTTATGATAAATAAAAGTTGACACGAATAAGCTAAATAATGCGCCATTGGAGGATGATAAAATAAGGCCTGCCGCTTGGTTTTTGTTTTGTTTTCGTCCCTTCGAGGACGAGAGCCACCCGAGCGCATAGATTCGTTGAAATGCTCATCGTCGTCGTCCTACGTCCCTGTGATCGGGATCCCCCCGGAGAGTACGGAAAGAGATCCGAAAGGGACGGGGAATTCAGAAGCGAGGGACAACGCGTAAACGGAGCTTCGCTGCGGCTCGGGGTTAGGGGCTCCTGGCTCGACGAGCTGCGGATGTTGTGATAGAATTCGAAGTGCAAGAGCAACAGCTCCGGTCGCCAACTCTGTGGCCACTCGTGGAAAAGTAAGCACCGGGCGACGGCGGTCACGGGGCACATGGCGGTTTCGCCGTTCTCCTCTACCAATTCCCGCTAGTCCCTCTGTTTCCGCTCCTGTTTCGCTTCTGCGAGAAGGACGACTATGGGGCCCCTTGGCGGCCGGAGGGAGCGGGCCGAGGATCCGGCGCGTGGGTGGCTTTCGCCTAGGTTGGGGCCATTTTTTATCGAACGCGCATCGGCGCATCGATTTCACGGGCAAAACTTATCGTTGCCTATGCCGTTGGATTTAACGTTAGAATTGTAATTACGTGTGGATCGAGTCGAATGAGTTCTGCGCGGCGATCCATTTTATAATTCGAATGAAAGGAGATTGACATAAATGGAATTACAAAAAAAAATTGAGCCCGAAGATTTTGAACCTTCCGTTCGCGTTCCTATTTTTCAAAGCTTACGCCGAAATGAGTATTCGTCGGGCAAATATTGATTTGGTTATTTGGTAATTCAAATCAGTCTCATTGATATATCTTATTCATGAATATGCGGATGGAAACAGATCGATATGCGTACTATCGGAAGGAATATTATTTTGTTTGATATCTCACGGACATTTTGCTCGGTGAAATATCGCGCGAATTCTTGTTTATACGTTTGGATTTGTGAAATATTATAAATAATAATAATAATAATAATAATAATAGTAATAGTAATAATAGCTTTTACGTTTGAAACAACAAATAGGCAGAAGTATCGTATAATTTGAATTAATTCTTACGTAAGAATAGAAATTTTATATTACTCGGTCAGTGATAGTGACGAATCAGTTGAATTGGATTTTCAGTGACTGTGAATTTGTAATCATCGATTGTAACAAGTGTCAAAAAGAAATTAATGAATTTCAGTTTGAAACAATCGTTTTGAAAATACATTTGATTAATTCACGTTATCGTATACACTATTTGATTTTCGATGCTGAATACAAATAAAAGTTTGAAACTCAATGAAATTTTGCGCGAAAGGGTATATTTTAGACAGCCATCGAAAATAAGTAATTGCGGAACAATTATTTAATTAATGAGGATTTCACCGCGACCGAATGTCGATATAAATTTGATTACAGAATAGTACGTATTAATAATTTGCATCGACATTCATTCGAGTTAATTTATCAGCAATGTACCTATTGAAAAAAGATTGTAAAAAATTTTTTCTTTTAAAAAATATATCAATACAAATCTTAAAATCGTTTAATTGTATTAATTAATTACGGAATTAATTTCGTATATAAAGAAAAAAATCCATGAATATAAAACTGTAGGAGATATGAATAAATTTAAATCATAATAAAAATGATTAAATCATTTTAAGTAATCAATTATCATTAAGATAGTTGTTACATATTTAAACCAAAAAAAAAAAAAAAATCAATCGAATTATCATTATCTTGACTGTTACTTAAATTAGTATGTAATTATATTTTTATGATCCATAAAAAATATTAATACGTAGACCGTCGGATCATTTGTTGTAAATTATACTTATTTAAACATTTCGATCGATGTGCTACGATTAAATTATATACGCATTACGCTGGGAGACCTTATTTCGCGAAACCTTCTTCAAAAAAAAAAAAAAAAAAAGGAAAAAAAAAATACGACTGAAAAAAAAAAATGTCCTTAATATTTTCACAGCATCTGTATTTCCATTATTACTATATATACCTTACATTAAGAAACCGTTGTAAATAAGCGAGAATAATTTTCATGTCCCAAACTCAATTATCAGCTTTAAAGCTGCTTCATTAAACGCAACGTTTGGCGAACAATTAAATTTAAAGACGATTAAAGTAATAAAGAAGAGCTCTGAGAGATGAAAATATTTAATGTAGCGGAGTACAATTTTCATAAGTACATTGCAATTTAGTATGTAAGACGAAACTGGGTTAATATTTGCCATAATGCTCGTGAACAATGAATGCGTTGAAAATAAAAAAAAAAAAAAAAAAAAAAAAAAAAACATGAAAATAATAGAACTCAAAAATAACGCTTAAGTATAATTCGCCAAAGCCGTCGGTTCGTGGTAATGATGGCGCGCGGCTGCTTAGATTGTTATTCTCAAAAGAGTTAGAATGCGACAAAAGGGTCCCAGATGCGGCGGGGGGGGGAGGACCGAGGGACGGAGAATCGAGCGACCCCTGCACATTTATCGATAGCGAATTAGGGCAAAACCCAATTGTTTCTCGCCTCGCGGCATCCCTTTGCCTATTGTGCGCGTTCCAAGTGAGATGCGCGTGATTCCCGAGCCCCGTCAACGCTCCCATTGGTCGGTCCGGGCTTGAATCGGGCTTGAATCCCCCTCCTCCCGCCCGTGGAAAACGGGCTCGTGCACGGTTATCGAGTCGAACGGGTGCCGGGATTTTTCCTCCTCGGCCCATCGGTTCGAGCGACGGCGGCCGCGGGGCCGAGTCCTCCGGCACCATTGACCATTGCCTTTGCTGCGAAGGAGACCTGCGGCCGATGGCGATTTTGGTGGACCGATCGCGAGGAAGCGTTGCATTGGGCGCACAATGCATAATACTGACCTTGAAGCCCTGTCGCACGGAGGCTTTGGCTCGAGATTCGCCGCTGGCGGGCGTGGCTTAGAGCTTTACAAAGCCGTCGATTGCTTCCTATTACGAACTTCGACGTTTTTTTCTTCTACGATAAATATATACGTATATATATATATATATATATGTATGTATAGATATGTATGTACATATAACGATTGAAAGGAACAATCGTTCATGGTACGCTTCCATTGATTTAGTAAATCTCATTTAATTTTGCATAAATCTATTACCATTATTCGTCTTCAATGACAAAATGTGCAATTAGAAATACGTCGATCGAAGACTCTTCGGTCGCTTATCGTCATTACTATGAATAAATCTGTTTGTTTCGAAATTAATAAGTAATTTTGATGCACTCTTTATTGCTAATAGTCTACAATGTCTTTTGCAATAATTGTAAAAGTAATGTAAAATAGTTTAATATTAATAATCGGATAAAATTCCTGGATTAATCAATAACCGGATTTATCGTTCGAAATGATTCGAAATCGGTGCGAAAAATTTCCAATGGATAAATAAAAAATATGCTTACCTTTTCGTATCGAGTAAATAAACATTATGACCAACTTCAATTATAGAATGCAGAGAAAGCGAAAAGTGCTTTCTTCGAGTATTGTACGAAATAAGAAACTCTCCATCGATAATCAATATTTTTTCAAGATGAAAAATTGTTAACTCTGTACACTCATCGGCTTCGGATACTATATTTGATAAAAAAAAAAAATAATTAAAGCAGTGTCCAGATACATGGGCCGTGTTTATCTTGTCCGCTTGCTGGGAATTTTGTGCGCGGCGGCGGAGGGCAGGGAGAGGCAGGAGGTCGAACGTGTACACACATTTGCACGCGTGTGCACATGATTTTATGATATTATCAATATGTACAATCAGTTGTAATGCATGTTGTATGCAGATTAATGCTTGGTAATAATTGTTCGGACGAGCGCCCAAATCAATAGAGCAGCTACAAAGTTGGCGTCGTTTAGTAAAATGCTCTTGTGCCTTCTTATCCTGCATTTTGAATTACGATTTTTTAATCCTACACCTGAAGTTAATACGCACGGCACTGCATTATATGGATGGAAATAAAGATCGAATTCTACGTCCTTTGTTTCGTTAACTGATCAATTGAGCCTGGTTCGCGCCATTTCGTCTCGCAATCGTAAATTTCCAACTGCTGTGTTGGGAAAACATTTTTCGAAGAACGAATGCGCTCGTTCGCGATTATTAGATAGCACTTAATTAATGAAATCAATCTTAATACAATTTAACAATTATGCCTGTATTTACGTTGCCTTGTTGATTCATTGATCGATGATTAATTATATTTGTTATTATAATGATAAATTATTATTATTACCGATATAACACAATTAACAATTAACCAAAGGCCCGCAATTTAAGAAAAACTATGCTCGCATTCGAGTTATCGATAAATAATAATGCGACTTTAATAGTTTCTTATTTCTATTTCTGTCGCGTCCTTCGGGTTTTTCTAATATTATTAAATTTCAGAAGATTCTCAACTTGTCACAAGAATCACCGAGCATTCAAAGTAACAATAACAGACTGATAAAGAATCGGCGAATAAACTTTGAGCCAAGTCTTTCTTATTGCTTTTTCCTCGGATGCAAGTTGCCGGACACGATGAAAATACCAAAAAAAAAAAAAAAAAAAGGGTCTCGAAAGCTCTTCTTCCAATGCTCAAATAGTATCCAATGCTTTTGGAATTCTTAATTTAATAACGCGATTAAAAGTTTTTTGCACCTCCATTCGTACCCGTCGTTCGTTATACACTTCCCACTCTGGCATCAGAATTTTGGCATTATCGTTCAATTAAGTATAATTTACCGGACGACGGCAGAATCATTTGTAAGAGTGCATCCCGAACTCGATACGCAGCCATTTTCATCAACCAAGGTAGATTTAGGCTAAGCGAGTGAGGTCAGTTTTTCAAATGGGAAGCAGAGACGCGGCAGTCGGTATAAGAAGCTACTGAAATGAAATCCGTTCGATGGGTTCCCGAGAGAACGAACGGACTACGTTAGATAGTGAAATTGATAAAAAGGAAGCGAGGATCCAAGAAGAAATCGTGCTTGGTAATCAATTTTTTTATTTTTCGGATCGGGCGATAAAGGAGGCGGGGGACGAAGAGTGTTATCGTACCTCCGGAAGCTGCTCCAGTTTTATGCTCTTCCATTATAGAAAACAATGAGACACAATTTTTCAGTCGTTCTTTTCTTTCGGCCTTTTAATAAAAGAAGGGGAAGAAACAGGAAAAAAAAAACAGAAAAAAATCCGACAGCTTAATACGTAAGAGATTTGTACTGTATAATTTTTATAACGAGCTTCTTTTTGCTATATCAAACGGTAAAGTACGTCGTGCAAAAGTCAATAAATAAACATTTCATTGTTAAGAAGTTTTATATTATAATCAATAATTACGTCTTGTTTCTATAACCCACTGCGATATAAAAAAGCAAACATTTGTTTTATTATATTGTACAATACTTTATTGTTTTCAATTTTATCAAGCATTTCCAGAAATACATTTGCACAAATATGAAACCAATTACCAGAGCCTTAAAAGTCCGTCGAAAAATTAATTGCTGAGTTTCTAAAAATTACAGTAGGTTGTATTTATAAATTTAAGAAAATGAGATCAAGTTTAGCGCATTGATTTAAAAAGGCATTAATCATTGGATCGCCGGATTAAATATTTTGTAATCTCAAACTCGTTGGAGAGCATTTTCATGCAATGCCTAAGCTTGGAAGTATTATTGAAAATCGTGGAGGTAAATTGTTCGCAAGTGTAGCGAATAATTTAAAAAAATTTCCGCAAGGAAATAATTTTCGAGATTCGATTATCATCATCGGACACTCCCACCGGAACTCTTTTTAGCGTTGTATCATCCGTTTGAAAACCAGATAAACGAAGTCGCGTCGGCATTTGCTTTATTGTTTCACGTTTGTCGAGGGTGATTTTGGGGATAGCGGCGAAGAAGAAGCCACTGAAAGCTCACAATTTACAACCAAATGAATAAGGGTAGATGACATTTTATCATCATCCCCGGAGGCCTGGTGGCGTTAAGAGAAACCCCTTCCTCGCATCTCTCCCCTTGTCTCGACACACGCCGCGTTTCGCCGGACGTTGGGCCAAATCATTTGGCAGCCGGAGACGATCCTCCCTCACCCCCCGAGGCCTCGGGACTTCCCGTCCAGGCGTCGCCCCGGGCAGGACTCGGGCGATGCTGTCGGGCGCAGGCCTGCGGCCGACGCTGACGAGGCCTCACCGGGACGCGTCCCGTCGCCTTTTATCGGGGCTGCCACTCGCTCGCGTCGCTTTCCCTCCTCCAGCCACGCGCAAAGCCCCCCGAGCCTCCCGACTGCGAGCCATTGCTCGACCTCTTGACCTCGGACGCCTTTCGACGTCCATCCACCAACCCCCGGCTCCGCCCAGTGCCTAATTTTTTGCGCCGCATCGGCTCTCCTTGCGCGGGCCCTTTATTTCCCTTAACCCCGATACGGCGTTGAGCTCGAGAAACGTTTTGCCTCGTTTTTAACGCGCATCCTTCAGTGGCCTTTTAAAATAAGTTTTTTTTTCCCCCCTCTGTTAACAGTATACACATACAGGTTTGCTATTGTCAAAGTATAAAAGAAGAATAGGAAAGGCTTAGAAATAAGAACGGTGCCTTTAGTCTTAAAAAAAATATATCTCAATCGAAGACTCAGCGATGCCGCTATGGGCGTAAATTCGTAAAGTTCTCAATGCAAAAGTACCAATGTCAAGTTGACACTTGTATCGTAAACGCGTAAAGTTGCAATCCTGGGCGCATTGACACTTTGCGCAAAAAGTCTCACGTAGGCCACCACGGGCTTGGAGTAATCATCAGGACAAGCATTAGCCAATAAATCGAAGTAGCGATACGATGCCGAGGGAAATAAAAATCGCAGTGGCCCCGTAGGAGAGACATCGGGGGCAGTCCAGAGCACCCGCGGAGCGTCGCGGTCCCTCCGGAACCAACTCTGACCCTAGCGTCGAAGCGAATCGGAGCGAAGGGAGACCGCCAGGCGAGGGAAGCAAGCGCGGCCGGGGGGGGGGCCCACGCAGGGCAGCAGGGAGAGCCGCGAAAGCACACCACCCCCCCCCGAAACCAGAGTCCGACGATATATCCCTTGGCCGCGGGCGTCGCAGCAGCACCGGGTACAAGATAGGATCCCGGGCTCCGGAGAGTCGCCGGGGGCGTCCGATCGCCCGATTGGCTAATTGGGGAGGCTCGAGGGCTGGACGATCCAGCCCGTCCGGCTTATCGGCGGCATAGTCGGGCAAATGCCGATTGGACGCGGGTTGCCCGGCTGGGCTTGTGGACCACGGAGTGGCGTACGGGACGCGAGGCTACCCGAGGGCACGGGGACAATTACCCGAGAGCTGGACCGATCGGTCCCTAATGGCCGGGGGTGGAGGAGCCGGAGGAGGACGCGTCGAAGTTGATTCCCGGGACGGCTGGCCCAGCTCCTCCCGGGCCGGGGACGGTGGGTTCGATCCGTGCCCCAAAGGACGGGCCTCGGCATTTCGTTGCGACTCTGCCCGAGTGATAAGCTAAAGATAAATCACCTAATGAGGTTGGTGCCGCCTTGGTCGACGTCCGCCCGTGTATTTAAGCGGCCGATCGATTTTTTCTGGACCTCGCGGCCAGCTGCCGTTCGACGCTGAGCCCCTCGACGCTTTTAAAATATTATCCATCTATCCCTATTTTTAGCCTCGTACTTTGATGCAATATTAATTTACCATCGACAATATTACCTGCAAACGCACATTTGGTATAACAAATTGTCAACGGCAAAAAAGAACTCTTAATTCTGGGTACAAATAAATTTTGCCTGATAAGGACTACGTACAAAATTGTTTAAATAAGATACGTTTGATCTGAACAGTTTGATATGATATTGATAATTCCGCTATTATTCACCGTAGTTGCCTACATTACCGACGCACGCTAATTCGAGCACGTGAGGCATATTTTTCCTATTATTTACTATTTAAAAAAAAGCATTTATTCGTTCTATTACTATACTTACGCTCATTTATAGAGTATAAATCAGAATATGACTTTGATATACTTGAGGCTTATTGGATAACCCAAAACATTCATTTGTAATAACTTATTGATTTTACATGTTTTGTATAGAAAATTATTAAAATAACTGTAGGATTATTATTATTCAAGGTAAAATTACCATTGTTTAAAATTTAAAATCTTTATTATTATTAATATTATTATCATTATCATTATCATTATGCTACATATATTTATATATGGAAATCGTATTTTAGAAATTTGTAGAATAATCAATTTATCTGCCATTAAAAGTTAGAGTTAAAGTGTGCTTTTTATAGATTTGTATATATTTTTTAATATAATTACTTTGCTTTAATATACCTTTTGGCAACGAATAAATAATTTGAAATTTTTTTGAATATTAAATATTTATTATACATGAAATAAAAATTGATTTACAATCATATATATATATATATATATATACATATATATATATACATATATATATACTGAAATAAAAATTATTGTTAAACAAAATTAGCTAATTTTTTCATTTCAACAACTATTTTTACTTCTACATAAGTTAATAGCTTTTATTATTAATTTGAAATTATTATTATTATATTTAAACAATTTTTTCCTTTTTAATAGCTTTATCAATAAATTGAGAAATACAATTTCAAATGTAAGCTTTAATTAAGGGTTCGATAAAGAGCTTAATTTTTAATAATAACTTCACAATAATAATTTTAATATGACATTAGGGAAATGAGCAGAAATTACTTATAATATTATCAATCGTATCTTGAAAATGTTTATTCATTATTGACTCGTCACATCACTTATTTTCTAAAGGATTAACGATTTAAACAGACAAGTTTGTAATAATTATAAACATTATCTCGATATCCTGTACCACAAAATTTTAACATCTCTACAAAACATACCAAGTACTTCATTAACTTTGCGATTAACGAAGATACCGGATTAATAAGCGCTATTACTCTTCTCAGTCTCCGCTTTTATGAAAAAAAAAAAAAATACTTTTATTATAATTTATCGTAACTTCGCATTGTATTTATAATTTTTATTAGCAATTCAATAACTGATTTTAATCCGATTATAAAATTTTTTTTCCCTTACATGCTAATTTCTGCCTAAATTAAGACTCCATTTATTTAAATTCAAAGTACATAAATGCATTAGAAACTGTAAGCCTCGTTTCCATTTAAAACTATTTTTGCAGCACTGCTAAACTACAAATCAACGCGGGGTATATGACTTTACAATGTAATACTATTCGTCAATATTAATACGTTTAATACGAAGTAAAAATGACTAAGCCGTCAATTTTTATTTATAATATTGTGAATATTTCTCGCAGTCATCTCTTGGTCCATGAAACTCGTTTATATAATTCGTAAGTTTCTCAGACAAACCTAAATAAATGGTGCCTTTATGTTTAATGGGATGTGAAAATTACGTTGAACCGTTTTGCATCGGCAAGTTATGCCTTGCTCCAATCATAATTCAATCAAAAGCGTAAGATCTATTACGTCTAGAGAGACAGACAGAGAGAGAGAGAGAGAGAGAGAGAGAGAGAGAGTCGAGATTTTTCTACCAGAATAAATATCAGATCTTTAAAATGTTTCTCCCGAAAAAAGCAATTTGCAGATCAATAACAGTTAACACTATTTAGCATTATCGTTAAGCCAAGCTCGAATCGTACAACGATCGGACAGTAGAACAGCGTTGATAATACAATCTCGATTAATTAAGCGCCGTTGATAAAGTCGCATTCTCACATCCCTTCGATAAGTTTATCTCTTACGACTAATGCGACTGATCGAAGGAACAAAGTCATTGAGTTTCAGAAACTTTTGCAAGCGTCTCATTTACGAGTGCGCTTTGTTCGAGGATCGCTCGAATGAAGAAGAAGAAGAAAAAAAAATGAATGTAGAAGAGGAAAAAAATATCCCTAAAAGCTTAAATTCGTTTTAATTGCTCTTTAATAATCGAGTACATGCGTGCGGCGACTCTTTTTTCGCGCGCACTTAAAGTTCTTTGAACAACATACTTTTCTTTTTTTTTTTCTCATAACACGATTAAATTCGTTAATATTTTAGAATAACCTTGTTCCTTATAACATGTTGTTTCGATATATATATATATATATGTATGTATGTATATATATATATGTATGTATATATGTATACATGTATATGTACGTATATATATACACATATGCATATTAAGTATACGGTATCTCTTTAAATTTTGCGATATCACACTCTGCATTCGAAATAGTTTATTGCTAATGATTTCTCACGCGTGTAGGGGGCGTTCTCTCGGTTAATTTAGCTCGCGGCCGAACCTAAAGCAACGACGGCTCAGTGGCTATCGCTTAGTCGAGTCCTTCGTCTTCTGTGCTTATTTGATTTTTGAGCGCGAGCTCTGGTAAAAGCCGCGCCTGCGTTCGGGATTGCCGGTATTCTCGAGGGAGGTGGTGTTGGCCGGTGGCCCCGGGGCCATCCTAGGAGGAGTCGGTCTCGAATCGTAGACTTTGACAAAAAAAAGAAAAAGAAAAAGAAAAAGAAAAAGAATTACAATACAATAGTGCGGTCCTTTGGCTTGTCGTCGCCGGATCCTCTAAAGCGAGGGCCACGAGGGCGCCCTAAAGTGACAATCGACAATTGGCTTCGACTCGCAATCGAGGCTTCTGGCTGCTCGCTTAACGAATCCTCCCCGCTTATTCGAATCCCACCGATTCTTCAACGTCGTTATTACGGAAGGCTGGGCTCATTCCTCTCGGCAGCTGCTCTCTTAGTATCGACCGTCGTCGACGTCCGCCGGCTGGTTTTCCAACGTGCAAGGCCTGTGCAACTCCTGGCCCCTCTCGTGCAGCCACTTGTTGGCAACTGTAACGGAAAGAGCGCCGATGATTATTTCATAATTTGCTTACCCGAGATCGGCCCCACCCCCCCGTCCATTGACTCCTCTCCGATTGCCGGCTGCAGGCCAATCACTTTGCTCATCCGACACCGTTTTTATCGAGAGCAGCGCGGCTAATCGAGTCCCTCGAACTTTGGCCTTGCGGCCGAGGCCCGACGAGAGAGCTCGAGACAAACCGAGGCCCCGATTATCAACAACGCTCTCTTCTCGATCGAGGGTACCTTCCAAAAGCGGGGCCCGATTCCCTCCCGAGTCGTTATTGCGATGCCGGACGGGCAAGAGCAGCCACTCGGTCGCGAAGGTTGCACCCGATCGAAAAGCCCTTGGCTTAGGCCGGGCGTCGACGCGTTAGCCATAGTTACCCCATTTGGAACCGGTCAAAACCGGGCAGGCGGCGTGTCGAGTTCGGTAGTCCCCTTCGCCGTTCGGCTTCAAGTTGTACCAAAAGGCAGCGCTGCCCTTCTTCGGCCACAGGGCGAAATTGAGCTTCGTGAAAACTGTTCCACCTCCTTGCTCCACGTCGCTCATCTGCGTCAAACAAGGCAGCGTCGTTTATTCGATCGTCGATCTCTTGCTTCGCCATCCTACATCGACGTTAGTCAAGACCTACTTCTCGTACTTGGCCCTGTGAATTTTACGCCCCGCCTATCCTCGCGATTGTGCGTCGTGCAATAATCGATTCTCATTATTTTAGAGCCGGCACGCCGAACTAACGTTAGCTAAGGATAACGAAAACAATAACAATAATGCCAATAATAGTAATAATTATTACACTCGTACTTTTACGGCTCAGCTTTCAAATGTTAGCAGATTATTAAAAACGAGTCGAGTGCCTTAATCTTATGCATTGAGCTTTAAATTATAATTTCGTTGATTATATTTGTAAGAAGAATATACAAAAATGCTAATTTTAGTATAGTACGGATGTAAATAATAAAACTCTACGGCTATTGCGTAACAAACACGATAATTAAGAACGATATTTATACTTTACGTTAAACACTAATTACATTTTCATAGTTAAAATAAACTTATTATTAGCTTAAGCCGTACACAATTTATAATATAAATAGTTTAAGTAAATAATCTAGGTATTTAATTTTTAAATTAGCATTATCTTCTTAAATTTGTTAATTGCTTTTTCTTCTTCTTCTTCTTTTTTTTTTTTTTTTTAATATATACGCATACACGCGTTTACCCATAAAGTAAAACATTTAATCGTATCGAGTGTCAACACAAGTATTGCCCTTAGAAGTTCATTCCGGGTTTGCATTTTACAAGCACGACGAGAGTAAAGTATTTCGTCCGGTAAGAGCGACATAATTTATTGTGAAAAAATATTAAATAAATGGGTTTACTAAGTATTCCACGAGAAACAAACTTTCGAAGAGAGGAAAGACTATCGGTGGTTTTACGACTTTCTTTACACTTACAAAAATGAATCAAAACTTACATAATATAAAACAGTGGCAATTCGATTTCCAGTTCCAAGACTTTTAAATGCGTTCTTTTCTTCTCTCTGTAACAGTTCGTACAATAAAGTGAGCATAGTATTAAAACTTATATTTGCGCCATTGATATTTACATTACTTTTATACGATAAAGGCCCATTTAACATTATCTTTATTGTTAGAAGTAAGGGGAAAGGCGTATTTCATCAAATTGGGGAATTTTATGCAAATTAATATAGCGGCTAGTTATTTTCACGTATGACTCATACCGTGAGAGCTACGCCTGCCACAGTGAGTAATTAGAGTAAAGGCATTCACCAAATCATTTTGTAATAAGAGGTTGTTAACGTCTTGCTCTTATCACCAAATTGCGTCTATTACTCTATAACAGGGTATGGTTAAAAAATGGGATTCGTGTCGAATCCAACTTTGCCCGCTTTCCATAATATTAAGTGTCTATAATTTGCCAAAGTTTCAAATGAATATATAAACGGCACGCTAAAAAATAATTCGTTATATTATCCATGAAAGCATTTATGATTATGAATTAATTTCGGGATATCGTTCGGATCTCTTCCAGCGATTTTAAGATGCACAGTGTACTTGTGCACATACGTATGTAAATACACACACACACACACACACACACACATATATATATATGTACACAAATATTGTATATAAACGCAAAGCTCCATTAGGACGTTAGACGAGTGCAATTGCGTGCCCTTGGAGGCGCATCGCCGAGTGCCCGGGCGACGGAAGAGACCGATCGAGCTCTCGGCACCGGGTGGCCGTTGAAACAGGGGCTGGGTAAGGTCCAGATACGCACGAATATTCGTACAAGGCAAGACTGGCTACAAATAAATGGTGCGTGCAAAGCGGCCGAGGCTCGGCTCGCCAGCGGCCCCGTGACTCACCCTCGCGAAGTCGAAGTGGGGCTCGTAGTGGCCGCCTATGCCGTAATTGACGACCTGGAGCTCCTCCGCGGTCTCGACGCTCATGCTGGTCATGTGCTCGACGCGCTGGCTCACGGCCCGCACGTGCTTGTGCTCGTGCTCCTGCAGCCAGGCGCTCTTGCTTATCCGGTAGTTGGCTATCTCCAGCTCGCCGGTCTTGTAGTTCTGCACCGTGGCCCGCTTGAACTGCAGGCAGAGGTCGAGGTTAGCTCAGACCTACCGGTGGACTCTTTGGCGGCTCTCCCTTCGTCGAGAGAGCCCGTCCTCTCCCGACCGGACTCCCCGGACTCGGCCCGACGCGACGCCGCCCATGGGAGAGCGGCAGGGCCTCGATCCCCCGGGCCCTGGTCGCGCGGATCCAATTACCGATGAGCGCCTCGTCGCCGATTCGCAGAGCCGCTTCTTTACGATGAACCGGGCTTACTGAGCTAATATCGATACGGTGCGCGCCGCTATTATCGATCCAGGGTACTTCGAGGATAATTACGCGGACGTGGACTTTTTGGATAACGCAAAATCGTCTTTGGGGCTCGCTAGGATATTTAGCAGCACGCTTCCGACGTTATTCGCAATAGAGGACTTCCTTCGTCCAGTGCGAGCGACAAAGCATTTATCGGCTCGCGTTTCAAAGGATTCGCGTTCGGGAAAATATCACAGCCCTGCGTAGTCGTTTATTTCCTACGCAGTTTTTACCAATGAAATTACCCTCTTTTTAAGCATGAAAATGTTTGCAGTAAAAAATATATACTCCCCTTTACTTTTTTTAGCCCCTTAAGATCTTACTGCGAAAGGAAGGTATTTTTTTTTCTTTTGTACGCCTACGTCGATTTAAGATCCCAATTGTAAGAGAGTTTTAATTTTGCAAATTCGGCGAGAGATCATTCGTAAATCAATATCCGAATTGTATTCGATAAAGAAATATTATTCAACCGGATAATTTTGTTTTTTGTTTTTTTTTTTTTTTTTTTTTTTTTTTTTTTTTTATTTGTCGACGTTCGATACCCTTGATGACATAATACCTTTAGCATCCACGGTCCTGCGCTCCAATGAGTCATAAATATTGTATAATGTAAAGCCCATTGAAAATAATTGATCACGTGTCGAGACTCATTTAAAACAAGTTTATCATGTATACCCGACCATTGAATGCCAACGGCAGCTGTAATTTTACGTTTAAGGCTCTACGAGCTTTGATCCATTCGTTGAAGAACGTGGAATTTTATCGTAACGATTAATCGCGAGTTCATATTGTAATGGCGATTGAATCGCAATAAGGGCGTTTGTAAATGATATAGCGTAGCTATCTGTTTAATAAGAAGTAAAATTGTCTTTGATAGATAAGTTATCAAAGGCCTGCAAGAAGTTGAGTTGTGTCGAGCTCAATTAAAGCGGCAGTTAATATTGGCGGTGAAAATTAAGCTCGGCAAAAAATGCCCAGCTCAATCGTAGGCTTGATAACTTTACAGTTGTAAAATTTATGCGCCCGCGCACAAGACGCTAAGAAGAATGGACATTTTGAAAAAGAAGAAGAAGAAGAAGAAGAAGAAAGAAATGCATTAATGAATTTACAGGAGCCTCTGGAGCGAGGCAAATATTTACCAAGTCTCGACACTTGTTTTCACATAACGAGTCTACGAGGTGCACAACCCGTGGATTCTATAATCAACGCCGCCGCTCTTTGATTTTTCCATTAAGACCGACCGCCTCCCCCGTTAGCTTTATCTATTTGTATTTGGCCGCGGGAAGGAGCTTCGATCCTCGGTGGAAGGGATCGCCTCGCTCGAGGCAATCGAAACAAGATTAGAAGACACTCGAGAGCGAGTCGATTCGTTATCAAGCGCGTAGGCCTTGCGATTCCTCGCGCGCTCCAGTTCCATTTCCCTTCCCGAGCGTCCGACCGTCGCCGAGGGGAGGCCAAGCTCCTCGATAATAAGCGCCCGTCGGCGGAGGAGAAGGAAGGATCGAGGACGCGCGCGAGGAGGACGCAGGATAGGGCTCTCGCAAAGTCCCTTGGCTCTGTCGGCCCCAGCCGAGCCCCGGCTAAAAGCCCAATAGAAATCGTGGCTCACCCTAGGCTGGGCCATCCTCTTTATGGTCTCGATCTCCTCGTCGTAGATGACGTCGTGGTAGATGACGATCCGCGGGTCGAGGTAGGCCTCCTCCTCCTTGAAGGGGGCTATCTTGAGGAAGGGGATGCCCCGGTCGACGTACCGACACCTGAGGTCCTTCTGCAGCCTCAGGGGCATCCTGATCTCGCCCCGGCAGAGCATCTCGTACCTCTCGCGCTCCGTCATGTCGCTCACGCTCTTGATCTTCTTCTCCGGCACGGTGAAGGGCTGCGGTGGGTATTGAGGGCGTTGTGCTTTTGTTTTTTTTTTGCTTTTTTTTGCTTTTTTGTTTCCCTCGCCCCCCCACCCACCCTTCGCACGCCACGATCGCGTGAGCTGGACAGAGGGAAAATTTACTGACCCCACCCGCGCCCCCGCCCCGGCTCATTATTGACTGCCGGTGCCTTCTGAGTGAAAAAAAATTGTAAATTACGAAAATCGCGGCCTTCTCTGCTCTGTTTATTGTTTTCTTATTTTATCTCTCTCTCCCTCTCTCTCTTTCGCGCGCGCGCAGAACCGCCGGCACGGCTCTAAGCCGCTCCTGATTCGAAAGCGCGCCTTTGGAAATGAAAGTAACCAAGTGAACTTATCAACTTTTAAAGTTACCTCCAATGAAGGGCTTACAGCTCGTAACGCTTTATAATTCAATATCCCCCCCCTAGCCGACCCTAGCCGACCCCCTGTCCCGCGCTGATATCTTTAAAGTTTTTATTTACGGTAACATCCAGATGTATAATGGAGCGAAATGCTTTGTTAACTAATTTCACGCGGATAAAGTTGGTGTAACTTTTCAGACTGGGCTAAATTTGTATTTTGTTAAAATTTGATTATTTCCATACTCAGATTTTACGCTGCTCGGTGTAAATTTTTAATCTCGTCTAATAGAGGACCGTTAAGTTAAAAGAAAAAGAAAAAAAAAAAAAAAAATAAAAATAAAAATCCATTAGAGAGCGCCCATTAACGAAATACTCAATGTTGTTAATTATGTACGCGCGAACATTTTATGGTTATTTTCCGTATAGCGTTATGAATTTTTTTTAAATATTTAAAAAACTAATACTCGCATGCTAATTACTTTTTTGATAACCTTTTGATAATTCATTAGGTTGTTAAAACAAGTCAGAGCGCATCGGAGGTCTTCGTTAACTCGCGCGCTCCAAGCGTCCTCGGTTAGAGCTTGGAATTTTGGTACGCGAAGAAACAACGATTTTGTCAACGTAAAGCGAAAGGGGCACAATTGCCGGTAGGACTCTTAAGAAATCCAGCTCGGACTTTGCGATCGCGCCGAGGAAGTATTCGAACATCCTCGATTGAGTTTGTTAAATTGAAACCCCCGGGGAGCGCGAAGATCCCCGTGAAAAATGTAACTCTCGAGATTGCCGTGAGTCGCCGGGCGTTCTCGCGTACCCGCGGCAAAGCTTATCGCAAGGCGGGCCGATCGGGGCCCAGGGCCGAGGGGACTCACCTGATCGGTCGCGGGCGTGTCCTTGGTCCCGTCCTCGCCCCGCTTCCGCCTCGACTCGCTCGTCCTCTTCTGAATTTCCTCCTGATAGTAGGCCCGATTTCCAAGGGCTCGCTGATGCGTCGGCACCAGCTCCAGGAGCTCGTTCGTCATGCTCAGGGCTCTTACCACGTTTCCTGCAATCATTTATTTTTCACGCTTTCCTTGATAATTCTTGGGGAAAGAAAAGCAAAAAAAAAAAAAATAGAAGAAGAAGAAGAAGAAGGAAGAAAAAAGACTCTCCTCTCTCCCTCTTTATCGATGACTCGCACTTTTAAATCTCGTATACCGTCGCCCGGACGACTTATAATTTGCAACCTCGCCTTAAGGGCGCCTCTCCCGACTTTTCTTTCGCTCGACCTTTTATACGGGGGAAATGGCGTCTTCGGGAGTGCGATTATTAATTTAGTTACTTTAGGAGCGGAAAATTACTTTATCCATTATTGCGCGAGCTCGCGTTATCGGAGGACGGATTTCAATGTGATGTTTTAGTAGGTGCACAAGTTCTTTGAGACAAGAGCGAAGTGAATTTATTTGAACAGTAATAATTTGAACGGTAACCTTTGCTCGAAATTGTTATTGTGGACGATTGATTTTTTTTTTTTTTTACTTTATACCCAATCCTCTTTCTTATTTACTTATGACTATTATACGATTAATTAATTATACTCGTCGTCGTTTATTCGTTAAATAACGCGGATACATTGCGTAATTACATTGGTTCGTAATACCTTCAATTAAAAATAATGAATATTTGAAAGTCCTGCTTAAATTAAATATCGAAATACCCGTAATTTTCATCCTATATTAATCATCGTTACGAATAACGATTTATAATCCTAATATCGTTAGTTGGAAAATGTTATCATCATTATTATATTAGCAGCAGTACCCCTGAGCTACTTTTTTCTTATCACTGTACACGGATAATTAAATGTATCTCCATTCTAATGTGCACGATAATACATTGATAAAATTATCCTCTAAAACAGGGCGAGTCGAATCCTTAAAAAATACGTAGCGAGTGCTTTCGTCGTCGTCGCATACATTTGGTAATGCGAACAATGTCAGCTGCGCAACAATACCGAGAGCCATAAAAGACGATCGAGCGTTCAATGTGGCTCGGAATAAAGGAGCCTCGATCGAAGGCTCCGGAAGGCGATTACAGCACTTGGCTCGTTCCTCCCGATCTAATTGAAAAGCTATTAAAGCCTCGTTTTTATTATCGGTGTTAAATCACGCGTCGCAGGGTTCAACGTAATAATTCCCTCAGTGCTGAAAAAGTTCGTATCTCCGGGCGCGAGGATCCGCCCCTGGCCGCGAGCCCGAAAAAAATATCTACGAGAGTCCGGACACGTACGCGGGCTCCGGCTCGACGAAGCTTTGGGAGCGCCGAGGCGCCCACGGATCTCGTCACCCTTTTGCCACCGGCCGCCCAACGCCCCGGCGAGGGCGCCGACGCGCAATGAAATAAAGATGACTGGGAGCGAGCAGCCGCTCGACGGGGGCTCGGAGAGAGAGAGAGAGAGAGAGAGAGACAAGTTCGACGCCCGTGGCCGTGATTCTTCTGCCGCGAGTGTTTTCCCGACTCGTCCGAACGTCCGACTTAGCAGCGCCCGATACAAAAAGCCGGCGCGTTGAAACAAAAAGAGAGAGTAGCGAGAGGGGGGGTGAGGGAGAAAAAGGAGGGAAAAATGTCCGTATTATAAATAGGAACGGGACTCGGCACACGTGAACCGAATGCCGAATTAATTTTCCGCAAAATTAGCGGCTCTCGGCGACTGCCGGGCGCGACTGCGCTTAATTCGATGAACGCATTCGGGCGTGGGCGACTCGTCGCGTGACTCGTGAACGCTCCGCGTGAATGCGCCGCGCGTGCGAGCCCTGCTCTCTCTCTCTCTCTCTCTCTCTCTCGGGGCGGCCTGGGCCGGGGCTGGGAACCCGAGGGGCCGACGCGCCCCGCAGCGCAATCCCACCGAGGCCCGCCGAGGCGCTGCGCTTACGAGCTCGCGCGCGGCCAATGGATTCCTCAAGGTTGCGACGCGAGGAGCGGATGGGGAAGAAAAGCCTTGGCCGCGCAGAGGAGTAGGGGCGCGGGCGGCGGGCGGGAGAGGACGAAGCGAGAGATCGCCGCGGCGATGCGATTTTAAGGGAGGATATTTACATCCGACGCGTCGCTCTTACCACCCCTTAACTACGGGGCTAGGAAATATAACGGGCTCGCTCGTTTAAATTAAAATACAAATAATAACTGTTCGCGCTCCCTCGCGTGCGCGCGCGCGCGAATTAGAGCCTGCGGCGCGGTCAGTATTGAAAATTTAATTTTTTAATTTTCAGAGAGAGAGAGAGAGAGGTCTATGGATTCTCCCTCTGGTTGCGCTCGACGCCATTTCAAAGCTGCGTTTCATTGAAAGTTCGCCGGCTGAAGTAACAGAGGCGTCGGGGTAGGATTGAAAAATAAATTTCAACGAGCCGGGGTGCGAGAGTGAAAAGCAGCTCGAGCAAATTAATTTAGGCGATTAATTTAATTCGCGGATAGATAAGCCGACGATCTAGAAGGGAGCGGGCCAACTTGGCCGCGGAAGTGGCCGATACTTGAAAGCCGTTAAGGTTTTCCACGGCGAATTTGGCCGCTTCCCGAGCTCCGGCGCAGAAGGGACCAATTGCAGGGACGTTAACGAAATTGCCATGATAAACACGGAGGAGGAGGAGGAGGAGGCGACGGGAGAGCGGCGCAAGAGAGGATCCTGCTCCCTAGGGGGAGGGAATCGAGCAGCTGTCAAGGTCGCTTCTCGGCCTCGATAATTCAGGGAGGCTCGATTCGTGATGCGGCCTCCTCCGCGTCTCGGGCCCGTGGCTTTGCCCCCTCCTCGGCTCTCGATCCCCTGGCAGGGATCGCGTAAAGCAAAACCCGGCTGAATCTTTCATCCGGCGCTGGGTGCGGACCGTGGCGATTTTCCAAGTGCGAACAGCCGCCTGGATTGGTTTCTATTGCCCTCGAAGAGCCGAGCTTTAACCTCGCGGTGGCTCGCGGCCACGCCGATTCTCTACACGGTTCCGTTCCCCGGGACTCGAGCCACCCCCGTTGGAGTCCTCGAGCTTTCGAGAGGTGCGGCGATCGATTGATTGCCCTGGGCCCGTTCGCGTTCGTCTATCCCGTCGAGTCGGGCTGGGCTCGATCGTTATCGGCAATACCGCGCATATATATATATATATATATATGAAAGATGCCGTGTCCCCCTCGCTCGTCTAAGCGCCGACTTTTCCAGCCCTGGGCTCAACAGCCTTTGGCCAATGTAAATAAGCATATGGTGCGCGGCTCCGCTTGCACGAATGGACTCCGAGGCACTGCGACGAGGCAACGCCGAGTCTCTTGGATTTCTCCATTAAGATGTAGTCCGAGTTACAGTCGGAAAGAGAGTAAGCCCTAATTCTGCTCATCCGCCCGCACGCATTACCGGCTTGCTCCGACCAATTGTAATTTTGAAAGTAGTTTGCAGAATGCAAATTTTACTTTCTATAAGTTCGTTTCTTTTTCCCTTTTTTCCTTTTTTTTTTTTTTTTTTTTTTTTTTCATTCCTTTCGCATTTTAATTTAAACTTTAATAATAAAGTTTTTTTCTAAAGATTTTTATTATCCAAGTTTTCGTTCGCTTTCGACCGCCGAGCAGCTCGGAAAATTAAAATTTATAAAATTATATATGTACATGTATACCTATATATATATATATATATATATATATTATATTATATATATTTATATATATATATGTGTGTGTAAAGCCCCATTAATAACACCTGGTGAACACACTTACGTATTAAAGTATTACAATGCCACAATAATATTTCCGAAAGCGAAATGACATTCCAAATTGAAATGACAAAGTTGTAGTCGAACGCGATCGTAACGATTTGAGCGGTCTTCAAAGTATTTAAAACAACTCGACTTTGAGTATTCTGCAAGAAATGTTTCAACAATTTTTGTTTGTTTGCTATAAATGTATTTGCATTCAAAATTTTATATCTATAATAATTATTTTCTTAGCTGTTTGGCTTTATAATAACGGAATCGAGTGATTAATCATTATTTTTTTCATTTAAATACATATATATATATTGAATAAAATGTACTAAGAAAATATCGACAGCAATTCGCTCGGAAATAAATATTGACCAAATTACGAAAATAGTCACCTATTTTACGGTGTATGTTTTCCAACCGTTCCAAATCATAAACGTTTCCCCCGTTAAAGTCGAGGATATTTTTTTTCACGTTACGACACTTATTGCTTAGGTAAGCGATATCGTTGTGAATAAATTTTAACTCGATTTTTCGTAGCGCCGTATGAAGTATTCGAAAAATGATCGTTAGAACATTTCGCTCGATAAGCTCGAACGCAGGAGTAAATTCAGCTGCTGCTGATTTAACTCGGCAAAGCAATTCGAAAGAATAACATCTCATTTAATTATCGAAGCTTAATTAGATTTTTCTGCCAAAGGCTTAGATAAGTCGGTTAACTCTATTTCCTCCTATTTCACCTCTCCTCGCTAATTGTTCTACTGTTAGTCCATCTGTTGTCTCTTTGTCTTTCCTTTCCTACACTTCTCTCTATGTATACTTCCTGTGTAATTACATTTACCTCGCTTTCGTTTTATCCTTCTTTTTGTCACTGCTCTCTCATTTTCTTCCCCATCCCTTCCCCTCTCTCTCTCTCTCTCCAATCTCTCTCTCTCTCCAATCTCTCTCTTTCCAATCTCTCTATTGCTTTTACTTTAAATTTTACCCCAGTCACCTTAAAACAAAATTGGATATACTTGTTCTTTCCTCCTTTCGCACATATTACTTAATCACAATAATATTAAATTAATTCATATGCTCGTAAGTCGCTTATCCTCGTTGTATTTTCACTCAATCGCTATACGATATTCAACATCGTGCTCCTTTCGTATCATCGCGAATACTCCTTAAATATTAAAGCCAAACATCGACGTCTATTTTAAACAGCATCTAATACAAGGTGCAAAACTTCTTTACCTTTCATTCTATTACCTATTTTTTTCCTTATTTTATTCGATTTCATTTCCTCGCAAGACCCAGTCAATATTTTACTGCGCGCTTTTTCATTTTTATCAGCGATCAATCGTTTTCCAGAGCTGGTTTTTACATTTTGCTTTACTTTAGATGGAGTATAAAAAAAACATGATATAATTTTAAGACCATATTCAGTAACGATGTTGTCATTAATGTGATTTATTTTTTTTATTTTTTACAATTTATTTGTAAAACGAATAAAATGCCATTAAAAAAATGGGGTCATAAATCAAATTGTGATCGGATAATGAGGTACACTTTCAAAATAACGTTATAGTAATTTATTTAATTATTATTCATTAATAAATAATAATAATATTATTTCCATAAAATTCGTTTGTATAATTGTAGAAGACAAAACGTAATTTAATTGAATTTAACATACCTCGTTAACTGAAGAAAATTAAAATCAGTTAGAGTGCAAAGGAAATTAGATTTAGTTTTATTTTAGAATAATGACAATGCATTTTTTTTTTATTTAATGTGACTTAATAGTAACAACCTTTAATCTTAATATTCACAAAATTGACGTAAACTACTCGTTTGTTTTTTATTTATTTTTTCTTCTTTTTTGTAGGTAAGTATATACATTCTGTAGACTTTATTCTACTTTTGAACATGTATCATATTAATAATTTTCAAATATTTCGTTTAGTAAATTTCATTACATTACAATTAATCTTCATTAAAGGAAAAATACAGCGTAAAAATACAAATTTTAATTAACAATTACAAATTATTGTTATTGATGGTTAAAAAAAAGAGTCTAGTATGTCTACGAAATATTGATTACATTATAATATATTGATTTTAAGAATTTTAATTCACGACTTTAAAAATTGTTTTGATTTCAAACAGATCAACTTTAATATTTAAGTAATATCGAGCTGAATCGTGCATACCGTGAAATATTAATGCATAGAAATACATTAATTGGTTACTTAGTTTATCATTATTAAATAAGTATCGTTTCACCATTGTTATTTCTCTTTTTATTTAATAAGGAATTCTTTACGAAAAATATGCAATTTTTTAATTATCTATAATTCTTTATACATTTTTTTTTAATTTTCTTATTTATATTATAGATTCTTAATAACTAAAAATGTATTTAATTTTAATAACTGGAATTTTTAAAAGTATTCTGATCCTTTCATAAAACTCTTTTACCTTGAATTTTTTATGATATTTTCTACCAGATATAGAAAAAGATTGAAAAGAGAACATTGAAGGAGAATTTAGAGTTTCAGGGAATCTCTGATATTTGTATATTATCTCATCTACATAGACTCGACTTATTTTTCATAATTTGTATTTTAAATATTATTTAAAACCTTTGCATTATTACGCATATCAAGTATATTTGATTTTATTTTTTATAATATTGGAATTTACTTCCTAGAATATAAATTATCTGTATAGTTATATACAAGAAAGTAAAATAATTGAAGCCTATCAATTATTAATCTTTTTTTTATAAGTTTATTGGTAAAAAAATAATCACTTTCTAGATATTTAAGCAGATAATGCATACCTATAATTGTGATTAAAAATTATCACAAAGATAAATAATAAGAAAAAATTTGTTTTCCAATGATTTTGATGCGAATAATTATTCTTGATCTATACAGTTACTTCATGTGAATGTAAATTTTCGTAATTGTCTATATAAATTTTATGCATTATGTATAAAAAAAATCTTTTTTATATCCGTTTATAAATTTTTGTTTATACTTTTACGAATATTATTACTAGCTTGTTTGTATTTATATTAAAAGTAATAATATGCAATACGGATTATAACAGTTATTTTATATTTTAAATTATCAACCGAATTTAATATTTCATATATAATATTGTTAATTATTATGGCATATTATATTAATTGTGCTAATTATTATTTAAAATTATTCATTAGGAATAAGACATTGTATATTGATTTTATCATTACTGTTCTAAATTGGGACTCGACCAATTTTTTTTATGCATTATTACTCTTCCTCGACATGTAACTGCAATTAAAGAGCAAAATATTACTGAGCAAAATAATAAATACTATCGATAAATGCATTTTATTAATACAAACATTGGAAGAATCAATAACTTCAAAATTAATTCTTTCAATGCTTAGATTCTCGAATTTATAGATATATCCACTTTATTTATCTTGATATATATATATCTGCACGGTTACGTACACAAGAGACCATTTTTATGCCAAGAATGCAAATATAAATGAAATCTTATGGCTTTCTGAAGATCGTCAATGCTGCTTCTGAGCGCAATTTGAAATTTTTTCCTCTTCGCTATAGTCGAATAATATACAATCGTCACAAATAATACAATGCGCGTATGAATGAGCCTTAAAAGGAATAACTCTCACATTTTTCAATTACTTTTTATCGGACGGACGAAACTGAAATACTGCACTCGTATTTTACGGTTTGTATCAAAGAGCTCGGGCATAAAATTAATAATACAAAGATCTCTAGTAATCCTCGGATATCGTCACTAGCTCGTGTGTGTATTTGCGTGGGTTAAGATTTTTCTCTAGAATTAAATTTTACCGATCTCACTCAATTTCGTACAATTGAAATAACGCAAAGATAGCATCGCTTACTTATCAACGCGCTCAATACAAATGGAGAATTTGCGAATGGCTTTCCGTAGCCGGGTAAGATCATTTCTCAACCCTCAAAGATAAAAGACTGGAAATTAAAGGACTCGAAGCACCGAAGGCCGCTCAATGCAATGGCTATCGAGTCGACGTACCGGAGTTGGCACATCGCAAGACGAAAAGACAGCCCCTGTCCAGAGCTCGGAGCCAAAGAAGCCAACCTTCAAACTCGAGTCCCTATCGTTTGGAGCCATCGGGCAAAAAGGGTGAGTCGGAGAGGGAGAACAACGAAGGTCGAATCGGCCGGAAGCGAGGAAGTCGGATTTAAACGGGGGGCATCGGTAGCTCGGGCAACTCGCGGCCGGACCACCAAGACATACCTTGCATGTAAGTCGAGAAGGCGAGGTACTCGAGGATGTCGGGCTTGGATATGGTGGTGCGATTCTGCTCCTCCTGCAGCCGGTCCATGGCCTCCTGCATCCAGAGGACCGTGTGATAATAGTCCCCGTTGTTGTAGGACTGCCTGCCGAGCTCGAAGCAATCGCCCGCTGAAAGCAAAGCAGTAGTAGGGCCTCGTTCGCTTTGTCCGACGATGGACGGGGGGGGGGAGGAAGGCTTTTGGATGGCCGCGGCTTGTGCTTCTTACGGCTTTGGTGTCGCGCCTCGGCCCGAGCCAATATTACCAATACGGCCCTCTGGTCTCTCGGTGTAGCAGCAGCAGCAGCAGCAGTGGTGACACTCCCATCGGTGACCTCGTTGGCGCAAGCCGGACCCCTTTTTCCCCCCATTCGATGTAACCATTGCCTCCCGATGAACTCGGAGCTTTGGTGTAGTTTTCACGCGCCCGCGCATTTTTATCTTATCTACGCATGGATTGCTACGCCCGATCAAATAATGCGTTGAATATAATTTTCTTGCAATTCTCGGTTATAATATTCTAGTATTGTTTAGATTGGTGTACTACCAATTTGAATGCCAACTGTTGGACATGGGAGTCGGGACAATTTAATAATTACAAAAGCCATCGCCGAGTTTACTTTATTGTTAAATTCGCAACTCAGTGCCCTCGTTCTGTAAAATACGCGTGGGAATCTTCAGCTATGTCTGCATTCGCCCCCCCCACCCACACACACCACACACATAAACACACGCGCGCACACACACATATATATATATATACAAATGTATACTCTTATGCAGTCGGTAAAATTAAGTTGACTTTACCTCATGATTATAATGAAATAAATTATAAGATTCGCGTTAAAATTTAATTGCTTCCAAAATAAATGCCATCAGTTTTCTTGTTACTACTTTGACGCGTTGACACATTGTGTAATAGTTGCATTAACAAACGAGTTTATTTTAAAGTTCTGTACATGTGTGTGTGTGTGTGTGTGTGCCTAAAATGTACGAATTAAAAAAGCAAAAGCCGCGCACGTTAAACAAAAGAGAAAAGTAGATGACCGAGACGAGTGCAACCGAGTCCCAGCACTTTCTATTTGCATCGTCATTATTTTCAGTGCACATACATATGTATATACATATATATATATATATATATATGTGTGTGTATAAATATATATTATTCGTTTTATTATTTAAATGCATTCCTCGTTTAGTTTATAAAACCTAAGCGCGCGCGCGCGCGCACACACACATTTATATACGTACATTGTTATTAAAAGTTTTATCATATCGAAGTACACTGTAAAACTTTCACGGAGAAGATTAAAATTGTGCACAACTATCACACGTAATGCAAGGGCTAAAATTTGTTGGTCGTCGTAAAAATTTTTTTTCATCCGTAATTTTTATTACAAATTTGTTAAAGGGCGCAATATTTACGTTTACGGGAAAGCTTAAGCCGTTGCATTGTTTTATAAAAATTTGCGAATATCTTTTGCTCAATGAAATTATACGTTCTGCCCTGCGCGCCAAGCAATTTATGTAAAATAAACTTTTTTTCCAGTAGCCTCGTACAATTAATCCGAAAATTGTAGAATGTTGTCCTACTATACAAAGAATTTCTATTTTCACCCTATTCTCTTCTTTTTACACGGACTTTTTAATCAACATCGATTCAGCCTGCCTAGCCAAAGAGTTTAAAAATGTTCTAGAGAATCACTTCTCTCTCTCTCTCTCTCTCGCGCACTCTTTCCTCCTTCACTGTCTTTGTTTCTTTTTTCAATATGTGTGCGCGCGTGTGCGTATGTCGCAGCAGACAAATTAACTCAAACAGTGCATCGAAATAGTAGTTGGGCAATGAAGAAAAAAAAAAAAAAAAGATAAAAAGAGAAAAAAGAAAAATATAGAATTGAAGGCCAAGCCCAGGATAAAATGTTAAAATATAATTAAATCCTAAAAGTCCGAAGTGATACGCGTATTACCGTAACTGCATTGAAAGTTTAAAAAGTTAATGCCGTTATAATTTGACAAGCATTCGGATGCTGTCACGGGAATAAAACACGCGTCCGTCGCGGGGAAAGATTTAAATATTACATTAAAAACCTCTGGCTTACCCATTAATTACCTCGCTTTTTGTTCATTAGCATTTTTACGAGGTGTCGATAATAGACGTTTTAAGCCGTGCCTTTAATAAAATAACGAAATATCAAGTCCTCTCGGAATTTTAAAACCTCGGTAATACCAACTGAAATTTGCTCGTATCGCGTGGATAATAAATGTAGTCTTTATGTATTTTAATAAACATCAAATGGGCTTTTATTTACTCCAATTAAACATCGCATAATTTAAACGTAATACGATGAACTTAAAGTCTTAATAAAAGTTTAATAACTTACGTAAGACGTGGCTTTTAATATAAAAATGTACACTGCAATTGCAATTGTCATGTAGAACGATCGGTTAAATTTTCCAACTGCGGGACTAAATTTTAAATTAAGCTTTAATGCCGAAGGCCTTGTTTTAAGCATTTGTGTAGTTGTTAATTATTCAAAATACGAACGTCAGAAGTAACGCTCTGTCGTGCTAAGGGCACAATTAGAGTCCGCTCGAGGTGTGAAATTTGTCCATCGTTGGATTTTGTTTGCAAATGCACTCAAGTTCTGCAGGTGCAGTGAGCGCAGCTAAATCGCCGTGGCTCCGGTATCCGGTATATTTGCAAATCAATTGAAAAATCGAAGCAAGACATAACAAAATTCAGCTCTCGTTCGGGTCAGGCAAAAAAAGCCCGCAAATCGGTTGGCGCGCGTGAATCCATTCAGCGCCGCGTTTTGAATCCTCGCGCTTTGAGGTATTCAATGCTGGGGTGAAAAAACACTCTGCTAAATTCCGATTAGTTTAGGTTAATTTACCGAACTGTTCAACAAAGCAATTTTACTTTATTCCTTCATATCTTTTCTCTCGTTTCATCGCTCATGCTTCGGCTTTGCGGAAAAAAAAACTGCCGCCGTCCAACGGATAAATCCACCCCCGAAACCGAATAACGGCGGACAGGATTCGGCTTTACGGGGGTCCCGCAAGGATGATTATTATAACAATGCACTCGAAGCAAAGCGAACGCCGAGTTGAAAATATCGGCGCGCCGCTATTGGTGTACGCCTAAGTGGTAGATATCGGGAAGGGGATGCGGTGGACTCATCGGCGATAGTTAAGAAGCCACCGACGGACGGGCTCCTCGGGCAGGGAGGGTCCGGGCGGCGAGGAGGCTGAGCGAAGAGGTCGAGCACTCACCCGACAGGCCGGTGCTGTACTGCACCCCGTTGAGGACGCCCCTGGCGACCTGAGCGGTCTCGAGCTTGTAAGTGTCCTGGAGCCTCATCAGGGCGACCGCGGCACCGTTGAGGTCCTCCTCCGTCGGGAACTTGAGGTCGCTACGGGAGCTCGTGATGTTGGCCACGAAGGCCTTGCCCACGTCCTCGGTTATGAGCTCCTCGACTCGCCGCCAGTCGGTCGTCAGCCGCTTCACCAGCAGATAAGCGTTTATCGGATTCGACAAGTACTGCTGGATGTTGCGGGCGGCCTCCTCGTGCTCCCGCGCGTAGTCCTCGACGTTCCTGCGAAAACAGGCAAAACAACGCGTTAACGGGCCGGTCCTGTCTCTCGTCTGCGGGCAGGGGGGGGGCCGCGGCACACACTCGACTCCAGGCTCTCCTCCGGCCTCTTCCTCTGCGCGCGGCTCCGTTCTGTCTACTACGGGGGGTTGTGGGGGAGTCACGGCCCCGGGAGAAACGCGTCCGATCGCTTCGTGATCAATTAGCTGCGCTCGTGCCTTGTATGTGGCAGGGCGACGGCGGCGCGGGTGGTGGGCGGGGGGGGGGGGGTCAGGGGATGGTAGCCGCTGTAAATCCTTACTAGGAAATCTATTTCATCCCGATACGAATGGCAGCGACTCGCGGTTCCTGAACGTGGATCGTTAGATGGATTGTTCGTTCGGAAAATAAAAAAAAGATTACTTTTTTTGTCTCTCTTTCTCTCTCTCTCTCTCTCTCTCTCTCTCTCTCTCTCTCCTTCAAATATAATGACTTCCACGGCGGCTCCCTTCGCAATAACTATCGAAATAATATACTGTAATTATTCTTCTTGCGGCCATGAGTCGTGCAAAAATTTGGAAAAGCGCGAATTTGGCTCTGGCGCAGCCTTAGCTACAAAAATAAATTGACAACTTTCTCTCCCATCGCTCCAATCCTATTTTCATAATAATTTACCCTTATTCATCTGTCGTTCACTACATTATTCTTATCCATCTTACCCATCGTATAAAGTACTAGAGCAGCAATTGCTTATATATTATATGTATATATATTCCAATGGTCCGAAAGCACGTAATATTATTTAGGTTAAAAAAATACAACATTTATTATACTCGTATATTTCGACTAAATGTATGCACTTGCGATTATAATTTTATAAAAATAGCAGCGTTCCATGTTCGGATAGTCCAATCGCGATGCAATTTTTAATAATTTTACACATTATAATTCTCGAATAGAAGCCTTGCGCTTTTCAAGACTTTCCTATGAAATTATTTACCCGTGTACAACAATATCGAATGGCTGTATAAATAATTTTTAACAAAACGAAAATAACGCAATCGAGCAATTGTATAAATTAAGAACGTATCGGCATTAGAGTGTGCGATATGGATTAAAAGATTTACTAAAATTGTATACGCTTTAACTATATTTGACATCGTTGCACACGACTTACTATAAATGTACTCGTTTAGCCGTTAAAAATGTTTCTATTAATGTAGGATGAAAAGAAGGGGTCAATATTGAAAAATGGCATTCAAAGGATCGCACCCCTTTTCATTCGCATAATCGAGCCCATTACATTAGTTCCGATTATTTAATGTCAATACGGAGTGGTCGTCGTCGTCGTTGTTTTTTCATTCGTTGAGTAGCGAAGAGGGAAAAAAAATTATAATGGAAATTACGCAAGCTCGAGAAGGACCGAGTCGAATTTAAAGCGAGGTTGAACCGCTGATGGAAGCTACTGAAAATGGCGGCTCTCCATCAAACCTTGGCTCGATTCAACGCTTTCATGCTTCGGCAAGGAGCAGCGGCGCCGGCATTGATGTAAATATATGAAAACTAGTACGAACGGTAATGGAGCCGCGGATCGACTCTCTTAGCGGTAATAATAATACTTGGGCGACTATCGGTATAATAAGTGCCATCGCGGATCCGGCGGTGAATGGCCTCGAATCAGAGGTGAGCGTTTCGTTTATCGAGGGTGGGCAGAGGATGGTCGGCGGGGTAGGGGGGGATGTTGGGCGGGTCGGAGTCTCGCGCCGTTATTTAGCGTCAGGGAGGCTGCTCATTAATATTTAATTGCCGGGGGTTATGGGGCGCGCATTGGGAAATCGGCGCGAGCAGCGAGTGTTACGGCTAATAATTTATCCCCGGATCGCTCCTGGTGGCTACCGGCTAATGGCCAAGTATAGGGCTTGGCTCTCCGCCACTCATTATACGGTTATTACGGGAGGCCGATGCGAATTCCCGCTGGGCTTTCGCCGCTCCTCCATTAGAAACGGGACGCCGCTCGTCCGGGGCATTGGTTGGCCGGCCGTAGTGAGCCGTCGCGGGCCGAAGAGTAAATAAAGAACGCGCAACTGTTAAATAAGATTACCGACACGTGCTTGGTTCGTCTTAAATTAACGCCCCCCCCCTGGCTTTACAGGCTAATTCCTAATGGCTGGCCCGTTATACCCCTGGTTTTACGAAGGGCGCCGAGGCTCCGCTGCCGCTGCTGCTGCGCCTCTGCCGTCGCTCGGAGAGCCATTTGCCGCTCTTACAGGAGCCCTTGCGATGACTTACAGGGAAGGAGCGAGTAAGCGAGCCTGTCGAGCTCATTGAAAACGTCGATAGGAGGATTTATCAGCCGTTGGACCCGGAGCGCAACGATTTTTTGCGCCTTTGGAAAAAATCGCTCCTCGGTCACTATTGCAATCGGATCGAGCCGAATTACGGCCAGCCATTGAATTCTGAGTTATTTAACGGGACTATCGGGCCACGCGCACAAGCGCCAATGAATTTACGAATTTACAAGCCAAAGTTGTCGAGAGGCTACGGCCCTGATAACGGATCGAGCTCAGCCGTAAATATCGGTTGAAGGGGTTCCGAGGCCAGATACCCCATGGCTCTCCACCCCGATCGAGCACCGCTCGCTCCTCTTAGTGGGCCGCGATCGAGGGGCAGGGTGTCGCGGAGACCGCGGATCGTCCAGGGTCCAAACGACGGAGGGCCTCTCCCGCCGACCTCTGGCCGCCTCGTCGGGCCCTTGGGGGCTTTACGAGCCACGAGCGCGACAGGGCCGGAGGAGTCCCGCGGATCGAGGAGCCCTTGGCCCCCTGCCCCTCCGCTCGGACGAGGAGCGAATGGCCCTCGGCAGTATTCCGCAACTGGCGCGACTAAGCGGCCCCGAGCGAGCGAGACTCCGTTCTCACTCCTATTCTCGCCCGCCCCCCCCCTCGTGGCTCTGGCCTCCGGCTCGCACGTGCGCCCAGACTGACGACCGCTTCGTGTTTCTTTTCTATAAGGTGGCCGGGGAGTCTCCTCGCGGCCTTGAGCTCGTGCTTAGCGCTCCTTCGGATTTTGCCCCGCCCCCGGTTTCGCATTTTATCACTGGATTTTTTTCCCCAAGCCGACCCCCCCCGCCCGCAGCCCCCCTTTCGCTCGCTGTTTGTCTTTGCTACCCAATGGCCCTGCGCGCACGCCTTATTCATCATTATTGATTTTGGTTATTGTCGGTCGGCCGGCTTCCGACGGCACCGCGTCATCGCCGCTGAGCTTTGCCACTTGGCACGGCGGTCGCGGGCCCGCTTTACTCTTACGACTACTCCCCCTGTTTTTACATCTCCCGCTACGACTTTTGATTCGTCCAAGCGCTTAATAATCGTATAATCCTTTCGTGCTTTTTGCCTCCTCCATTCCACGTGCCTCTTGTCCGTTGCGCGGTCATTCGTAATATTTTTTTCTTTTAACCGAGCTCTTTGCCGGTAGGCAGCCCATTGATAGATGCGCAATTTATCTATGATTAATATCGTTACACTTATTCTTATGAATTTTGTAAAAAGGCATATTTAATTAATAACAACCGGATATGCCGTTGTGCTCATCTCCACTATCGATCATTATTATTTTATTTTATTTTTTTTTTTTCCCCACTCTTTTTAAGTATCTACGAAGAATTTTCCTTTGTGCCGCTATTTTTCATTTCTTTCTTTCGTATTCAGTTTAAGCACTTTTACATTTTATTTTCCATGACTTTCTATGCATTCTCTCGTTCGCTCGCTCGCTCGCTCGCTCGCCCTCTCATCTCTCTCTCTCTCACTCCATCCCTCTTTTTGCCTCTCCTCGATCTTTTTTGGCCTCCCTCTAGTACATTCTATTTTATTAGTTATTCGATATTTTCCTCTATATTCACACATCAGATTAAGATTTTCTCATACATATTTATATTCAAAACCGTTTTTCTTTGTATTTTTTTCTTTATTCGTACGGTATTTTTTTTCACAATGTCGATTAAAATTGACCCTCGCTCGTACAGTTACATCGTCTTTTTTACCGGTACACATTAATTGGCTTCTACTTCAAACACTATTGACACAATCTTTTTTTTCACTTTTTTTCCCCGAGTTATAATTACGTAGCATGAAGATATTATCAAACGACAACCTAAAGAATTTACTTCTCTTCCTACTGGACTAAAAATATATCTAATAATAGCGGACGATTCGTCGGGTGCGACTCGTGAGGTTCAAAATGCTTTCTAAACATTTTTTTATTACTGTATATATGTTTTTTCATGAATGTTAAGTAATGTTTGTTTTGTATAAAAACATTTTTCTGTTTTCCAGAATCTATGCGGTAACGATACAAAGTAATATTAAAATGTTGTTAAATATTAATATCATCGCTCTTTTCTTATTATTGATACATACTTTCATTTGCAAACTAACGCAAATATTTAACTATGTAGTTGATAATAATCTTTATTTACAAATACTCTTAATAAATTAGTCATTATTATCTATTATTGAAAAAAATTTCGATTTTAATTTACAATAGGCAAATTCTTTTATCTTTATTATATTTGCGAGTGCATAACTTTTGGATTGATTTGTATTTTGTATAAATGTAAAATTTATCATATCCACGTCATTATTATTAATCATTTATAATTGCTTGTGAAATTATAAATTTAAAAATATGGTGAAAAATATTTCTTATAAATTACTCGTTAATAACAAAATTGATTTTTCTTAATATTATGCACATAATTTATCAAACGAAACAGGTGTTATCTTATTTTTAAAACAATTAATTGCCCTAGCCGAAGAAAATCGATGCTTCCATTTAAATTAAGAATTGTTAAATAAACAACAATAAGATATAAACACTTGTAAAAATATTGAGATTTTGCAGATGATAAATGTAAGTAGCAAACAAAATAATAAACTTTGTTTTTATTGGAAATAATGTAGAACTTTTGATACAAAATGTATTTTAGAATTTTCTATACAAAACTTTTCTCACGCGACAAGTTTTCCAATATCGGGATACAGAAATCATCTGCTTCCAGGTTCTTTGCACGTACTAAGTACAAAAGCAATAGTATTAGGGAATATTCTGGAAGCCATATGTGTTACTATTTGGAGCAATGTTTAAAAAAATATATTCGACGTTGGTAACTTACTTATTTTTGTATATTTTTACAATTTTTTCACTTATTGTATTATTTAAAAGCACTGCAAAAAAATTTTTATTTTTCTAAAAATCTAGCTGATAACAAATTTTGGCCATGGGCCTGTAATTTATTATGTTTATACGATATAAAAGAGAATCGTTGACTAATTACTTGCTTAGTTTTCATAAGAAGTGTTACATTACTGTAAATATAATTCTTATGGTTTGGTGACTCGAATAATAACAATTATCGTAAAAATTTCCCATACAATATCTAATAATTAATACAATAATAAAAATACTATGCCGAAGCAAAAATAATATTTTTATACAATAATAAATTTTCTTTGTGAGCTCAAACACTTGTTAATAAATTTTGTTGAAAAACGAATCACTACTGATTGTTATCGTAATATATAATATTTAAATACTGAAATATTTTTCCAAGCTTCTTGTGATTATTGCAAATGTTGAGTTACAATTTTAAAAATAATAGCGTAATCAATAATAGAACTATTGATGAAAGATAGTTTATAAACGTTCGGTTATAAATATTTCGAATAGATTTGATCGAATAGAATCAGAATTATGATTCAATTAATTTAAAATAATTGCACGTCCAAAATAAATTATTGTTGAAAATTTTATCCATAATGTAATAGTCGTTCGCATTACAACAATTAGCTTTTTGCAAAAAGCTAATTTAATTGCATTTCTTAAAATTGAAAACTGAGTTAACACATTGTCTAATTCATTTTGACTTTTAATTTATAATTAGTGATTAATGCGCTGTATCATTTTGTATTTCTTTGAAAGCAGACGTCGTTAATTTATAAGGCCAGTACACGAAGAAAAATGATCGGGGTAAGCATCTTTTGACAAATAAACAAAAATTCAATTAATACTATAAGGGTATAATATATAATATATATATTTCTATGTATACATGCATACATAAGTATATGTATATATATTTTACACAATACATTCAGTATTCATTTAAGTTGCTTGTAACGTGAATTTGTTTTTTTTTTTTTTTTTTTGCTACCCGCTAGAATGGCGGACCACTTGCAATTGTTAGCACGGATCGGTAGTAAAATTTTTATTTTGATGAATTAGACGGGCGCCTCGCGTATATTTATCAAGTACGAGCCGCGCATAATGGAAAAGAGTATTAAATATCAGGGAATAATTTAGGCGATCGCGGGCGAGAAGAACAACGAGAAGCAGGAGAGGCGAATGACTTTATAGGCTGATGCGTGGGGGGGGGGGCAGAGAGTCCCTGAAAGGATTTTCAAAAGGGAAAAAAAAATAAAAAGAAAAAAAACAAGGGGGAAATAAAACCGACAACTCCCAGGACGAAAGCAGCGATAATGTTATTGGAGAAAATGAAATCAAGAGTCGCTCTGATCTCGATGAAATAACAGACTGCGCGACTCGCGAGAGACGCGGCTGGGCTTGGCGGGGAGGGAGAGGAAGCAACGTGGGCGGCGCTGGTCCGTATTGCAAGGGCCCGGAGGGGGGCGAGCCGAAGAAGTCGAAAGCGGTGGCGAAAGAGAAGGCCATCGCCCCGTGACACCCCTTTGAAAAAGAACCCGGGGGTGTAAGGGGGGTGGCGTCGACTCGAGGCGCGGGAGAGGAGGCCATCGACGCCCGCGCGACTTCCTGCCCGGAGTGCGCGCGGACCCAGAGCGACGCAGACGAGCCCTTTTATTCGTTTAACCCGGAGGGTTGGCTCGGGCGTCGCGACGCAGCCTCCATTATCTTAATTGCTGGCATCGGCGAAAGGACCTTTGGCGGCTGCGGAGCCGTCGAGAGAGGAGCCAAGAGCCTAGGGGAGCCGATGCCTAGTACCGGAGGGGGGGGCGGCGGCGGCGGCGAACGGGGCGGGGTGACGCCACCGCCGAGGATCCCGATCGCCCGATCGAACGCACCCCGGGAGCCGAAGCGGGACGAGGAGGATGCCGGCCCAGGCGCCGTCGAGAGCCCACCAGGATTGAGTGTCCCGGCCACGGGATTTTCGGGGAGCCCTTAATGAAATCGGAAAAAGCGCGCCTGGAATCGAGGCCGCCGAGCCCCGAGGCTCGACTCTCGGATCCACCCCGAGGATCCTTCGACGATACGGAAATGGCTTGGTTGGGCTCTCGCTCCCCTCGCCCCCCCCCTTACAGCAGGACCAGCGATTCTGGAAAATTAGTAACCGGGCCAGCGTGGCCGAGCTCCCCAAGCGCCAGGAGGATCGACTCCAGCTGGCGGCCCTTCCTTCATTTTCATCCCCGAGAGCAGCGACCCTCTCGACGCGTGAGCACATGCACACATTGCATTTGCAATGTTTGCAAATCGAATCGAATAAGGTTCTTTTGTTTTCCACGCTGTCTTAGCAATGCCGCGCGCTGCGATAGGAGGATGAAAAAATCGAGCCGAGGACGTAGTCGTTTGTGGAAGGGGTGGAAAAATAGGAGAGCAACTTCCCGACCCGCATCGGGTGGCGCGAACAACTAATTACCCGCCCCGAAATAGTTCATCGTTCCTGGGGCAGGGTGGGTGGGAGGGGGGGGCTTAAAATTTATTTCAACCTGGCTGAATTATTAAAAATTTTAACGACTCGCTCGGATTGCCACTGGGAAAATTCAGCCGCTGATTATGAGGAAAAAGTTAGTTTTACGATAGTTATCACTGGTAATCCGTAATCAACGTTATAAGTTTTTAATTTATATTAGAAAATAAAACGAGATTAAAAGAAGTTTTTAACGAATAATACGAGCCCCGAGAAAAACACGAAAGCAATCGGCCGCGCCTCGAATATCTTAATTATAAATTTTAATTATAGTTTTCAAATTACTCGACTTATTATACATATTACGAGCTCGATGATATAAAACTTATATATGATGCGAATTTTTTTTTTTCAGCAATGCTTAAGCGTTATTACTGATGCCTGACTGCACTGGCGTCGTTACAACAATATGCAACGCGATAACAAACGCCAAGCTTTTACGCTTATTCTTTTTAATGAAACTATAACTATTATTAAATATGCAACCATAAAAGTTTTATTTATTCTAAGCTGGAATATTTTTTTTGCGTTACAATGAGTATTGGCACATTTTATAAGCCATATTTACATTTATGAGCTTAAAATCATTATAATAATTTTAATAATATTATTGGTTTTTTTTATTTCATTAAGTATGCCAAAAAAACTGATGCCTTTTTGTTAAGAACAAAATTTTTTATATAAATTTTTGCGTTACGTTTATCGAAATATAAATATTGTCAATAATTATATAAAGAAGGCTATGATATTATTTTTTTAAATATATTTTTTTAATCTTAAACATTATTCCTGCACATCCTTTATCATAAGATCTTTATTTGTTTCATGCAAAGATGATACTTCCTAAAAATTGTTAGTTACAAAACGTTATAAAATGCAACTTTTGATCTTGAATATACGCCACACTTTTAACATATAAAACGTCTCTTGTACGAAATGTTTGAAATAATTAGCGGAACTATTGCACAAAATTTCAATGCGTAGGGCTTATTTTTTCAAAAAATAATTTGCGCAGATTCTTATGCAAAAGTGTATTCCTTTAATTAATCGCAAGTGTAAACATATTAAAACCTGAATAAATTTACAAAATTGCCAAATTAATATTAATAATCCAATATTCAAATGTATTTCAACTATGAGTTCTAAGGAACGATTATTTTCGTTGCTTTTTCTTTTAAATCGAAAAAATAATCGGTTGTGCTAACTGCTTATTATGAAAAATTTTGGTTACCTACTTTTAAAATATTATGCATTAAGCCAACACCAACATCGGTGCGTATGGTTTTTAATATTTGTAAAATTTGAAGTGTATCGAAAGCATTTTTTGTCATTTATTTGGCCAAATTACCCCCCCCCCCTCCCCCAAAAGCAAACGAAAAGAGTTTTAGAATTAAAGGGAGAGTGCATGTGTGTTGTGTGTGTGTGTGTGTGTGTACGCGCGTGAAAGAGAGAGGGAGAGAGAGAGAGAGAGAGAGAGAACAAGATGCTTTGCACGTTTCGAATCGTATTTATCGCTTCCACATTGTATTTGTATATTATGAGCGAATTGATAATTCTATTAAAATGTATGCGTTGATACGATGATACAAATGAAACCATTAGCATTCATGATAAAATTAATAGCTCGAAGCAGTACACGTGATACGTATTATATTCGTGTATATGCAATGTTTAATTTTAGTTTTATTATTTAATTGGATTATAAATATTGGTCGGGTGTGGTTAGCTCGTCGGCAAACGGATTGCACTAAACATTACAATTGTGTGGGTCTGTTTTTGCACAAGCAAATTGATGGTAAATTAATTTTTTTTTTTTTTTTTTTGTTTCCTACTTTTAATATTAAATTTTCAATGCGCTTCGTTGTCGATTGTTCTAAAATAACTTTTTCCATTTCGCTACATACGAATAATTAGTATTTTCCAATCGAAAGCATAATTTTGGAATAAGCTTCGTTTTGCGTTCTTTTGAATGTTAAATAATTAAATTAAAACTCATTTACATCAAAAGTTAAATAAAAAAAAAAACAATAATTCATTCTGTTATCTATAAAATGTTGTAAATGCGCGCAATGCAAATATTTACGATGCTAAAATATTCCGAGGCAATTAAATTATATTTTCGAAATTGTCGTTAGAAGTTATGAAGAAATATTTAAGTTCCGTTGAAATCAATCGACGAGTGAAACTTGTTTTTGATACATAAAGCATAAACTATTTATTAATAATTTATATTTAGTGCAAACGCACAGTTTTTAATTTATTTTGATATATTTTATTTTATATTAATAATAATGTTGTATTCAATTAATTTTGAAAAAATGCAGTGTTACAACGAACCTTTATAATTAATATTATATTGAAAGGATTTGATTGCTGTTTTTTTTGAGCTTAATTCCTTTAATTTGTTTGCTAATTAAATTTTGAATTTTTTACATAGTATGAAAATAACGTAACGTAACTTTTCAAGTATAATAATTTTTAGTTGAAATTATCTGTATATTGTGAATATTGTAGAACTTTTAATGAAATCAATATTTATATATAGAATTTATGGATTGCTCGAAGCAAATATTACACGAGTAAAATACGTAATCTAACAAATATTTATATACCAAAATGTAAATACTTAATATGTTAGTTTTGAGGAAATTTAAAAATTTTATTATTTGTTTGTTCAAAGATAGGAATACTTTATAATATGTATATACATGTACATGTGTGTATATATATATATATATATGAGCAAACATTTTTTAAAAATTTCAAAGCAGACGTGAGAGTCGGGAAAAATATAGAGAGCATCTCTGAAAAAGTTAAATCCGTAACTTTGCTTGACCGATTAAGTTGCAAATTTCTATTTTCGTGCGGTATTTTCCTCCACTTGAGCTGTCAATTAATGCCCATATATATATGTATAAATATTCACATCGTTTGGATGTACTAATTATTCAGCGAAATCAAATCATGTCCATAGGATTGTATACTGATTCGTAGCAATGATTATTGCATATAATTGTATATGTGCATATATATGTATACATATGTATTTTCTTTACATTTAAACAAAAAAAATCTTTCACTGCGTTGTAATGGTCTTGTTCAATTAAATAATAAAATTTATTTTTATGAAATTTGGATTAAATAAAATAATAATAATAATAGCTTCATATAAAAATAAAGAAACGAAATGAAATTATTCATTTAACATAAATTAACTTTTTACTATTTTTTTTTCAATAAAATTCACTCAATGTGTTTAATACGAATTTTCGGTTATTAATGCTTTTGCTTTTAAACCCGATTGAAAAGTTGATGTAGTTCTTTTCGTGTTTCCTTACGCTATATTCTATTATACTGAATTACATTTTCATTATATTACTCGTTGTTACTGAGATATAATTTCACGATGTTTTAGGGTTTATTAGTACGGTAAAAAATCTTAAAATATTAATCGTCGTTAAAATAGACAACCTTCAGTCGATAACTAAAAAAATGCAATGTTGATAATTATTATTCACAACTTAAGATTATAAATATTCGTAAAATGAAATACAAATATTTCAGGTTATTACAATATTATCACAGCCATAATAATATACAATGTCGTTTGCATCAAAATTAAGAGCCTAAAAACATGATTAACACGAGATAAATTCATGTACACTAGTGATAATAAGTTTAACTAAGAAGCAAGTAAGTAAACTAAAACATACGTAATTAGGTTTTGAAATTATAATAAAGTTTTTTTTTGCATTATGAACTGCAACAATCCTTGGGAATGATCCTAACTAAAATAAAAATGTCTGTAAAGCCATAAAAATTATCAATCGACGTATCGAAAACTTTTATAATTTTTGCCTACACTTTTAGAGAATTTCTCGTAAGCGCATTTTAAGAAAATAAACGGACTTTAAAGTTATATTAATATTGTCCGAAGGGCATACTCGAGTAAGGTAGTAACTAATTGTTATTATCGGCATAACTCATGAATACTAATTCATTCTACGTTAAAGTAGGAGATTACGTACTCTTGCGTTATTTCTAAAATCGATTTTCTAGTACGTATATATATATATATATATATATAAACATATATATAATATATATTATATGTGTGCTAAGAGCATCAACGTGACCGACAATTATTTTTGTAATTGATCAATTGGATGGAATGTTTTATAACTGAAATAAGGAAGTCTATTGATCAACGGCAACTCTTGGATTAAGTCGCTTCTAAGTATCATCGACGTAAATGGCGATTGCTACAATTCATTATTGACCTAATGGTAAAGTAAATACCTCGTGACGATAAGTGCGCGTATTAATTAATTATCATTAGCTACAATTTGCGCGCCGTAAATTAAAGCCCGTTATTTATTTAGGACATATATATATATATTTTTTTTTTATTGTGTACGTGCGTATTCACGACGTGAAAGAATAACACAATGAAAGATTGCCAAACGATACCTCGATGATTTTCAGGGTGCAAAGAAAACACGAGCACATAGCTGAACCGCAAGAATTTTATTTACCGTCTTCCCGTGTATGTATTATTTCGTAATAAGAAGTTGAAATTTTGTCGCTGATAAAGGTTAAAATATCGAAATTATACGATGATAGAAAAACAAAAGCCAAAAAAAAGAAACTAAAAAAAAAAGCGCAAGGCTTACGATTAAATAAATACTCGATAAAACGGGATAATGCAGAATCCTCGTCTAAAAGAAGTAACGAAAAATAGAAGACAATATCTTAATAAAGCTAGGAGAGTGACTTTTTCGAATGGGGGTACAAGAATATTGAGCTCACGGTTGAAAACTTTTTACGGCCAAAGTCACATACTTTGTCGTATCGTTGCCGCGCGCTTAGAGCAAATAAGCATTGATTTATTTATTAGCTTCAAAGTATATAGAGAGACGCCTGCTTTTATGGATAATAATAATAATAATAATAATGATAATAATAATGAGTATCATGACAAATGAGATCACTCGCGAAACGACAAAAAAAAAAAAAAAAAAAAAAATTGGGACGCTCTATTTTAATTTCACGTTCAATAAGCCTATACGTTTTTAATCGAATTGCATTTTAACGAGCGCAAAAGTATACGTGACAGATAATATGAATTTATTAGTGATAATTTTAGCCCACCCTTCCCTATAGTTATGCAATATCGGGTAATAATGCGATTTAGTTTTCTTACAGTTAAAATACATATATATATATATATATATATATACTAAATCTAATGCACTGCCTCAATTCACAACATTTACCAACTAAACAATACGCATTCGCTTTTGCGTTAAGCATTATTATATTTATACATACATAATTTTATATAAAGTATTTAGCAATGATTAGAAGCTACAACCCGCTGGATAGCAATGGCAATGTTAATTATTAATTGACAATTGTTAATTATCGAAAATTGTAAACCGCGTTCCCTTTCGTGAATATTTAATACTTTCGAATATATTTACCAACAATGGGGGCTTAGGCATTATAAGCCTGCGCTTATTGCTTAGAATTTTAAACTGTTTTTAAAATTGGTGATTTGGAGTTGCCCAGGATGTGTAGCTATGCGAACAGTGCCGTATAAAACTATATTATTAGTGTAATACTGTAATAAAAACAATATTTTGCCCGCTTTCTTTAAAACTCATAAGCATGTCGGAGCATTTGTGAAATTATTTCTGTTAACGTTGCAAGCGGGGCAAGAAAATTTTGTGCACGCAATGCGTTTATCAATACATATAAATTCGTACACATTTAAAGTAATGCAAAAGCGCAGGAGAATTAAAATGTTTTTAATATTTACATTGTTAAAAGTTGCACAACTGCTGTGAATATCCATGTTCACGTTTATGTGTATATGTAAATACGTACATGTACGCGCGTGTAAGTAGGAGAAATAAAAATACGTTTCACTCGTGGAAGTCAATTGATCAAACGATGATTTTATTCGGCTTTAGAAAGATAAAATTAAACTGGCGCTTGTGCTTGCATACGGGAGTACGGGGCTATCGATAAGCAATTAAAATCCCATACTCGCGAGTATGGGCAAAAGCGCTTAGTATTCCATATATTATTGAAAAGTTTGGATTTATCGATAAATTAACAAATTAGCCTTGGTTAAAAGATCGATTGGCTTTTGTCACAAGGATATTCACAATAGTCGTCGGCAGTAATAATAAAAGCGCGTGGCTCGACGATGACGTTGGACGTAGGCAGCAATCGATAATACGGCCGGTTTTGTTTTTTTTTTATTTTCCGCCCTGGCATCCCGGTATTTCCATATAAATAACGCGCATCATTGGTATAAATGCCAGTCGATAAAGTCCTACGCTAATTTGTCCTAACTTAGTCAGCCGAGGCGAGCGCAATAGCCGCACCACGTGTTTGTGCAGCGGATGAATAAGAATAATAAGGGAAAAGTGGAGCTTCGAATGAAGTTCGATTCCGCGGCGACGGACGGCTCGGGGGTTGGGCGGTAAGAAGAAGTTCGCCGCCGAGGCAGCGAGGGGGGAGTATTCGGGAGGGAGGGAGGGGGGCGATTCGGAGAGGTACGCTTTTCCTCTCGAGCGGCGATCGGCCAATCCCGTGCCTTCCCCAACCCCCTTCGAGGCCGCCCTTTCAATCGGTGGCTGACATCCTTTCCGGTCGACTCCCGTCCCGCCGTCGCTCCGGTCCCCGGGATTTCGCACCTACGCCCCCTTGCGCGCCTACCGGCTCCCGCGTAAGTTCTGTATAGCTCGCAGCTCTATATAAGAGGAACTACTCAATCGTCCCCGGGGCCGATAGGGCCGGGATACGGAGCTCAAAGCCCTCCTCGCGCTCGGGACATTGAAATAAAGTAGCCCCCGTCGAAAGCAATCTACCCGATCCTGGAATTTTCCTGCCCACCTCCCGATCCGGGTCCGCGTTATTTTAACGCTCGGCTACTCCCGACCAACGCGTCCCCCCCCCCCCCGCGGCCTCCGGCTCCTCTGTCTTTATGTACCACGATACTCGCCCTATTTATCGCCCGAATAATTGCGCCGAATTAAGACTAATCTTTCATTTATGGAAGGATTACGGGATTTCCACCTTTATTGTTACTTTCGGTTGAAATAAACTATATTCGCTCGTTATTTGCAAATGCCTCCTTTACACAATGCGACCGCAATCTCTTCATCTTTTCTCTTCTCTCTCTCTCTCTCTCTCTCTATCTCTATCTCTTCTCTTCTTCACCCAAGCGCAATTGGCTGAATTGATCGAGTATTTATCAATAGTACATTGTTTTATTACAGTTCTCGTGAGAAATATTTTACGTGGAAGGCTTCGATGAATTCTACAGTCTGTCAATTTTCTTCAGGATGCTTATTTCGCGGCTTGAAGTCTTTTAGCAAAATTCAAAGATTTTTAAAACATCGAACAACCACCGAAACAATTATAAATCTGCAAAAGCAGAGATCGCGGACGTGTACTTAAATCCATGCTTGCATAGCCCTCGATAATGCCAGTTTTAGATTATATTGCGTGCAAGTTCTGCGTTTGTCCAATTTCTTATAATACCAATGAGACGCATTCGTTCAAACGAGTCTTCGTCTGCTGACGGTGGTGTTAAATTAAACTACTAAAATAATTAAGGATTTTTTTATCTCCAATTATCTTGGGCTTGGCCCTACCGTTAATTTACCTTTTTGTCTTTTCTCGATCTTTATTTATTCTGTCGATTACAACTCGTGGCATTTTAAAGCGTCTCCCGAAATAATATGATAGACACTACTGAATAATACAGCAACGGCGGAATGAAAGAGGCGAAGGGAAACAAGAATTGCAAAAGTTTTATCACTAGAGGCCTTTTAAAAGTAAAATATCTTACAATGATAAAGCAACCTATTTTTGAATTAATTTAAATGACTATAAAGTTATTCGCGGTTATTGCGTAATCTTTTAACAAAATAGGATGAAGAAAAATAGATAAGGGCAAGTAAGTAAGAACAAGACGAGAGAGAGAGAGAGAGAGAGAGTTAGATAAATATAGTTAGATTAAAATATTTTAGTAGGCGTTTCACGAATGTTGATAAGCAAAAAATTCAAGCGAAAGAACAATACAACACGTAAAAAAATGCATACGAAACTAGAGAATTTTTATATTTACTAATTATTCTGCATTGATCGTCGGCGGAACGAGGCTAAAATTGGTTTTTAATAATTCGAAAAAGTGTGATCTGAAATTGAATGGCGATGGACACGAAATTAAAGCCCTTGGAATAATAATAATATTTCAAGCTTACAGAATTTCTCGGAATTAATTATTTATTTAATTATTTTCACCGAGAGAATTTCTCTCAACTTCTTACCGATATTGTTTATTATAAGATTTTTTGTGCCCCCCCTATCATTGTAAATTAGTAAATAACCGATATAGAGAAATATTTACATCGTTAATTTATGCGTTAATAGCCACAATTTCCATAATTTGACGCTGCAGCGGGTTCGCAAGCTCGGCATTCGTTAACATTGTAAAGCGCGCAACTAACAAAAAGGTCTTCCTTATTATTTCGGAATACGAGAATGACATAGAGCGAATGAGTAAAGGAGACGAAAGATTTTGATAATTGTTGCTCAATTGAATACAAAATTGTATTTCAATGTTTTCAAAGCTAAATCAAATACGCGATTGGGCTTTGACCGCCAACGCATTCGATTCTTCGCAAGCGAATGCAAACGAGCGCTCGAAAGCATCGGCCGACGCCTATCGCAGCTTCTTCTAGCTTAAGTTTTTTATATTTTCAACGGAGCTCAAGGCTAGGCCTCTAAAAATTAGGCTTATCATTCGCTATTATTATTATTATTATTATCATCGTTATTATTATTATTTTAATAAAATTTCTTCCAGCCAACGAGTCGATTCGTATCGCAGCCCCTTTCGGCGCGGCAGGGATGCGACGATTCACGCAACAATAAATACGCATTGAAATAAAGTAAGTCTGTTACGTTGGGAGCACTTAATTTAGGAGGCGCGTGAACCTACCTTAAAACAGTTATTAAATCGAAAGCCGAACCCCCGAGCAAATTTTATGCCGGACTCCGTATTTTAACTGTATTCGCTCTGCGGAGCAACGCTTTAGCCAGTGATCAGCATTAAAACTACAGGGTATCGCTACTCGAGCACTCGCTCCCGTAATTAAAGATGCCGTTGGAAGCTATTGCAACAACGGTTGAAAAAGGAGACAATGGGGCTGGGGTGGGAATTGCATTCTTTACGAATCAGGAGGTCGGCGCCGCCGGTTCGAATGAATTGTATCGTTACGGGGGTACATCGATTGCCCGCTCGGGTCGCGGGTGCGAAACCGCCCGAGTCAACGCTGCTCGGCGGTAAGAGAGCCACCGGGTCCGATCAGAGTGGGGGCAAGGGGCTGGTGCTAAGAGGGCAGGGCAGCGAGCGACGGGACCTCGAGCGAAGGCGGGAGGATCGCGGCCCTCGGAGGCAGGACACCTGTCGCGAGCAATCGCCTGCCGGTGGTATTATTCCGAGGGTGGGGCTGGTGCCGAGGGCCGTCCGTGGCTCTCCTCGTCCACTTTGGCCCCGTCGGCCGCGATTTTACCCTCTGGCACCCGGGGACGTGGACCCGTCGGGGCGCGAGCTCCTCGATGATCGGCCGGTCGAAGACGGATTTATGGCCGGGCTATGGGGGGCTTCGAAGCCGGACGGGGAGCGCGCGGCATCGGCGACTTTATGCCCCGCGCCGTAAAAGGAAAGGTCCAGGGAAGACATCGCGGCATCGTTGCGCGAGCGGTTGAGAATTTTTAATAGCGCTTTTTATCCCTCGGCTGTGCTCCTCCTCCTGTCTTTCCCCGGGCTAGATGTTATTTTTGCCCGAGGCTTTTTTTTTTGTTTTTGTTTTTTTTCTTTTTTTTTTTTTCAGTCAATCAGTCAGTCGGTTGCAGACGCCGCCGGTGCCGATGACGAATTTGTCCCTTACGATTCGTTAGCGCGCGCGCTCGAGCGTATTTTTTACTTTTGATCTTCGACCCTCGATCCATAATAAATAAAAAAAAAAATAACCGATTGGCTCCATCGGCCCGAGCCAGCCTTTCGTGCGCGGATAAGAATTAGACTTTAGGCCAAAATTAAACGGGGCTAATTTCACGCGAGATGGGCTTTTTAAACGCGAGCTTGAACAGCGATCGCAATAGCGCGAACGGGTGATGTTAATTACCACGATTGCCATTGATATCGACGAGCGAGATGAAATTATTCCCCTTCTGGCCATTAATGCATTCTTCCGAAGTTCGATACTTAGAATTGCAATTGTGGGGATTAAAATTTTTTATACCGTCGATGCTGTACAATAGTTTTACATGTCGTCTCATTGAAGGGAATCTCGATTTTGTCGTTGTTGCTGTTTATACAATGTGCTTTATATTTTCCACGCGCGTAGCCCTGTGTTCATTTGCAATGGAAAAATATCACACGAGTATTACGATATAGAAAGTTTCCCTTTGATTTATCGATGACGCTTAATGGCCTCTTTATATTGCGAAAAGTTTTATCAATAGTTTGGCTGTAAATTACACCGAGTTATAATTATCCACTTAAAAATTTTAATTAATTTGTTCTGCCTTGCCTTTATCAAAGTTAAAAATTAAGAATCTTTCATTAAAATTCTTTATATTGTCTAATTATGGTCTAATTAATAAAGTAAAGTTGAGGCGCAATTCTAGCCCGTAAATTTTCACCGCGTCAATTATTACTGTTATTATTAAGCGTTGTAATGCAGCATTGTATGATTTTTTAAAGTTCTTGGTAACTGTAGATATTATTCATCGTTCGATATTTTTCATACGAATATCAAGTGCTCATGATTTTTCGTTTGATTTTCCTCTACATTTTTTGTACGATGAGCCTTACGACCCGCTGTATTTACGCGAAACTTATTAAATAAATGGTGTACGAAATAGTTTTTACACGAGATAGATATGTATATGAAAGAGAGAGAGAGAGAGAGAGAGACGTAAAGCGAGTGAAAAAACGTCTGCTAATGGCGTTGGTTGCGGTTGCCAGGCCAAGACAGGGGGGCGAGAAACGAGGTTTGGAAAAAGAGAAAGAGCGAGAGCGCGCGAGAGGATGGAGACGTCGACGGGGGAGGGGGAGGGCTGGCGGAGGGGAGGGGTGTAGGAGACGTCGTGCTCGCAGCAAATATGTTCTATGCTATTTCAGCATTAACTCTCTAGCGTTCCAAGCATCGCAAATATTTGTCCTATAAAAGCACAGCATGCACATTAATACTATAGGAGTTCAAGTTGCGCGGATAAACTTCGCCACCATAAACTCCATTACCATCAAACAAGATTCTGGCTCCTTCAGCAAAAAGGCCTCTGCGAAAAATTATTCAAACTCTTCTTATTATCGATGCTTTGTCCAACGATAAACACCCGTGCATTATTATTTCTTCGGCTCGCCTCATTGAATAAATCGGCCGAGCGTTAAATATACGTTATTATCGATGCAAAATTAATAAATTTACGTTACATTGTTAATACAGATCAATGCGATCAAAATTATTTTAAGGCCCTCGTCGCTCGTCTATACGAATTTAGAAAGACGCAAATCGATATCGATATTGATATTTACAAGACTCCAAGTGAATTACATTTTGAAATTCATTGAATTTCGATGAATTAATGCGACAGGTTATGTCATAGAATATGATTCGCGATCTAGCATTATTTCATTAGAATTGATCTGCGATATAACAGTATTACTTAATACTATTGATTAAATAAATCTCATTCAACGGCCAATTATCCATCCTCGATATTATTATCGTCTTGAATGGCGCGACATTATTAGCCCAATATTTTAAGCATTGAATTATCTATAATGTAAAGTCAAATACTGGCACAAGACGCGTTCGTGCTCATCGAGCTGCATCGCAATATTTAAGCAATATTTATAAAGGATTACAGGATGGGTAAATTAGTTATAATGATAAAAATGCTCGTCACCTAAATAAGAATTCATCCTTTATTTGTTATCATTATGAACAATGTTCAAATTGGCAATTTTATGAGAAACATAATATCTTAAGCGTACGAAAATACCAATTCCATTAATAGATTGACATTATTTGGCAACGGAAAAATCGTTTACGAATAAATTGATCTTATTGTTTTCATATACGAGCACGAGTACATTAAGATCGAAAATTACGAGGTTGATTTGCCAGCAGTAGCATTAGATCGAATTGTTTTTGTCAAATGTTCGACGTTCGCGTTGTTATGCTTCTGCGTTAGTTTTCTTTTGGAATTTCAAGTTTGAAAGAAATTAGATTTTTAATATAGAAGTCGTATTATTATATTAACGAATAATCGCTGGAAAATGTTATTAAAAAAAAAAAAAAATATATGCACACACGTTTCTTTCCTATTTTTTTTAATAATAATACCATCTTGGCTGAAAAAAATTTAGTTTCACATTTAATTTCGACAATTAAATGGATTAAAAATTCAAACGACAACGTCAAAGAATTATCAGTGAGAGGGAAAAGGTAATGAAATATTTAATCTAAATAATGAAAAGGCCGAGGAGCGCAATGCCATTCGCCTAAGATACAAATTAAACGCAGGACTCATCAATTAAGAAGAACAAATGTCGAATAAAAATATTTACCAGGGCTTATAAAATAATATTTAATAACGCCAATCGCGACGCCGCGCAAAATATAAACAACATATTTTACGCGTTAACCTATTTTTTCCAGTTTTTTCTTTTTGCTTCAGGGGAACCTATCCTGTCTTACGAAAAATCGCTAGCCTCGTACCTCGAATGGAGCGGCTTTCCGCGTCCGATATTAAACCATCTGTGTATAAAGGGCGGCGAGGGGGGGGGGAAATGTAAAATAACGATTAAAGGTATATAGCCGCCGAGTGTAAAAATCATTTACCATATTCTTATGCCCGGCGTCGATCGGGCTGCTGATCTTGGCCGTTTAGGACCAATAAAATGCGAAAGGCAAACTCCCGGCACTTAACCTATAAAAACAATGCCGGGGGGGGGGCGAGGAGTGGTAGATTCGAGCGCGCAAGGGAAAGCAAACATCTGTAAAGATGACGCAAGAGATCGGGGCGAGGCTGCCGATGAATCATCGCACGAGGCGAGCCTGTGCACTTATGCGTACGCAAATATCTTATAATCGGTGGTGCGTCAAAAGGCTCAGACCACGTGGACGAGTGCAAAATGCCACGCGGATTCCAGTTTTTTCTCCCCCGTCCTTTCTTCTAAACCAACATCGATTCAAAGCCTTGCGAGAGGCGCGTACGCGAAAGATGCCAGTGTCCCTTGAGCTACATCCGATGGGCCTTGCCGTCGCCCTGGATCAATTAAACCTACGATATTCCTCCTCGGCATGAACAAATCCCAAAATTGCTTAACGCCAACGCGTGCCAATTGCCGGGCTCCTCGCTCGGGCGATGATAATCTTTGTTCATCGTGGACACACGTGGGGGGGGGGGGGAGGGAGGCGCGCGCGCGCGCGCAATCGCCAAATGCCTCTTTATTATCAATAAAGCGCAAGGGAAAGGAAGGAAGAAAGACTCGCGGCGACAGGAGCAGCGCCAGAGGGCATCGCGATAAATGGCACTGGCCGAAGCGATTCTCTCTTTGGGAAAGGCCGGTAATCTAATCTTTGATTTATCAAATGACTCGAGCAGCGGAGCAGAGTCAGCCGAGCGGAAGAGAGAGAGAGAGAGAGAGAGAGAGCTCGGCTCGATTCATCGAAAGATTGATGTGATTCTTGAGCCCAGGCGGACACTCGGGTAAGAATAATCGATCGTTTAACGTCACGCGCTGTACATTGACGAGCAGTTTTACAAAGGGAATCCCATTAGCTTATGTAGATGTGCTTCTTTGGGAAATAATCACGATACGCTTTTACCTAAATAAGTTTTGAAGGAACGCTTTTCCAAATAGCAAATCACTGGCACATTACGAATGCGTGAAAGTTCCCGTAGCATCTATGAGAAAATTGAACATTATTGGGAGCAATTTAATACACCCCCCCCCGTGACATCTGAAAATGCCGCGACACGTTCGTACCGGATGAACTGATTTTTTTCTCTCCATAGTTATAATTTTTTACTTTTTACGCTCGGTGTAAAAAGAGTATCGGAATATTTTCCAAAAAACCGACTTGGCAAAATTTTCGAATTAAAGACGCAGATGGAAAATGCCATTATCTGCAATGAAGGCTTTTCAATATATAATCATTTTGAAATTGAATTTTACTCGATACATTTTTTTTTTTTTTCTATCTTTTTTTTTTATAAACTTTTTCCTAATTACTTCATTCGTACTTAATTTTACAAGCGTCAAGATAAACATGCTCTGTTGAAAAATCTGCACACTTCGTTACCTGCATTGCAATAAATATCAAATTATTCGAGCTCCTTATTTTTTTTAACTCTTTAATCGAGTGCTGAAAAATAAAAAAAATTATATCGATTTTGCGTAACGTAATTTGTTTCGAGTCCCTCCAATTACGTATCGAAATTAATAAATCGATCATTAAATTGAGCTAGCAGTTATCGATCCTTTTAAATTTTCCCTGCCAAGGAAAATATCATTATTACCACTGTATTTAAAGGCACAAGTGGGCCCCCATCCGTCAGGTAATACCTCAATACCGAAGAACTCCCGCCGCTTGACCAACTCGTACCTGCGATTTCGTCGAAGCAACCGATAATTCCTTTTTTATCGTACCGTTAACAGAAGTACGGGGCCCCGCTTTCGTAACATTATTTTAAAACAATACCACTACCTTTCGGTGAAATATGTAAAATGACTATACCGATTGGATAACAATTTTCTATCGGTTTCAGTACTAAAGCGAAGGGAGAAGCCAAGGCTCGTTCCGTTATTGCGATTTTAACGCCATTTTGGTAACTGTTATTATTTTATCAGGATGAAAAATAATCTTCACTCGCTTTACAATGTATAATTTGCTGCGAGATCCCTACGGATGCCGAAAGATTCGCGAATAATTTATAAAACAAAAATTGTCAAATGTCGATACGCGCTACCGCCTTTTGTATTTAAAGCTGTTATTGTCGTTCGAAAGGGTTTGACAGATAATTTTACGACTAACGATCGTAAGCAGTACGTAATATAAGGCACAATTTAAGAAAGTAGACAATTAAGAAAAACGTCAGCATGGCAAATGCGTCGATTTAACGAGTGCCGAGGACATTTGAATTGTTTTTAACAATTTAAAACGGTAAGGGAGGATCAGCAGTTAGGACGACATTAAAACTGTCATGACGGCTAACTAACAACGGGAGCCCCTTGGCATTATAACGAGAGTCTCTGTCCTCCACTTGCCTCAGAATTGTCAAGTGGCTCGTTAAAAATCTCACCCAGCCGAGGTATTATAAAATTTCTCCCTCTCTCTCCCTCTCTCGCTCCTTCGGGTGCCAGTAGCCATAAAATAGGCAATACCCCTGGGCTGCAGCTTACGTGTCACGATCGCTCTCCCTCCCTCCCTCTCTGTCACTCTCCTGCTTCCCTTCCTGCATCCCTTTCCGCCGCCGTCCCGCAGCCCCTCGCGCTAAAAACCATCGGCTCGCATTCCTTATTCTCTCGCTCTCCGCCGGTGATCCGTTAGTCGCGCAGTTGGCCGAGCGTCCGCCACCGACGTCACGTCCTCCTCGTCGCAGCCGACGATTTCGCCTGTAATCGACCCTTACCATCGACTACGTCTCTAATCGTTCGCTTATTGCAGTCTCGAAGAGCAAGAATCGCCTCGTAATGATCGGAAGCCTTTTATTTTCAGCGCGGACGGAGACGAGCGACCAGACCGAGGCTCCGTTAAATTGTCGAGGGGTAATTTTTTAGAACGAAGCGCGTATAATTACTGCTGAATCGTCTTTTCTTTCGACTATTGGTTACTCGATAACTTTCTCTCTCTCTCTCTCTCTCTCTCTCTCTCGATGTTAATGTTACTTATATTATAGGGAAAAAGGACTCGTGCTGTAGGAAAAAGGTATCGAACGTACATCATAATAATTTTTTATTTAAAAAACCCGCGCTGGATTGTACAAGATAATAATTTCAAAAGTTCAACCAACTACGATAAATATTAAGTATTGTATCTTATCGAGTGTTGTACGCGTCGATGCTGCGCACGTTTTTGTTTTTCATTATAACCCTTTTATTAACAGTTCATTCAATGGCCATTGATTTCACGAGGTATTATTTCAATCGTGGATACTTTTTCGACGCGTACAAATGCAAGAATGAAGAAATCACGACCGCTTAAATATTATGCCAAAGTTTCTCTCTCCAAAGATAAAGTACGAATTTTTAAAAAAAAAAAACCGCGCTTAAATCAGCTTCACAAAAACTGCTGTAAAAATTAAAAAAAAAAAAAAATTGACCGGGCACATTTGTAGAACGAACTTTAGACAGATTCAAATTCACAAACATTTCGTACAATAATGGAAAGCCTCTTTAATTTCTCCCTCTAATCCAATGATAATACGTATTAAAGAATCTGCTTGGTTCCCTACCGTGTGGCCAAATTGCATTACGTACTGCGCATTGGACGCACGCGGCGTACAAATATTCGGCAAGTTGACTCGCAAGACGTCGGGATTAAAGCTCGCGTGCATTTTTAAAAAGCCCTCCAGGGAAAGTGAATAATGATCATCGAGTCCGAGTGGCTTTTTTTCGGCAACAATGGGTCCACATTCTACCATAGGTACGAAAGCACTCGGCGAGTGCGCCAGCTTTATTTCAGCGATGGCATTGCTGAAATAGTGACGAGAGCCCGAGGTTTATAACTTTTTCGCTTTATCGCTCCACGCGCACACCCCCACCCACCTCCTCCTCCTCCTCCTCCTCCCCCGCTCCGCACGTACACACACACGCGCTCGCACATAAATCACGGGCCTGCAGCTCTGGTTCTTCAAAATAAAATGCCCATTGTTACGTGGCGAAGGTGCAGCTTTGCAATTGCCTCAATGATCTATTAATTTTTCCCGGAGTGATGCTGAGCAAAGTATACAGATGCTGTATATAAGTGCTTCGCATTGACCTCGTTGCTATAGGCAATGAGGTCCGTTTTAAGGATAAATGGAGTGGACTTTGATACCTCTGTCTGATAAGTGCTTTGTTCGGGTTTCTTGATGGAACATTTAGGTAGAATTGGCCCGAGTCTTATAGATTTTCAATATTTAAGGACTCAAATTTAAGGAGTCAATATTTTGAGGAGGAGTCAAAACAACAAAGAAAAAGATAAGCCTCGATAATATGCTCCTTTTCGGGTTACATTAGCTCATGTAGCTGGAAAGATCATTTTACATCTTCGGATAATGACCGATAACTCGAGGTATTATTCTTTCGTCGCGTAAACTCGACACGAACGAAATATGGGCCCAGCGACTATCGCAACGCGGACCTTCAGCTACAAGCAACCCCTTTATCTCGGAAAATGATATTCCCCCCCCCCCAACATAATTGTACTTACTTAGTTCAGACTTAACGAGACTTACAATTCGGTCCATCGAACGAAGCAACATTCAAACAAATAGCACGCATCGAAGGCAATTGAGTAATTGAAATTTCTCTTAGCTCGGGTACATTGTTTTCGACATCGATATCTTACGTTGTGCATAAAAAAAAAGGATTCGCTTATTTAAACATAACCGATGATTCATTACTTATGGAATTGTAATGCTAGCAAATTGGTTAATTAAAAGCTATTCTAAGATCGATCGGTGTAATTCTTGCTTTTATGGGAAAATTTAAAAACAAATATAATGGCTTTGTTTCTTTAAAAGTGTCATTATCCTAATGCTTTTCGAGGTTTAAAATGATATACGTATTTATGTTTCCTCGGCGCTGTTTAATCGGATGTACAAGTACACGTAGTACCTATTATTTAAATTTTTGGCACGATAAAAAATCACCGCGCGACAAAAGAATTGGTTTAATCACAAATCATTTGTATCCTTTGAGAAATTTAATAAAAAAAATTGTACCATCGCTTGTACGCACCAAAAGTAAAATATTGCCAAAAAAGATTTATACGAAAAACTTATTCCTTTCATATTTTCTTCGTAAATTATAAACTGTATAATCTACGGCACTCGTAAGATTTAGTTTGCAAAACTTTAAATTCGAGCTTTGAACAATACTTTTAATATATATATATATATATATATATGTTTTACAGGCTCGATAATGCGCAAAAAATTATTGGTAAATGATAAAAAAGAGATCGCCATGACCAAGGGATTTTTCGCACCTCCTAAGAAAAGCTTATTTGACCTTAGATGCTTCCGGCACAATGTTATTACGAAAACTTTTACCAAAACTTTATCCGATAGCATCGATCGATTTTGCTTAAAGAATGGCGAATAATCCTAATGGAATTCGCGAATTGTATTATGCTTTGTTACTATTATTATTATTATTATTATTATTATTATTCATAAAATACTATTTCCAATTATCTGCATGTAAATTATTAAAAAGTTCGATGAAAAATGTTTAAATTTTATGTAAATACGGTGTCAGAGTTGTTTAAATTCTGATTGGTTTTAAAGTTAGTATTCACCGAGTTAAACTTACGTATAATATTATCTGCATTTATATATACACATGTATACACACGCCCGCGCACATACATAGGTACGTAGGTATGTATTGAAGAAGTATGGGGTCGGAATGATGAGAGCGATTATTCGCAAGAGGGTTGCCGCAGTCGAGTAGGGTTCGTATATGCAGACTCCGTCTGTGCTCGGGCTCTCCTCCTCGGCCGCCGCCCCCGCCCCCGCCGACACCAGCGCGCAGCCCGAAAATTTCCAGCCCCTCGGTCCCCCTCCCCATCGCCGGCGCCGCCGCCGCCGCCGCCGCCCTTCTCGTGCGACGACCTATTATTTCTCGCCCTTTGAATGTCGCGATAGCCCGCGGGGATGATCGGAGCGCCAAAGGAAGAGGGGACAAGGGATGGAGGGGAGAGGACTGCGGATGGCCGAGCGTTGCGCAAGCGCTCGTGTGGGATTCGCAAGAGGGCATCGGCGAGCACGGAATGCTAATGGCTTATGCATAAACGCCGGCGAGAGTGAACACAAAGTCGGAAGAATCCGCGCAGGATTTCGGGCTGCGGGTGCTCTCAAGGGGGGGCGGCTCTCGGACCCGACTCGAGATATTTTTGCTCTAGGTCGAGGAAAGGAAGCTCCAGCGGAGGCTCGCCATTTCGCGTTTGAGCACAATGGGCGGGGAGGCATTAGCGATTAACTTTTCAATTAAGAGGACAGCAGGGCACGCCAAGCGAGACCGGAGCGCCCTGATTGAATGGCCGGGGAAGGAGAAACGCAGGGGCCTCCGCGGGCCGGTCCATTCGGTCAAATTAATCGAGGCGTCCAGTGGCGGCGAAATTAACGTCTGCGGAAATGAAAGAAAACATAAAACTACGTCGGACGCCGGAGAAACGTCGTCGCTTGCCGGAGGAGGAGGAGGCGAGGGAGAAAATCGTCGTGCCGATTTATCCGGAGGCGAGAGTTGGGCGGCTCCGCGCTCGTCGGTCCGGCGGTTGGCCAAGGGCCGGGGTAGAGAAATCAGGAAAATGGAAAACGCGCGCAAAAGTCATCGGGGCCGCGTTGGCGCGCGCGAGAGTAGGCGAAAGCTCGGCTAACGCGGCGGATTAACGGCCGGGCGCTCGAAGCCGGCCCGCGAAAATAATAACGAGACCAGGCGGCTGCGCTGCTCTTGACGGACGTGAATTATCGTTTCCGATTTATGCTTTAGCGCGAGCGCGACGCGGAATTTAATTATTGCCCCCGGATGACAAAGGAGCGAGGGAGGAAGTCAAGAGGGCTCCGACAGTCTAAATATCTCTCGGGCGCGCGCGCAACACCGGGAGTCGTTGGAATTGTTTACTTTTTGACTTGGGCGAGGTCGCCCCGATTCTTTGCACTCGACGCGCGGAAAGCAATTACAATAATTCTTTTGTTCGATTTCTCCGCTCGCTGATGAAGAAAGCATATAATAACTTTACTGCAGCCAGTGCTCGAAGATTGAATTTTCGTTTCAATTAAAGTTGTTGAACGTTTCAAAACTGTTGGCTTTTCCAATGCCCGCGCGCAATATTAGCATTTAGAACGTAAATTCCCCAGCCGTTTTTTTTTTTTTTTTTTTATTTTCTCCTTAGCTCGCGATAAACATTTCCCCTTTTAACTACTGGCAATACGAAAGTAATTGGAAATCGTCGAACGACAAACAGCCTCGACCCCCTCGCAATGCATAACGGACCTACTCGCGCCACTCGCAATTTTCTCCCGCGACTTCCTTACCCATTCGATTCTACCTAGGCGAACTCCCGCACGGCGTAATAATCTTTATCCAATTAGGTAAGGCTAAAGGCCAAAGCGCAATATATAACCAATGGACCCGCTTCGCGACCGATCGCCGGCAAAGCGTAAGGGATTATTGACTGGCTCGTCGATGGAAAGGCAATTGCGGTCGAGCGATTCGATCCATTGGAATTTTCATTCGCGGAGCGATTGTTCGACAATTTTACACAAGCCCCTCGTGTACATTTAGGACTCTAGCGATTATGAGGGGCGAGTGATACCTGCGCGCGCGCGCGCGCGCTTATGTCTATAAATTTAAAAGATACTCGAGCACCCCTCCCAAATAATGCAGACGCAATGGCGTTTTGTCGCGCGTGAAAAGCTCAAGGCTCGGAAAAGCAATTTTTCTTCGGCTCGTCATTTTCCAATGGACTCGAGGCCGGAGCTTTGAGGAAGAGAGAGAGAGAGAGAGAGAGCGATAGAGAGTGAGAGAGAGAGAGTGAGAAAGAGAGAGAGAGAGAGGAAAAAAGCCCAGATAATGAAAAAGATCAAACGAGTTAATTAATCCGTCAACTGCACATATCGACGATTTCCCGGCGGAGGCCCGCATTCAATGTACGCCGCAGCCTTTCAACCGCACTTACCTTGCTATCGGCTAAATTAACACGCAAACATTAAAAGCGCTAAGTGTACTGTCTCTCACTTGTCAGTCAATGACTTAACTTAATTGAATAACTTAACGCCCAAACAATCAGTCATCGCCGCATTAAACGCTCTCTCCGCGTTATGCACAATTTCCACGTGGGTGTGCGTGTGTGTGCGCGCGCGCGCGTGTATACGATCCTCGGTCCGGGCGCACATTATGGTAATGCAAATGATAAATACTCGTTTAAAGTAGCGACGAGAAGGGAAAGTGAAATGAATACCAGCGCGGCCGAGACGATGGTTTCCGACCCCGTGGGCTTGGGCCTGGGTCAAAAAGCGTTTAAAAAATGTTCCCATGGCCTCTCTTGGTATAAAAACGAAGCGCCGCGTTAATCACCCCCAGATGTGCAACTCTTCCCAGCCCCGCCCCGCCCGCCCGGGCTCGCCGGCGCATTACACATACTCGCAGTCGAACGGGTAAGGAATTACGGTTGCCAAAGTTACCGACCGCCGCTCGGCCGCAATACTTTTTTCCGCCTTTCCTCTCTTCCACCAATTATCCTTTCCTCAATTTGCGCGCTAACAGTAGTTACGGCCGCTGCTGCTGCTGCTCCCCCCCCCCTCCCGCCCACCCAATGGCCAACACCTTCGAATTAATTCGGCTTAACTTCTCGGGGGCCGGCTCCCCTCCCCTCACCCGCGCCTCGACTCACTTTCTTGAGCGCGGGCGCGTGCGCCTTGTATCCAACTGAGAACTGCCTCTCGTCCAAGGGGTCCCCCCTCCGCCCGCCGAGGAGATTCACAATTTTTTTTTCATCCTCCCGTAATGGTGGCGAGCCCTCGACGAGATATCCCATTTGTCAATGGCCATCGCAATTAAAAGCGCGCGCCCCCCCCCCTAACGTTCGATCACTCGCGAGACGCGCGGGGCCTGGGAAAAGGAGCTCGTAAAGCGTAATTAAAAGGAGCAATAAACTGAATTCACTAATCGCTGTTCGGTGTTCTTGGGAGGTGGGCGGGGGCCGAGAGATCCGTTGGACTGTTAATATTTACGAGGGCCGATCCGCGACACTTTCGATCGATCCTATTCAATATTTTGCCCGTCGGCCTCCTGTTATTTATGCTTCCTTAACTTGCATCTGACGCGCGGGTATACTCCGGGAAAAAAAGGAAGCTATCGCTTTAATCATCCCGAAAGCCTTTGCTCTTCCACGTATAGCATGAAATCAACGTGCCGAAGGAACAATAGCACGCGCACCAGTTATGGGATATCGAAATCACAGAGATATTGGATACTCTGCCGCGAATTTCTGCTCCAAAGCCTCGCCGCTTCTGCTAACGGAGGGGGAGAGACGCGCGCGCGCGCGCTCTAAAATATTATACACGCACAGGCGCACAGAGAGACACGCGCTTATTCGATTTCACGTATGAAATTAACAACGCCCGGGAACGTCAGCGCCCAGCGGTTACCGCACTACAAGAGCTCCGATAACAAACAACTCGAGGACGGCGAGGCGACAGGAGCATCGAGAGCCACGGGATTTTTGTTTTTATCATGGCTGAGGCTACGGACGGTTTGCCGGGGAAGCTTTAAATTTGCCCGATGCCTCGCCGATTGCCCGAGTTATCCCGATCAAGATTTAAAACCAGCCGCTGTAGAGGTCGATTGCCCTCGGGAGAACTAATCCTTAGCCCTTTCCCCCCTTTTTTTTTTGTTATACCGATCGCTGGCCGAGCTCTCGGTTTGCATCGGCTCGAGCTTTCCCGGGGAGAAGAGGATCTTCCAGACCTGAGACGCAAAATTGATGGCCTCTGCGATATTTTGGAAATTCAGGCTTCCTTCCTTCTTCCCACGGTGACCCACGAGTTATCGACGATTGGGCAAAACATTAATCCAAAGGGTATTTCACTCGGTGCATTATTCAGAGTTCCTTATTTGGAGTTTTTAATATGATATACGCGAAGGTGTGATTTGTATGCGCGCTCGTGTGTTTATATATATATATATATATATATATAAATCTAATACTATATAATTAACTATTGTCATGCTGTGTTCTATAATTTAATCAAAGCATGCGAAAGTACACAACGGCATTACCATTTAGTTGTATTTGAATCTATACAATTAATTATAAACGTCGAATAGTAATATATATATTTATACATATATATATAAATACTGATACTCTAATAACGATGATATTACATTTAGTATTAAATTATTAATTCAATCTTAATTAATCGAAAGTTTGCTCAACTATTAAAAAGATTTGATACAATTAAAATGCATTATTGATTTAAGCACATCGAGTGGGCGAAATAAAGATGCACGACGAATAATTGTTGGCATTAATATTAGAGATGCGATGAGAAAGAAATGGCAAATTTTCACTATTAGGCGCTATTATTTAAATATCAACGAGTATCAATATGGTTACGAGGCGCGCTAAAAATGCAAAAAGTTCAATCTTGACGAAAGAGTAAAAAATCTCGCTCGGCATTGCGAAATATTTTAATACTATAAATTAATAATATCCGGTAATTATTTCCGAATAAAATTTGAATCAATGGAATGACAAATCGATTAGCAGCGAACAATGTTACTTAGCGCAATAATAGAAATGCAATCTAATTAAAAACAATAATTTAACTTCCTTATTAGTTTTGCCGAGCTTATTAATAAATGTACAATTAAATTGCATGTCCCGATGCGTCCCGCAACATCGAAGTTTAATAACAAGCCCAATTCTCCGAGTCCAGAGTTGTTGGCGGGGCTGCAGAGGAGGAGGATAAAGGGGGGTCCGAGTAAAAAACGGACCGATCACTTGCGTTAATAAGTCCGAGTGGGCGTCGGTCAATCGTAGCTCGGGCAGCGGGACTCGAGGATAATACCATCGACCGGGCCATCGTACAACAGACGTTTGGCGCTCGGCATTGGCTTGCCACCAGCTCCTGGGGCCGCTTATCCTAGGGGCCCGGAAGTACCGCGGCCGCGGTGCTCGTTATCGATCGCGTGTTAGGTTATAGGAAGCCAAGTGCCACTCCGCGCGCTGAGCGTCGCTTCTTTTGGAACGCTAAGAAAGCCGAGGGGAAATTACGAGAGTCGCTTTTTTCTCGCAGCGCTGCGCTTTTGCGGGACTCGACGATAAGCCGTAACGAGAGTGGGAAAAAAGCGCTCGTGAATAGAGAGCGACCTCGGCCGAGAGCAAAAATAGCTTCTCTTCGCTGGCTTCTCTCTCTCTCTCTCTCTCTCTCTCTCTCTCCCGATCGCTTATCTTTTTTTATATTTTTGTTTCCCTCGCGCTAGAACTAGACGATGGTGGCAGGGCTCGAGGAAATAATCGTACGCGTTTAGCGAGTATTTTATATGTAATAGACTCAACCCCCTTGGTTGCATTATTTAATATTGTTGCTTGCGATTCCAACGAGGCTGGTTTTGCTATCGGTTCAATTTAATCGTTGAATATTAATCAAACATAAAATGCGGCTAATATGTATTTACGATGCTCGTTTTAGTCGAGGCACTCGAATCGGTAAATTTGTTTATTAATCCTATAACCTCAAGCCTCCAACGTCTTCTCTACTCTTTATCGATTCTAAATGCTCGACATCGAATATCGTGTAATTATAATGGCCAAAAACAAAATATATATATATATGTGTGTGTGTGTATGTGTTTGTTGTACGCGCAAATAAAATCGTGACAAGATATATTTGTTGTGAAACGGGTAATATTCAATCTCGTGAGATTCGCGTCGGAAAGTGAGAAAGTGTCTACACGGCTGAGAGATAAAAAAAATAGAAAAGAAAAAAAAAACTGGCGCGTCAGTCAGGCGCACGTCCTCGTATTTTGTCCGCACTGCATTTGCAACGTGTTTTTCTTTTTAACTTGTCACAAATCGCGCTGGAAGATAAAATAACGAGGCTATAGGTGCCGCGCGGCTAGTTTTCTCCGAATGTGCTCTTGCCTCCTCCATTATTTGAGTGGCAACTCGTGCCTTCTGTTATTACACACACATGCGCGGGCGCGTCGTAAAATCGTTGCGTTGTAAATTAATGGAATTTTTTTTGCATTCGTCGACGGAGCCGGCCTTTATTATTAAAAGCAATCGAGCCATTGTACAGCTTTCGGGACGATGGGTCCGGTGCACGGGGAGCGATATAAATCCTTTAACTTCGCTGCGCAAGCTTCGGATGCAATTTGGCAGGATGTGCATTGTTTTCCAATCCGTTGCATTGGTGCGGCGCGGCTGCGAAAGGAGGCGGCGGATGACTTTTTCTCTCTCTCTCTCTCTCTCTCTCTCTCTCTCTCCTCGGACCCGGTAGAGCGAGCGGCTCCTTCTTGCGAATTCAAGAGCCGCGCTTGGCCACCGCAGCCGTGGATTCCCGATCAATTATCGCCTCCTATCGAGGCTCTTGAAAATGTATTTCCATTTGGCTTTGGATTTCTTGGCTCTTAGCGATTCCGCGTACAATCTTCATCAAGGCTTTAGCCCTTGATCCCGGTGTTTTTTATTGGGCGCTCCAACTCCTAACCGTATTTCTAACTCTAACCTTTGAATTATCTTTCCTCTTCCTTTTCGATTTTCTCCCTCGTTCTTCTTGCTCGATCCCGCCCTGGGCTCGCGCTTTTTCCAATCCTCGGCTTGCCGCCGCCGCCGCCGTTGCTTCATCTTCTTCTTCTTCTTCTTCTTCTTCTTCTTCTTTCGTCTTATCTGCACTTTCCTCGACTATTTGGCCCAAGTCGTCGTCTATCTCTATTGCGCCTCGAATTCAGCCGAAAACTTTTCTCTCTCGGCTCCTCCTATCTCACCGACGCCATCGTTCGAACTTAAGTTAAAGCCAACACTTGATGCCGGCCGTTTGTCCTCCGATGACGCTTAGTGCGCTCGTTACAATTTTACACTAGATAAATTATTTTTTTCCCCTCGCGGCCTCTCCCTCCTCTTTTCCTCTCCTCTACGGCACTTTTGAACTACCGGCCATCCGACTCGCGTGAATTTTTAACTTTCGACGAATTATTATCGCAATTACTCCACTGCATCCACACGATTCTAATAAGAAGAGAATTCGTAGTTAATTGTTTTAATTTTTATGACGTCGCGGCCACAATGCGATACGCACATGACTTAAGAGCTCAATTTAATCGATGATAAAATCACAAGTCTCGCCTCTGTTGCCGCGTATTCGTTTGCCTATTAATTTACATCTCGCTATTATCTATACGAGCATCGTCTTAATAGCTTCAAACGAGTTGAAATGATAACGTTTTTACGAATTTACACGCTCGCGCATTTGCGTGAATTTTGATTGGCGAATATACGAAATGACCTGTCGAGCGATCCTTAATTACGTGAAATTTGCATTAAAAGCCACGTCCGTAACGAATGGGCATAATATGTAATATTCATTTTTGGAATATTTAGTTGGCTTACGCGTAAAAAATGAATGGAATATTGAAAGAAAAAAAAAAAACGACAATTCATCGAGCGTAGACGCGATGCCAATAGATTGCACGATGTAACGAGTGCTAATTGCATTTTGAATAATAATTGAAAAACGCTGCTTCGTAATTCAAGCCGTGTAATGTTTCGTAACGGAATATCGTGCCGAGAAGAAGCAAATGACAGGAGCGTAGGAACCTCATATAGGTGGCTTTGTCAAAGTTTTAAAATAACTTTTAATCGTAGGGGCAAAACAAAAGCCAACGGGGCTGGCGAGGGAAGGCGGAAAAAAAGGGGCAGAGCGTTTTAATAAGTGCTCGTTACCATTTGTCTCCGTTACCAAAGGGAGACAATCCTCGTTTGCGCTCGGAATAAAAATAATGCGCGGATAATGCCGCACGCTAAAATATTTATCATTCGGTATCACTTCGTATCACGGTACGTAAAACCCCGTTGATATTGTTTATCGAGTATCGAGGCGCGCTTAACAACAAACGCTCTCGTATCGGTACGCGTCTGTGCATGCGACCGCATATCCAATCGGCGCACCGCTTGAATTATTTGATAATTATGAATCTCATTGTCCCAATGGTAATTCGCATTCGCGAGATCTGCGACGATTAAGGAATTTATCCGCGATCCTCTGGCGCTATCGCTTTACTCTACCGTGAAACCCTTTGCCAAAGCCAGTGTAGCATTGTTAAAAAATACATCGTCGATGGGCTTTAATTTTGCCACGGAAGAATGGCATCCCGTTAAAAGCCATCGGCCATTCTCAGCAATAGGCAGACGACGGTCGAGGCTAAAAAAACCGACACTCTTGCCAGTAAAGTAAGCGTGAGATTAAGCGTAGTCCCCTCGCGGGTAGCGGCGGTAGGCGACGAGAGTTTTTATCCAAACATTTTTACCAAAGTCTGGCGCGCGGTAATTTTACACAACGGGGCCCCGGCTCGCAAAGGACGCGGCCAGGAATATCTTCTCCATGGGAGTGTAAAACGGTTATTTATATCCCGGCGATTGTGGTCGAAGCGTCTATTAATCACGAGGCATTATGTAGCGCACGCACTTGTGTTTCCTAGGGCGCATTATTCGCGCGACCGGGCGCCCCCCCCCCGCCCAGGATCCTTCATTAGCCGCGTTAACGGACAAGGATCGAGCGGTAGATCACCGCTGATTAATCGATGCACAAGAATGCCTGGGCCGGAGGATCGACTCAAGGTTAGTCGGCCGAATCGGAGTGTTTTACGCTTAGCGGTGGCCTATTGCTCGACGTCCAGTCTCTTCTCTGCCTTTGGTCGATCTCCGCGATTCAGCGGAAATTCCGTCGCCGGACGTGGTAGGCGACATCGTAGGATTGCCGAAGAGGTCTCTAGGGGTGAGGATCGATTGGCCGAGGGTTACGCCTTGGAGTGTCGTCTCCGGGGGATAGGAAGCTTAGAAGATGACCGGTCGCCGACGAGGCGCGGCCGAGCCATCGAAACTACGCGACTGCCGATGAATGGGCTTCTTCCGTGTCCCTCCCTCCCGCCCCTTTTGCATCGGGTGGATTACGGTCTCTTCGCGCGCACCCCCGGGCTCGACTTTGTCCTCGCGCACCGGCGGTCGGTCGGCTTCGTAAATTCCGGTCCCGAGTCCGCTATAGGAATGGATAACGTCGACCCAAGTACATCTGGTGGCCCCCTTGCACATACGCTGACCGAATTGCGGGAACAATTGCTGCCTCCAGCTCCGGCTCCGGCTCCTCGAAAAAGGTATACGAGACGCTTTCCTGTCCGTTCGAAGCTTCCCAGCCAGCCTTTGACAAAGCTAACGCAATTAGCTCGGAATTTTATTCCCGGGCGCCCCCTTGGCCGCAAGGGCGTTGCGTTAATGCACCCCGAGAGAAAGAGCGGCGGGGCAAAAGTGCGTAATTAATAATTTTATCGGTAGCCCGTTGCATTAAGATATTATCGGCGCTTAATCGCAATAAGGCCCGCGCAATCTAGTGTACGATCTCAATTGTCCCTGTTAAACGTGAATTTGTACGATTCCCAACAATGGCTTGGTAGAAAGGGAGGAAAAAGTTTTTTCATAAAATAACCAACTATTCAGGCCGTGGTAAAACAAACAAATTTTTTTTTTTATCAAACACTTGAAAATGTGTTTTACATCCATTGTTTCGAATAAAACAGTATTTCATTATTTTTATACACAATATAAAGACTTCTTTTTTAAATGTACGCAAACAAATTGAATTACTTTTTGGCGCAGTGTACGATAATTGATCCTTTCAATTAATATTATTTTTTTAATTTGCGACTGCATTGTTGATAATTTCAAAAATTAAAAAACAAAAAAAAATGCCACCAAAAGGCCGGGAAGATTGTTTACGTTAGATAAGCAATTTTCAATGCAGTTTAAGATAATGTCAATGCATTTAACGATATATATATATATATATTTAAATATAGGGAACGAAAGGAGAACGTAAACACACTCGTGGTACGCGAAAATATTTGTCAAAGAATTTCATTCCCACCGAAAGCGATTGGCCAAATTGTACGTACAATTTTTCAAAGTCAAAAATATCCAAGCGACTCTAAAGGAGGATATTTTGATGAAAAACAGTGAAATCCTAATGCTGGTAATTTTGCGAGCACAGCAGTGGCGTGCGAGGAAGCGATTCATTCGTCTTGCGAAAGGAGGAGTAAAAGTAGAAAAACAGGTGAAAGATGTTGGTCGTATGGGTGCGTTAAAAATGGAAAGCTCCGTACGATTGGGACGGGCGATCGTGAAAGGAGGAAGAGCAGCAGCAGCAGCAGCAGCAGCAACGCCAACGAGAGAGCGTTAACGAAAATAATTCATCATCGGTGGACGAGTAGGGGGGAGCCGGGGTAAATCCGCGCTTAAACGTCGAGACCTCGAGGCCTTAGTCGAGGGCTGAAAGTGTCCGGTCCGGAGAAGCTGGCTGGCAGTCCTTAGGGCAGAGGGCGTCCTGGGGGGGGGCAGGAGGAGGAGGCTCGTACGCGGACCGCGCGAGGCTGCGCCGGAGAACGGAGGGAAGCTCCGGAGCGAGACTCGGGCGCGCGGCGGCCGGACGAGAGATGGCGCGAGTCTCGGCCGCCTCCGCAACCTCGAGCCGGGTTCCGGCGTTCCTCGGTCTCGAGGCGCATGCGGAGTCTCCGTTCCCCTCCGCCGAGGCGCCAGCGCTGCTCGGCGCGGGGAACGCGCGGACCCCGAGAACCAGCTCGAGGCGAAAGCATCGGCAGACATCGGAGGGAGCGGAGAGGATAAGCCGCGGCAGCAGCAGCAGCAGCAGCAGCAGCAGCAGCAGCTACCGAGCGGACCGAGAGGACGTCGTCGCTACTCCCGTGCAGCTTCCCCGCGGCCTGCGAGCCCCCGCTCCCAGCTCTGCGTGCGTTCCTCCTGCCCGCGCCGCCCCTGGCGTCGCCGCCGCCGCCGCCGCCGCCGCCAACCGTCGGCAGAGCATCGGCTTCCAGTCGCGGACTCCCCGCGAGACGCACGGGCGCGCACCCAAGCGGATCCTCACGGGGGCGATCGCGACGGCGGCGGGCGAGCGTCCGAACTATTCCGAACGGTGGCCTTCGATCGCGTCGAGCAGCGAGAGAGAGAGAGAGAGAGCGAGCGAGTTCGCTACTGGCGGCTCGGATCCAGATGTGCCAGGGCACGGCGGCGCCTCGTCTGACCCTCGCTGCTGTCGGCGCCGAGGTAACCGGGTAAGGCACCCCGATCTCCGGCTGGCTCCTCCTCGCGGCCCGACCGACGAGTCCCTCTCCGAAGGGCAGGAAGGGCCAGGCTCGTGGGTGTGTGCGTGCGTCGGGACGACGAGTGCGGGGGGCAGCTGCCGCCGCCGCCGCCATGGCCGCGCACACCAGCGGTAGCAGCAGCAGCAGCAGCAGCAGCAGCAGTAGCTACAGCAGCATCTACGAGGAGGACCTGCTGGTGGAGGAGAAGGAGGAGTCCCTCCGCGGAGGCGAGCCCGACGATTTGGAGGTTAGGTCGGGCGGCGATGCCGAGGATCGCGGCAGCACCTTCTACGAGAAGCTTCGGCGGCGATGGCTCAGGACCACGACTCCCTCGGAGGTCCTCGTCGACAACCCCAGGCTAATAGTCGAGCGCCAGGGAAGGGCCCTCAACGTCCGCATACCTTACGCGGGCGAGACTATGACCTGGAGCTGGAACTTCAAGTTCGCCACCAAGGGTAAAGCCGACCGAACGCGTCGACATTTTCTTTCTCCGGAGAGCACCGCTGCGGATTCCCCCCCCCCTCCTCTGCCTCCTGCCCCCCCGCCCCCGCCTCGCTCGCCAATGCGGCCAGCGACTCCTCGCCCGCTCCTCTTTCTCCTTCGGCTCGAGCTCGCGCCCGACACGCTTGTGTGTACAACTCCACCTCTATTTATTGTTATTGTTTACACTATCGCAGGCTCAGTTGACACACTAGCGCCAGTCCTTCCCTTCGCTTCTTTCTTCTCTACTCTCGATTCTCGATACATCCACGGGCCCACGGAGTACGCGTTATCGTATTCCTCGGCGAGTCTTCGCATCGACTTTTCAGAACGCAAACACATTTTAACTGCAACGAGCTTATTTTAAGCCCGCTCCCTCCCCACTCGTACCTCGTTCCCATGCACGATCTCCTGGGCCTTGAAAACGTTATACCCATTGCTTTATAATTTCTCGCAAGTGAAAAATCAACGATTTAATATCCAGGCTTATTTTTACACACGCTTTTCACGTGAAATCTAATTTTTATCTCAATTTACTACTAACTCTACGCCAACTTTCAGCCTCGGTCCAACTATTGATTGCTAATTTGATTTTGATATAATTCTATTCGCCAGTCACGAGCAATTGTTTGTTAATTAGTAACGTATTTTTTTGTTTGTTCAATTTTTAGGTCCAAAGTACCTAAGAAATGTGAGCCTAGTGTTGGACAGCTATCGTGACAATTTTAGCATTAAGTCCGTTGTATGCGATTCCATTTCCAACGACAACCTTTGCCTCCAAGAGTTCGAAGTATCGAGCAATGGACTGGCCTCTGACAAGAAGTCCAGAACTCGCAATTACACAACGGAGATTCAGTTCAAGGCATCGGAGACTGGCACTTACTGCCAAGACGTAATATTCAATTTCAGCGAGGGGCCAGCAGTGCGTCGCCAGCTTTGCGTCGACTGCGTGATGCGAGAGGACCTGAACCGGCTGGAGGCCGCGCACGAATACCTCCTGTATCTGACCCAGCAGAGCTCCCAGGGCCAGAAGACACCGATAGTGCCGTTTAAGTCGCCGTTTGTGCCGGAGCGCGAGCCTCGGGAGGTCAAGCTCTGCCGGTTTTATCCCAAGCCCGAGCTGAACACCTTTTACTTGACCCACACGACCCTCAAGGAGATCGGCCTGGATCCCAAGAACTACAGGAGGAAGCTCCACGAATTGGTCAGCATAGAGGAGATGGCGAGACGCGAGCAGATCGCGAGATACAACGAGGTGACGGAGCTCAGATTGTCCAACAACTACATACTGGCCTCGGACATGGACGGCTCGACGGTCGCCAAGTACGCCGCGCCCGGAGAATTATTCGCCCAGGTAAGAGATATCGTAGTGCTCTAAGAAGTGGAAGGGTAAGAAAGAAGGAAGTGAGGCGGCTCTGAGGCGGACAGAGATTAATCGTAGACCCCGGTCTTGCGCTGGTGGTCGTGTGCGTGTGCGCAGTTGCCCCTGGGCCGGGAGGTCTCGGAGGACACGAAGAGCGGCCGGCTGCTGCTGCGCAGCTGCAACAGCCTCCTCGTGCAGAAGATCCAGTTCGGGAAGGGCCAGGGCGCGCGGCCGACCCTCAGCGACAAGATATTCGAGGCGCACGTTGAGGACAAGTGCAATCACACGATCTACGCCCGGCTGTCGAAGGAGTGCGTCGAGCATCTCGGCCTGACTGCCGAGACCAACGTCAAGATGCACGTGCAGTTCGTGATGAACAGGACGCCGTTCTGCGAGTGGCGGCGGGCGATCGACGCCCTGCCGGACACGAGGCTCGTCTTCCCGGAGGCCCGGCTCGAGAAGAAGCTCGACCTGCCCAAGTACCTCAGGTGCAACAGCATCTGCAGGAGCATCCACCTGAACAAGCGGCAGAGGCTCACCGTGGCCCTGGCGATGGCCCGCGTCGGCGTGGAGGCCCTGCCGCCGATCCTCGTCCTCGGGCCCTTCGGCACCGGCAAGACCTCGACCATCGCCCAGGCCCTCAAGATACTCCTCGTGCGCGACAGGGCCAGCACCGTGATACTCTGCACCCACAGCAACAGCGCCGCCGACCTCTACGTCAAGGACTTCTTCGACGTCTGGTACAAGGAGAAGAAGAACCCGAGGCTCAAGCCCCTGCGCATCTACTACAAGGGACGCGTGAGAAATACGGTGAGTCTCTGGGGGCTTTGCTCTCCCCTCCTTATCTATTCTACTCCGCCCGGGATAAGAAAGCTGACTCGCGCCGGGCTCTTGGGTTGATGAAAAAAAAAAACAGGTCCACCCGACGGTGCGGGAGTACTGCCCCTCGGACGAGAACGGCCGCTTCCGGGACCCGACCAGCGACGACGTCGCCAGCTGCGGCCTCATAATCTCAACCCTGGCGACCTCGAGCTACCTAACGGGCCTGGACCTCGAGCCCAGCCACATAATAGTCGACGAGGCCGCCCAGGCCCTGGAGTGCGAGGTCCTCGCCTGCCTGGCCCTCGCCACCAAGCGCACCCGGATCATCCTGGCCGGGGACCAGATGCAGCTCGCCCCCGAGGTCTACAGCGACCTGGCGCGGGAGCGGGGCCTCGGCACGAGCCTCCTCGAGCGCATCCACCTCATCTACGAGGCCGACCACCCCTGCAGGATACAGCTCTGCAAGAACTACAGGGCCCACGAGGACATCGTCAAGCTGACCTCGGACCTCTTCTACGGGGGCGAGATCGAGGCCGGGGCCACGCTGCCCCGCCACCCGACCCTCGCGCCCCTCACCTTCTACGCCTGCCAGGGCATCGTCATGCAGGTAATCGATCCTCGCGATACGTCCAGGCGTGCTTAGAGAGAGAGAGAGTGAGAGAGAGAGAGCGGAAAGAAAAACCCCCGAACTCTTCGGCCCAGGGCTCCAACTCCACGGGCTACTACAACAACCTCGAGGCCTGCGAGATCGCGGAGCGCGTGGCCGAGCTTAGGCGCAACTGGCCGACCGAGCAGTGGGGCCCCTACAACGAGGGCTCGATCGGCGTCCTGGCCCATTACGCCGAGCAGGTGTTGCGCATACGCAGCGAGCTCCGCAACAGGAGGCTCTTCAACGTCTCGGTGGAGCGGGTCCTCAACGTCCAGGGCAAGCAGTTCACGGCGGTCTTCATAAGCGTCGTCCGGACGCGGCACTGCAGCCGACACTCGGCCGAGCGCCAGCTCAGCGACTACGGATTCCTGACCAACCCCCGGCTCCTCAACACCGCGGTCACCCGAGCCAAGAGCCTCGTCGCCGTCGTCGGCGACCCCGTCGCCCTCCTCTCCATCGGTGAGTCTCGGCCCTCTCCACCCACCTTGTGTACAATGACCCCCCCACCCCGGAGGGCCATTAATCGATTAGACCGCCCGATAACGAATGACCGCCGGCCCCCGCCCAATCCCGCAGGTTCCTGCAGCAAGCACTGGCGCCGCTACCTGAGCTCGGCCACCGTCTACGGCATCGACGCCCAGGAGCTCGACTTCCACCTCAACCAGGTCCAGAAGCTCTCCACGACCCCGGCCCTCAACCCCCTCGCCAAGGAATTCGTCCCGCGGAACGGCACCCAGACCAACAATCCCTACTGGATCGAGTACGTGCCCATGCCCATCAATTACCCGGTCATACACTGCACCGTAGAGACCGGCGGAGTCCTCTGATGAGTCTGCCTCTCAGGCTCCCACACCCCCCCGGCCCGAGCCGGGCCCGCCTCGTGCCCAGCTCCCGAGGGCGGCCCCGACGCCTCCTCATCCGCGCCTCTGCCCGCAACCGCAACCCTATACACACACACACACACACATACATATATATATATATATATATATATATATATACAATAATACACCCAAACACACACACACACTTATATATAAATATATATATAAATACATGACACGAGTGCATAGAAATGCACGCGCGCACACAAGTATATATACATAATACATATTAACGATATGAAAATATAGTTGAAGTAACTATAATTTAAATACGACGAACGATACGAAGCCCGGCACTAGTTTTATTTTACATGACCTTACATTATCCCAAATTCTTATCGTTTGACTCGCGACATTTTGCCTCGTGCTACATTTATTATTATCAATTTTACTTCCATGATCGCGCGGACACGCACACGCGAACACAATCACGCGGACACACGACCCCCCCCCCCGACATTGTTGATTTCCATCCCTCTCTTACTTTTGTATCGCATATGTAAGTTTTAGGCACGTCCATTCCTGTGTATTATAATAGTAATCATTGTAATGTAATTGACACAAGAGATTCGTCGAATAAAGATAGAATATATAAGTTGTTCTAATTGCTCTTGCTTTATTCTTCATCCTGTCTTCGTTCTTTCCTACAATTGGCCTTCGTTAACTCCACACGTTTAGTCCATTGGTTTTTTTTTTTTTTTTATCTTCAGCCCCATTTTTCTTTTTTTACATCAATCTTGAAGCAAAACGTTAGCATTCGGCATTTTAAATCTATTCGACATCAATTTTGATCGTTCGTAAAATTTAAGTAGCTCTGTGCTTTTATTTTATTGACTTTATTTTATTTATTTATTTTTTTTTTATTAGAAATCACAATCCATGTATCTTCTTTTTTACTGCCTAATTTTTTCGCCCTAGCGTCGACATTTAATAATTCACGTTCGTATTTTTTCAATAAGCGTTAAAAATAATTAAAATGCATTATCAACTTTTAATCTCCTCCATAATTACGTATAATAATAATGATGATGATAATAATAATAATAATAATAATAACATGGGCATTAATCTGTTTTTACAAGCATTCGGGGGGATGGTTTCATTAGATGCTCGCATTATGAGACCACGTAATTTGAAATTACCTTATACCAAGATGAAAATAAACGCGCTCCAAGTTTACCGCGCGTACCTCACGATTTATAATTTGATAAAAGTAGGCAGTTAAATAGATTGCTTAATCAATCGGTTATTATTATAGTGATATACTTTATTAATGCTCCGTGTCAACGTCTTGGGGGTTTTACGAGCAAAGAGCCAAATCTCATTAAAATACAAATTTACGTATAAGTGAAAGTTTCGTTTGAAAGGCCCCTAAGTATCGGCTCGACTGCACCAGTCACCGATTATATACATCAAATACAATTAAGGCCACGACTAGAGGGGAGCGGCACGAGATGCCTAGCAATGGTTAAAGGCACTTTCGCGCGCTTAATGATGATAATAAAAATAATAACAACAACAACAACAACAACAACAACAATAATAATAATAATAATAATAACGACGGCGATATTACGCCGCGCTAAAATTGAAAAGTAAGTTTCGCTGGGCGCTCGCGCGAGCAAGGCGAACTCAAACATTCGGCGGTCGGGGTTGTAGAAATACGGAGTTTTCAATAGCCAACGATTCCAATAAAATCAGGAGGTTTTATAACCGGGACAAACGAGCGGCTGACATTCATCCGAATGGGCTCTCGATCGCAGTACAACAACTGTAAAACAATCGGCAACTCGAGCGCGAAGGAGCCTCGAGCGTCAGCGAGTTTCCAGCGAAGGCCGAGAGCCGAGGATGGCCAACATCTGCGTTTAATCCATTAGCGGAGCGACTGTCCTGCCCTCGGAGGCCGGCGGTTATCGCCGAGGGCACGAAAAGCCACCCCCGAGTCGGCGTAAAAGCGACACGGGGGAGCTCGAGAGTCTCGAGCGCCTCTTGCCCCTGGGGCCCAGACCTGGGAGGCTTGCTCGAGCTCGTCGAGTGCCGGGAGGCCCGTCAACCGGTGGCTCTCCGTTCCTCGGCACCGGGGCGAATCTTCTTCGACTCGCGGAGGCAATTTTCCGCGTTCCCCGAGCTTCTTATCCCATCCGGCTCGTCGCTCTCCTCCTCTCCCCCCTACCTGACTCGACCCCGGGCACCCCGATACTTCGGACACCTCCACCGGGGGAGAGAACTTTTTTCAACCGCGTTCGGCATCGATTACCATCCGGATGAATATATTTTCACCTCTGCTTTCAATAACGATTCGGCGTGCCTCTTCTCTTTCTTTCTTCTTTCTTTCAATATTAAAATGTCGGTCTCGATGCGCGTTTGCCGAGGAATCCTCGCTTATTCGATTGTTGCCCTGCTTATCGCCAAGGGGGACATTTTTACAGCCGAACGGATTCCTCGACGAGAGATTTCTGCAATGCTTTTTCTTCCCCCTTGCAATTTATATATACGCGCGCTTAAACTCATTTAAGAACTCATTAATACGTAGGCGCGTGATAATGCACGATAGTTTACTTTTAATAGTGGGCGGCTGTAATTCACTCCGCCGAGATCAATTGCTTCTTTAAACTACTGCAAATGCATTCGTTGATTTAATTATTCTCCATCGATAAAGTAACCGTTGATTAATTAAAGAGATTATCCCCGTACGCATGCAAACAAATATGTATAATTAATATGAGGTAAAGGTGTACGTGATTTAATAATTAAATAGTGACTTACGGTCTCAATGCACTGCTTTATATTATTTAATGCCGCCTTTTGTAATTAATATACCTATCGTAAACATTTTTGTTAATTTTTTTTTTCTCTCCATTTTTTACTAAAAAATACAAGAATTGCGTGGAAAATTAACGCGAAAATCATTCGAATTTGCATACTTACACATTCCGTATATTTTAAAAATTCATCGGCGTATTTCTTTCTTATCTTTTTTTTTTTTTTTTAGTTTATTTTGTTGTTGTTGCTATTTTTTATTAATAAAAGCAGCTGTTTTTCGAATTAGAAAACTTACCGATAAATATCATCGATCACGCTCCCGTTATGTTCGCATGACTTAAATTTCAATTCGCAAAAAGCTGTAACGCGATATCATTATATTTTTAAACTCCAATTCACCCAAAAATTGTCGAAGGATATAAAAGAGAAAATAGGTCGTAAAATAAAAAACATAATTTTCAGTTTTTGATCGCGAGCGAACGATTCGATAGCCGTTAAGGCGATTGGAGTTGGAGGTGCAACTGACCGCTAAAATATGAGAAAAATATGAACGACCAGTGGTATATCGTAATTATGAGCAATTGATTATTTTTAAAATGGAAAATAACAAATGGGTTGAGAATAAGGATATACTAAATCAGTATAATGTCTAATATACGTAATACCGTCGTTTGTCCGATCGCGACGGTCGATATTTGTAAAATTGTTTTCCATCGTACAGAATTTATACATTTAAACTTCAGAATTAAAAAATTTCAAATTTATCTTTGAAAAAATGCAGTGCAAAAATATAATAGCTTATATTTATATTTACATTATTGATATTATCAGCGTAACCAAATACTTACATTGTAAATAATAAATTTTAAAGACAAAACAATATTGAACAATAGTCAGAGACATTCGATGAATTCACACGGATTGATTTTGAAGTCGAGAACGATTAGGTTTTTCAAGAAAGCGATATCTAATGAACTTCGTTCAATGTTTCGGGATAGTTAAAGGCAATTAGAAATATAAGACGAGAAAAAAACCTCCGCGTAATAATTGATATACAAGTTATAATTAAATATATATTGAGGCTTCATTTTTCATAGAATCGATATACTTACAATGCAATTGAGCGACGTGCTCGTTTTATTAAATGAAATAATGATGATTTTCAGCGTATCGAAACTTGCGCATTGTTACGTAATATGTAAATCATTAATTGGACGAATTTTTGGATTTTTATTCCAAAGGCGCAACGCGTCGTTAATTCGATGTTCCCTTCGTTCGATGGAGGGGGGGGGGAACAGTCGTTCTAAAAATAAATAAAGCCGCCAGCGGAATCGCCAAAGTATTCGATATCGTTTGAGTAATTCATTATTGTGTATGTATCTCTAATCCATACGAACTTTTCCTCGGAGTACCGTGGCTAAATTTCCCTGCTAAGCTATTCCCAGAAATTGCCAGGAATACCTAAATACTTTTCCCAGTGTTTGATAAGCCCTGATCGTTTTTATTCCCTCTCGGCACCTTCCCTTACTACTTCGACTCAGCTGTTTTTTTTCCCCCTCAGTTGCGTCCAAGGCAGCTCACCTTTCTTCGGAGCCTCCTCCTGTCCCTTCCGCTCATCATTCCTCCTTCGCTCAACGGCTTCCGTCTCCAGGACTGCCGAGTCCGAATCACGCGCTCGGAGGCACTTTTCCCGAGTTTCCCGTTCGAGATGCGCCTGCAATGAATCGGGCGCGATCCGATTGTTTCGATCCTTCAATTTTAATTGCCGCGAATGTTTTCGGTGGAAGGCGATTTTTTTCTTCGCTTGCTTTCTTTTAATTCTCCAGCGCGATACGGGACATTGATATCACGCAATTGACCGAGAGTGCCGTTGATGAATTATAGGTTACGTTATGGCTTTCTGATTCTCGGTACAACAATACTTACCGGTCATTGGGAAATTCTGTTATAAAAATTATTTATAACTTATGATATATATATATATATATATATATATATATCTATTTATTTATTGTATTGTATTTATACTTTTTTTTTCTCTTCGAAATAATGAAAATTGATTCGATAAATTATTTGCTGTTAATTACTTTTAGCTGTCACGATATAACCAATGATGGTGAATTTATACCCGGTATATTTATATTTATGAGCGATGAATGCTATCGACAACTGTCTTAACTATTCATACTTGCACCAATATATATCAGTTTATATGTCTCTATTGACAACGATTCAGCCACCAATGAAAGCCTAATTATCAATATATATATATTTAATATTTAAATAAGCAAAGCAAACAAAACTTTATATTTAAAAGGAAGCTCTCTGTAAATCGAAAATCAATTAATTGTTTTGGTTACTTTATATGTGTATGCTAAAGCATATATTTATAAATTTATAAATATCGTTTATATTTATGAATTTTTGAATGGAGTTTTAGAATTTAATAAATAGTTCGTGCCGATATAATAATACCATTTATAACATCAATTATTGCGCTTACAATGAAAGTTTCACGAATTATTGTAGATAGTTATGTATTGTAGATAATAAACATGTGTTTGTGTAATTTTTAATGCCCTTATAAATAGGTTAGAAATATTTTCATAAATTTAATATACAATAAGTAACAAATAATCGACAAATTAAAAATAAAAGCTCTTTAGTTTTAGCGAAAAATTTCAAAAGTTATATTTGAATTCGTATAGTTATATGATAGTCGGTCGTAGGTAGAGTTAAGGTTTTTATCGTGAAATTTCTTTGTTTATGGTACTTTATTGGGTTTATAATAGATGTTACAATTATAGAAATAAACTGGATATTTATAATTTCTATCTATGTAATTTTAACAAAAATGAATTCTCATCATTTATTGCATTTTAAAGAACTTTCATTTTTATTTCAAATCAATGTATATTACACCTTTAGTTTAGAATTAAACTATATGTATATATAAATTTATCAATTACAAGCAGGGGTAACATTTTTATTTTTTAATTTAGATGAAAATTAAAATGTTCTGTTAAATTGTTATGTTTCCAAGTAATAACAGATATTTTATTCGTAGTTATGAAAGCTACTGTTTTCCCGTGGGAGTTGTAAAAATACTTTTTCATTAATAATTTGCTTTATTTTGATAAATGAACGTAAACGAACGCGTAATTTACTAGGATTTGTTTTTGGCTCTTAATACAAAATCAATATTTCGATTATTTTTAATTGTTAAAATTTGAATATTCTTCTCGGACTTGTTAATTTTGCCCAAATGAATATTTACCCGCTTCCTCCTTCGATAAACGACAATTTTACTTAATGGCAATTACGTGGTTGCCGCGTCGTCGTATCGAATTAAATGCAGCTTTTTTCAGGGCGCTTTATTAGAGAGTCGCATCAAGTTTAGCTGCCGGCCATTTCCGCATTTTTAAGATTGCCAATGTTGGGCTTGGCGCTGAGCGAATGCGAAATTGTGCGAATTTCCTCGATCTTTCGAACAATGGGATTGGCTTCTGTTTTACAACAGGATTTGCCCGTTCAATGGACCCGACTAGGCTTAGAATGCGACAAATTCCTCGCAAGACTATTATCAGCCAGCTGGTATTGTAGCCGAGGGAAAATTCAGAGTGGGTAGTAATAGTCGGCGGGAGCTCCGGCATTCAATGGAAAATGTATCCAGCATCGGCGGAACCCGATCAATTCGGTGTAAATTTATCAGCTGCTTGGTTTAAATTGCCGTTACTTGCCTTTCTTATTTCATTTCTAAACCCCTCTGCCCCCCCCTAAAGCTCTCTCGCGACATCAATGCAATCCAGCCAAGGGTTGGAAACGCTTACTTATTAACACGGGGGGGCGGAGCATTGGGCCCGGCTATAAAAAGTCCGCGCGGAAGGAAGAGCTTCGAAAATAATCGAGGCGAGTCGCCACGCCGAATCTCGCGAAAGAGGGGATAATCGACTCCTTGACCCACCACCCACCCACCCCCAGAGCAAGTGGAACGCGTAACTTTCTGATAATTCGGTTTCATTTTCCAACGACGGACGTGGCGAATTTTAAGCGACCGCTTATTAAGCGTAATAATTCTTGGGCGAAAAGAAGCCCGCATTGTACATTCGGGTATCGAATAGCTCGGGAGCTTAACGGGGGTCACTCGACACCCTTATATTAAATCGCGATATTAAATTCGCAAGATCGCACCCGAAGGGCTCGCGACTGCAAGGGACATTAATCAGCATCGGTTGTCGGGGCGAATGGGATTTTCTCGAGGCAGCCGTAATGGAGTCGCGACAATGGCTCGGAGCTCCCTCGGTCTTCCGGTCCGGTCGTCGCTACCGCTGCTTCCCTGGGCGCCTCCCTCCCCCCTGGAGAAGACGCGCGACTCCGCCAGGAGTTGGCCGTTGGACGGGAGGAGGAGGAGGAGGAGGAGGAGGAGCCAGCCGTCGAGGAATAAAGCGATCTCGTTGAGTTTTTGTCGGGGCGCGCGTCGCAGGATCAGCGGTAACAAAACGGAAATCGCGCTCGGGCGACACCAGGGAGGAGCAATAATCCAAGTTAGGGTCGGCCGGCCGAAGGGAGAGTCCTGGCGAATAAGAAAAAGCTCCAAATGGGACGTCGGGGAGCCCGGGAGAATGGATTGCTCCGGTCCCCGTGACTCGCCACCTGAACCTCCTGCCGCGGCTCCTCCTTTAAAGGAGCTAATGATGTTTGTTATGGAGCGCGAAGCGCTTTAAATTTAACGCGACTTAATTCGCGTTATTCGAGCGCATTAATGGCCGCTTAAAGCGCTTTTTACGCTGCTTTATTTATCCGCAATCGTTATGACTAATGCCCAAGATGTGGCCTCGTTAATTAGGGGCTTTGGATACGAGGCTTTGTACGAGGCCGTACACGTAGCCATTGTTGCATTAGCTCTGCCGGAAAACCGAAGGCACTCGATAAATGCGTTGTAGAATGTGCTCGGGCTGCTTTATCGTCGAGCCCATATTAAATGCTAAGTCGTCGTCGTCGTCGTCGTCGTCGTCGTCGTCGTCGTCGTCGTCGTCGTCGTCGTTGTTGGCCGACGTAAAACTACGGCTGGCTTTATTTCCGAGCGCGAAGCCAAGCGTTAGCTCGGCGATAAAAAGGCCAACCGTCAATATTTAAAAAGGCCGATCTCGCTGCGTAAATCGAGGCGAATCGTACACGCGAGCCCAGAGCTGATTTCCAATTGGAAATTAATCAGGTCTAAGCGTGGCTTTCCCATTATCCCCACCGTTCGATTATCCAACGTGCAGCGTCGGTGTTTTTCGAGTAACGCTCCTCTTCCTCGCTCCATTTTCTCCCAGGGGGGTTCCTTCGATTAAAGCCGAACGGCGCGTCGCCGTTCGGCCCGATAATTCGGCACGTAGGCGGAGGCGAATGTTCGGGGGGCCGCGTGGGGGTGGGGGGGGGGAGATTCCAGCATCGCAAAGAGGTTAGCTTACCTCCTGAGGGTCGCCAGCCGGTGCTCCTGGGCGCTTATGAAGCCGTGGAGGGTGTCGATGAGGACGGACTCCGTCTCGAGGAGCTCCTCCATGTCGACGAGGGCCGTGTAGAGCTCGGCCCTGGCGACCTGGAGGGACGCTGCCACCGCCGTCATCCAGACGAGTAGACACAAGCCGCGGCGCGGCGACATCCCGGGTGCTCTGGGCTCCTCGCTGAAACGAAAAGACAGACGAGCCGCTTATATTTGCGTCCCTTTGCTATTCATTACCGGCGATGTTCGCGCCTCGCTGTTTTGACATCGGCTTCCCCCACCCCATCCCCCCTCCCCCGGTAGCCCCATCCCCGTCTAACTCCGACCCTCTCGAGCGAAAAGAGAGCGGGATTTGACCAGGGCGATTGCCGGGGATTCGTGACCCTACCGACTCTCTCTCTCTCTCTCTCCCTTTCTCTCCCTCCCTCTCTCTCGCTCGCCCTCTTTCGCACGACGAAGCAGGATTACAAATAAAATGACAGTCTGGCTTAAGTAACGCTGGATCGAAGTTTTGTGTTAGCCGTAACAATGACGACGATTAACGTGTTAAGTCTTATTTGGACGACGACATTTTCCCTGCTCTTACCACATTTTTCGGTGATCATTAGTCCCTCATAGTATACGTACGTACATGCATAAATATATATATATATATATATATATATATATACATTATCTCCAAATCTTTACACAAAATCGTATACTTTATACCGTTATTTCGTTTTGATCGTACAGTCTGTTTCGTTATCTGTTTTCCGTACTTTTTTAGAATTAAAATTGAAAGTCTGTTATAAAGTTTTGAATCGCAACAATTTTGTTCATCTATGAACGCGTAAAAAATCAAGAACGCATTACATTAGCTGGCTTAACGTTATTTCAATTTCACACAAGACGGATTTTTTTTCTCGACCTGCAGCCAAAAATGTACGGCTACGTCGATGTAAAATCATCCACGTCTATCGTTGAATGTGGCAAATTGTTCATAACGTTAATCTTAACGGTAAATTATAATATATTACGTTTCCTTCGAATCGCAAAATCAATGTCACCTACAAATTTCATAAACGATTTATTTATTTTTACGAGTTCGCCGTATTATTTACAAAAGTATTTCAAAGCTGTAATGTTAGAGAGCAGAATAGTGAAATAAAAGAAAGCTTAATGCGGGAATTTACATGGAAAAAATTTGGGATTATATAAAACTAGTCGAATGGTATGTTACATTTTAATAGTATTTTCAGTAATTCCTACGTTTATAAATGATTATATTTTATAGATTAAGGTATTAGATTTGGATATTAGAATTAAGGTATTAAGAAAGCAAAGAAAATCGTATATGCTTTTTCGTTTGTACAAGAAATAATTTTTTTAATTCGTATGAGAAAATCGAATATTCAATTTGAATATTAAGCTATATTCGTATATATTTAATATATTAGTGTATATGGCTGTATTTTAAATTTTATATGTATTTCTAAATAAAGTTTTTAATTCGCTATGATCGATGGGAGTCAAACAATTTTACAAATAGCGATGACTTTTAGACTAGTGGAAGTAACAATTGTCACCAATGGAAAATTTTACTTATTTTAACACAATCGGAGTTTCGCTAGTTTGAATTATAGGATTTAGCAAATAATTGTATCGTTAATAAAACAAAAAAAGACGATGAACTTTTAAACGGATGTAGGAAAGTTTTTTTTTTAACGATTTGAAAGATGAAAATTAAATTATTTCGTGCATTTCCAGAAAAGTGCCCACCTTACTCGATATCATATTTGAATTGATACAGATAATTTAACCATAACTAAGAATGTTAAAGCATTAAACTTTCTAACGAACAAAGTTTAATGTAGTAATGTTATTAATGTTATTAATGGAGTAAAAGTTATTTAAACGATTGTAATCCGGCTATAACGATTCGGGGCGAGCTGATAAAGTAAATGCAAATCGTATAATATTTAAATGAGCTCGACGTAATGCCGCCAAATTACAATAACAACTAATATCAGTATATAAAGCGAGCAGTGAAATATTAACACGGTCAAGCGCATTGATATAAGGCAAAAATGCACGTAGCTCGAGTATAATAAAAACCTCGAGTTTTTACGAAGTGTAAGAAAAATTCTCATACATTTGTTTCGGCTTCATCATACCGTCTCACATGAGTAAATAGACAAAACAAGTGACTGTGAATGGCTAAGGGAAGAAAATCCGAACCAGCGGAGCAGAAAATTTCCGAATAAAGCCGAGAGTGATATTACGGATGTCTCTCCCTCTCTCTCTTTTTTCGGAGTCACCGTTCCCGGCACCAATTTTTAATTAACATAAAGCAGTCGATGAGAGGAAGAGGCGAGAAAATTTGCGCTACACGTGTCAAAGACCAGTGGCGCACGAGAAAAGGAAGGTAAAAAAAAAAAAAAAAAAAACCGGAAAGGAAAAAAAAAAAAAAGACGAAAATGTCCATCTTATCCCAGGCTCCCTGGCGATCGTTGGCTTTTTAATTAAGAGTAGGTGGCAGCTCTTAATCGCGCATCCGTAGAGCTCGAGCCATGTGAAAGCCGGAGGTCGGCGATGAGAGAAAGGGGGAAAAAAAAAAGGAAAAGGAAAAAAAGGGGGTAGAGCTCCGCGGAGACAAATAAAGACATTGAAGAATGGCGGCGGCGGCGGCGGCGGCGCAGCCGAGAGAATTCCTGTTTATTTCGCACGAGGGGGCCCGTTGATATTTCCAGCCGCGGCTACGCGAACATTATCGACACTCGGCTCGACGCTTATCCGGACAAAAAGCTCTCGGCCCTCGGGGCCGAGCCAGGGTTACGGGGGGGGGAGAGAGAGAGAGAGAGAGAGAGAGCGCGCGACTCGCGATCGATGGGAGAATTTAATTAAGCGGCGAGGGCTTCGGTAGACGCCGATGAGCCGCGGGTGCGTACCGAAGGGGGGGGGGCCGGTGACAAAGCCGCCTCGGCAGCAAGTTCGCGGCTCGATCAGCCGGAACCGAGTGAATTACCGGCGACGGAGGCAGAAGGAGACGCGCCGACGTCTTGTTGATGCCTCCCCCCGTCGTAGGTTAATGCGGGGCAGGAGGAGGAGGAGGTGTGGCGCGGCGGCTGAGAAAAAAGCAGCAGGCCCCGATCGGTCGAGAGGCGGCGACGCTTACGGATTGTCAAAAAAACACGCGATTGTAAGCACCGATGCCTGAGATTTGGCAGGGCTTCGCTTAGCACTCGGTCGGCGCCCGTAGCCGACAATTATTAGCTCGGAGTGCGCGGCTTTTAAAAAGTGGCCCCCGCGACGCTGCTTTTATCCATCGGCAGCGCTCGAATGGTAGGGATTAAGTGGATTTTAAGTGACTATTATACCCTCGACTTTAAGTTAAAAGCACGGCTCAAAGCTTGGGCTTATGCTATAACACGGCGCTCGGCTATGGGCTACTAAATTATACGTAGGGGAGGACCGAGGAATGCGCGACGGCTTGTGTTTTTTTTTTTTTTTTTTTATTTTTGGACTCTTGTTCACCCCCGCCCCCTCCCCAGAAGCAGTAGGCGCAAGGGCAAACAGTGCCGGGCCATTGCATCGAAGGCCGCGCAACGGCCTCACCTTATTTGACAATCCTGTGTGTTGAAGCGAAGAGTAATTTGGCCCAGATTTTACCCGACGCCTCGGTTTTTTTTACAATACGATAAGATAAACGCGCCCTATCCGTGAACCCCCCCCCTCCCTTGCCACGCTGCCTCGTAAAATATCTCTCGGAACGTGGTACGCAACTTACTCGGCTTATTGGCCCTCGTAATCTAACCGATCTGCCGATGCCGCGCCGGAGATCATCATCGAAGGGGTTCCCGATTAATTTTAATGCCCTCGATGCTTGGGATTCGGTACAGGGGCATTCAGTACCCCTCGAAGTGCCCAAAGTATATTAGCAATTTTTGCAAAAGCCCATCGCCTCGTTCCACGTTCATCGGTAATAATAATGCCATTCGCGTGGAATCGACACCCCGAGGACATCTGGAATCCTTATTTGCCCGGGCTAATGGCCGGTAAGAGACCCTGTTTCCAGTCCAGAATTTCGTTCTCGCTTCGGCTCCGCTGTTGGATCATTATTTACGAATGATCCTCATTTATTTGGCTAATTTACTCGGGGCAGCATTAGTCAATTAAGTTTTGCCATAGGTGCGCCCGAGACTGCGACCGAGCCATTGGCTTTTAATCGTTGTTAATAACTCGTAATGTTTTTGCCATATTTAACGAATGAATAATGCCGGGTTCTTCTCTATTCTCGGGGCGAACTCGCCCAGAGCTCGGATATGGGCAAGTAACGCCTTGCTCGCCTGTAAGTCCAATTTAATATTATTATCTTCCCATCTTCTCCATCTTCATCCGGTCGATGGTCTTCTAGCTTCCCTAAGAAAGTCACACTATCTCTGCTCACCTGAACTTCTGTTAATTTAATTACCCTTACAATAGCGGGTGCGCCATGGAGATTTTCTCTTTCGCCCTCTCGTGTAATGCTTTCGGATTTGCGCTCTTTTTTCCGCCCTGTCGGGCTAAAAGTATTCTCAATAAAACGCACAAGAGCCCCACCATTAGGGCTGAAGGATATTTTCAATAATTTTAACGTTTGCATTATAAATTGATATTAATTCCCTTTGGCTTTTACCGCTGTACAATTTTACTATATTAATACGAAAATAATTACAAGATATTGGGAAGGATGTTTTTTTTTTCTTCCTCTGGGGTTTCAAAGCTATCTCAATTCAAAGATCCCTTTGACGTTCGATTTTACGTAATAGCAAACTCACAACTTACGTACTTGTGTTTTAGACGCGACAAATTCAATACGTTACGTGGATTCCTATTACTGTAAATACGATACTGATTCTTTGTTCGAAAGGTCGGTGCTTTTATTTTGCAACTATACAAATGTCCTCGTGTTATGAAATATTATAATACATTTTTAAGAATATACTTTTTTTCTTTTTTTTCTTTTTAACAAATATTGATATCAAATACTTTGCAACAATGCTCGAAATTGAAATAATAATTCAGTATTAAATTAGTATTTTTAAATAGGCGTCCCTTGTATATTCGAAAACAAAAACATTTTGCAATGTTTAATAATTATCGTAAATTATTCACGTTCACATGATAAATGTCATGGCATAATTTAATTTTAAACAAACAGTAAAATTCTTAATGGAAATATTTATCGATGCAAATGTAAAGCTTAGTTGAAAACTCGAATTAACGTTTCTCGTCGAAATGTTTTTCATAAAACATTCTCAGTATGTTTTACTTTTGTTTATAAAAGCAATAATTAACTTTTAAATTGCCAAAAAAAAAAAAAAAAAAAAAAAAAAAATAGAAACAAAAAAATAATAATAAAAGGCTAAATTTTGACAAAAACTTTTGGAATGAAAAGAGAAAAAACTAACGAACGGCTTTCGCACGGGGATAAAAGTTCATTAGCGACAACTTTCATAAGAACATCAATGCTCTCGAGCTAAGGTTTCGCAGTGGCGCGCGGCGCCTAACGTATTCTCGCATAAAATTAAAACAAGGTTGGAATAATCAATCAAGAAAGCCGACAGACCGATTTACCATCGATAAGCCCTGTACTTTACACTTAACCGCTCGGCTGAGTGGCTTAAAGTCGGCTTTTCGAGTATTCGACGTTGAAGCACATCTTCGCGAAAGGAAGTTTGCGCGCGCGCGCGCGCGGGCAGGGGCGGGGGCGGGGAGAAAAATCGAAGACGCCGGCAAAGGTAAAGTGCACGGAGGCGAGAAAGCGGGTAAATAAAGGAGAGGCAGTTTGACATCGCCTAGCCGAGCAACCCAAGGACGATCCCTTGAAATACGAGCTGTTACGGGTTTTATCCACTCCTCCAAACTTCCCCGAGCTTATATTTACAAGCGTGTGCCGGCGGGTGTACTTCCTCGCATCCACTTTGTCCCTTAACGCGCAGCGCGTATTATTTCGCCTCTTGGCTCCGGCGCCCGCTTAATCACAGCTTATGGTAAAAATTCGCGTTTCGCTGGGCGCACGCAAATGTGTTGCGCCCGGAGAATGAAGAGTCATTACACGCGGCTAACAATGAACGAATAGACCGAGGAGATACGTTGATGATGAATGAGTATCGCCGGGCACAAAGCTCGGCTCGAGCAAATACTTTAGCTTTTTTTTTTTTTTAAAGAGGCGGAGAGAGAGAGAGAGAGAGAGAGAGAAGGAAGTAATTTCATCATTATTCGAGCTCGCAGCCACTCGTCTATCATTTTTATCTCGATAATCGTCGAAACGAGTGTCGGTGGATCAAATCTAGGCACGCGTCGCGTTCTCGCCCTTCGGAGCGTAGACGCGTTCCCGGCCATCCGCGAGGAGGGCGAGGAAGAAGGACGAAAGAAAATGGAGGAGGCGGGGTCGAGGGAGAGGGAAAAAGGTAAAAAGAAGCGGAGAGCACACAAAGACGGAGCTGAACGAAAAAAAATAGAGAAAGAAAAAACCAAAGAACAGAAAAAAAAAAAAAAAAAAAAAAAAAAAAAAAAACACAACAACAACCATACATTATCGAGCTGCGACATTGGCCAAAAAGGATACATCTTCAGTGTCTAGATTCGTATCTCGATGTTGCAGCGGTGATTGCTTACGTGTTTCCTCTATCGTTTTATTTTGCAACTCGCTTTCCGCTTCTAATTCTTTCGTCTGCCAGTGACTCAACCGCCGCCGCCGCCGCCGCCGTCGCTCCCCCCCCCGCCCCACGCCCCGCAGCCGTCGCCGGCATCCGACCAACCGCCGACCACGTACTCGGTCCTCTCGGCGAGTATTTTTCCCGCTGCGGGGCAAAGGGGGCAGGGGGGTGGGGACCGAACGCTCGGAAAGTAAAACACAATGGGCCGGGGGGAGGGCGCGCGCGGGGGCGGGGAGAGCCTGCCGGGATAAGCTACGGGGGCTCGGGCGGAGGGCCGCCGCCGCCGCGCCCCAGAGGCGTTTCGCGAAAATAGGGAAAGGCAAAATCGAGGCGCGCGAGCGTCGTCCGCGTTTTCCACGGCGCTGCGCGGCCTTCCGGACTGCGAGCAGGGGTGGACGCGCTCGGACTGCGGCGGGGAGGGAGATGCCTTCAAAAAATGCAATTCCAAACTTCCGCAGATCCCGAAATTGCGCTCGAACTCGGCACTGCTTATCCTGTATTCCTTTTGTGTGTCACTTCTGTGCGATACGTTCGATTCGCTCTTGCTTCGCTTACCTTTACTTTTCTCACTGTGCGCACGTCACTGTTTTACAAAGTAATACTTTTCCCGTTAAGCGGTAAAGTTTCCTTTTGAAAAAGCACCCGCCGACGCTTCTTATTCCGACGTCGCGGGACAATACCGATTTCGTATTTTGAAATGTTTTCGCGAATTTGAAATTATAATTGCGGCTGGATTCGCGCTCGATCTCGCCTTATGTTCTTTTCTACGCGGGGCCTATAAATTTATCGAATGAGGAATTCGTACGCCTTGTGCGTATGCAATGTTGAGAAAATTGGGAAGGCGTTGCGAAGTCATAATATTCAGATAATGAATATATATATACATATGTATATCGAGACAGAAAATATTATGTAATACTATAGTGTGCAGTAATGAACTCGATTTTTCGTATTATTTTTCTTTACTTTATCATTATAACAATTTCAAGTTTTTTAATTTCGACCAATTTTTTAATACATTGCAGCATAGATTTAGCATTTTCGTATTTGTGGATCATTTTAAGTTCCGTTTTTACAAATAAAGCTGAATGCTTTTTTTCAAAATTCGGTCCAAGTTCACCTCTATTAATCCAAAATGTGTCTCATTGTATTTATAGTTTTATTATTTATAAAGAACAATTAATAATTAAGATAATTTTATAAGCACTGTTCCCTCTTCAAAATGCACCAACGCGCATAACTTGTCCGAAAATAGTAAAAATACTTTCTACGCTATTTATAAATCAAAGTCTTACTTCGCGTGAAATTATGACAGGTCGCTAAAATTGTCCTTTTATAAATAAATCGTTAGCATTTGGTCGTGTATATATATATATATGAACTATGCATACACTCAGTGTAAATGTATAAAAGGAGGCTTTCAGGTAAAATCAACCGTTACGGTAATTGTCACATTAGTTTAACGTAAAAAATTGCGAATGTACGCCGGAGGAAGGGAAAAAAATTAGTTTAACCATTGTTGGCTCGCGTAAAACTCTTGTTCGCTGAATCATATGTACCAACAATGTACCCATTTGTAGGCATAATGGAGCTGAGAAAATAAAACTTACCCACCCTATATACCAAGGAAGACTAGGCGGTCGTCGACTCCCCGTCGAACCTCGATGAAAAGTACTTGCATCGCGTCGGATATTAAAAGCTTGCACGTGTAGGAATTAAAATATAAGACGCTAACCGAGTCGCGTAGTCGCATAATAAACGAGCCTTTCAGCAATATTAAAGATAATTTACTAATAGATATGTCGGAATATCCTCTTCGCCGTCTAAAACCAGTCGCATGGATATTTGATGCGTTGCGGGACGCGATATTAATACATCGTCGATGCGCTCGCCTTTACAAATTTCAACGCGAAACTTATTTTCAATATTGAAAATCTCAAGACGACTTTGGCTTTCGTCTTGTAATACGTACAGATTCTCCTGATTCAGAAATTATAATTATGCTTAAACAAAAAAAAAAAACAAAAAACTATTGATCACTGCACAATGCGTTTTTTTTTTTTTAATAATATTGCTTTGCGACCGATGTGCAAATCTTACGCGGCGACTAGCGGGAGAAAGATTAAAGGATGACTTGATTGGGGGTGGGATAAGGGGAAGGGAAGCCTCTAAATTTAAGGGAGAGTCATTACGAGAAGATTTGATTCCGTATGCGCGAATGCTTAAAAATCCACTAAAAAATTAAGTTAATTATTATACATCATTTTATACAACTATGCGTAATATTTATGACGAAGTAAAAAAAATTTTAATCAAAGTTATAAGTTCAAATATAACAAACTTCAAATCTGACATAAAATTTACTAATTACACGAATGTTACATGCTACTGGATTGCATATTGTTAATCAAGATATATATTAATGAAAAATCGTATAATTGAAATCGTCATTAGTCATTAGCATTCTCGTTCACACATATATAATATACATATACATATATATTTATAATAAGTCAGTAATTGTATATTTATTTTATAAATGAAGACGCATTATAAATAAGACGAATTTAACTAAACAAACAATTTTCTTAGCCACGTATGCCTAATGAAAATTAGCCTTTGTACCGGTGCCTATGGTTCAGAAATCCATCGTGTCTATGGCTTTTTTGTCAATGCGAGGAAGTTAATGTATATCATGTGCTCCAATAAAATAATTTCAAAAGAAACAAATAGATACAGAATTTTGTCTTCGACGGTAAAACTTATTAACCATGCGCCACGACGGTCACGTAAACATTGAATGTCATTATGGAAATCGAAAGTGCGCTACAATTTAGATCGCAATTGGCTTTATTTATTTTGTTTAAATAAAACGTACCAGGGGAAAATTATTTTACTGGATGTTGGACAATATTTATTTGTAAAAGAATCGTGAAATTGCTCGTAAAAGAATAATGTACTCCTTTCGATGTTAAATTAATCTTTTCGATTTAACAGAAGGTAATACACCGATAAGGTTTTTAACATTGTAATAAAGTGAAAGGAAATTTTCTCCTTGACAAAATTTGAACGGGATCTTTCTTTTATCAGGCTTTTCCATAGTCGCCTCGACAACTCGCTGACACGCCAGAGGCTACATAAATGCGCGAGTTATGCGCGTAAAAAATAAATTTTTTCTCGAATAACGGAGCGAGTGTCGTGTAATTTCAATATTATCATTTCACGGGGATTATTGAAAAAAGTTTTTCCTTTTAAAAAAAAAAAAAAACCAAAACCCCCTCCCCCCCATTGAATTTGAATTACAACGATTAATTAATCGAACTTTAAGCTTTTAACTTTACCAACATCCAGAGGGATAAGGGATATTTTCTTACAGCTCCGTGTGTCCCACGAGGAGCGATGTAAAATTTTATTATTATAAGCATTGAAGCGAGCTTTGAAGTGAGAGAAAAGGCGATTGCTCATTTAAATTAAACGTAGAAGTAAGAGGAAAAATTGCTTCTCGCCTCGGATAATGTTTTCCTAAGAGTTTGTTTACAATTCACTCGAATCGCTTTACTCAATTTTATTATATTGGAATAAAAATCAAAGCTCTATACCCCACATATTACACTGTTTTTTTTTTTTTTTTTTTTTTAAATTAATCTCACAATCTCGAACATTATCAAGATTTCGAGATTTAGAAGTACGAAGTTTACGCCACAGGCTCGAAAGCATAATCCCGCGCAACGAAAACTGCTACGGCTGAATTCGAATTTCACCCGTGCATTTTTTCCTCCCGTCATAAGAATGCAACGTATAAAGAACTAAGAGCTTTCATCGCAGGCTGATGAATTTTACAGGCCTCCACATACGCTCACCTCGCGCGGATTCATTACAACGCCAACATGGGAAGTGGAGGCCAGAGCCGAGGCGGCGAGGGCGCGAGGAGGGAAAAAATCTCGTGCAATTTCAACGATGTTTAATGCACAACTTTCTCAATATATAACTAGGGGCTGCTAAGAGACGCGCGCACCGTATGTAATATTATTCTGTCGGCTAAAGCACGAGTTGTCTAGCTGCAACGACAGCAGTAATGACGAGAAAAGCGTCTTTATTCTTTTTCTCCGGCTCTTACTCTGGCCTTACTTACTTTATTCACTTCTATTATTACCGCTCCTAAAGTCCTTCAGAAAATCCTTGCCAGCGATTCTCTTATTTAATTTCGTTCTATTTCTTAAAGGAGGTGTATATTATATAAAAATCATTTTGGCTCGGTACGCGCCAAGAAGAAGAGCCGGTTGCGTATAAAATTTTAAAAGAAAAATAAAAGAAAAACCCTTCCCTACCTTGATGGAATCCTCGTCTATCTCGAAGTGAAAAAAAAATCTTTGACCGTGGCCCCCGCTGTGCAGAAGCAGCCGACGTCTGTTCGATATTGGAGAAGAGAAATGCATCCGACCTCGTGTTTTAATTTCGATGCGAGTCCGCAAGGCTCTTAAACCTCATTTGAACCGAAGATCCTGCATTTAAGATCATTGTACAAGACGCCGTTGAAACGAAAGAAGGAAGTAAAATAAGGCTGCAGGCCGGTGGAATTTTGTTCCAAAATTTGGGAGGCTGGCTGAAATTTTTAAGAATCGGAAAGCTCGACACTGGCCTCCGATCGAGCCACGTCTGAAATCGGGTCCCCCGCAATCGCGGCCCAAAGAATCCTCGAGTAAGTTATCGGCCTGATATTGCGGAGTGCAGTCGTGGCGAGGAGCGAGTCGTGCCTGCCACGACTACGCGGAGCCATCGCCTAAGTATCGCCAGAGAGCAGGAGAGCGAAGAGGAACACGAGGGGGGCGGGGTGGTGGAAGGTAAGGGGCGGCGAGCCAAGGGGACGAAGTCGAAAAGGGTACTGCAATTTCGGTCGATGGTTGTAATTCAAATTTCTTCACCTTTCCCGTTCGCGGCTCGCCCCTATTTACATTTTTATGAATCGAATTGATTTAATGCCAGCGATCGCTATTTCTTCCCCCATCCGCCTCGGATTAAAGTAAAATCTTTTCCTCCTTCGCCGAGCGTCCGATCGAACGATGGTTACGATTGAAAGTTATAGGGCTCGCATTTAGCGATGATACGGAAATAGTGGGTGGGTGGGGGGGGGCGGCAAGATCAATGCTCGGATTATGCGCCTGGAAATCAAACGCGACAATACGGTGGGAAATTGCAAAAGTTTTCGATTGATATTCCACTGTTATACGTGTTCGCCGTAACTTTTTTTCGAAGCGATTATACCTGTTGTACAGATCAGCGACATGGTATTGTTATTAAATAAGTTTGGGAAAAAGTTTGCAGCCTCGTCCATTGAACGGCTTTCCAAAATTGATACGAGAAAATATCCTGCCTCGACAATGGCTTGGCGCATCCTCGCCCTCTTTGCCATTGTTTTTACCTTCTTACGTATTAATGGCTTGATCCGGCCGTTAATTTTGGAACAGAGACTTGGGATTCTTACGCTTATGAATCCCTTCGGCAGGAAGGGACGCCGAAAAATGGGATTGCCTCTGTAGATGCTTCTTTATTTAAGAATTATTAGCTACTGCATACGATACTCGTTATTACAATTTAATATCCGAATGGAGCCGTTGGACGAAGAGGTTATAAGACGCCAACAGTCGGAGTATTTAATTTCAACTGAAAAATTGCAATTACGACATCCTTCCCAATTAAAAATGACTGAATATTTTTTGAGAAGTTCCTTTTTAATTTCTCTCCGAGAGTCGCAATTTTCCATTGGATGCCAAGGGGTTCGTCTTATCTTACATAGACAAATGGCGTTCTGTTGTATTTATCGCTCGGATGGCCATTGTAATAATCGAATGAAGTATTTCATTATAGGCGATTAGTCCAATAACATTCGAGTATCGTTTTCAGGCGCAGCGCAAGGAAATTCGTATAAATAATTCGTACAAGCCACGACGTTGAATCGAAAGCTTTGGGAGAGAGAAAACTTGAGCAGCTCGAATAATTGAGGGAGAATAAAGAAGAAGAAGAAGAAGAAGTAGAGGAAAAAAAAAAAAAATAAACAAATGGATATAAGTATTGGGGCTCGCAATTTTTCTGACGCTGATAATTCTCCAATCGCGGCTACTCGTCCGAGAAGCGCCATTAAAACATTTTTCAGTTCTGCCGAGTAAAAAAATCGATGACGCAGAAGACATTTTTGCTCTAGTTTCATTTTAGCTCGGAGCTCGCATTTATAAATATAATGTTCCCACGGTTAAATGCGCAGGTGGGAAAGGCAGGGCAGCCGAGCCGGACAAGGGCAGAGGGCATAAAGTCAGAAGGAATAGGAACAAATTGAGGAACAAATGCGCTGCTGGAGCCAAGCTAATGGGCAACACGATCTCACTCGCGTCGGATTCAGCGGAGTGGCTCGGGGCCGCCCGCGAGCGTAAGTAAAATTGAAGTGGGGACGAGTGCCGCGGAGGTTGGGGGGGGACCAACGAAGGAACCCGGGGGTGGAAGCGTGAAGTTGACGCTCGTGACGTCGGAAGACGAAGGAGAAATGCATAAATGCGAAGAGGGCAGGGAGCGCAACCTAGCCAAGGCGGTAAGGTGCGGTGAGGCGGGGCGAGGCGAGGCGAGGGGGGTGGGGGGTTGGTTGGCTTTGGCGGAGGACGGTAAGAAGGGGCGGGGGCGGGTTCGGGGTCAGGGGGTTCGGGAAGTTTTGCTGACTCGCCGACTGCTGAAAATCGCCTGAGTAAAAACCAGACTATCCGATGAATAATACATTGTATGGGGCGTTCGCTCGTTCTCTCGCGTAATGTATAGCAGTGGCCCAGCTACTGGATGGATGTGCATTTATCTATCTATCTATCTCTCTTTCTCTCTTATATCTCTCTCTCTCTCTCTCTCTCTCTCTCTATATATATATATATATATATAAATATGTGTGTCCGTGTGTACAAAATACAAATGTACTTACGTGTACCCTATGCCCTCCCCCTCTGCCAAGGCAACTCTCAACCCGAGCCATTCAGTCTCGATGTAATAGCGACTCCGACGACAGAAGCGCAGACGACAGTCGAGGACGTTTTGAGAAACGGGATTCTCGGTCATTATCCACCGTTGGATGGAAGCGGCAATATTATCATTATTTCACGGTATCGCGTTACGTCGCTACTTTGCCCGGTTAAAATACGTTTTATACAGATACGATTTCGGTGGAAATCATACTTTTCGCGCCGTTCCCTTCGCCTTTTATACTCCTGGCATTTTCTGTTCCTTCTCTCTCTCTCTCTTTCATTCTTTCTCCCTTCTCTATTTCGTACTAGATAAGCGCCTTGATAGTGTTGGGTAATGGCTAATGATGCTCGCTCGCGTAATACCTTCGCGGCTCAGGAGAAAATCATAAGAGTGATTGACGATATATATATATGTGTGTGTGCGCGCGCGCGCGTGTGTGTGTGTGTTTGTACTTATATATATATATTATTTCGGATTCAATGGATAAAAGGGAAATCCGCTCATTTGAGCTTTAGAGATAGTTATTTTATACATATACACATTTACACGCATATATAAATGCACGCATAGAAATCCGTTTTATAACTGTCTTCGTCCAAACTTCTTAGTCGATGTATTTTTGGCTTTACATTGAGATTTTGAACAGTTTTCAATTTACAATCAATGAATATGTTTATTATATTTTCCTTTGTATTATTATAATTCTCAGGGTTTGCTATTTTTTTTTTTTTTTAACAAAATGGCTCTCGTCCGTATTGCATTGTACATTTTCAACGCATACGCCAAATTTTAGTTTAAATTAACGCACAAATTCTCTACTTTACAGTGCATAATGCAAAATTATTTCTATCACGTACGATAACTTCTTTATAATTGCCTACAAATATATGAATAAATGTACGTATTTTAGGATTTTGTAATAGGAGTAGCAATGATTACTAGTTTATAATTACTCCGATTGTAACTTTACTCGTGCTTTCATAATTTTAGATCGACTGCTTTTATTATTTTTTAAGTATCATATACTGGATTAATGCTTTTATTTGCTATTCGTATTTATCTTAGAATATTTATAATGATATTAATTCATATTGTTCGTTTAATGATTAATGAACAATTAATTGATTAATAATATGTGTAATTGTAAGTTTATGTTATTATTCGTTTGCTTAATTTTAATTTTAATTTCACAATTTATTATAAAGAATAAATGAATAAAAGTGACGTTGAGTTAATTAAGTTAAGATTGTTAAGTTAAATTTACGCATTCGTTTGGGAATTCTGTACATACTGGAGTATATTATTATAGGTTTGAAGTAAATATGAGACCATTCGGATCGTGTTGTAAAGGGTAAAATTTATACAAAATTAAATCCTTAAATTTAAAAAATGAAGAATTTTAAAATAAGGTTTCTCATGTGTATAAATTTTGTATTATAGAAATGTTAAATTAAATGATTTAATGAACAACACTGACAGATGATCATTCAAATGTGGTCGCAGTCAAATACAGAATCAAGTTTCAATAAAATACAATTACATTACAGCTTGTGTCATCATCGCATCATTAATTATAGTATAGCGAACATATATTTTAAGGAAAATCTATAGATTTTCTGTTCATTGCAAATTAAAAATTTTTTGTTTTTAAATTGAATGATTAATTATTAATTTATTAAATATCGTACGGAAAATAAATTCAAATATTAATTGTTGCATTGTTAAACAAAAATAATACAATTAAAGATATGCCGCATATTTATTTCATCGTAAAAATGAAGAATCAACTTAACACGCATATACGACATAATTGCATTTAAGTAGTACATATCAGCAAACAGTCGGCCAATATGAATATGCAGTTTTTCTTTCCTAACCAACATAATATAAATATTAGTATTGCACGATTCTTTATATTTTGATTTCATAATGTCCGATAATTATTAAAATTATTAATTAGTCATTATTAACAATAATTAATTATTAACAATAACGTTAAAAATTGTATAATAACGAGCATTCGAGGAGATGGCGACAATAATATTTAATTTAATGGTAGTATTAAAAATGCTTCTCTGTCAAAACTTGATAGCCTAATTCATAAATATCTATTATTAAGCTTCTATTTAAAAAAAAAAAAACTGTTCAGCTGCGAGTTAATTAATAATGAAAATCTGTAGGCAGTTACCAGAGGTATCAAATTTTATTCAACAAGCTATTGTTTTAATTTTCACGTAGTTTCTCGTTAAAAAAGCTCTTGTAATAATCGACAAATTTAACGCTTTAATTTCAACTCATTAGCGAGCATGACACCTTTGGGCACAGGGGGAAGCTCGACTAGTTAACGGGAGGCCAAAGTAAAAAGGAAGGAAAATAAGTAATATCCGCAGCGAAAGGAAAATAACCGCCACCGACGCCGCAAAAATAGAGAGGAGAGCGGATAATAAAGGACCAAGGCTAAAAGGGAGGAAGGTTCCAAGGAAGGTGCGGGGGGGGGGAGTCCAAGAAGAATCCAAGGGGCGTTGGGGGACGGAGCAGATCGGGCCGGGAGAGTATTACGAGGGTGAAAAAAAAAAAAAAAAATTGCCGACCACCTATAAAGCCGGGAATTAATTACAAGTACTTTGATCCCGATCCGAAACCCGACTCTTGCGTCGAATGTGTACACCCCCGCACAAGGAGTGGCGGCTCCAGTCGGTGCCGGAGGACGGGGCCGGCGGGCGGGGGAGGAGGGCGGGCCGCTCTGGTAAAGAATCCCGGCAATGTCGCAAATCGCCAAAAGCAGGCACAGGGCGACGGGGGGGGGGGAAACGGGAGCGCGGTCGCATCCGCGTACGTTGGGCTGCGGTTGAAATCCAGGATGGTGGAGCGAAAGAACCGAGCAAGGCACGATGGGTTTAAGGGTAGCGAGCGGAGGTTGGGGCCGCGCGGGCGGGGGGGGGGAGCTACGACGACGAGACGAGACCAGAAGCAGGGAGTAATTCTGGAGAAAAACGAGTTGTAAGAGACCGTGAAAGAGAGACGGGAAAAAAGCGAAGCGTGTCGCTGCGGGCTTGGGAGAGACAATAAAGCCGGAGGGCCAGCGACAAGACAACGACGATGACGACGACGACTTGTTCTTCTTCTGTCTTCTGCCACAGGGAACGAGGAAAGAAAAAGAAATGGAACGTGAGGATGGTGGTTTAAAGGTAGATTACACTGGAAATTAAAAAGTCCAACCTCTGCTTGAAATATATATTTTTCTACGTGATTATACGGATGGCGAACCTTTTTCTTGACCTACATTGCGTTATTTTTATCAGCTTCTAAACTACACACTGCACTGAGTAAATAAATTACTTGCCGATCGCAGACGACGATGACAATATTAATTTCATATTCCGCGTGTAGTTTTGGCACGAAAACGAATGTTTTTAACACGGTTTCAATTTTTGCTTCTTAATGCTTTTCAATCCTTAATCTTTTCATCTTATTATATTCGAGGGCGTAATTCGGTAGATTATTATGCTAAACAGCAAGCTGGATTAACGAAAATTTATTTTTTATACTTGTTTAAAACAATCTGTGCTACTTACATTTAATTACAAGTCATTTATGATTAATTTTTTTTCGCCCCACAACTTTTTTCATTATTAAATCGCTACTATATAACCGATCACAGAAATGTACACATAAGCTTAATCGAGTAAAACATCTGTTAAATCATTTTTTATAATATTCTAATTTTAATCTACACACGTCTGACAAAATATCCAAGCGAACAGAATTTTTAGGTAAACTGATTGCACATGAAAGAAAATAACACTTTTTGATTCGTCGTGGAAAAAAGCTTTCACACGCAAGTGGTTCCTATTTAATTTTTCAATGTATTAAGGAGACTCGTCTTCTGGGCCACGTTAAACTTATTTACATATGATGAAATTAAGGGATTAAAAGTATTTTGCAAGAGTCTGTTGATAATTGCACAACTTTCGTATACATATCAAGATAGATAGAAGCAGAATATAAATACAACCTATTATATCTATGCGAATACGATAAAATGTATTCACGTTTATGGAAATTATGGTGTTGAATGTCGCAGTTTTATTAAGAAACACAAGCATCGGATTCATATCAAAGATTAAACAAGAACTGCAATGACAAATCGCATAAAATTTATATAAGAGTTGCCGTAGAAGAATGCAAAACAACGATAATAGAAAAACTGAAATGCTGGAAAATACACTTGCTTAATATAATTATTCAATAATTAATTAGCGCAATGATAAACAATGCTCTTTTGTATAGGTGCTCAAATTGTTTAGTAAATTCAAAATAGGCGTACATTATAACGGACAATAATTTAAAGGGTATTTAAAGTACTTTAATTTCGATAAGTTAAATGTTATTTTACAAAAATGATTGAAAATATTTATAAAATTGTAAATGGCTGTAGGCTTAAAGACATTGCATAATAATACATGATTTAATTATTAAAAAAGTCATTAAATTAAATAACAAAATAAAATCACAAAAGATTTAACGGAAATTGTATTGAGAGGAATTTTTTTTTTTTGCGAAAAACATAGCTTAACAAGGTACGTAAGGTATTAATAATTTCATTAGTATAACAATTTCATTGATTTTAAGATCGATCTAGGTAGAAATTTAATTTCATATTAATATTACGTAAGTATCTTCGTCTAGTGTAATTTAAACTTTTTTACGATTGTGGTTATACATATATATATATATTTGTACCTAACGTAATGAAACTTTATTATGCTGATAAAGGTATTAATTTAGAAAACATAATCTTATTACAAGTTTCCTTTGTACCTCGATAACTAAGATAAAAAATTTATCAGTATTTCGTTAATACTATATTTATATATCAGCAGTAACACAAGGACAAATGATTTATAACGCATGTAAGTGCATAACGTACGCAAATGTTGGTGGACAAAAAGAGCTGCTGGGCGGGGGGGAGGAGGTGGCAGAGAGGTATACAATCAAAATTACAAAACAGCAAGGAAATAATGGTTGAAATTTGTTAGAAAAGGCTGGATTTTAATTTTAAGAGAGCCAGGTAAGAAAAGTAATCCTAGAAAATCTTAATTAGAAACTTTTAATTAGAATGTAAAATGTTTGTTTTATTTTGAATAATCAAGAATAAGCTAATCCGCGCTCACAGCGGCAATTTCTCGAGTATGGATGAAGGAGCCTCTTCAGAAATAAATATCGTTGCCGATGAAGAAGTAAGGATAATCCAAGACTCGCGATTCATTCGAGTGCATGCATAAGAGGAGAATTTCTTCCGGATCATTAAGAAGCGGAGGCAAGGGGAAAAACAAAGCCAGCAGTTGCTCTTTGCTAGTGACATTTAAAAAGAAGACAACGCTCCTTTCAATAGTCACAGTCGCATCTCGGTTTTAATGCTTAATATAAATTAAGACGAGCACCCGAGGGTAGCCACTCGAGGAGTATCGCACGAAGGGAGAAAATAAAGGGATTGCTCGCGGGTTAGCACGGATAGGAAAACAAACGAGAGCGGCCGTGCCATTTATTACTCGATGCCCGGTTTAAGGAATTAAGCCGCACGACGAAGGAGGCATTCGTCATTGGGGGAGCAGAGAGGAGCACGCGGAGGCGGCGTGGCGAGGGGGGAGGGGGGGGAGCGCTGGGGTCTCGGGCCGAGTTTTTCCCGGTGAGCGTCCGGGGCTGGAAATGCATCCTGGAGCTCGGTGCCAAGGTGAGCCGACTCGATCCTGGGGAGCGGGGGGGGTGGTGGTTAGAGTCGCGGGCCGCTATCGGCTTTACGTCAGTGCTAGGGACAGGTGGAGAGAAAACGGGGCTGGCGAGGAGTGGACTCGCGCTCGGCTCGAGGTGCGACAAACGATAAATTTCGTTCCCGGCGCTGCGGCCCGTCGCGCGGCTTCCTTCCCTCGCCCTCGCCCTCATCTCCCGCGCGTCTTCGCGATTCATCTCCAGGCTCCCCGACCCCTACTCTCCCAGCCCCCACTACTCGCCGCCCCTGTCAACTTGATTTTCTTCCTCTTAGCGCCGGCTCGGCCTCCCTCTCTCTCTCTCTCTCTCTCTCTCTCTGGCTCGAACCCACCCACCCATTCGCACCCGGGCACACCAGCGGTCGTCGTCGCCGTCGACGCCTTCCGACTGGAAATCCTCTCGGTTTCGGACGCGCCGCCGGCCGAGAGCTTCGAATTATCGGAAATATCTCTTTTTGCGAGAGCGCGAACCTTTCTCCTGTCAGTTTCCGGAATAAGGATGGAGGAGGGCGGGAGGGGGGAGGGGGGGCGGCGGGAAACTCGTGCGACCCCCGTCTGCGCCCTCTTTGTCTATCCGCGACAAAAGGCTTCATCGACACTGGACGATCGCCGCAGCCCCTCCGTATTATTCCCGTAGCCCAGCCGTACGTGTGTGCGCCCTCCCCCCCCCATCCTCTCCCGCCTCCCGACACTTTCCTCATTTTCCCTTCGCTGTCGATCCATTGTACCTATCTTCATCCTACTTTTTCAATTTCATCTTCGTTCTCGCGAGAGCCGCGCACACGCGCAAACACCCACCCACACACACACACGTGTGTGTGTACATATGCACAAGTCGGCCGCCGTTGTCCAGCCGAGTGCATTTAATCAAACGTGTATAATTCATGAAACTTTGGAATCTCGAATTCGACCATTCGACAATTAATAATACGTCGAACAATTTGCCGATCCCGTTGCTCAGAGACAAAGAATAATTACTTTCAAAATATCTGCATTCGAGATCATCGGATGTCTAAGAACATTCCTCATAAGTAGAGGTCTGATTTTTTTTTTTAAAATCTTGCCTCTTGTCTCGTTAGATTCTGACTAACACGGCTCGACCCTCCGCGCCCCTCTCCCCGCCGCCTTTGAGACTGGCGACAAAAGACGCACCAACTCTAGGCTGAAATTTGAAATTACTCGGGGCAGAAGGGCGAGGGGTAGCCGCTGGTGGAACGCGAAAATGCGTACCGCCGCAAAAGCGACGGCGGGAGATAAAGAGCGCACGTAAATCGCGACCTGCGCTGAGGATCGGGCCTCGGGAAGGGATTCCTGGCTCGCAAGGCGCGTTTTCAATCGAATCAAAAAGTTGGCAATTTGGCGAGGTCCGTCCTAGTATGACCCCCCCCGCCCCTCGCCGCATAAAGGGCGGAGACACCCTCGTCACAAGATCATTCGATAGATGAGAACACGCGACAGATGACTTCCGCTTAATTTTGGTTTCATTCGTCATCGGTTTTTGTCAAATTGGCGAACCGATGAGTTTTTTTTTTTTTTTTTTTATTTTTCTTACATGGTCCTATCCCTCGCGACGTCCCACGAACAAAATGAAGAATAATAAGCTTGACCGACAATCGGTCAAGAGATTCCCGTATGCTCGTACACGTGCAATAATATAGATTGGAATTATTAGAGTCAAACGAGTAAAATTGCCTCGATATTAATACCAAGCGTATCAACAGGTTCGTTTGGAAGAATGTGATCCGTGGCCAATTTTCTATCTCGCGTCGGAGTCGGGCTCCAGTGTGCAGTTTGCCGATGGCTCTACCTCTAACCGCGCCTCTAGTTAAATGCCCAGTCGACTATTCAACGAGACTCGAAGGCGCCGGGAAAGCTCGAGCTCGCTCTTGAGCTCGAGCGAAGCCCACGTGGCCTCGGCAACAATATCTCTCGCTTAGTTATAAAATTCAGTCGCGCTGAAAAAGTGGCGGCCACCACTTGGCCTCCATTATTTAGTAGACGCACACGGCGATACTCCGGGGCTTATTAACTGGATTCGACAAATCCCCTTCTAAAGCATCTTTTCAATCTCCGCTCACGAGTTGGCTTTACAGACAAACTCAAAGGGGAAAAGCTCAACGACGCGTGCCCTGGTCATTTTAACTCTGTACCTTTGGTTTATTCGGACGAGCTGTCCTCCATGTGACATTTTAATTTAAAAAAAACTAGCTGTGTATATATATATGTGTGTGTGTATATATATATATATATATTTACACACAAGCACATGCATTAAAAAGGAAGGGAAAGAATAAACAAGCGCTTGTAAAAAGAAGCAGTTGAGCGCACGACAAGAATCTATCACAATAGGTATGGTAAAAAACGTTGCCGGTCTTCCAATGTCTCGGATCTGCATGAAAATGAATCCGCGGGCCCGATAAAAAAAATACGGCGGAGCGTTCCGACGGGAGATCCCGAAGCCCGGAATTAGCCATTAAGAATCGTGGTCACGAGTGCACTTGTATCGCGCTCGTAAAATGCAAGCGACAGCCCGATTGATTAACATTGGTAGTAACTCAGGCTCAAGTGGCGCGAGGCCAACATAAATTAGACACTCGCGTAAAAAGAAAGGCGCCCTTCGAGCAATTTAACATCGGCCCCAGCGCGAAAGGGAACTTTTGCCCGTGAGCATTGATCGGGGGCTCGAGGGGCGAGGACCGTCGAGGGGGAGAAACGAGTACGCGACTCGTCGGAGCTCCTCGGGCCCCCCCCCCGGGCCCAGTCCCGGCGGCCGAGCGGTAAGCAGCCAGTGGACGAGTCGCGTCCCCGTCGAGGGGTTGGGGGTGAAACTCCGCGGTGGCTCGAAAGCATAGGAGCCACGGGGAGATTGCGAAGGCCTTCCCAAGCTCCGACCGAATCGGTCTCCCTCCGACCGAGAGCTCACGCGGTTGTTAACTAGAGCCAAGGCCGAGTCTCGCTCCCGATACCGGACACCGCCCCCCCCCCACTCGCGAGCTCACAGGAGCCAGGAGGACGGGCACCCCCCCTCCCGGGAGGCGCCTGGCTCTTTTGGCCGCGCGCGCCCCCCTCCGAATAATCAACGGGAGGAATGCGCTCGTTGATGTTGGGCCGAGGCCGACCCTAAGCTGGGAAGTAATTTTTGCGAGATTCCTCTGGTTTTATTGGAGGCTCGCGTGGTCCCCCCGACCGCCACCCCCCGCCCTTGTAAAGCCGTTGGTGCCCGTTGTTTCGCCGAGAGAGAACTGGGAAAATTAATGCTCGCCGCGTGATGCACGACACGTGATGACCTCGTGATTCATGCGCTATTTCTCTTATGAATAATATTAAAGTTAAAGAGAGCTTCCGAGGGCGCCTTCGCTCCAAAATACGCCTATTCTCGTGGATTTTATTCAACGCCTGCCTCGTAGGCCGACGACTCTCTCTCTCTCTCTCTCGCGCTATGAGCAATGCGTCGCTCGGTTAATATTCCAATGCCGGGGGGGGGGAGGGCAGGCTTTGCATTCAGCCGCAGGCCTTATCCGCATCTCGAGACATCTTGTTACCGTTGCCGGGTTTTATTGGGCCTTTGGCGGGGCGGGACGGGGGGGGGCGGCGTTCATCAATCGCATTCGTAAATGCCTGGGGTAAGCTCGAAAATCCCGCGGAACGCCTGCGAATGAGAGAATTCAAATAGAGGATTCCCAAAAAACTAGAGACGGCAAAGTTCCTTGGGAAATCGTTTATACCGGGAAAGAGGCCAAGACATTTTTAAACTACCTCGGCTTCGTCCAAATGGTACCTCGGATTCCGGTTGTCTCCGAGAAGAATAAAGATAAATACGCCTGTCTAGCGGCAACTTAAGTATAGTTAAGTGGGTCCAAGAAGTTTTTTGTCGGTTTCGCATTACGGGCCGTAACGAGCGAATACTGGCGAAATAATAATAATAACGATGATAATTTGAACAGACGCAGCGGAGCGAGGCAAAGTATCAATAAGACATTTAATCTTGAAAGACCGAATCCCTTGGCGAAATGCAGTTGGGAATAATACAGTAGTTCTGAGGTTAAATTTTGTTTAACCCTTCTAGCCGAGAAAATTATTCATAAAGTGCACACAAACAACAACGCCGCCGTAGTTTTCTCCTTTACTCATTCGCATATTATTAATATTGGATCGACATCCTGCGATCGCCGAGTCGAGGATCGAACTCCCGTAATATCTGCAAATGATAATGCGCAGTCGGTAGCTCCCAGTATCATGAATTTTATATGAAAATGCAATTTCGTACTTATGGAATATTATGCCAATTAAACTACTTAAGTGTTGTTCATTTCCAGAAGCTCATCCTTGACTAGGCTGATCCTCCGCTGGAGAAAAGGCACGTATTACTCTATAACGATCTCAATGTTGGCGCTCGAAGCGAAACTAACTTTAAGTGCGTTCTAGTGTAGTCGACATAAATTTCAAATTGATCAGGACGTACACTGTACACGAAGAGCCGGTTGAAAATTCCACGTTTTAGTTATACCGCATCGGCTGATGGGGAACTCGTTGTTTTTACTTTGCCAAGTACTTAAATGCTAAGCTCGATTCTACGTCTTTTCAATTGTCCTATATATATATATTTATATATTTATATATATATATATAAATACACGCACGTGAGATAGATACATCAGATTATAATTATCGGAAAAATGCACCTGATAACAAATGCCAGTGTTAAATTTGACTGGAGCTTCGTTCGATCCGGCTTTTAATACACAGGACTGCACCTCGTTGCAATCCGAATCAGTATTGATAAACTGACTCGATCACGGCATAGGCATCGTCCCACGTGCAGCACCGGTGAAGCTCAATGGAGTTATTTCGCGGGTCGTTTTGTCCATCCCCCCCCTCCCCGTGTAATATTGCACTTGTACATAAGGGAGCAATAATATTAAGCTGGGTAATAAATAAAGCCTGCCGCGGGAGAAGCGAGCGAGTCGGGCTTCAAGGTAAATCAGTGTCGTATTATAAGCAGAAGTTTTAGACGTGACTCCTCGCGTACCTTACACTGATCGATACCATTTTAATATCAGCAGCCCGGCATTACGTATGAATGATAGAAATTTATATCGCATACCATAAAGTACTGCTGCTCCACTGCCAACTCAGCTGCTAAATTTGCTTGCACGACTTATCTCCGAGCTTATTCTCAGCCCCAGAGCTAATCTTACTCTCGGCTCGACGAGTGTCTCCGGCTATTCCTGCCTTTGATCCCGAGAAATAGAGAGAGAGAGAGAGAGAGAGAGAGAGAGAGAGAGAGGCATACGCGCACGTATACAAGTGTAACGTCATTTATCGATTGTCAATTTGATCGTAAGAGCAGCGGAGCCCGAGTCTATATTAATTTGACGTTAATTGAGAAATCACGAGTAATATAAGAAGGTGGAATAAAGGATGCGACAGCAGAGGCTCGGTCAGGCGCAGGGAGCGGCGACCGGTGGCATCTTTGAAACGCGGCTCTACGCGTGCCCGTGGCTTCCGGTGACCTCGCGCCCGAAACCTCGTCTTATCTTTCGGCCGCCGAAGGCTCGACCGTCCCCGAGGGGATTCGACATCCGGACTCGACCTCCTCGTAAAGTACAAATACACCACGGATTAAGCGGCGGGGGGGGGGCAAAGCCAAGAGCCCAGAGGAGAAAAGAGCTTGGCTCAGCGGGGGAGGATCGATGCCTCGATCTCTTTGGGGCGTGCTCCGGTGTCCGAGGAGCCGAGCCTCGTTACCGAGGTCGTACTTGCGCGCCCTCGTAGCCCCCTCTAGGAGACCAGGACGTGCCTCTGATATTCGATTGCTAAGCCTCGGCCAAGGGCTCAAAGCACGAAATTGTCGGTGGCGCGGGCCTTTGACCGCGACCCTTCAAAGTCCCGGAGCCGCCCTCAAAGTGTCGTGATTACGTGGCTCTGCGAGCGCGGCGCTGACGGCGGCGAGGGGTGGATAATGTTTTGGGACGAGATTCGCCGCGCGGGCACAAAGGTGGAGAAGTTGCTACGGATAAGGAGTCTCGGCCGGGAAGAGCCGGGCCACTGCCGTCCTCGTCTACGCCGCCCTGCTCCTCCTCTCGACCCCCCACCCCCCCAACCCCTGCACACACCGCGATATCACTCTTACACTCGGGAATGGCGTTGACTCTTTGTGCGATTTAACCTCATTAGCCCTCTTTGTTTACCCAGTGGCTTTACTACCTCCAATAATGACGCCACCCATCCCACCCCCTCCCCCCGGTACCCGCCAGGGGCTTTAAGGTGAAAATTTCGTTTGGATAATTTAACGCTTTTTAGTGTCACTGCAATGCGGCACGACTCTTATCGTTCGGCCTCTACTTTCACTTTACTCTCAAGGACCTTTGCTCCCTTTGACAGGCCTTTCATACTCCCAATCATCTAATTAACAATAATATCAATGTTAAATTATTTACATTTCATTATTATTTCGTATTTATGCTGCTGTTAATGCTACGAAGTTCGTGCCTTACTTTACGATGCCTTCGCTTCAACTTTGCTTTTGAACTCTTCAACTGAATCTAGCTAAAAAACCATTTTTTATATACATACACACACACACACACACACACACACACACACATATATATATTTATTTATGGTAATACGTCCATTTGAATACCTCGATACGATGTACAACACTTTCGTAAATTATAGAAAATGATTACGAATGAAGCCAATTAGACTGGCGACAAATTCAATCGATAAAATTTTTCACTTGGTCATATGATAAAACACGTTTAAGCAATTTTATTTAAATTCAATGCCAATCGACGATTAAATTTTTATAAAAAATGGGTTCTTTTTAATTTACAACAAAATTTCTTATGTATGTATGTACACATTAATATATATAATATGTATGTAGGTATATTATATGTATATTATATGGTATGTTTTTTTATATTATTATTATAAATTTATATGTATTTGTACATGTGAAACTAGAATATCAAAGTCTTGTTGCAGCCTGCAAGAAAAATTTTTTTTTCTCATTTCTATACTGCTCTTATCTTTTCTTGCCTTCCTCTACCGGGACTATGAATGCCCGTTCCTAAATCATCTTGTGGGCACAAATCAACGCTGATAATCGAGCAGCTCATCGAATGCTAGGCGCCGATTGCAGCAGATTTATAAAGCTGGAGCGTGGATTGAAAAAAGTCAAGCAAATATTGATGTAACAAACCCGAAGCGAAGGGTCATTTAGTAAAAATCTCTCCGGTCCAAGCCGCAGCCGTCCGGTACCCACGTTTTTCTTACCTCGTACATAAGTCGCGCGGTAGGCCTCGAAAGCTAAGACTAACTCAAGGCGAGAATATTTTTCATATGCGTCTTTTTCCACCCGTACCCCGGGATGCAATATCGGCTACTATTGAAACATTTTCTTTATCATTAGTTTCGCAATATCAGATGCGAGTAATATCAGATCCCAGCCGATGCGACGAAATTTCACAGACATTCAGAGGGACCCTTTTTTACAAAAATGCGAAAACTTTTATCCAACAATGCCACACACCTGCTATCGATAAATACTTCCTCTACGCATATGTGCATCAAGCAAGAGTGAACCTCTAAATCTATAACTAGAAGGATAGGGATGAGATTTTCCAAGGCGACCATTGTACAAAAGGTCTGGAAAAATATTTGAAATCACTCTGTGTCGAACAGTTCCACCGTGCGGTCCGGTATAGATTAAAAATTCAGTACAAGTGTTGCGTATATTCGGTTGTTAGAGTAGTAAAATTCTATCAAGTCAAATAGTTTTGCTTAAATTAAAATATAGTTCGTATAAGGATTTCAAAGCAATTATAATAATCAAATAAAAAGGAGGATATAATTCATAAAGGGCTTTAAAGCAATTTTAATAATAAATCAAAGGTTAAAATTTTTTGAGGCTAAAATCTGGATAAATTTACACCTAAAGAATCATCTTGTTTATTTCCTTGGGATTCAATATATCATAACGTAACAAATTATTTATCATACATCTTAGATTTCGCACAGTGGTTAACCCCTTTTATCCATTTTATCTCTCTTCCTCTCTCTTATGTTTGTCTTGTTTGTAGCCACCGTATTATATTTGGACTAAAGATGGTAAGTTTGTAATTATTCAGTTAATATTATTGATGTTTCAGTGTTTGTCAATGGATTAGTTCCGTTAAGTTAATAGATTCTTGTGTCCTCTTATACACACATATATATATATATTTATATAAAATTATGGTGATTATTTTTCCCTCAATCTGATCCTTGCCCATGAGAATTTCCCACAATAATAATAATTTTATAATTTTATTAAAATATAATTAATTAATTTTTTTTTTATAAATTCAACTAATTTTCAAATTCCCTCTTTTTTTTTAATTTGAGCTAGTTATTTACTTTTTCGATTTGTTGTTAACTAAATTTAAAAACAAATTATAAAATTTTCCAAATTAATTAAAACATTGGTGAAGCATGCCTAATTTAAAACATTTTCAGTAAACAATCGACCTTTTTTCCCCCTGCTAAATAAGCTCCCCCATCTCGTCCTATTGCACTTAAGTGTGCAGGCGCAAAAAGGAGACAACTTTGTTGAGTACTAATCGGTAAAGGTGTGCACTCGCTAAGTGAGTTACATTCAGGGGTAACCTGGTGGTGGTATGTCTGTGTTTTAGCTATAGACCCCTACCTCCTAGACGCAACACCATGAAATACGATATAAGCAAAACCGCATAAGAACTGAAGCATTATTATTATTATTATTATTATTGTTGTTGTTGTTATTATTATTATTATAATCCGAGGTAAATATGGTACAAAAGCAATTTAATTTAATGTAATTACAAATCTTTAAATACTCATTATCATAGTATTAAATTAATTTAAGGTATTAAAAAATAGAGTAATGAAATAACTTTAACAACAAATTTATCTAATAATATTAGCATGAATTTTTGTTACTTATGTTTTGTTAGTTAAGGTATCTTAAAATTTGAATTATTTATAATTTTTTTTAACCAAAGCAACCACAGCTTCTATCGATTGAAATAATTTATATATTAAATAAATATATCAAATGTTATAATAAACGTATACATATTATAATCAATGTATACAGTTTAATTTATAATCACTTTCTACTGCGGATTTTTAAGAAATTTTTTATTTTAATCATATATTCAACATTGAAAGAGAAAGACCAAATTAAAATGTTTAATAAATTTGTTTAAATGAAAACAAATCACTTTAATCCTTTCGGTTAATTTGAGTTTATCAATTAGTCTTTAGTTCCTGTCAAGGACAGTCCTTAGTTCGCAGAAAGTTTTACTGTTCTAAAGCAGCTAAAAAAATGTTGCAATTAAATGGTGTTTTACAACAGATTTACTAACTAATTGTGAAGGAGTTAATTTAAAGTTGGAAATTAAATGACGTGTCACAATCTATATAAATCAGAAGGATTTCAATTATGTTTTGTCTCGAAAGAAATAAATCAGATGGGGAGGTAAATTTCTCCGTGCATTTGTGAAAATAACAGAAAGTCAACGTTTATGCTGAAATGTTATTGCGACTTGAACATCAGAACGAGATTTTAAAACTTGTCATTTGCACTTATTAGCAATAGCGTATAATTGATTCGAATAATGCGCGTATGGATAAACGTGATTTTATTCGTTTGACAGGTGCACTGTCGAATAACGAATCGTACATTATTTTAAAATTAATGCACAAAATGTAGTAACGTTACGTAAATGCGGAGCTTTTGATAATCGTACAATAGGCAGCTTAAGCTTAATATTTCCAACGTGAAAGTTGATTTCCGTCGAGTAACGTTTATTTTTTCTTACGAAGCCGCGTACTTTAATAAAAAAAAACAAAAAAAAACAAAAAAAAAAAAAAAACAAACGACCACTTTCCAATAATACACAAGACGAGGAGCTCCTCGACCGAGCGATAAAACTCGAAGCCCGAAGTATCGATTCCGTCGTTGAGAAATTTATCAATTCGATTCAACGATTAGCAGCTGTTGGCGCGCTAATCTATAAATAGGAGAAAACATCGGTGTCCATTTAAGAGAGACGCGAGAGAACCCGTGTAATCCCCGGGGAAAAAGTGAGAACGGAGTCTGCCGAGAAGTGGATAAATGTGACATCGGCATGGTTGTGAAGTAAGCGAGAGAAGGACGAGCCGGATGGAAAGATGATTAATCGTGGCTCGGCCGCGACGCTGTCGGAACCGCTTCCACCGTAATTGACAAGACGGGGCAACACATTGTGATATACTGCGTGTGCTCTTCTGCTTTCCTGACCCTCCATCCACCCCCCCCCCCGCCGCCGCCCCTCGCTCCGCGCGCGCTTCGCCAACCGCGGGCAAATATCGCGGATGAAATTACCCCGCCAATTTTTAATGAGAAATAACTTCGTCATCATTACCGTCCCTACCGGTGGCTTTAGCCATAGTCCAATAAGCCGCTGCTCAACCGAGCATTCGGAGCTTTGCATTTGTCAGCTTCATCGGCCCTTCCAATGGGCTGCCAAAAATGAAAAAAAAAAAAGCAAGCGTAAATCACTCGCCGTTTTGAAAAACGATCCGAAAACCCCCCATAAATATGCACACCATGGCGTAATGCAGTAGTACGGAACGAAGACGAAGACGCGATATAACAACGCGCGGGGCTAATAATCTCTGGGGTTGTGTCGCCGTGCGATTTAATTAATTTTTGAAATTGCCGTCAAAAATGTATTTTCCAGGATAATAATAATGATCGACGATAATGATAACAATGACGAGAGGATCACCGTGAAAATATAATAATAAGATTATATTGCAATAAAAAAAAATACACACCCACACGCACACACACACACACACCCACACACACATATATATATATCTATCTATAATAATAACGATAGTAATAACAATAGTAGTAAAGAGTAATGTAGCTCAGACGATTGTCTCGAGCACCGAAGTTAAAAGTTCCGAGCCGTCGTAGTATCAGTCGACTCCCCGGTAAGTGGAATAATTTATTCGGTATTAAATGTGCTTATATTTTATAGTAGGTTTAGTCATTTAAAATCTCTCTTAAACATGTTTAATTGTACGTTAACCTTTAGTTCGACAGTTTTAATGTAAATTTACGTAAAATTATTAATGATCCTTCATCGTGCATATATTTAGTTCTTTTTCTTTTTTAATCGAAGTCTAATATCAATCTGTTTTCATCCTATTAGCCAAAGTCTTTAGCATATTGCGTAAAATTGGGGCTAAAATTTTTTTCCTTTACTTGATCTTGAATAATGGGATAATTTAAAAACATTCCTAATGGCGTTAAGATAATTAATGGATAGCGTTTGTTGACTGTCTCTTATAAGTTGTCGATTATAATTTTCTCTCTCTCTCTATCTCCCTTATAAGTTAATACGCGTACAACCGTAAAGATTAACACCCGATGTTATCAATACAAAATATAATTTTCCTCTGCTATATACTTATCAAATTTACACTTAATTTTATATGATTTTCAAGCGCATTAAACAATAGTCTTCACGAACGGTGTTTTATCGGCAATTTTAAAACGAAGTTTCGCCACTAATAAGCTTACACCAATGAAATATTTTTCAAAACCGAATTGAATTTCAAATATCGATCTTTAGGTAGTCGAGCTTAAAGCGCGAATAATAGTTAAGCACGGAAGAAATAACATTGCGCACAGAAGTCGAAGATCTATAAAGAAAAATGAAAAATGTTTTCGGCGCGGATTAATCAACAATAAAGATAACTGCTCCATAAAAGTAAAATCAATGGTCGAGATTACGCATAATCGAGCACTAAATTATTGACGGGACTAAAAATAAATAACCTTTGCAGTGATTCTGAATTCCCTCGTAATAATGGCTCTCGATAATCGCGCAGTAAGGTAATAAGTTCCATTAAATATCGGCGTTGGTATCCGTGGGACTTTGTCCACTGCGACGTCGTCGTCGCCTTGGCCGACTTCGAAAGTCCGTAATCCATTTGGAAATTTTGCGGCACCGGCGCCCGCCACGAGACTCGCCTCCTTAAGCCAATAAAGCCGCCAACCGAGCTTGAATAAACGGCTAATTGTATGCGGGGGATAATTCGCGACTCTTTGGATAGAGAGAAGCGAGGGTAATTAAAAGCCCGGACGCGACTGATTTCCCGCAGGTGCGAACCCCGGTCGGTATGCCAAGAGCCCTTTAGTTTCGTATGCAGCGGGCGGAGATCGCGGAGCATCACCGCGGGAGTACGTCGAAAAAGTCCGGACGAATGGCAGACCACGGGTATAAAGCAATAAGGCCGGCGGTTCACCTTCGGGAGTGCTTAGGCTAGGACATCTCGCACTGCCGCGTGTCTTTTTATTCCAAAAGCTCCCTCGTTCTCCTTTGCAACCGCAATTCCCCCCTCTCTACCTCTCTCTCTCTCTCTCTCTCTATCCCAAAGGGTTGCAATACGCGGCAGCTCGGCCCCATTCCGCCTCTGCCTCACTCTATCCCAGCGTCCTTCGCTCTCCTTTGCGCGAGCTCTTCCCCAAGCGCCCCTCCCGGCCAGGGGGGGGGGGCGCGCGCGCGCGATATTATTATGTACCACTGGCACCGGAATGCCCATGAATTAAAAAAGGAGCCGGGGATCGGGAGGGAGCCCAATTTTAATGCCCATCCGGCCGCGAATTGTATTCCAGGTGCGATACCGAGGCCGAGCGATTTTCCAACGGCGGCTCGCCGCGAAAGCTCTTCCACCGATATTCATACCGAGATTCCCACCTCCAGGCCAGGGATTTTATTATTTTCCATAGATTATGCGAAAATACGCGGGGGGCTATTTCACCTTCGGAATTCTAATGCAGTTTTCCAAGCCCGAATGAACTATCAAATGGTACGCTCTAAGCTATTCGCCGTGATTTATAATATTAAGGAGTCACACAATTACTTTACTCGTAATCCGCGATACCTATTAAATCCGGCATAAATGTCTAATAAATTTAAGTGCCTCAAAATGCTGAATTCGCAGAAAGAGATTTATCCAAGTATAAAGTGAATAGTCCGAATCAAAATTGCGATATAATATTTGCATTGAAACTTTTGGAAATTTACAAACAAGAGAAATTGCACGCCGAGGAATTGAATGCGAGCGGCTGTAATTTTATGCGCTCGATAGTACAGAAGTCACAACGGTAATGATGTCGTTTAAAGCAAAGTGGCTCTTTTATACGTCTCACCTTATACACCCTCTATAAAAGCATTGGGAGCAAAATTTATCGCGACTAGCCGATGATGCGGGCTCATTGATAAATACGCGAGCGCGTCGGTATTTTACGCGTGCGCAAAAAAAAAAACAATCGAATCGGTTCGATCGTCGTGGCCGGGCAGGGGGGGGGGAGAACGAAGCAGTACAAAAATCACCGCATCCAGAAACTCGTCCGCGGACGGCGACTAATGCAATATTGTGGAAGCCCGAATTCCCCGGGCGACGTGCACACGCGCTCGAAACAGCGAGTCACTCCTTTATGATTTATAAGATCAGCATAAAAATGATAAAGAGTTACGATTGCTTTGCTCGGCTCCGAGGTCCGCCCTACTGATTAAAATCGCCGTTACGCCGGAGACAGTTTTTACGATCGGTCGGGCCGCGAGATCAACGCGCGTTAAATTTATTCACGATAAATAGATCGGAGCTCGGCCGAAGCGCCCCCGATAATGTCCAAATATTTGATCTCCCTCCGCAGGCCAATATCATCGCCGTGTAAATCACCGGTCGGCCGGTCATTAACGCGATACTAATCCCGCAAGCGAGACTCGGTAATCCTCCTAGGCCAGGCCTTTTATCCTAAACCGACTTTTTTTTTTTACCCGGGGCAGATGTTTGCGCCGGCCGGACCAGACACTCGCCGGGGCGCATCGATCGAGCCCGAAAAAACCTCCGGCTCGGGCCCGATCGAAATTTAACGGGGCCCCCCATCCCCTTCCCTCACTTGTCCACTCGTCCCGAGAATTACTCGCCACGAGGATGGTACGTACCAAGGCTGCGAGAGCTTTGAGCTCCGAGCCCATCGACGGATCTCACTCGCAGCGCTTAATCGCGGACGACGATCGTTGTTCCCTCCGGACCGAGGAGCCCCGCGAGCTCGCTTTGCCCTTGCAGCTTTGAAACAGTGAATATTGAGGCAAGAATTTTCAAACGGACGATTTCGATTTTTCGTTCTTTGCATGCAATTGCGTGCATTTCCGTTATTTACTCTACGACGCCGTACGCCGAAGTAAGATTTTTAAGTAACATTTTTTGAAAGAGAACATCGTACTCTTTAATTCATAGCGAGCATCTCAACTGCGCCTATCCATCGAAATTGAGTATGTTTAACGGGAGTTGAAAATTTTCACATTAATTTTCCCAAAAGACGAGGCCCGCGCCCGTGAACCGCCACAAGGCTTTACAATATTTCTTCGCGTGCAGCTTAAACGCCTGCGTTGGGAAAATCCCCGAGAGCCTGCAACGATATGCTAAATTTGACAAATACTTCCGGCGATTACGAATACGTTCTTACACCGAGTAGCTTAAGGAGTTTTAATATTGCGCGTAGATGATCAAAAATGTCCTATGACAACGTGACTTTTAATAATGCGCGGATATATTGCGAACAAATTTGAAATTTCGGACAAATGATGTAGTGTCAAATATGTATGAGTACAAATTTTGTTCTTCGATATTAATAAAAGCAAGCTTTGAAGTAATTTTCCTTCCTAGTTAAAAGCATTTATAATCAATTACCGATTGATAATAATTAACCATGGAAGTTAAATGTTTTAACATTAACAGGTATGATAATGCTACCGATAACCTGGGAGTGATTAATAATGAAAAGTTACATTTTAATATAGCTAAATTCAAAATTATAAATTACGACATTCGGAGCTAGGGCGAAAGAATTTTACTTAGATTTGCGCAATGAAAAATTCTTCATAATATTCTATAATTATCAAAGCTTATCAGACCTCTTGCCCAGTCTGGAGACTATAAATTAATATTAAGTGAAACACCCTTCCGCCCTGTTCCCGACCCTTCGTCCTCCTCCAACTCGCTTTCGCGTTCTTTATCCTTGGCTTGTTGTTCGTTTATTCCTTCTCGCCTTCCCCTTCCTCCCTCGTGCTCTCCGCCCCCTTCTATATATCTACAGAATCACTTTTATTCAGGCAGCATCTTCTCACCTCGGCGTATTCGGCGCTGAGTTTATTTTCCTCGCGCCTCGAGCTTTTGAATAATTGCAAGGTCGTTATTGAGCCGGAGCACAAGACCCAAATGCGTCTCGCCAATAAAATCAGCCGGCGGAGCCTCCACCTTTTCAATGTATAGGGTATTTTTGTCATTCGAGTGCCACTGCGTAGGTACTCGGGTACCGTACCGACGGCAAAGGCAAACAGCGGTAGATTACTTCCAAGTTGCGACTCGAACGACTCGAGCCTTGGCTAGTAATATGAAGAGCTATACAGGGGAATATTTATAAATTCGCGAAAATCAAGGGGATCCTCTCGATATCGTCAATATTCCGAGTTAGATTAAACTGCGCGCGGATATTGAAAAACCGAAAGAAACTATTAATTTAAGATTCCCAAATGTTGGGAAGGATCGAAGTCGTCGGAAGAGTAAAGGACGCCAAATGTAGGCCACGAGCAGATACAAACGCGGGAAGCTGAACTCGCGAAAAGTAGTTAACGTTTGAGGGGCTGCTGTTTGAATTCAAGGAGAATTTGTTTCTTCGGCTGCTGGATCGAAAATGAATATCGTAAATAAGAAAATACGACAGTTCGATGTACGCAATTTGCGCGTTAAGGGGTAAGATGACTTTTTAAAAATTCGCTCCTGCCTGTCGAACATTGAAAAATGCTCCTTTAGTCAAAAGCAAAGCCCTTTGTATCTTATGATAAAACTCACAAAGGATCCCGCGGCGACTCTCGTAAATTTTAATATGCAACTTAGAAAAATGCCACCCGAATAATATGCATAACAATTAAAATAATTAATACATACGCAGAATAAAATTTTTGTTTGATATAATGCGCATAAAAAATATTTACATAATAATTACCTTATTATATTTGCTCTGCTACAAGAGGAAGATATCAAGTTTCATAAGAATTCGAATCCACATTCAAACAATAAAGAATCGTAAACTTGATTTAAACTTACAACGTGCTGAAAATGTAATGGCATACTAAAAATGTAGCTTACCTAAAATGCAAATAGTATAATTAAGCGTATTTTGCAAGGTAACTAAATAGTAAAAAAACGAAAATTTAATTATTTTATACGCATTGCATTAGTATATCTCGTCTTTTTCGTGTTTTTTAATTTTACTTTGATTATTTTTAAAATTCTCTATCTCTATGGTAATTTTCAATAGGCTAATTGTAGATCAGAATTAAAAACTGATTTTCCGAAATGCGCGGATGGTTAAGAAGGTAAATTATACTATTGTAATAAGGAAATGAACAAATTTTTTGGGACTGAATTCAGTAGAGTCCAATTACATTCTTATAAAAATAACCACATTCTATAATTTAAATTCGTATGTTATAATATGGAATATATATCGATCTAAAATAATATTTTCAGTTCCTTAATTTGAGATTTTTTTTTCACATTTTTAAATTTTCATAATACGTATTAAAGAATTCTTACGATCAATTTTCGTTTCATAATACAATATATATATATATATATATATATATATATATATATACACACGAATATGCGTGTGTGTTTGTGTACATTGAAAACGTAAAAAGTCGATAAAAATAATTATTTTGCATCAGAAGTTATAGTTTATATCCGCGTAGGTCCGTTAGAAATAATTCACATCTATCTAGAAGAGGAACTGTTTTCTTTTTCTTTTCAACCAAACGATTCGTTCAATTCAAAAATACATATAAAGACATTACGAGACACAGTTTCAGCATATTATTATAAGCATACGATAAAAATGATACTTATGATAAGTATGACATTAGAAAATACGTGAAAGGCATCGGGAGGATAGGGATAAAAAATAAAGGGAAATGGGAGCGCGTGTAGGTAGACGCGAGCTGGTGCTGAGAGGAAGGGGAGAGGGTCGTGATTTTCGGAAGATGAGAGGGTTGATGCGCTGCCACGATTGTATAAGAAGATGTAAAATTTAAATATTATTCCACGAATAAGCACGAAGAACATGGAATTTCTTCGGCGAATTCTCGCGGTGGAATTCCTTTCGACGCCTTGGAAAAAACTTGCAAATATGCAAATACGCAAGATGTCCCTGGAGAGAGAGAGAGAGTAGAGAGAGAGAGAGAGAGAGAGACAGATATATAGAGAGAAGGCAAGAGAAAGCAAGAGAAAAGTAACGTATATGAGTGGTAGAATGGAAACGGAGAGTCCGGACTCGGAGTGCTTTCAGATATCGCACGCACTGTAAATGTTGAAGCCCCGGGTTCATTGGTAAGACGTTTGAATCGACGCCTGAAATATGTGCGCGCCTACGCTGTGCTACGCCCTTGTCACCTAAGGATAAGATTGAGGCACGGATGGGTGCAGAATCCGAAGACGGAGCTTTCATCACCAGAAGGAGGTCGACGTTGTAAAACTGAGTAGAAAAATTTTTCTAAGAGCGCCGTGGCTAAAGGCAATAGGGAAGTCACGAGAGGAGGGCAAAGAGAGAGAGAGAGAGAGAGTTGGAGGGAACTTTGGACTGTAAAAGAAGTGCGGAATGGAAAGGAATTACAAAGTCAAAAGTTAAAGGAATTGACGGATGCTGTGCGGGGGGGTGGGGCGGGAGGAGGTGAAATTCAAGGAGCGAGAGAAAAATGTACGGGATGCTGACAAAGGCAGGAAGAATGCCAGTCAACAAATAGGGAAAAAGAATTAGGGAAATGGCGAAAAGGTACATACGTAAGAAGAAATAAAACAAGAAAGGGGGGGGTGTAAAGAAGAAAGTAGAGCGAAAGAAGGAATTTCAGAGCATTCAACAGGCAATTGTGCAGGCACTTAAACACAAAAGTTACGTTTATCAAACAATTATTGTCCTATTGGTATTGCAAATTGAGGCTGTGGGCTTTTTGAGCTGGTAGTTTTTCAGAAAAAAAAAAAAAAATAAATAAAATAAATAAATAAAAACAGATAATGTCCCATTAAAAGAAAAGGCAAATGCGTAACTGACCGTCGACCGAACGTTCGTCCATAGGTAATCTGACTTTTAAATATCCTTAATACGGAGCTTATTTCAAACGACTTGGTTCGCATTACCTCTGCAGTTGCATTAAAATTTTATTGGCCCTTATATGATAATAATAATAATAATAATAATGATGATGAAAAAAAAAGAAGGAAAGAAAGAAAAACGAATACGAAGTTGTGCATCCGTAAGTATCATATTCACATGATTATTGCCTTATTCATAAGGCAAAACCCAATTTTCCCATCACAACTTACAGCCGGAAACTCCTCTCTCGCTACTTCATAAACCACTTGGGCGCCGCAGTGGTAAAAAAATTTCCCTTACAAGTCACGACACAGCAGACGAAGAATAAACGAAATATCGAACTTGATAAAGTGCGGCGGCGGCGGGGCGGGGGGCGGGGTCCACCGTAGAGAGGGAGAAGCCCATCGAGCGTTGCGCACACACTGCGCGCGCGTGGGTGTGGGTGCGCGCCTTGGGTGGGTGGCGATGCACGCAGAAACATAAGAGACGCCCGGGAGGGAGGGGCAGTGTGGCTTCACGGTTAATAACCGACCGGGAGGGATGACTGAAGAAAAAAAAAAAAAAAAAAAAAAAGTAAAAAGAAGCGTTAGCGGAAAAAAGGAAATACCGCGCTAAGGGAGAGAGGCTTGCGGTGCTCGAGTGTGGGCGAGAGAGGTGTCGAGTGAGAGAGAGAGAGAGGGAGGACGATAGGAGTCGAAGGAAGTTTGCGAAGTGAATCCCGAATCGAGAGGTTGTCGTGGAGTGGCGGTGCACGCATCGCTTCCAGAATGCATTAGTGTCACTCGAAGCGCGCGCCCCGAGTAAAGCGTCGACTCCTGCGTCCTCCCCCTCGCGTGTGTGCTACGCCTCCTGCAGCTCGAGCACCGATACGAGGTGACGATGTCGCGCCTTGCCCCCCCCCCGCACTCTCTCTCTCTCTCTCTCCCCCCACCCCCATGTTTTTCTTTTCTCTTTTTCTCCTCCACCCAACCCCGCCGAGCCCTCGTCGTCCCTTTCTCGCTCCTCTCCGCCCCAACAAAGCCAGGCGCAATTCTTACGTGTGATTTTCCAGCCGTAACAAAATCATCGTCGTCTCGGCTTTTATTGTCCTCTGTTTCCTCGTTCCACTCCGGCCGCCGACCGACCGACCGACCGACCCCGCCGGCCTCGCCCACGCGTGCTATCGCCACCCTCTCGAGCTTTTATGCTTCACCTTTACAATCTTTCGAGTACTGTCACGAACTTCGCCGCTCGATGTCTTTATTCAGGAAGCTCGTGCACTCGTTATCTTATTAATTGATGGTTACGTCCATGAATTGAATGTAAATCTTTACGGCCATCCTTTTATAGGCCTATCCCACCTCTTTTACAACCGATGATTATTTATCCTCCCTGAAGTGACGGCGATGATTAAGGTAGGCTTGGGCGGGGGAGGGAGGGCCGAGCCGAAGGGAGCTCAACCAAGGAAGGCTCAATAACCCTAGTCGCACGATTTTAACAACGACCCTCGTAATTTTTTTCCAATTAAAAACAAGCGCCATGCTCGTTTATTGTCTCGTTGTTAATTTCTTTTCTTCTTTTTTTTTTGTTTTTGTTTTGTTTTTGTTTTTGTTTTTTTTTTTTTAAACAAAGAGCAATACGGAGGAAAATCGTGCACGCGCGTGATGCGCATCGATTGTACGCGAATGATGACGAGAAATTTTTATCAAGACATTTTCAAGCTAACCAGCCAGAGTAAATCTGCGGGTGTTCTTCCCGCCCGATGCAAAACACCTGCGTAAACTTAATTTAAACAAAGTCTCGGCAAACGCAAGACTACCGTTTCGTTTTCGTCGGATTCCCATGGATTTTACAGTGGGATATTTTTCGCGGCCGGGGGAGAAATTACGCGTGTCTCCACGCCATCGGAACTTTCGGTAAAATCCATCCATCGGAACCGCAAGCGTCCACATGGCCGCCAGAGCGCGCGCGCGCGCGTTCGCACACACACACACACACACACAGAGAACGGCAAGGCCGGGCTCTGGTAACGCCTGAGCCAACTTCGATCGCTTTTAGATGGGAAACCACTTGAAACTTACGATTGCGCTTTACTACGGGCGTTTCTACGAAAAATGAGACGAGTCACGTTTAGGAAGAATCTTGACTATGACAAACACGTTTCTGAAAAATAGCACTCATTCACCTTCAATTGGAATTTCATACAACGATAAATAGAAAAACATAGCTTCGAGCATTTATATATATATATATATACGTGTGCATATATATATATAGCATTTACATATATATATATATATATATAGGTTTTTTTGTAATTAACGTCACAGCGGTAGGAGTGTTTTGGTATTCCATTCGTACTCGTTAAAAACATGATTCCCCCCGCCCTTGAATCGATCGAAACCGGAAGTGTAAGCGAGCATATGATCCGATGAGAAAAATTAATGCGAGTGCACAAACATAAATGATCAGGAATTTTATTAAACATTTTTCACAAAGCTTACCTTGTTATTCTTTGCTGTATTATAGTTATACCGCCTTTTCGCATATTGTCGAATAAAACGAAGCGGAAGCGAACATTACCGTTTAATATTAAAAATTATTCAGAATTTGCTTAACTCTCGTTCGATTTGACTTAGTTACGAATTGATAATACCTAAGATAAACATTACCCGTTGGACATAAATTTTTAATCTTTATTTCAAAATACATTCTTATTTATAACACAGTACAGTAAGAAATTAACTTCTAGCCCAAGAGCCTTCGTTTTCCTCCGATCATTTCCGCGATAATCGCTAAAGGCAAAAGGAGATACCGACCGACCGATCGCTTTTCCTCGATCGCCAATTAACAAAGCTTTACCAAAGACAAGGTCGATGTTCCCTGATTCTTTCTCGATTCCACTGATTTTTCCCCATTATTAATTATTTTCCAATTAAAATCTAGGCGTCGGCTCGTCTTCAGCTCGGAATACTTGGCAATCACTAGCCTGTGTACACCAGGAGCCCTCCCTCTTACGATTAATTTTTATTTGCCCCAGTGAGATGATTCAGGGGCATAAATATTCGCGTATCGAGGAAGAATTTTTCAACGGAGATAGAGGAAAGTCGAAGCGGCTGAGCGATTGTTTACACTTATCATTTCAACATTTTTATGGAAAATATCGATTTTAAAATTGGATGCAAGCCTGTGCTTATTTTTTCGTAGCCTTGCTTTGCTCCGCGAGTAGCGAGAATCCAACTGGGCTTTCCATTGCCGAGGAATCGACGAGCGCGTTTTCCCCCATTTCAAAAATCGAGGCATCAAAAGCGAGACTCATTTGTCGCAAGTTTTGAAAAAAGCTTACCGAGCCGATTTTAATTTGCGGGCATATTTTCAAGCACCCTCTTAAAAGCAGTGCTTAAAGACAACAAATGAAAATCCAACAACAATAATAACAATAATAACAACAATAACAATAACAATAATAATAATAAGAGAGCCTTGTATCGTAAGATACGCTGCTCCCTGAGCGTTTTTCAAATGCTCTCTGCAAACAGATCAGGTGGTCCGTCAAGTTCGCTCTACCGAATCATATTTTCATGGAGTGCAGCGTAAAATATGAAATGAAGGCAAGCCAAGAGAGAGAGAGAGAGAGCGCGAAAGGGAAAAGTTCGGTCTCATCCCCCACTGGAATCACTTCCTTGGCACCTATGCGCGCACACCCGCGCCCGGACACACACCGACAATCCCGCGACACCCGCGCCCTCGAGGAAGCGCAAGCGCCCGGGTTAGCGGCCGAGGGTGTGGTTGTGCGGGCACTTCGCTTTCATCGACGGCAGCAACTCTTGGGAGGATTGATGTGCGAGGGGCTCCGTGGATCCGCGTGGGCGCACGCGAGCCCGTTGAAAAATGGGAGAGAATTTTCAGGTGTCCCGGCGAGCATTACCGGCGTCACTCCGCGACGGAGACGTTCGCCGTTCGAGTGCACTTTCCGGGGTGTTGGGGGGAAGCCGAGGGCGTCCCTCGACCCGTCGCGGGCGTCGCTCTATTATGCGAGTACGTTATGTATTAGCGGGGGGGCGGGCGGGCGGGGGGGCCAGAAATGAAAATGGATGAGCAGAGGGAATTCCCGAAGGGAAACCAACGAAGGCTGCTCCCGTTGCTGCCGGTGTAGGTCGCGATTGTCGTTAGCGATCTGGATAAGGAGGGGGGGGGGCTCGGGGAGCCTTACATCGTAATCCTAATCCGGGGCTCTGATTTCTCCCAAGGATCGAAGAATCCTGACAAAGTCGCTCGCCCGCCGTCCTCTCGTGTCCGAGAGGCAAGGACGAGGTTGCAGCCACGGAGCTGTCGATGCACATAAATCGCCACTGACGGAGACTCTCCTTTCGGGTTTGCCAATACTCCGCCTCCCGCAACCCCTTCATTTCTATTACGATCTTCATTGAAAGCCTTCCGTCAACTGGCTCCTCTATTTTCCTCCATTATCAACGCTAAGCCTATTTTCGTCGGGTTAAGGCATTTATATTCACAACCGCTTTCTCATTGTCTACTATTTTTCTCTCCCAATCTCCTTCATATACCGTAGACGTTTTGCGGTAGTTAATTCAGCAATATTAAAAATATCTGATATTGAGGTTTTGTTTAAAAAAAAAAAAAAACAAAAGGAAAAAATATTAATCTATATTTTCAATGCAAGGCTTACGATCCACTCGTTTATCAACGCCACCAGTTAACTTATAAATGCCAATTTTGTATAATTTATGTTATTCCTTCGTCCCTCTATACTCCGCCGCCACCCCCCCACTCTCTCCCTCTCCCCCTCTCGTGAAAAAGCATCACCGGAAGCTTAATGAAAAAAAATTAAGAATATCGTTCTATTGTGCAGGAAAAAAAATATTGCTCTCACTCTAAAACATATACCCTTTGTGTGCATGTAAATATTTAAGCAGCTACAAATACATTTCTCTCATAAATCCATCAGCAAAAGAAGTACTTAATGCCCAAGAATTACACAGCGCAAAAAAAATTGTACCCTGAGAGAATAAGTAAGAAAGTAAAGGGAAAGTAAAGGGAAAGTAAAGCCCGAAGTTAAAGTAAGGTATAAAAAAAAAAAAAAAAATATTATAAAAGCAAAATTCCAGAAAAAAGTAAGCAACCGTAGGTAGCAAGGATGAAAATCGATGAAATAAAATTAATATTAATCATATGCCTCATGTGTAATGGAAAAAAAGTATATCTAACTCAGTTGCCATGTGTACGCTAATTATAAAAAAGACGTACGTCGTCCGAGCCGATCCGAGCCGACTGTGCAAGTCATCAAAAATAAACGTTGCTATTTGAATTGCGTGATCCGGACACATTGTATTCGATAGTAATAGGGATAGCGTACCCATGATTACACAGCTAAGAAACATTCACGGAAAATCGGTTCAATCCTACTCTGCATTTAGCTGCAACTTTCGGTAGTATATCTTGCAAAAATATAAAATCCAAGGCTACGTTTAGATCATCGAATAAGGTCGAAAATTAAAACGAGCAAACGCAAAAATTAATTTACGCTTAAATAACGTTGGTGGATAACCAAGAAGGTTGGTTGACTTACAAAAAAAAAAAAAAAAAAAAAAAAAAAGAAGAAGAAGAAAAAAACTTTGTTGGCACGTTGATAACGCGCATTTATATTTGGATTTTATTTATTAATTGTACGGCTTCGAAAGAATTCGCTTGAAATTCCAAATGTATTTAATCTCATGACGGATGTATTTATGCAGAAAGTATTTTATCCTAGAGCATACGTATATCTTGAATAATAAATTTCATAAAGCAGTTTGATAAAAATGTTACCGTGGATGTACGGAATTCTATTTGTATAATTCGTTGTATTATCGATGGGTATTTTTTTGCCGCGATAAAACGTCGAATTCGTAAAAAATATGCCCTGCGCGTCGCTTTAAGCGCCATATAATCCACGTCGCATGGAGTAAAGCGAATTACGATACGTAAATAACCGATTCAAATTGATCATTAAGGGTAATCTAATTTTTATATTTGCCCACTCAATGAATTGGACGCGTAAACGACGTGCGGAATGAGAATCAGGAATCGCCGGCATCGACGGTAGGCTCTTTTTGCATATTATTGCAGCATTGAAAAGGCCGGTTAAAAACTGAAAGTACAAGATTATATTTTCATCTGCGTTCAAACGATAATAATGAGTCTTTAGAATGTTGGATATTACTTACGTTTGCAGAATTGCCAGGAAATGGAAAATAATTTGCTTCGGGTAATTTTGTAGACGTTGCAGTTTTTCGCCGAGATTATAAATAATGTAGCGCGACCCTGATTGTTGTAATCGTGCTAGAGTCTGAGGTAAGTTTATGGGGAAAGCGAGCGTAATCCGAAGGAACTATAAACCGATAAGTAAACCATCGTGTACCTATATATATATATACGTATGTATGTATGTATGTATGTATGTATGTACGAATGTGTATGTAAGCCCGTAGATGGAGGCACGTAAAAGGAGGGCTGACGTTTTATAATCTCAATCTATTTGGCTCTCTTGAAACAGGGAGCGACGGCACGCGGTGTAACTATCCTCCGAATATCCAGACCGAAGGCGTCGCAAGGTCGTCCTCGTCGCCGTAGTCATCCCCGGCGTAAGTCAAGCGTCCAATTTCGAAAGCTCAAACGCTCGGAGCCGAGCTTCTCACGGAGCTCGACGTCGGCGACAAGCAAGAGGACGAGTAAAAAAAGCCCCGTTAGGCCGAAGAACGAGAGGGGATCGCGGCCCGGGTGACGACGCCGGGCAGGGGGCGAGGCTCGGGGGCGCGCGCGCCAGGGGCAGGAGATAAAGACGAGAACGATCGGGATGACGGATGCCCGCCGAGAGCCGAGCCCGGAGGAAGTCGCTCTGCCTTGGTTGGGAGGGCGGCAACGAGGCGTCGAGAGGATTCCGGCCCGAGTCGCCCCTCCCTGAATACGAGATGATGCCTGGGGTAGAAAAAAGGTTATGAAGATTAATTGAGCAGCGCGTCCTCGGTCAATGACGCCGGGGCGCTGATACGAGGCCGCGGCGGCGGCGGCGGCGGAGGGGGGGATGACAGGCACCGAAGGGCCAAGTCGATGCTCCGTTGTAAATTCGATGTTACAAGGACTTAAAGGAAATTTATTAGAGCTCGAGTACTTCACTTTCCCACCCCATTGTTTTCCCCGATCGTCCAGGCCTACTGACTGTTTATCCGCATTTATTCACCTTAAATATCGATTGGCTTGTCGTCGTTTGCGTTCTATTTAAGCGCCCAATTTACTTTCGTCCCGCGCATGGGAAATTTTCATGCCCCCTGGTCCCCCCCCCAACAGCTTTTCACGCCTACGGCAGGTGCGAGAAAATTTAGCCTACAGCTACTTGCCGGGTACGTGAGATTAAAATAAATAGTCATTTATGCACGATCGACCAAAAATTCCTAACGACAAATAGAGATGCTCGGATACTCAAATATCCGAGTATAATTCGAATAATTCTATTCCTACAATACGTATATAACTGTGGGACCCTGTAAATTGAATACCTATAAATTTATTCAGATCCGCACAATGTATATAGAAATACATATATTTCTTTTCTTACGTATTCATTCTTAGGCAATAACATTATTCAAAAAATGTACGATAACGTCATTATAAATGATGAATTACCCTTATAAATTTTGTATCACTTATATATATATACACATATACAAATACGTACATATATATATATATATATAAGAAACTAAATGCACAATATAGTCGAAATGAATGAAGATTTAAAAAATGTAACTAAATACCTCAGCTCAAGCTAAAACTAGGTAACTCGAAAACCATTAAACCAACTTTTATAAAACTTTAAGCAATATGATTCTTAAGTTCGAACAAGTTGCTCGAACTGTACGTGTGTATGTGTCTGTATTCTAACTCTATCTTATTTGTGTAACGTAGTCAATTTTTTTTTCTTAATTACATAATGAATAACTGCTTATTCAGCTGAAAAAATAATAAAATAAATAAGTATAGAGCAGACAACCTTAATAAGTGTATTCAAGCACAAGAATTTCATCACCCTAATATATAATACAAAAATATGAAATAAAATAATATAGAAGTCCCAAGCTCTTTCATGTAATTAGTTTTGAATGCAAAATTAAATAAATTAAACATCCAACTTTGAGAAATTATTGTACGAATGGTGATTATAGCAAACAAAACAAATCGTGACTATGGTGATGTAAAATAATTGCCTTCATTCCGTGGATGGTTGGGCTTTAAAATGTTTTCTCAAAACTGCGATTTTTTTTTTTTAACTTTTAATTGACGAAATGAAATTCTGAGAAGTTATTCATTGGCTTACGTAAAGTTTGGGCAGCATTTTAAAAATAATATTACTCGGAGAAAATCAAAGGCAAATTTTGGTTAAAAAAAAAAAAAAATTATCTCCCTCGGATAAGAAATGCTTTATGGAAAATTCCATCCCTTAGGTTATTCGGTTAATGGACACATTGAACGGGAAAATAATCAAACAATTTTAACAAAGTTTTACGCGGGCGTGCGCGCGCGCCTGTGTGTGTGTGTGTGCACACGTGTTAACTGTATCGTTGAATATAATTTAGTTCAAGAAGACACGTTGGCTTTAAATACCTGCAATGACAATCGAAAAGACAGTTTCCAAGTACAAGGAATCAGGCGGTGCACAATTATACGACAAAAGGTATGGAATAAGTCTCTCTCCATAAAAGCTGTCATAATTTAGAAGAGTGGCAACGAACTCGAGGGATTAAATAGACTTGACTAATATGTTTTGAATGTTTGCTCGGCTCCGACTGTCGTTGCCAGAACTAAATTCCAGGCGCGCTTGCAATGATTTGTTAGCATTCAAAATGACATAATAAAATTGTTAATTTCCTTCTTCGTCTTCACCTTCGTCTTCTTCATCTTCGTATTCTTCTTCTATTCTTCATTAGTCCCCGGCTCAGTGTTCGCTTGCTTTCGCGCGTATTTCAAAATAGGCTCGCGTTTTAGGTCTTAGCGCGACGTCTTCTACGAAATATTGCCAGAGGTTCGCTAGGCTGGTAATTAAATATAAACCAAGGCCCGTGGCTTTCGTCGAAGTATCAACATTACACGTTAACCTAACTATAATCATCAGGGCTGTATGATCATTGCAGCCGAGGGAGCAGAGACAAAAAAGGCAACGGGAGCTAACGAAGTCAGAGCTGAAAAATTACAATGCAATCCTAGCGAGATAATTCTAGCAAGAAAGAAGCGCGCTAAGTTATTGGGCAATATTTTTATCAACGCGTTACTGCTCGTTTATTATTCCTCCTGCTGGCTTATTATTCGGACATCCAGTCTCTATTATTTACGACTACCGCGTCTACGCTCTACCAATGATTGCTCTTCAAGGTTCGGACAATGGAAAAAAAAAAAAAAAAAAAAAAAAAAAAAAAAACAAAGAAAATACATGAACAAAACACAGCGAATAAAAGTAGACTACTCGACTTTAGACGTAAATGCATTGTTGCTATTTCAATCAATTTTCTCGGCGTAGCGTCCAGCGCAACGGATTTTACGCCTATATATATAATTGTACGCATACACGTAAAGAGAGATATTCCGTGTATGCGTGTGCGTTGGTATGTACAGATACGCGCACGTGTATGCGTGTGGATAAATGTGTGTGGGGGAGGGGGGCGCTCGCGCGAAGGGGCTTGAAAAAGTGTCTCAAGAACAAGAAAAACTTGAAAATGATAAAATGACAGAATAAAAGGTCGGAGCGCGCGAGGAAGATGTCCATATTTCACGTATAATGTGTAACCAACCGTATCGCGGCACATATGTGCGCGCACTTTGAGTGGGTGTGGGTGACGCTGGAGCTCGCCCACGCGCGCAATACAGGGCCAATAGATGGGAAGCTTTCTTTCGACTTCCTTCCGCCTCGCATGCGATGACTTTCCGTCCTCGACTACGACTGTGTGCCGCCGACTGAGTTTCATATTTTGCTTTGCTGGCTTATGTCTCGCGATCCTTTATTATGCGAGCTAAAGCGCCAGTTTTATAACCTGCCGCCCGAGCAAAGGCCTCTCCCGTGCTTTAGCCTCGTGCGAATCCGAGCGATCTTAACTAAATAAATATTTGTTCGACTTATTTATACGAGGAGTTCCCGACAATGGCCGGGGGAAGAAGTTGCCCTGGCTAAAGGCTGGCGATGCGCCGCCGCGCCACTCTATTATTACGAAGTCACCGCGAAGTTAAGCGCTTAAGTGGCTCGCTCTGACATCATATCCCGGATCCGAAGGAGTGAAATTCTTGGCTTGCGTCCTGCGCGGGATGCAGCCGAGGGGCGGGCATTTTTTTTTTCTCCCTCTCTCTCTCTTTCTTTCATCATCTCGTCTCCGTCCTCGTTCCGCTAAATTTAAATTCAACATTTGCTCAACTGGGAAATAAGTTGCTCTTATATTACAAAGGTAAAGCTTTTAATAATGGTTGACTTTGGCCGTATTTATTTTATTGCGATACAACATAAGGGACGCAGGGACAACAATTCGGAGCGACGTGCACGCTTGCAAAAATACTTCGATCAAAGCAAATACGTAACATTTATTTTGAACGACCGTAAATTACCTTTTCACTCACTTTTGCCTTCTTCCACTGCACTCGTATATTTGTTATTCTTAGGTACGTGATTGCTTTCCTTTTTTCTTCGCCCTTTTTCGCCGACTATTTATTACTCCTCCCTTTGGCTGTCTAGTTTCACGAGTTTTCTTTTGAGATGGAGCGAGAGGGAGAGAAAGAGAGAGAGAAGAGAGAGAGAGAGAGAGAGAGAGAGAGAGAGAGAGAGAGAGAGAGAGTGAAGAAACATACAGAAGCTGAAGAAATCAAAGGATCGAGACACACGTAAGGCCCCCGGAAACTCATTTTCCACCCCGGCAACTTTTAGAAATCGGCGCAAAGTGGGTGAGCGTCGAGAATAATGCGCCACCCGTTGGAAAAGTCGTCGCCAGTTGCACGAGTTCACTCGGCTCGCGCGAAATCCGGGGCTGCGAGGCCCCGAGCGCGATGTCGTCGAGAGTTCGCTACTCCGATCATTGATCAAGGCGTTAATTTTTTTTCTTCCCTCCTCCCCGTCCACCAAACCGAACCGGGTACGCGTTTGTCGAGGGCGGGAGGGAGGGTGGGGGCGGTGGTAGGGCGCGCTTTCTCGCATTCCTCGACAGAGCCGAATTTATTAAGGGAAAGTTGATTCGCTCGTTGAACTATTTGGCATTCCGCACTATTGTTGCTATCGAGGAAATATGTTGACGGGCTCCTCCTGCTGATTTTACAAAACTTTGATTCCCAATTAAACGTTTGCCAATCTTGATTAGTCGTTTAAGAACTTTACCGTGCGACTTGAATTTTGCAATTAAGGCTTGTGAAATTTTCTTAAAAAATCTTCTAGTCACTGCTGATGAAAACTCGTTCCATCAATAATATACGAATCGATCAATAAGTTATGCACACTACCCATTAATTAAATATCGTATTACCGTGGACAATAATAGCCAAACTCGTCGGTTGTAAAAGTGATGATGCTGTATACATGTTATATTTGTTAATCGACACTACTTAAACTTTTTAGTAGTGATTCTTGTACGAAGTAATTCTATTAATTCACAAGTGTTCTCTCGGCATCGGGTACAATTACAATTTTACAAATGTCGAAGTAATCGAATTACTGCTTCGATCAACCTACAACTACGTTTAAGACTTCAGCTTACGATAAGATGTAATGCACCACTCGACCTTGAGTCGATGAATAATTTTTAAGCATTACGAATTCTACTACGTTTACGGGAATTCATTAATTCCGATAAGGCGGTTGCTTAATATTTACGCTGCTCGCTGAATTTGCTTTTCTCAATAATTTCGTATCGATAGCAATTAACCGGTAATGAGTAATCTTGAAATAAGATCGAGCCGAGGTAAATTAAAAGTCGTTCGTTAATAATGGCCGTAAGCGCGTAAAATTTACATCGATTCGGCAATTAAAAGTAAGAGTGCGGAAAATCGAGGACGGTAATGCGGTGGCAGGAGAAGTCGCCGGTGGGACCGGAAGCAAACGCCACTCAATGCCTCGGCAAAATAAATAAGACAGTCGAAGACGCCCGATTCGCGTCACTCTTGGCGACGGGACCAAAGCTTTGAAGTCGCGCGCGCGCGCGCCTCTCGCCTCAACGCGATAATAAAAACAATGGGCAAACTTTCCGCGAGGGTCGCGGCTCGGGGGCGCGCGCGAGCAGCCTCAAAAATTGATTAACCAAGCCGACATTTCCCCGGTAAATACGGGACCGGTGTGATAGAAAGGGACTGGCCGAGGAATAAGGCACGAAACGATACGGAGAATCGAGGAGGGTAATCGTGATTGCGCAATTACTGCGCTCCGCGCTGCGGAATAAGACAGGAGAGGAAGACAGCCGTGGTCGGGGGGGGGGGAGTAGACTCGGAGAAAGCGCGGGACATCGATCGTTATCGAAATCGCGTGACGGCGAAACTCCTCTGCGATCGCAATTAGATTCGGTCTCGAGCGTCAGCCGTCACAGGTGAGAAGATGGGACGTGCAATCAATAGTAAGCCGAAAGCCTCGTGATCCGAATCGCGGCTAATAAATTCAGGAAGCCAAACGGGGGAGCGAGGCTCCCGCACGACTGTTTATTTTTAAAAACAATTTTCATCGTTAGCGTTGACTTTAATTTAAATTTCAAATTAAATACACGTAGCCGAGCTCGACGGGATTTATTAACCATTGCCGGCTTAATGAGCTAGGATGGCAAGCATTTTTAGCGCAGGAGACGAAAGGTATCGATCACCGCCGCTACTACTCCCTCCCTCCCCCCCAGCCCCAGCCCCCCGCCCTCGTTAAAAGGCACAAATTTATATAATTTTACCCTGCCCCTCTCGGCCTTGGGATCTCCGGGCGCATCTCTGCGAGGCTCCTGCGAGATCCTCCTGCTCCGGAAAATCTTAGAGGATCCTTGAGAATTTTTAAGCCAGCTCCGGCAGCTACTCAACCGGGCTCGCTTACTTTAAGCGCAACTCGCGATTCGTTTTATCTTAAGCATCGAACTTCACAGGGGGTATTAATATTTAGGGGCATTTGAAGAATTTACTCGATGTAAAAATTAAATTTCTTTGATGATGCGCGGCGAGATGCTCAAGGACACGGCTTGCTTTATAGTTTGCTATTTGCCAGCGCTAATATTTATAACGTTAACGTTATTTGGAATATTCGGACGAGGGCAGAGACGCTCCTCGCTCGCAGTCCGTATTCTCGGCGAGTGGCGAATCTTTTCGGATGGGCCGATGCTTTTTTAACCTGAACGCTATCCTTAATGCAACGAGCAGATTTACAAATGACGCTCAAGCTTAAGATGAAGAAAAATCAATGCGCGAAGCGAAACTGCGAGTCTTTGCGGCCATCACTCGTATTAATTTGCTTCCTCTCTACGCCTCCCCGAGCATTAGAATTTAAAGCATTTATTTACACGATCTCGCACGTGGCATACTATATTCTACAAATCGGTACGTTGCCCAGCAACGTGGGAAAAGTACCTATTGTTAATGCGTTTATGGGAAAGATTATGGGATTGAGATTAGGAATTGCTTAATAGCCCTGTCGCAATGATTTTTAATCTTCGTTGCGTTAAAATTCGGAGAAAAAATTCATTACCGACAATTCGGATAGATAGGAATGATTCGTATTAAAATAGCGCGGAGTAAGAGAAGTAGAAGAGAGGAAAGAAAAATTAAAAAAACATTAAAAATTAATTTGTATTATGTAATAAATTGCAAACATTGACTCTTAACAATATATAGGGTCGAGTTCAAAAACCGTTATAAAATAAAAAGTTTTTAAAATTTCCTCTTAGTTATTTCCATAGAATTCTTTTAAATTGAAACTGTGTAGTTTCAAAACTTCTCAGAAGTTTATGAAAAAACATCCCTTTTATGCTTTTTTATACTCTCTTATTTGAATTTACGAAGTTCATCAAAACATATTATGAAAGAATAAATCAAATAATAAAAATAAAACAAAAATATTAAACTAAATTCAGGCACGAACTAATATGAATTATACATGTATAAAGCATAAAAATAAATCTGCAAATAAAAGCACACTTCTAAAACACAAAGTACGCGTAAAAATTTTTTTATTAAACATTGATTTACTAAAAAATCGCGGGCAATTTTACCGTTGGCTATTACATTTAATAAACCTAAATTGCGAATGAGTTATGCGAGAGAGGTCGATTATGCGTAACCGGCTAAATATTATTTCAGGTACTTCTTAAGAAAATGAAAAGTCATCAATGAATTAAGCCGCTAAGCAATAAGAATAGCCGGAAATGGTGTATTATTATTAATCAATATTCGTACAGGGAAATTTTTTAAATTTTACGTCAATGTATTTTCAGGCCAGGGATAATATTATCGAACGAAGCTCGCATTGAAAAAGTGTATTACAACGGTAGCATTTTGCTTACACGCAAATATCGGGTTTTTTCCGTGCGTAAAAATTACATCTTAATTACATCTTATTTCGCGGACACAGAGATATCGAACTTGTTCTTTGTTGCAAAAACGAGCACTGAACGAACATTAGCGCGATAAGGGACGGACGCAAAAAGTTCATCGCGATAAATCGTTATATTTTTATATTTCGAGGAGGAGGAAGGGGAGGAGAAAGAAAAAAAAAAAAAGAATTTGTCCCGCAGGATAATAATAACATTGTGCAGATTAGCCGATGCGCGGAGTGATCACTTTTTACGATTGTTCCTTGGCACGTGTATTATCGTAGCTCACTTTTGGTAATCCGGGCAACCGTTCCTGGACAAGTTCGGTCTTCTTGGCATTATCTCTCGTTGTTTGGCTCTTCCCCGCATTACAATACGGCTTCTCTCCTCGTAAGAGCGCGGAGAGCGGGCCGCTCATTGGCAATGCAAGGACGGAGAGCCCGAGACAATGAGCGAGCGCTATCGAATAGCCTTGGAATCTTATCGATTCAAAAGGAGGCTCGCCTCGCAAAATCCTCCTCCGCCACCTACACCGGAGCCACTTAGCGGCCGTCATTCTCGGCCGCGTATTCTCGGTCGCGTCATCCAACGCTCTCCGGCTAATTCGCAAACGGAGACTCATCTCACCTGAGCAGATGTTTTCACGAGCGACCCACCGATCAATACCCAAGAGCTCGACTCTTTCGAGCCCCCGACTCGGAGCCTTTTCAAACTCCAGCCGTCGATCGTCCATCAGCGCTTCTAGCTCGGCCAGTTTTAACCTGCAGGACATTACCCCGACGGATTTTACGCTGCTTATTTATTATACGTATGATTGCGAGCCCGAGGCTCATACTTTTCTTTTTGCGCCCCGCCGATCGATCTACTTAACGATTCCGCCCGAAATTCGTCCATTAATTTTTTTCAAAGCCTGTGACAAATTTTTGTAATTTTCGCCCCGATAAATCCACGTTAGGCCAAACGAACTTACCCGAGCGTAAATACGCCCGCTGGGCATTTCTTAGATAAGCCCGACACTCGCCGTCTGTTTACGAATTGCTTTTACATTAATGCAATAATTTTGTTAAAGAGTTGCGCCAAGCCCTCCCCCCCCCCTATAGAATGCCGCGCAAGGCCAAAAAGGGAATGCAAAAACCAAAGCTAACAAATTGTCATAGCTTATCCTTCAGCGTGGTCGGATACGAGAGGTACAAGGTCAGTATTTCTCGAATACTTTTACCCTATCTGTAGGGAGCAACGGTACCTTTTTTTTTTTTTTTGCGAAAACGCACGCGCATCGCGACGGAATTATTTATCGGGCAATGGGACCAATGGAAAATGGGTTCTCCCGGTGAAGGGAAGCAGCGCTGAAAGTTGGATGTTTCATTGCGAGCGGATGAGTAACGGTCGCGAGTCACCAACACAGGTACAACCCGCAGGAATGAAAATGATGTCCCCTAAGTGGGCTGAAAGAGATAAAAACATTCGAGATCGTATCGCTTGCAACGCTGTTTCCTGACAGCCGCTGTCATACGCACACTATCTTCCGAAAGTGAAAATAGATAAATGCCGTATTGCGGCACTAGCACAGTTCGTCCAGCGGAGCGACTCGGCCGCGATAATTTATTGTAGGTCAACGCTATTTTCTCGTTATAATGCATTATTTTCATAGAGTCGCGGATGCCGAAGCCGAGCACGGTACTTTACTTCCTCGCTTGCAATGCCGCTGCCTCGTTTTATATCGCGTTGCCCTTAAACAAGACTCTCCGATGATTTTACTTCGTTAATGATCAGTCGCTCTTGTCCCTTATTAACAAAATACCTGCAGGCCTGTGCCATCGATACTTTAGCCCGATTCCAGGCTTTTGGCCGGTGGCTAACGATTTGCGTGGGAAATTTTACAAGCCAAAGAAATCGGCCTCGTTCTACAAAAAGCCAATTTGAATTCAAATTTAAATGGATCTCGAATAAGAGAGAAAAATGGTTTCGTAACTTTATCCCTCCGGGCAATTGTAAAATTAACATGTAAAAAGAAATTCATTACGCTAAATACGTTAAAAATTGATTATTAAAGCGAAGTTTTTTTTTTTTTTTTTTTTTTATAATAAAATCAAGCATAAATAAGTTTTTGCGTATTGCAATGAAAAATTGTACGTGGAATGCAAATTAAGAGTGGACAATTTTTAGCTTCGGAATTGCTTATATATGTATATGTATATTTTTTTTTGTTCGCAACCCGATGGCTCCTTTATTCGAGGCACTCCTATATTCGAGTTTAGCACCTTCGCTTTATAAAACGCGCAACGAATATAACGAAATGCTCTTCTGCACCTTCCCCGCAGTCCCGGCTGAAGAACATCATCAGCTCGCTTTATGACTGTAGGACCAATGCGACGTTGACCGTTAAAAATTACCACGCTGGCTTTATCGGCAGGGGCCGGGCATTCGCAAAAGGCCGAAAATTCGGACTACGAGCCCGAATGGTTTATCGGGCTCGGGGATCCCCGCTTGGCTCGAGGAAAGAGCTCGACAACCTATGTACCAAGAAAAGTGGCATTAGTTATCGTGATAAATATCGACGCGATCGCTCACTACTGTCGGCGCTCGCCGAGGGACTCCGAGACCCGATTGAATCAGCCTCTGATACGCCGCCACTCCGCCCCCACCGTGACGAGGCCAATACTTCTTCCAGCCTCCGGGTGTCAACCGCGGCGGAGCCACACCCGAACAAAGGGCCGAGAGTCTCTTTGTCCGCCGCTCGTCGCGCGCATCCACGAATCTTCCTTTATCATTTCATGGCCTCCCTCGCTTTTTCCAAAATCCGAATCACCGAGGACCGCGTCTGCTTGATATATCCCCATCCGAGATTTATAATTTTAGGATATACCGACTCTCGACGAGGTACAATAGTGTACTCGTGTACATTGCCGACTCGATCTCTCGTTTTAACTACGGGATATTGCGGATCTAAGGAAGTGTCACTGTATCTTATGTATTTGCTCGTGTATACACTTAAAAACAAGAGAAAGAGAGACAATATATATATATTTATATATATATATATATATATATATATAGAGAGAGAGAGAGAGAGAGAGAGAGAGAGAAAGGAGAGAGAGAGAGAGGAAGTGACGGGGGAGAAGGAGAGAAATGGAAATGTTTATGCCCTATTGGACGCATGTTACTGAAGGAATAAGCCGTAAATATGGGGAACCATGTTTAAATGAGAAATAACAGTCTGAAATAAGAAACGGCGTGATCGGTATTATTTCTTTCTACGATAATAACTGAAAAACTGTGAAGAATTTTCTTCATATGCGCTTATAACGGCAACGTCGTTATTTAACGCCCTTCTCAATAATGTTTGCGAAATATTAAAATATTTAAAGATCTATTAGAAGTAATAAAACAAAAAAAAAACAGATATGCTCTTTTTTTTTGTGCGTATGTAAATATTCCGGTTTCGTTAAATCGACAAGTGCTAATGTTTAAAATAAACTTAAATGTGAATTTGTAAATAAATTAAACCAATCGTTGTGATCGTGAAAAGGGAAATATTTAAACATAATTTTGACGAGTATTTTGGAATTATTCATAAAAATTTTAACGAAGCACGTTATTATATATTCTCACTTATTTCTTCGCATTAATTTAGAGTTATTGTTCGGATACTAAATTAAACTCAAAAGTATGTATAACTCCGTAAGAAAAAAAAAAAAAAAATGAAAAAAAGAACGATAAATATAAAGTTTTTAATAAGCTACGTGTTTTAAAAAATTGGTAAAACATACTTAACAAGGTAAATTTAAGAGTTTGCTTGTGACACTCGAGATTACAAGTAATAGTGAAAGGGAGGTCGAGTCAAATTTCAAGAATTCAGGGTAATATTAGATAGAAGCAGTGCATGTATTCAGAGAGATTTTGGAACCCTTGGAACTAATAGTTCTATCTACGTAACATTCAAAGTTTCTATAAATTCATAGATTAGACCACTTCAACTCGTAACATTAAATTGCACTCGGCGGGCGTTGGATAATATAAGGTGGAAATAAATTAACGAGAGGCCTAACAAGGCCCCAACGCCGATTAAAAAGCCAAGGGCCGTAATTATCGAAGGCGAGGTAAAAAAAAGGGGAAAGGACGCGCAGAGTAAAAGTCGCGTATCGAGCGATGGCTCATCGAGGAATCCGTCCCCCCTCGCCTCCGCAAGGGCCTCGCGAGCAAAGCCAACGTAGGCCAAGAGCGGACTGCTGGATCGGCGAGCATCGGCGAGTATCGAGCTTTGCCAACGAGGCCCAAATGCCGGGGAGCCGAGCGAGACCCGAGGGCGCAGCCTACGGAGGATAAGCATCGGACGCGCGGCGGAGCCAGAGACGCGGACGTCCGATTTCCCGCGCGTGACGAGGCGCGCGGCCTTGGAACAATGGGCCGGGACTCAAAAGTTGGACTCCCGATAGCGGGCCGTGCCCTGGTTGACGAGCGCTTTGGAATTAAAGAGCGCCTCCCTGTCATCGCCGACGGCAGTTGCCGCTCGCTCGATCGGTCGGAGCTTTTAGCTTTGTACAACTTTGCAGCATCCTTTGCTTTCAATTGCTAACACGCGCGCGCACACACACACAGACACCACACATATATATATATATATATAAGCTCTCAGCTGGCTATTAATTATTCTTCTCGAAGAAGACGAATTTACCTGCGTAACCGAGTCGAGCCGGGGTTATTGTATAGTACCGACTCCTCGTTAAGCTCGTAAAAATATCGTTTTCATAATAACTCTTTGGTCGCTTTAGTGCATCTTCCAACTCGTTCGAGTAAATGAAATTGCCGAGTTATTCGTGATTGGGCGATAAAGCAGCTTGAATTGTACTTGAAGGAAAAAAAAATCTAAGAACACACCCTCGAATGTTTCGACTGTTGATTAAAAACCAAACAAGTACAATAGAAATTCTTCGGCTGGTTAATAAAAGAATTCTGCGATTCGGTGGAATTGAAACTAAGCGGAAAACAAATTGAAAATTCGAAGAAATAAAGCCGCTTTAAGCGCAAGTTATAAAAGAGGAAAAATGACGTTAAAATTCTGTAAATGATTTTTATACACTTACTTGCAGATTAATCAGTATTTCCAGTGTCAACGTCACGCGCATAATCGCATAGGCTTAAAGTGTTTAATATAGTAAAAGCTTATTAAAAATCTGGCCCGCACCGTGTCTAAAAGTTTTCTCGAGGTATAAAGGACCTAGGAAGTAAGCAGATTAGTGAATTGTCACGGATAGTTAGCATAAGGAACATGTTAACCCGCATAACTCATACACATTAATATTTCATTGCTCTGCATTTAAAAAAAAACGCTCAATTGCATTCATGAATCTCATTAAAAGCAATAATGGTTTCCTTAAAAATTGGTAACAATACTGCGTTCGATTAAATATTTAAGAAAATATCTCTGGCTATGCGTTGCGCCGCCATTGCACACGAGGGGAAAAAATTGACCAAGAAAAACGTAAGTAATAAAATAAATCCGTAATGGAAAAATGGAGCCATTTAAACGAAGTTTACCGGTAGTTTAATTGCACGAAACGTAAGTTGCCTCCGCGAGCTTTTAATTATTCTGTCCTTTGCTTTCGCGTACGCAATGCTCTAATTAAGTGCGGCGAAATGCCTCGAAGTTGAGCTTTGAATCCAAGGATGAACTACTCGAAACTCCCTTCCCTTTTAACAAAACCAGCCCAGCAGTTGATAAAAACACCAAGACATCCAGCCGCTATATAAGGGATAAGGCACGAGGAAAAAATGTATAATGCGAGTTATAGTTTTCCTTTACTTCTTAACTTATATTCCGGATCTTTTTGCTTTGTCTGTAGAAAAGTACGAAGGAGGTATACAAATTGCATTACTCAATCATAAAGCGCCATTCAATTATGTGCGCGAGCCAACATTCGTTCACCTCTAAAGCCCTTTTCTACCGTTAATTCATGTATTGTGAAACTTATTTTAATTACATACACACTTATACACATACACGTAGATGCTTAAATGAAATATTATAATTTCTCGTTAGCCATTATCTATTGCATAGCGTAAGGAATGGCTGAAAATTGAAAGGATAACATTCAAGGTATCTGGAATATTAGCGGCTGACGGCGCGAGTCACATCTGCACGAGTGGGAATCGATGATTTTAAATACAAAAATGATAAAAAAAAAAAGTACCGTATTAAAATAAAATCAATCGTTAATATTGAAATATACTTTGAGCTATAAAACATTTGCTATAGGGAGGAGGCCGTGATTTCGTAATTCGTAATTAAGAAGTTTAAATTTATTAGCCCGCTTCCGGGGGCTTTTTTCTCTTCGTTTAAGAAACTTTGAGACTAATTATTTTCGTGTATTCGGAAAGATCGATATTCGCGGCGTTGAGATGACTTTGAGTAATTTATAAACTAAAAGTTTTATGCCATCGAAATGAAGCCCAATATTAAATTTATTTACATAGATTACAATATAAATTTAAAATACCAAAAGTGCGCTGATTCGAGCACAATAGATTATTTAATTATTTAATCAGTTTAAAGCGTGTAAAGTCCAATTTTCAGAAATAATTACCATAATTAATTATTGATTAATTGCATTGTAATAAATTAGAAATCAACACAAATTATACCCGTAACGAATTGTTCAATTTAGAATCCTACGAATAGAATATGCTGATAACCTAATGTGCGCCGCTTTGTTTATTTACAAAAACTTTCACGACCTGTAATTGATCTAATTATAACGGCATCTTTCAATGTGAAACCAATATTATTATTCAGTTGAACGGATACAAAACTGATGTTTATTCAATAATAATAATAATAATAATAATAATGTAATTTATAATTGGTCACAATATTATAAAAATCGGTAGCATCATTAACGAAACGAAGTTCGAGGCTTTATGTTTTTATAACGAAATCTCTATGACGATGAATTCGGAAGAGGTCGTAACGACGGGATTAATACGACTCGAATGTACGTCGTTTCGACATTGCAGATTTTTTTGTTTCGGAACCGTGGAAAACGTTCAATGGATTCCCAAGTACCGAGAGGGAAGTAGCGAGTATCAGCTGACAAACTGGAGTAAATATAAACGATCGAAAAACTCATCATTAAGACTTTAAAGGCTGGCCGAGCGGGAAAGATTGGATATAAATTATCGGCGATCGAGGATAAACATGCGGAAGTCGCTTAAGAATCCGTAAGGATGCACCTCAATCATTGCACCGACCCTTGTTAATCTTATTGTCGTCAGCGGCGACATCATTATTCTCCTTACCGCGTCGGGCACCGAGAGGGTTCGTGACAAAGCGAGGCAGTTTTTAAATAAATTTGCCCGGCAAGGGCAATGCCAAATTAACTCGCTCCCCCCGCCCCCCCCCAAACTAACTTGTCGCAATATTATTAGCGTTAAGCTTGACTCCGGCCGGGCGCATGAATATCAATTAATAAAGTTGTAAAAGAACCAGCTTATCTCTGGCATTCGATCGGATTCGATTTTTATCCCGAGCGAGTGGCCTCGCGAGAATAGCGAGCGCACGCTTGGAGAAGCTTTTGGTCCGCGAGTGCGGCTTTCTTTATTCTTCGGCTAGAGGCGCGCCCGTGGCGGGGGTAGAGGAGATCCTCGCCGGGAGCCGTCGATGAAAGGCGAATTAGCCGAGGTAATGTATCTCCATCGATGGGAGGCTCGATAGTCGTGGCGCGAACGCCTGATTAAATAATGCACGAGCAATTGAATGGGCGCGCGGCGATTCGGGGGAAAATCATCGGGATAATCAAAAGGAACGAGGAAGGACCCAGACCGAGGTGAAATACAATCACGGGTCTAATATTATTCATCATATTTCTAAATTGAGCTATCGATAGGGACGAGGTCGCCGTGTAATTTTTCTATCGCGAGGGTCTCTAATTTGCCAACTGGCGTGGAATAGAGAGTAGGAGAACAAAAGTAGAAGAGGAAGAAGAAGAAGAAGCGGCAAAGTACGAGGCGATGAGTCGGTCGATCGAAACCGAGTGCGATGCGATTGATCGGCGAGGCGCAGAGGACAAAGGACCGGAGCTCGATGGAAGGCAAGCTCCCCCCCCCCTCTGCCCGCCCGCAGCCAGCCGGCCAGCTCCTCTCCCAGCGCCTTTATTTTTCACCCGGACGTCGCGGCCGACTAGCAAAACAATCGCGGAGCAAAATTGCGCCCAGGTGTATCGGTCCGCGGCGCTCGTGCCTCGGTGAAATGTTTTTTCGGGCGCAGGGAGAATATTTCCACGCGAGTAGACAGCGAGCACCGGTGCGGAGAATAGAAGCCGCGCAACCTCCGCCGACGCCCCCGCCCCCCTCAATCGCCGACACACCGGCGCGCCTACGCGAACTGCAAACGTCGAGTGGCGCGCAGGACCGAGGAGAAGCGACATTCATTTACTGGACGAAACCCATCTTGGAAAACTTCTGGCCCTTTCGCCTCTCTCTCTCTCTCTCTCTCTCTCTCGCCCTCTCGTGCCACGAACAAGTGGAACTGCGAACCTTCCTGTCGTTCAAAACGTCGTTGCTCGACTATTGGAACGTAGAATTTGGCGAGCGGTGGACCGAGATGGTCCCGGGGTGGGAGGGAGAAAACTTCGAATCACAGGGAATTCGAGGCATTTGAGGATTAATCGAATTTTTTTTTTAGTATCCAACATTTCGTGAAAACTAATTTTCACCTCCCAGCTGTAAATACATGCATTTTCTGTGTTAACTGTTCATTAGTTATGATTTCGCGTGTTAAAAGGACTTTTGGCCAACCTTCGCAAGCATGTAATTTTCTTTTATTCAAAGTAACACACGTTGATTACGTTATCCTACAGTATTAAATTAATGCACGAGCTTTATTTTATTTTATACAATTTCGATAATTTTCCTTTCTTCCCATTCTTTTCTACTTGAACCTTAGCTAAATTTATACACGATCATCTTTTACGCATCTGCGAGGACAATTCTTGGACAGCGTTTTAGGGCTCGATTTGATCGTAAATAATAATAAAAGAATTCTACGTCTGCAGCGAAAGTAATTTAAAACAATGGCAAAACTGACTTTATGTGCTGATTAATGAATCTTGCGAAGCGAATTGTAATAATGATTTTGATGGAGTGAGCTTTTGCAAGTACATAAGTGTCGCTTTAAAACGTACACAATTATTGAAGCTTATTTCCGAAGCAAACACTTAATGAAATGTTCGTTGGAAAATGAAAAATGTCTTGGCTATAATTTATCCAGTGTGGAATATATTTTTGAACGTATTATTTCCTTATCTAACATCGAGGCTATGTTGTTTATAATTTAATACCGATATTTCAAAACAAATGAATAACGTGTGAACTTTTACAATTATGCAATACATAGAAGCCCGCACAAACTCCTAAGCAAAGGTTTTGTTTCATTGCATAGAATTTGCAACAAAAAAAAAAAAAAAAAAAAAAAAAAAAATGAAGATGAAGAAGAAAAAACTAATTAGCAGAAGGGTCAAAAGCGTAAATAATGATTCGCGAAGGAAGAAGAGGTAAATTTCAACTTTCCCCTTTAAAATAAATTTCCAGGTCGCATTGAAATTGGTGTTGCGCGGCGGCAAGTTATCACGGGGATGAAGAGCTGCATATTACACTGACTATGTAACAAGCGAATGTACGCGTCCCGGGGAAAAAGGGAAAAAAGTCCTCGCGCCTCGGCCCTTGGCCGATTCCTCGCTTTTTAACGCTCTCTCGTCAAATGCACCGCCCGCTCGAAAACAACCACGCGGCCCCGAAGCCAACCGAAGGGCCGGCCCAGTCCGCGGAGCTGGAGGAGGAGGAGGAGGAGGAGGAGGAGGAGGAGCTGGGGATGGCCGTGGGTGTGGGTGGCTCGCGAGGGACAACGGCGAAAAAATCGGAAGAGCGCGCGTGGCGATTTATCGGCAGAGGCTGTCTTTATCGCGGCCGCACATGCGAGCTCGGCCTGATTATTGATCGCGCCCTCCTCCTCCTCCTCCCTTTCGCGCCCTCGGCCTGCGTGTAACGACGAATTTTACGATATCCCGGAATTTCCGAGGCCGGACTCTCGCGCGCCTCCTTGATTTCCCTCGCCGGCCCGTCCCGAGGTCGCTCTCTCTCTCTCTCTCTCTCTCTCCCTGTTCTGGCCTCTCTCCCAGCCCCCGGCCCACCCCCTTCGTATTTCCCGTATGTCGCGAGGCGCTCGATCGTTATGGCCCACCACTCAAGGGGGTCAAAATCTAGCTGCGATATAGCAAAGTGAATAGTACCGCTCGAGTGCCGCTCTTTAGTCCCTGCTGAGACTTTTTATGGCTCGACTGATATATATATATATATATATCCCTCTCCATCCCTCTTTATCTCCGCTTCCCTCGGTATCTTAATCCGCGCCTTCTTTTTCAGCTGGCTAAGCCGTTTACATCCAATGGGGCGCTCCCTGTGCATTTTAACGGTCCTTGCGGCAAATCTCTTGCTCTTTACTGCGCGCGTGCGAAGTCCGGGACACCTCGAGACTAAATAGACTCTACGATGTGTTTTATACGCCAGGACGGCTCTCGTGAAAATCATCTTTTCCCCAGGCGAATAATAAGCGCGCGATTACTTATCAGCTGCTCGCTTGCAGCTCTCGATACCGAAAGCTTTAAACAGCCACCTTTGCTCTCCTCTTTCCCTTGCCCTCGCGCTCCGACTCTTCGTTGATTCCTTAATTTTTACTAATGTCCGTGCGCTAAATAGCCATTGAACGCGTGAAAAAAAAAAAATTCATCCAACGCTTGTTTAAAGCGAAAATGCAAATAAGCTGCAAAGCCGTACGAGGCCGTAAAAGTACCACAATCTTGTCTCGCGACGAATCAAAAATAATTATTATTCAATTGTTAATTTGGAACAGGCGCTGAAGTGATTCGCTTTAAGTGCTCCTTAATACGCGTAAATTTCGATGAGCTAAATACACTCGTTCACTCGGTAACAAGACTCATCGGGAGCGCAAGTCTAAAAAAAAAGTAGACAATTATCGCATGATTCATGAAATAATAAAATTGATTGAAGCATTATACCGAGAACAATATTTCAAGGCGGGCAGCCCGAGCATTTCCCTCGACCTTTTCATTTATAACAATTTTTTTTTTTCCCAACTACTCGTAGACATATTCTGCTTTGTTAGTTACGAGAAATTTATACAACAAAACTGCAGCTCGGCGCGGCATATTTTTACAAATGCATTTTGCAAAACTATAACCCAACGGTTTATTATTCGGCGATCGACCGAACTGTTGGCCATTTCAAGTTCAGCTACTTTAATTTTAATACAAATATTTATCTATTGCCTCACTTGGGGTTATATGCGTTTCGTTTCGTATCTATTTTACGCTACTTAAATTAAAATTAGTTTCCCAAATATTGGGGAAGTTGTGGCGGAGTAATGTAGAGTAACGTAGAGCGGTTCCTTGAAAGGGACGCACAGATAAAGTGCCGCAAACGCGTTGATTCAACTGCTCGGGAACTTCGCTATTTAAATTTTCGGCAATGGTGCATTTGTCGAATGCTGTCGTTGTTCCAGTGCACGTATCGAGTTATGAGCGGTCGGTGCGTCGCGGAAGGGGAAATATTTATAAATAAGCGTCATCGTCCGACGATGCCGCGTAACAATATAATATTGCCAGTGGTCTTAACGGCAATCGGTAGCATACTTTCAATCGACGAATCATTAGCGCTGACAAATCGACATCGATTTGCTTTTCTCCCTCGAACATTAATGCAACAACGCCACGTGCCGCTTATTGCTTTGTAGTTTTTATCAGCTACCGCATTAGAGGCTGTTTGTACGTATTCCCAAGCTTACGGTGCAAATCGACCAAGTGCTTTCAACTGGTTAGGCAAGAATTAGGGTAAATATTTATGCTTTCTATTAGGGCATGCACGCGCGCAGGCAGGCATCACACATTTAGCTATCCGTATTTTTGCGCCTTGCAATAGGAAAGCAAAAATAACATTAGCTGCAGTTTCAATTACGTGGACAAACATTGTAAATGTAATGCCCTTCCGCCAGAGCGAGGCGCATAGATAAACCGCAGGGAGGAAGAAGAATAAAAAGCAAGCGGAGAGGAGAACCTTCTGAAAATTCTTTCTGAAAAGAAGTACACCGAGAGAGTATAGAATCCATAGTAGCCGTAGTAGTGGCTCTTGGCCACTGAACAATGCGTCATTGAAACTCACAAACGCGCCGGGCTCTGTATTTTTCTCATTCAACATAATTTACGGTACTTCGTCAGTACGGGGAATTGTTCACTTTTGTACGAGCCCGTCTTTTATTAATACGAATTCACGTATGATAAGTCAAAGATATAAGTGACCCTTCCGAATTTTTGTCGGGCGAGGGAAATTTTCTTTGTTTGCGAAAATAAAAGAAGCGCTTGCCGCGCAAAGTCACGAAACTCCTCACGAGCTCGGGATCCCGCGTCGTCGTGGATGCGTTTACTCTTCCTTCGTATCTAAGCTAATATCAGCCGAATGAGTTGGCCAATCAATCGAATAAGCAAGCGATTACGCGGCGGAGTAGCCGACTCCTCGAGGTCGCAGCTGACCGGGAGAGCACCACCCGAAATTGCCCACGGGGGCCCCCGAGCTCGCGGACCCGGCAAGGCTACTTTCTTTTCTTCCGCAACCAAGCCCCGTGGCATTCGAATGATAAAACGAGGGAGATTCGGCCGAGCCGATGCTCGGCTGGGCTAAAGAGGCCTCGTGCACGCAGCTCGCCTTCCGAATGAGAAGGAAGCCGAGAGAGCGAGCGGAGAAAGCGGGAGACGAAGGGGTCGGAGCGAGAAAATGGTGGCCGTATAAGAAGAGTCGCTCGCGCGGCTCGCGGGCTTCCTCCCTCCTTTCGCCAAGACTCTTTCGTTTTTGTCTCGGCGCTCGGCCCACCCCTGGCCACCCTCGACCCACTCCTTCGGTGGGCGCGCGAACTTCCCTCGCACGGACCTCGGGTGGGGGCGGCACCGGAGGAGAACCGGCGACGAGGAGTAATCTTTACGTGTTCGCGGGCTCGGAGTCGCTCGCCCAGCGGTTGGCGGCTTTCAAAAATGAGGGTTGCCACGGAGGGAGCCTATATTGGCCGACGCCCCAGTGAAACAAAGCGCAGCGGCGTCGAGGCGAATAATGTTCGACAAGCGAGGGCAAAAGAGTAAGATTAAAAGCCGGAAAAAGACGAATGTTCGCCCCGGTGAAATGCACATATTCTACGCGGTGCCAGCGGAATAATGCGACTCTTTGTGCTTGTCTAGGAGCCCAAATGAATCGCGTGTCGCTGATACCTATCGCGAATTATATTCCCTCGTTGATAATTCCCTGCGCCGATGCTAAACCAACTGGATGTTTAATGCAAACTATTTGCGGTTGGATTTTTTTTCCCCCTTACTTTTCCCTTTGCCCTTTTCCCCCGTTGTATAAGCTTCATCCCGACCTCGCAAATAAACTCGCACGTTAATATTGTAAGAGAAAGATAGCTTAACAAAAGCTTAGCTAGGAATTCGCGTGACATTCGGCACCACCGTGTAACCTTATTTTTAAATAAACCGAGTCTCATCTCTGCTCGCGTAGCCGCTTGGAAGAGTTTTCGGCTGGCTTACGCCAATCCTGGTACGAGGGAACTCCTTTAACTGGTAATTGCGCTTGTATTCACGGCCCCACGAGAAGTTATCAGTTGGCTCACTTTTATATCCTTGTATTCCTTCAAGTCGATCGCACTTTTTATTATGTCCGAAAACCAAGACGTTAAAATAGTTATTACTTTTTATTTATACGGATCGTAAAAAGATTTCGGTTTATAGCGTTCGCCGGAATAGATATAGATATTCTTCTAATTCTATGCGTCGCATCGATCGTTGAGAATCAAATAATCAGTAATCATATATCTAATGGTAGCTTTCTATTGATTCTAACGTGAAGATACGTACGATATGTTTAACGATCGAATAATTTCTTATTCGTGTAAGGCAGACGAATTTCCGTCCCTTAAATTATTTGTAACGCTCGAGTGCACGAGTTAAGAATCCTAATATTCACTCACGTCTCTTGATATCGCTGTTGCTTGTTGAGTACTGATAAATTTCGTTAAAAAAAAAATCCCCTCATCATAATATCATTGTGCACTCCTACTCGTTATAACTGTTGTTTCCCAAGTTTAGAAATAATAGGATGCACTAAACGGTAATATAGAATATAATGTATAGGGACTCAACACGTGTACTTATTACAAGCGTACAAAGTTTCTTAACAAGTAAGTGCCCTTAAATGATGTTTGCCGTAAAGAATACAGAACTTCATAAACTAAACCAACATTTTAAACATTTTCATTATTTTGTAGCGCTTATCCGCCTTATACCTAATAACCTCGTTGCGAAAGGCTTTCCCCACTTCTCGAGTCACCTATGTTTAATTAAATTTCCACCAAGCGCCCATATTTCCGTAGCCGGCCATGTAAATATATATTTTTTTCCACCGTATGAAAATCCGCCAACCTCGGGAGCGATTACGAAAGGAGGATAATCGTAAGGCACAATTTTTGGCTTCTTCCTGCGCGTGATAATTCAAAGCGAGCTCGGACTTACTGAGCTTGGGGAGATTCAAGAACTGGCGGGCAGGTGGGGAGAGAAAAATCTGCGCAGGCACGGAAGATGGAGAGCGCAGAAAAATAGGTGAGGCGCCAAATGCAAAGGAAACGAGGCAAAAAGGAAGAAATTGGCGAGGTGCCAGTGTACCTTTGACTCCTTTTACGCGCTTTCCTCGCTCGACTGTAAGAATTGCGAAAGAGCTTTCTTTCTAAGAATTCGCAAAAATCGTCTTTTCACGTCTAACGTACGACGAAAGCGATGCGGATTTTTTGAATCTCGACTCATAGGCGTCTGAGAATTGAATTGCACTCAATGCAAATTTAATGCCAAGGTGTAATTGTACAACTTTCATTGTGTACAATGCGCGCCTTACTATTCGAGGCGCAGGAGCTCGCAATTCGAGTCTTTATAATGTATTTAATATCGAGAGAATCCATTTACACAGAATACGAATATGATTGTTGCTTTATTCAGCTTTTCTCACAATTGCTATTAGATGTGAATTCAATGAAGGGAATAAAGATTGAATAGTCATAAAAATATGTACGTTAGCCCGGGATAATAAATTGACAAGTCTTAATCGGGACCTCCTTAATTTTACAACTCTATTGCATCTCGTATAATCTAATAGATCGAATATAACCTAATAGTATCGAAAGCTCAACTGCTCGTTTCGATTCTTTGCACAATACGAATAGTTGTTTTTCACTTGGCCACAAGGCTCTAAAATATTCACGTCAACTTATTTTAATCGATTTGAGTAAAATAAAGCGATGATCTAATAGATGAAATAGAATTTTTATACGTAGAAGCCGTAAAAAGTGAAGCTACATATGAAAGTTTAGGAATTTTATAATTTACCAAACATTTTATGAAACCTACTTTTTTTAAAGTGATATACGTATAAATATTAGTATTTCTAAAAGAAATTTGAAAAAAACCTACGTACCATAATTCTGCAAAATTTTACTAACTTTATTATGAAGAACGCAGAAAAGCTTTCATGTTTTTTTTTTTTTTTGTTAATGTACTTAATAAGCAATACATAACTATATTAGAAATCTAGCATTGTAATAACTATATTGGTTAATGTTTTTTATGTCGTTACAAAAAGTATATAATTTTTTGTGATTAGAATGCCAATATGGATAAGGCCCAGAATGTTCGAAGTCAAAGACATTTATTCGCTTTTCATTCAAGTAATTTCAGCAAGATTTGTGAAAAAAAATACAATTTATAATAAAAAATTATTGTTAGCTAACTATTTGTTAGCTAAATTAATTTTTATTACGTTTTTATACATATACGTGCATGCGTACATGTGTGCGTGGGCGTGTGAGCGCCCACATGAACTTTCAAAGAATAAAACGAAATTGAAAAGCATAATATACATAAAGTTTACCTGAAATGTTTACATTTTGAATTCTATGTTTTATTTCACTTGCAGATTTATGTATAATAAATACGAGCATTCCTAATTTCAAAAAGAATTTTTCGCATTGTCTTTAAATTCTAAATAAAAAAATTTAATTAGTATAAGTATACACTTTGTTGAATTAATAGAGAAGCGTAAAAAAAAATGTTTTGTTTTCAAGTAGTAAATATAAATTAAAAGTCCTTGAATGGTAGTATTTTCGCATGAAAAAAACTCTCTTTCTACACATTTCTTAATATAGTTAACATTTACATCGAGTCTCATTCAGTATGCGTATAATAGGATAATATACGGATTTACTGAAAAAACTGGCACAAGATTTATTTACGAGGAAATAAATTTTATCGTTAATAGAAATCGATCATGCTTTTTTTTGGATTATTAGAATTTTTCAAATGTAATGTACAAGATACATATTGAATTTTGAGCTCACGCTTTTTAAACAAAAAATTTGTAACAAATACTTAGACGCTATGATATAACAATAAAGTAAAATCTTGTCACGGTGTTTATACCCATGGCCCTCGTACACACAACACAAGAATACACGAATTAAGTAGTATTCATAGATGGAAGTGTGCGTGAAATAATGACAATAACGAAGTCTTTATTTTTCAGAATCTACTTCAATTCGTAGTGAAAAATATTGCAACGAAAAATTAATAAAAAAAAAATGTCAATGACGATGAACAATAATTTGAAATATTGCAATAATATTTACGATGGATTTACTTTTTTTTTTTTAATATTATTGACGAAATATTCCCATTCGACTTTGAAGCTGGAATATATAATGAAGAAGGGCTTCCATATTTATAGATAATAAAGCTTTCAATTGCTTTAAGTAATCCTTTTATTATTTCAGTGAGCACTGGTTATTTCTTATGCTGCTTTCCAAATTCAATTTTTGGTCTTTCCAAGAGTTTAGAGCCGATAAAAAGTTTTTCAGATATCATTCTCATTTTATGCGGCATGTAAAGTAAATGATTTCGACTCGTTACTCGAATAAATAAAATAATTCGCAGTTATGTATTTATCGAGAATCATCGAGCAGCTGAATTACGATATTTTTTTATAATTTTGATTTGTAAAATTTATGAAATTAAACGAGAGTAATACACAAAATTGCAAAAACGAGGATAGAATTTAAGATTTTAAAGCGAGGTATCCTTTGAAAAGTTTTACCGTGAAAATGAGCCGAAATTTGTATTCTACCCATAAAAGGACGTTAACCTAAGTCAAAGCATCGATTCTTTTGCTTATAATAACGTTTAATTAGATTGTAAAAGCAAACAAGATATTTATTTCTAATGCGAACAAACGATAGGACATAAGCATTTGACTTGGCTTTAATATTGAAATTACGACAATAATACGAGTACTCGCAAACGCGTTATTAATATAAATATTTTGTCTGTTGTGCATCTAAGCGAGAGGATTTTTATCCTCGTTCGCATAACGAAGGGCAGATAGTATCAAAGGCGGAGAGCATTTCATTCTACCGGAGTGCGAAGCATATACGCAATAATGGAACTCTCGCACTGGAAATAATCAAGGCATTGGTAAGCCTTTTTTCGCAATGCATCGTAGAAACGTTATCCGAAGCTTCGCTTCGATGATCGGGCATCGAGACGTCGATGCGTAAGTAAGTAAGGGGGCGCGCCTCGGCGTACGGATCGGTCAGTAGGAAATTGACGATCCAAGTATGCGAGGTCAATGAAGATTCGTCGTTGTAAAGCCCGCGCTATCGTATCGATTCGCCATTGTGGGATAAAGGCGCTGGGGAAAGCCTCGGTACGATTGCCCGAGATCGGGCGCGAACGACGGAGGATTAAGTGACGAAGCGATGAAGAAGAGTCGCCCAAGACTAGCTTTACCAAAAATCTATCGCGCTTTGGCCTATACGAGCGCTCATTACTCTCCTGGCGGAAAATCAAAATTCACGGCCTACGCGCGCGGTTTTGCTCCTGCCTGAATTCAATGGAAAAAACGCTTCTCTCTCTCTCTCTATTCCCGTGCCTCGATCTCCGCGACTCGCATGCTCTATCTCTTTAACCCCGTGTGGCCCCCTGCTCTCTCTCTCTCTCTCTCTCTCTCTGTATCCCTTCCTTGGTAACCACCACCGTGGCGAGAATTATGGAAATTTTGGGCTTTCGTGCCGGCCGATTACTGCGGTAATTTGCCGGAATTTCCCGTACTCCCCCCGCCGGCACCGCCGCCATAGTACCCTCCCCCCCCGGTAACACCGACGCGCGCTACACTTGCTCCTCGCCCTCTTTTATCAAAGTCCCGCTCGTCGTCTCGCTCGCTCTCTCCTTCTGCTCGATCCTTTCACAGAGATGCAGCCGCAGTCGTGGCCTACCGCCGCTGCTTTTCTGCACGTACCACTAATCTCTTTTTATTTCGTCCATATGCACAGAGTGCCGGATTTCTCCTTTCTCGATGTCTCGCTCCTTTTTCCATCATCCTCCGCTTCAATGCGCGCCTATTGCTAATCTTCCTTTTTGTCCTTACCATCCTTTCCGCGGGCCCCTTTCAATCTTACTCTTCATATTTTACGGCTTCCTGGATTTTTCAACACAAACTTATATAGATATATATACATATGTGTATATATATATATATATATATATATATACATATACATTAGCCCATTCGCTATCGCCCCAATCCTCATTTACGTTAAATCCAACCGTAATTTTACTAATTGAACGCTCAATTCGTGCCACTATTACGATGTTTCTTAATACTCTCTCTCTCTCTCTCTCTCTCTCTCTCTCTATCTCTTTCTCTCTCTCGTTTGTCTACTGCATACTCGCGAAGAAAAGTCTGGAAACCTTTCAATCGCATTTTCTTAATCAATATCTCTTACAACGCTGTAAGCTATACAATATTTATTCATAATATCTATGTTTGACGCAAAATAAACTTCGATCGAAGCCAATATTGTAATCTGCCGAAATCGGTATTATAATGATTTAACAACGTATTTATTTCAAGCTTGCGCTTGCGCTCGAAATATTGAAACTTATCTCAATAAATCGGAAAATTATATATTTATTTTAACGTTCTACATTCGCGAAAAGAATAATTTTACTTTTTTATTATTATCAGATGCATAAGCTCGATGCTTGGTCACTTTAACTTACTTGATTTTTTTTTTTTTTTTTTCTCGTAAAAGAAATAGCTGTTTTAGTAACTTAATGCTCATAATTACAAACGTGTTTTTACGTGCTTTTATAATCGGAGCCATTGCTATGTAACGATAAGCTTTTAACTAATTATTAGGTTATTTACCGAGATCAAAAGGATTTTTATGGCCCTTAATAATTTATGGTGCTTGAAAAACTTTTAAAAATTATTTAGCTTCTTAAAACTATATAAAGTGCCTTAAATATTTTCTCTTCTCAATTAGTTTATTCGAAAAATTGATAAATTTATCTCGTAAATACAGATAGAAATATATACATCGATATTTAAATATAAAATATTTCAACAGAACGTATATTAAGACGTATTTAAAAATTTTTTACAAAAATATAACCCGTAAACTAATTTAATGTCATATAGTCAGTTTCGTAGAATGTTTTTTGTAATGTAAGCGCTTGTATTCTTCAAAAGACAAATATACTCATTTAGTGAATAATTACAGCAGTAAAAGTTTATATCGTAAGAAATTTAATTTTTAAAAAATTTAAGCAATATTTCATTTTCATTTTGAAGAAACGCTCATAGAAACGGCATAATCTGCAACTGACTGCCATAAATTTTGCCTCTTCATTATCAAAATAAGACAAAGACATTTTATTACGGGCTGAACAATTGTTGATTTACATTCGATGTCCAAGCCAAAAAAAAAAAAAAAAAAAAAAAAGTAAAGAAAAAGAGGCGCGATATTTTGTAAATGAAAACTTCATCCCCACAAATGCATGATATTTTTTTATAATGACATCAGTATAAATATTTTATAGCGTGTATGGTTTATCACTGTGACATCAAAATGTGCTTATAACCAAGCATTTACACCCGACCTTTTCTGGAATTTGCGACTCGCGTGCTCGTATGCAAATGCGAAAATTCCGTTCTTAGTCACTGTGCAGGGCACAGGTACGATGTACCAAGTGCTCCTACTTTTATTCCCCTACTTTACGTGAAAACTAAATACAGTTTAACATGTAAAAGCGTAAAAATTAGTTCGCCTTTTTCCCAACATTGCCCACATACGTCTATTTGTATGCATTTAAGCCTCGTTAAATAAACAGAGCCATCGATCATTTAGTCGTACGATTTTCTCGTTTACCGCCATGTTTTTACTCATCGTTTCGCTGTATCGAACTTCTCCGAGCCTCTTTTATAACTCCTTAACAAAGGCTCTCTTATTCTTCCTAGGCTGATATAAATTTCAATTCATCACTCTTCTCATATTTATTCATTTCGACGCCTTTCTTGTATTACTTTCTCTCATTATATCTATATATCCCCCATATCCATTTTACTTTTTTTGCCGGTCTCGACATTAATTCGCAAGATCCAATGAAGACGCTGGTAAAAACTTGTTGGATTGCTTACAGTAGTCAACTGCTGCTTTTGTCATGCATACATTAAGAAAAGCTGGAATTGTATAAATTTTACTTTGCACGTAATAAACCTTTATTGCGTTCTCTCCTTGACCAGTAACTAAAATACGGTAAAGAGTATTTGCATGGCAAAGCACTTACGCATAACATTTATATGAGAAGAAGAAAAAAATACAAGCTTTAACAATGATACAAGACACATAAACAAATAATGTAACAACTTACGAAGGAAGGTTTCGATTAATTTTAATTTCCTATCGTAGTTTATTTATTTTTATCATCATAAGTTCTTATATCAATTCAACGCTAACTTAAAGCATGGTAATTAATTTTTTTGTTTAATAAATTAATACGATGTTCCCGCTTTATTATTTAAAGTTGTAAATTTGAAAGGCTAACTAATAGGTGTAGATAAAATTTTTTTTACTTTATCTCAAAAGAAGCTGTTAATTATCATTATATTTTATTATTAATTTCACGCTTACAATTGGAAGATGAGCGCGCTAGGATAATTAATCAAGAAACGCGAAAAGTTTAAAGTTACTACCGTAGCAGTAGTACAGAAATTAAGCTTGCATTGATAAAAATTCTCCATTCTGAGATTCAAGCGTCTCAAAAACTACATCGTGATTCTAAATTATCCATTGAAAGTGTGCGCCAATGCCGAAATATGCGGGGAGACGAGGCTCTACGGCAGCCCTTCGCTTCAACCCTTTAAAGTCCTTGTAATCGCGGAAGCTACAAAATATTCCGCCCTCCGTCGTTCTTATCTCATTGCGAAACTGTTCCCCTCGTTCAGCGTCCTTCTACGCGTGGACATGCCAATGCTCTTCACTTCGAAAAGCACGAACGTCAAGCGATTTCAGGTTTTTTTTTCTTCCCTTCTTTTTTTTTTTTTTTTTGCCCACCGCGGACGTTTGCCGTTGAGTTTGCACGAGCAGGTGACCGAATGTCACTCGTGTCGCAAGCCCTTTTCGACGCATTCGCGTTACGTTGACTGCTTCATTTTCCCTCTCTCTCTCTCTCTCTCTCTCTCCGATGCAAATTCACAGTTGGTGGATTTTCCTGTTATTAGTGGCGAGTAGTGAGTTTCGGTAACGAGTTCCGCTGCTGGTCCAGGCCCTCGCCCACCCTCGCATTTATAGACGCGTTTGCTCTTTTACGCTTGTAATAGAGCGAATTTGAATATTGCGGCGGGCGGGGGATAAAAAAATTTTTTATCGTTGTCCAAAGTCAGATCAATTTTAATAGCTGTCCGTAATCCCGATTATTATACACTACTGGGTAATAATATTACGGTATCAATTGATAAATGCGTTTAATGGAATAAAAATTATGCATATTCATAGAAAATGCAAATGCAATTATTTAGATTACCATTTTCGCAAATCCGATATTTATCTCGTTTAATCTCCAACGGTACAAGACAATTATACAAAGCAAATAAATAGTTGATATTATTTAATCGTCTAAGATTTTTAATCAATTGCAGCATATTGAAATTGACACGGATCGCTTAAATCGTTCATCATTGTTTATTTATAAAGCTACGATTATACCAGCTATAAAGTCAATAAAGAAACGCATTTGTTCAATGTTAACCGAATAAGTTGAACGTAAACGAATTAATTTGATTTAATTAGTTTTGCACTCGAATTTAAATTAATAATAAACGTATTGAACAATTTATAATGTTGGGAAGGGCAATTATTTCACTTTTGAGTACGAGTATTCGCGTTACAAATAAATCAAAAGACAAAAAGCTCCTTGTTACTTATATGAATTACAAATTTAATTGTTAGAAGCCCAGGATAAAATTGAAAGAAATGGCAAATATTATTATTAACGATTATGCGAGCCTCGATAATCTAAAATATCTAATGAAATAAATAACCGAACAATCGCACCAATCTAATTGACCGTATTAGTAAGCTACGTAATTTTAATATAGTAATTCATTGGTTAAAATCGGTATATTAATCGTTATTAAATGCCACTGTATGATCAATATGAGCAAATAGAGTAAATTGTACAATAATCGTCACAGGACGGTTTGAAATTATGTCAAATGCTTATTACGATATCAATGCCGTAAATGTATTTATATTATCGTTGTTTGTTTCTAACTATCGAGTTATTAACCGAATGAAGCATCGATATGTAATAATAGCGAGGTAAATTATAATCAGCGTAGAAAACTAAACCGGTGCGAGTGTTAAGTTTTCTTTCATCCATCGTTGAAATACGTTGGTTTTATCGCGCCAATGAAATATGCGTTGTAATAAAAAGTAAAAAAGTACCATTGTCAAAGTCGAGCCTCGCATAAATTAGCTTATTTATTTTCCTACGAGGCAGCGACAGACGCGAATCGACGCTTCTTACGTCCTCGAAAAACGAACAAAAGGTTATACATATTTATAGGAAAAAGAAAATAAAGAGAGAGAGAGAGAGAGAGAGAGAGAGAGAAAAAAATCCGGCAGATGCCTGTATCGAGTGAAATTGCCGGCTCTCAAAGTGAAACGCGATTCAATCCGAACGACTATCAACATTGTGCAAAAGGGAATAGTTGGCGTTCTTGATTTTTAGCGTAAATAATGTTGCTTAAAAATCGACAGGGAGCAGCGAGTTCCCGGCGAGCTCCGAGTGGTTATTCAATTTCTGGCTGGAAGATATTCCGCGTATCGCAAGTGGAGGCGTCATCCCAATCGGGTAATGTCGAAATACAGGCGAGAAATCAGGGTAATTGAAAAAGTATTGACCGCCAAAGCCCGGCCATACCTTGTACATCAGCTGTCAAATTTACCCGAGCTATGCGCCGATATGCAGAAGCATCCCGAGATGGAGCAACGCACTCGATTCGTGCCCGCTGCATCTCGAGGGGCCTTGGGGCTAAAGCATCCCTGGGGCTGAAAGAGAGTCGCACTGCTGGGGTTCGATGGAAATTCGGCAGACGCCGCCCTCCCCACTCGGAAGGCTGTTTTTCAATTTCAATTATCTAAGGCTCTCCACTCGCGCTTTTAATGTTGCGGCTTGCTTAGTCCGAACGACGCGCCCCTTATCGTTATGAATTACAAGCAAGCATTTATTCGCGTGGCTATTTTTTTTTTTTTCCTTTTCCTTTGTCCGCCCTAAGATTAGTTTCTTCTTTCTGATAAAGTACGATACTCCGACGATTGGATACAACGGGTGACACTGTAAACCTATTCGTCCCTATAATCGATGATAGTTTTTAGGAGCGTTTATACTAGAGACTTTAGATTCGATAATATTATTCGACTTCTTTTGTTTACCGTATTTATATGTGTGGTTGGCGTCCAAAATTACGATTAATTACTTTACAATTACCCCCCCCCCCATCCCAACCCCCAACAATTGAATAACGTAAAAGGAAAGATTATAATTCGAGAGGCAAAAACCTAATTATTTAAATTTAATTGTATTTCAAAGGTTTGAAGGCAATCGATTAATTTTTCTATTTTACGAATATATATTTTATGAATATAATAATTCTATATTAAAAGAGTGCATTGCCCTTCACTTTTGTAAATAAAAAAAGTTATGCTCATAACACATTTCAACTAAAAAAAAAGTACAAAATTATCAAAGGGATAATTGGTTAAAAACAATTATCCTTTACATTTCGAAAAGTTATGAAATTTTGTTAATGAAAATTCTAAAAATACAAATTTTATAAATTCTTTTCAATGAAAATATCTTTAAATATTTTGGTTTATTTATTTATTCTATCCTTTGCCCGGTGCACAAGCTGTATTTTTATATTATCTTTAAAATTTTAAATATTTGTAACCAATATATATCATTTAATTAGCTTAGTTCCAATTGATCTTTTATTTCTCAACAAAATTCATATTTAAACCGTATAAATATTTTTACAGGTTATTTATAAAAAACTCAAAAAATGCAATCATTATCTTGATATAACTGAAATATATATTAATAAAATTCAGGAATAATTTAATAGAAATAAAAAATTCAAACAAAATTTCTTAAAATTTAATAAAAAAAAACTTTGTTTATACTTACAAATGATCGAGATAATAAAAAACAAGCAATTTTCTTGCTTACCTGAAATAGAAGAGCAAAAATAGATTAATATAAGTTCACAATAAAATAATTTAATATCTAACTTAAAACCAATTTAATGAATAACTAATAGAAAATATTAGGAAGCATTTCTCATATTACCAGTCATATTATTTAAATAGCACTAGTTTAATATTCATTAAGAATACTGAACGATTTCAATATTATTTGTTTAATGTATGCCTTCATGAAATGCACTATAAGTTTGTATAAAATTTTATGTTTACAGTTTAATAACAAACGTAGTTATAATTAATGTTTAATCATATGGTCTTTTGAATTTTCACATTGAAAGTACGGCTGGGAAATGAAATTTTTGTTTTGAAATGAAATATTCTCCATTGTGTTTTGTACTTTAATGAAGCATTAAATTACTTTTAAATATCAGGATTTGGATATAAGAAAAAAAAGACTCAAAATATAAACAGTAAATACAGACTTAGTAATAAGTTTTATTTTGTCCAACGCAGAGCTAAGCTGACGTTTAATAATTAACAATTCGTTGAAATCCATGCACTATTCTTAAAAGGTAACGTGCGCTTACACATCCAGCGATTCGAGCTATTATAATTCTGCCCTGCCTTCTTTTGAACTTTTACCAGCACATCGCCTACAGAAAATTACGCCCTCGAAGTAGATCTGTACTAAATTAATGAATCTTTGAATATATTTACGGAGCATAAAATTATTGCAAGAGTTATCTTATTGAGGGGGAAAAAAAACTTCTTCCCTTAAAACGCAGTATTCATAATCTTGTATAATTCATTAAATAAATTGTAAACTCAATTATTGCAACTTGGAAGCTTCTTATCTGCCTGAATAGCTTTTAGTTAGCTGAACTTTTGAAAATTTGAGTAATTGGTAAATCAAATTTTTGTCCGAGTACACTATTAGTTACAAAAATGTTTATAACGTTGAATTGCGCAATGCCGTTACTCGCTGGATTCTCGTACCTTCGCATACAAATAATATCCACGCTTGTGCATTTGCATGGAATGTAATGACGTGTAGTGCGACTTATGCACGCGTGTATTTGTGCCCGTGGGCGCGCGTATCGCGCCAATATGACGCGTCAAAAGTAGAGCTTCCAAGTGAAAATAAGAGTTTGAATTTTTGCGAACAGGCGTCGAGGCCTGTTTACAAGCAAGCTAGTGGGCACGAGGAGGAATGAAGAACTCTAGACGGGGGAGTGACACCGACTGCGAAGCCGCGTTTGCTATTGACATTCGGTCCCCGGACGTTTTGACGTGGGCGCGCTCCAAGACCGGAGCCCGACTTACTCGGCCAAGGGTAACGAGAGCCGGGCTCTCGCAGTCGGCGGCTTATATTTTTGTTTCAAATCAATTTAATTCCCAAGCTCGAGTCAACGACCGTCTCCTTAAACGTCGAACCGCGGCCGAAGGCGTCGCTACCAAACCTTAGCCAACGGTTCCTTTCGGTATTTTCAATATTCGTGCGTTCCTCGCCAGCCCCACCACCCCCCTTGGCCCCTTGACTTTCCGTGTATTTTTTTTTTTCATCGCACAACTAGGACCGTAAGCACCTTAGCCCGACGGGGAGCCTTGAATTTTCCACTCGATTTTTTAGCCCAGCCTTGTCGGCGAGCCCTGCTGTTCAACGAGTATCTCATAGACCGAGTGGTGAACGGCGATGTTTGGGCCGGCTAGGCGGTAGGGGGTTTGCGTCGGGGGGCGGCGGGCAGATTAGCTCCTGGCGCAATGTATCAAAACGTACAACCGAGTTCGGAGAGCTCTGATAAAGCACGCGCTTACACGAAATCGCGCGCCTACGAGCCTGGGGGAGCCTGGGGGGGGGGAACGTCGAGGATCGTCCAAAAAATCGCTCGCCAGCCCGTTAAAACCTGATTAAAAGAGGACGGAATCGGTGAGAGAGAGAGAGAGAGAGAGAGAGAGAGAGAGAGTCGCTGACGGGTAACGAAGCCCTCGCAGTTAAGGAAAAAAGGCCGGCTAATTGTCGTTTCGCAGGAGGAGAGTCCGTCGGTGGCGGAACGAATTAGCGATAAAGTTGCGGGATGATCTCGATTCGCCGGTGCGGACAGAGGCTGCGAGGGCCTGCGAGTCCCGTTGGTCCGTAATCCGGGCCTCTTTTCCGGGCCTCTTATCCGGGTTTCGTTTTCCGAATAAATAGCGCCGAGCCTATGGTGAAATTCAAACTAATTGTACGCGCAAGTCGGCCGGTGTCAAAGTCCTCGCTGGTACGTTTCGGCCCGACGTAGCTAGCCATTAAAATTTACCGCTAGTATTTAGGAGCGCGGGATTGCCTCGCGTCCTTTCGCGGTGTTCGGTTTTTTTGCTTTGACGATTAATTGCCACGCGTATCATCGACTCGGCTGGTCTCGACTTTTAAACGACCTCCCATACTATTTCCGGGGCTAAAAATTGAGCTGGGGCTTTATCAAGACTGCCTCGAATTATGGGTGACCTTTAATTCTGATTAAATTCTCAAAGGAACAAGGACTTGTCGGGGAAAATTAATTTTCATATATATATATATATGCATAAAGACACACTGGTTTTTTCCTAGGTCTCCTCGAATACGCAGCGCTCAGTCTTAACGAATCTTTTTTTACCGAATGTACTTCAACCGTGAGAAAATGAACGACAATTTAATCGAGCGCATTAATATTATTTTAAAGTGCTGCCTTTTTTTTATTTATAACAAACGATGTTAAAAAGTAGGTTCATCAAACATATATCAAAATTCCTATGGAGAGTAATTTATTTTTGCAAAAATTGCTTCCGACCAACAGACATCTCTACTTCATGGTAATCATTATTATAAATCAAAAAATTCAAGTGCTCTCGTATGTATTATGTATCTTTTTGTTCCAGCGCACGAAGGTGAAACACGCGTGCAAAGTTTGCTAGTTATGATATTCATAAACGAACTGCTCGCGCTTAAAATTACACAATGATTAATATGTATATAAGTGTATATGTATGTATGGGCACATACATGTATATGCGTGTATAATATCAAAAATCACGTGAATATAAAGTATATAATGATAATTTGATTGGAACTAAAGTTTAACTCTCTTACAGGATGCTCTCAATTAAACTTTTTACATCTCTTTCTCCGCGTCCCATACAACATCTCGAGCGAAGCTACGACAAAAATAATCGTACAATTAAGTGAGTTTGACTACAGCTGTAGTATATTTATACGTATCTGAGTTTGATAATTAAAATGTAAATTGTCACCATTTACAGATTCAATTCCTTGTTGTTGCTTTTCTTCAATCTTTAAGAAGGTACAAACGATTGCTCGGAAAATTTTTTATTTAAATTTCGTACATGTGTGCTCGATTAAATCAATCCTCGATTAAAATTCATCGAGTTCACCCATCGAGTTGAAATAAAAAAATATTATGTTTATACAAAATGAATCATTATTCAATAATCTGCATTCAATTTCTAATTCAACGCTTAATTTAAAGCATTACTTTGCTATACCTTAAGAGTAGAAAAGTTTTTTAATAAGAATTTTAGCCTATCTTTGACTACACATTAATTTATTTAAATAATATATATATGTGTATATATGTATATTATAATTTATTGACTTGGAGAACTAAGAGAGCGTAGTTTATATGAAGTAGCAAGGCTAATAATTTCACTCCATATCAATTTATAAAGCTTATTTTGCTACTGGAAATATTGTATATGTTGTTCACTCTAAGCTTTTAGTGCATTTAAATTATTTAATATAAATCAACAAGGTGACAGACATTCAATATAATAAAATCACGCACTATCCTACATTTCTACTTTTATTGTTTTTAATTATGCAAGATCTAATGATAAGTCGCAAAACTAAAAAACAATTTTTTTGTTTTAAATCTAATGAAAGTAAGATTTTGAAATTTATTTTTTATACTAATTTTGTTCGGCAAATAACATAGCACAGAACATTTGAGTGCTTCTTAGTATTTCTATTTACCCGGATAAAAAAAAAAATATATAAAAACTATTTTATCCAATTTTCTTCCTTCACTAGTTGTGAATATACCGTTAGAATTTAAGGAAAAGCTTTTCCTCGGACTTCACAATGATGTTATATATTAATTTTCAATGGTCCACTATCAATATTTTGGTATGCGTAGCCAATGCGAGCCTATATTAAGCCATTTCTGAACTATCGACTAGTTATATTTAACAACACTGACTATCAGGCAGACGAAGACGCACGATTTTAGTTATTTTTATTTATCAATGAAGGGAATAACGAAAATTTAATATCTGTAATAATGAAGCTTATAACAGCGTCAATAATAATTAGATATTTTATGCGTAAAAATCTGTGCTCGTAATAAAAACTAATCTGTGTCGTCTACATAAGAATTGACATTGGGTTTTAATAGACTTTGTTTCTAAACGTAAGCTCAATCTTGAAACTGTAGCCAGGAGTCGGACAAAATATTTACTTTAAGTTGACGCGACTATCGACTAATACTCGCCGCTAACTTATATGTGTTGCGGCGATGTTCCTTGCAATCTCACCGTTACCAAATTAAATTTTGCCCAATAGCATTGAGAAATAGGGAGTGAAACCTTTATCAAAACTCGAATAGAGGTGCTGACGTCTTTACAAAAAAAGCCTTGCCTAATTACCCCTTTATGCTTCGGATAATGAATTATTTCAACGAGACTTGCCAATTAGGTGTATCGAATATGAAGAATTACTTTTTTAAAAGTTTTACAAAGTTCGATACAAATAAACGCTGATAAAAAAGTTTTATTTTTACCTTTATGTTGAAAAGTACCTTAAAAATCAATTGGATCTCAATAGAAAAAATACTTTTCAATGCTTAAACAATTTAACTGATTTTTTGTTTTGGTCACTTCGTATATAAAACAATCATCCGAACTTTGCATTTTTTTAAACTACTTACTTGAACCAAACAAATTATTTAATATTTGATGCATAGCTTTGAATTTCACTTATAATGTGGAGCAACTTATTAAATATTATTACTAGAAAATACACACATTTTTCCATAGTAATTTTTTGCATTTTATTGATTTAGTATATTCATCAATTATGTAATATAGTTTCGATAATTATTTTAACTAGTTTTATAGTCACAACATTTGAAGGGACAACTATAAAACCTCATCTAAGAATACAAAATTTTTTGTCGATTGTTAAATTTTAGTAAGCTTCCGACAATGTAAAAGTTTTTAAACATGTATTTATAGACGTCAAAATTGTTTAAACGTAATATATATTTATAAAGCACCTAATGGAAACTTTAATTTATATTTATGAATGTGATAAATAAATGATACTCCGATAGGCTCAAAAGTGCTGAATTATTGCAACGTATAAATAATTGCCCTTATCTGCCTAATTAATAAATCTTCAATTTGAAAACGATTTTCATTTACAAGCCGATGTAATAATTCATCTGTATTACAATTTTTGTGTAATAACAATATAAAAGTATAAATTTAATATGCAAAAATTAGCCTTTTCTACCACGAGGAGTGTAATTTATTTATTTTGTTTTTTTTTTATGCGCCATAATAAAATTACATAAGTAATTGAAATATTATTCAAATATTAGATGGGGGAAAAAGAAATCAGTGTTAATAAGAGTTTGGATTTGCCACTGGCCTTCCAAATCGGTGGATTTTCGTAGTATATATAACATTTAGTCCGTATCAAATAAAATTTTATCGTCTGTCGAATCGCAAAACTATTATCCACAATAATGCGTGACACCGGATCGATCACTTTAGGAAGAAAGGTCCAAACGTTCTAAAATTTTCGTGCACTCAATCGCCCTCCCGATCATCCGCTAAAATGAAGGCTTACGAGTCGGTGTAAATATTCGATTCAACGACCTTTTTTATGTACAAAAGAACCACGGCGCGCAATATTTTTTTTTATGCTAGCATAACGAGGCATGCATGCATGAATATTGTACAGCGAATAAGCAACAAAATGTGGTACGAGCATCAATTTTAAATGATTTGTTCATTTTTTAAATTTCAAAAATCCTTTGACACCTACATCCAGAGCATTCATGTAATAATAACGAAACCTGCTATTATTAAGGCGAACAATTTTTTTATCATCGTTCCCTTCGATTGCGGTTGTCGTTTGCGAAAGAATTAGCCTTGCCTCTGCGATAAATTTTACAGCGATGAATTTAAATATAATACAATACCATCTAAGAAATATAATGGGAAAGAATGACAATTTTTTGTCAAGATAAATTTTACGTAACGGCCAATTTAAATTTGGCAGTTTAATTCGTGAAATTTTTGTTTAAATTACACGATTCGATTCCATAGATTGCATTATTTCACTTACTACAACGACCGAATGGACATTCTTTTTTACGAAAACAGCTGTACTATTTCTAATTACTTTAATCTGTTTTTATTTGAAGAAAAAAGTTAAATGGCTCCAAACGTGAAGTTATGTTATGTTATTTTAACATCAAAATAATTATTAAAGACGATATAAGCCTATTTTTATAATAAAATTTATTCGACGAATCTTTTTCAGGAAAAATATGTCATTCAAGATAATGTTTCGAAAAATAATTCACATATCATCAATGAGCGATTAGACTTTGATAATTTTATAATATATATATATATATATTATTTAACGTAAAGTATTCTTAAAAATTTATCGTGTACCTTCGTAACGGTAGTATAGCTTGGCTAAACAAATTACTTAAAATTTATTAATAACTGTTGCACTAACTATGTTAGTAGCGTAAATTGAGAAACATCGAAATTCGAAAATACGTGAAAATGTTGTAGTTTTAAAGTCAGTAGTTTCGAAGCCATTAGTAATCTATCAATATATTCAATTTTCATTAACTTTGCACTTCAATTACTCATATTGATGTCGACGAATACAATCTTAAATATTGGATATACGGTTTTTGTGAAAAAATATTATTTCCCAAATATATAATTAATTTTCGAACAAATGTTCATGATAGAATGTGAATATTTAAACGCGTCGATTCGGTTTAATTTGCCCTTTGTAATAAATGTTCTTTTATTACTCTTTTCAAAAATCAAAAATACATGAATTTATTAAAAATGCATTAGACAAGATAAAAATACAGTTTGACGAATGGACAACTATGAAAAAGATATTTGATCCTTTCATATTTCCTGCGCATAAAATTTCAATTATTTACCTATTTATTCTTAGAGGCATCATTTTTAATTATTGCAGAATGCAAAAATGTACTTTATAATACAAAAATCAAAAGAAAATTTTAAAAATTTACAAACCATATTTGTAATTTTTATTCAATTCATTTATTCTCGCATTTTTAGGGATTCGATAAAAAAATTGTTGCTTTTCTAACAGAACTTATTAATATAATTAATTTTATTTAAAAAAAACCGCTGCAATCGGTAGTTATAAATAATTTTTTAATAAACGGAATAACAACAATAATAAAGTTTCCTTCTTTTTTATTGCAATGATTTGTATAGGCGTGATTTTTTGGCGTAACAAAAATTATGTAATCTAAATGAACTATCAAGTAATATAACTAAAAACAAATTTAGTCACTAATAGAAGTTTTATAAAATATAAAAGTTATATCTTAAAAGATATGTTTAAAGATAATAAAATTTCTCATTTACATCGTATACAGTATTAGGTATATTTTTAAATTTGATTACATTAAAAAAAAAGAGCTGTTCTCATAATTAATTGTTTATAATACCCTTGTAATGGTGTATACACATTTATTAATTTGTATTTGTAGTAAATATAAATATAGATTTATTTATTCATTGTTTGCGAAAGTAATAGAATTATTTCTAGCTACAGCGTATAAAATAAATAAAAAATATTTACGTGAAATGTAATAAAAATATTTTGATTTTATATTTTGAAAATTTTCGGTTCATAGATTTTTATTGTAAAAATAAAAGTCTTTCCATGTGTAATTAAATTAAAGTAATAATAATAAGCCTTAAATCAAACAGAATGCCAGAGTTCGCTAAATTTAAGAACATGTAAATTCCTCCTGTAAGTAAATTAACTCACTTATAGAATGAAGCTACAGACGAACAATTTAAAGACGGCTATTTTGTATAACATGTATCGACAAGCATTGGTCGCAAGTGCAGCACTATCCTCGCAATATTAAGTAAAAAAAAATTGTAATAAATCCAAAGACTAAAGTTAAGAAGGTGGGTAATACATCACGACGCGACATTAGTCTAAAAGCGTAACTACAAAGATGGGAGTATGTCAATAAGAGGCCAACAAAAGAAGCAAAAAAAATAGGACGCCATTAGTTTTGTTTTCCGAGACATCGGATTCCCTTAGCTTCAAAAAAAGGCAGGGAGGACACAATCCGTAAGAGCCCCAATCTCTTTAAATGACATTGTGATTCAAGCTCCTCTTCGGCAAATAAGTCGCGGCTCGCGTAAGTCCTTAGGAGCTCGGGGGGAGGGAAAAAAAAAAAAAAAAAAAAGAAAAATGAAGCGGGCTAAAGGAGTAAGGAAGACAAGTCGCTCTACCCTCGCACGAGAGCAGCGGCAGCCGAAATATGCCGAGGCGCATTAGCCAGGGGGATGCCGACTTTGGAGCGGGGCGGGGGGAGTCCCCCCGCGGCTCCAATTCCAAGCGCCTCGGTCAGCTCGGCCTCCGACTTCCGGTGCTCGGCTTATCGCGTCGAGCGCGACGATCGCTCGGTTAGCGGAGGCACGCGCGGAACGGGCGCTCCAACGCATCCCGGGACCGACGCACCTCGGTCGCCCCTTTTAAGCCCCCCCCCGCCCCCGCCCCGCCAATTCGGATGCTCCCGCTATAGGAGCCCCCCGCGCGGGCCCTGAATCGCGGAGCTATTCGTTTATTGCGTTGGCTCGAGCGGCTCCTCAAGGCCCCTGGCGTTGGTCCCTTTCCCTGATTTATCCTCGCCTTGTTAGTCGATATTGTTGGTTGGCTTTCTTTACTCTCGGAGTAGCCCGAGCTCCGGTACGTGCAGCGAATCCTCGAATTGTCGGTGCGCCTTAATTGTTTGCGACCTGGCTTAGAGGGGCACAGCCAAACTCCGAAAAGTCCCATTCATCCTCTAGAGGAGATGGCCTTGCATCGTGAATTCAATAGTCTCTTGCCGATCGCGTTTGCCACCATCTTATTAGAGGCGCAACAAGGGAAGTATATGCAAAAAAAAAAAAAAAAAACAGCCGGAGCCCCGAGCGATAAGGGCGATTATTAAATGCCCTGGAATTCGAGCGACAGATCGGTCGATCGCTCGTTAGTCTTATTTGCAAATGCGGCCAATAAACTGCGGGTCGTGCAATTGACAATTGGCGGATGACGATCCGATCGCGGCGAGCTACGCGCGACAACGGCCGATCGCAAACAATGGCAGCCCAAAAGGCGCGTATCGGCCTTCGGATGAGCCTCGAACAATTACTTTTCGCTCAGCGGAACATTAATGGCCTTACTCGGCGATCGCCCGAGTAGAACCGTGGAACTTGACCCAAAGAAGCCGCGGCCATTGAAAACCAGGATTACCGCACATCGAGCGTACACTGCGACGTTTATGAATGCCACAAACGGGAGGACTGAAAGGAACGATTAAAAGTAAGCGCGATATTGTGATAGGCAGGCTTGACGAATAAACCCCGAGTTCGATAAATAATGCTTAATCCCCTTACTCAAAGTACTACGCGGATAATAAAAGTGAGTTGTTTTTGAATGGGCTGCCGCATTGATGAATCAACGGATTACTCATTACCTAATTTCAAATCACTGCTAATAAGGTTATTCTTAATTCTTCCGTACAAAGGCCGGATTTTCTTGTTCTCCTTCTTTTTTTTTTTTTTTTTTTTATGAACGCTGAGCCGTACGAAGTTGGCCGAGAAGCGTTTATTACTTCAATCGTATCGTCTGCAATTTAATTAGCGCTTAGAATTTACTAGAGCAAGAAACTCCGCGTAATCTTAGAATATTCGAAATTTCGTATTTCATTTATTTATATTAATTAGCTTATTCGAAAATTCCCTTTGACGTAAGGTACCTCATTTTCCCGCCCTAAGTATAAAAACGAAAAGCTTAAGTATAAAAACAAAATTATTCACTAACGGGGACACGTGTATTTACGAGCTATTGCAATAATAAATCTCTTTGCGAAGTGCATAATATTGGAGATTTTCTAAGAATTCTCCAGTGAGAGAACAGAGTAATATTACAGTTGCCTATGCAGTTATTTGTCTTAATTAGCACAATTAAAGCTCACAACTTGATTCGGTTATGGCTCATCATTGTCGAATTTAACGAAAAAGAAAAAGAAACATCTACCTCTGTACGAGCATTAAACAAAATTTACCTTTAATTACAATCTCGACGTACGGTTCATTATATTGTAAATTTCCAATTCTGATGAAAAACGATAAATGAAATGTCTTTAGCGTAAAAGTATTATTCGTAAATTTGTATACTTGAACAATCGTAATTTTCATTCGTAAAAGCTGTTCATCGCTCACTTGTCACTTCTAGATTTCAAATTTAAGTTCGAAGCGAGCCAAACGAGCGTAACAGCCATCCACTAGTTTGGTACTTTTTTTTTTTAAATGCTCGGCATCATCGGCTTTCTGTCATAATCCCCACCCCCCAGGCCCCCCCCGCGGCCCTCCCCAGAAAAAATGTGACTAATCCCGTTACAGGGCCGGATACTATTCAACGATGAATAGGATTTTCGTCGGTAGTTAAAGTAATTCGCGAGTGTAATGCTCCTGGCGTTGGGGCTTCGAAGCGTCGACGGGTTACCTTTTTCCCCCCCCCCTTTCGGCACTTTGGCCGCGCTCGCGAAGATCGAATCGACGGAAGCGAGCGGCGCCGAAGGAGGCCGTTAGCCTTGGCCCTTGGCCGAGGGAGAAGTATAAGTTTTTTAATAAATCCACTCCCTCTCGGCCCTCCCTCCGCCCCCGGCCCAAAAAGTAGGTTGTCCCAGGCAGGGAGGGATCAGCCGAGAGCCGAGCGTCTCCGCAAATGGCATCTCGCGGGGGGAAAATGAAGCTCGAGCTCAGGAGCGGGAGGGCCGGGCCGAAGAATGCAGAATTGCGAGAATTCCAGCCTCGTCGAATTCGGTTCGCTGGTCCGAATCGCGCCGGTGGCTTTGGACCAGGCGTTGGTCTTTCTCTGTGGGCACAGAGCGGCGGACCGGGATGTGCGATTCCCTAGACCGCGGACTTTTGATCACAGCCGAGAGCGTTAGTCTACCGGATCCCTCGGTCTACAATGCCTCCATTGCTCCTCCCTCTCGCCCTCTCTCGCTCGGCCTGCCTCTTTATTCAATTATTGGACAGGTGCCTGTGCGGGTGGTCCCGTGCGTGGGTGTGCGCCCGCCCGCGTTTATTATCCTGGCCCTTTCATTTGCCCGTACCACCCACCCCCCCCCTGCTTCGCCCGACCGCTGTTATCCGTATTTAAATGCGACGAGAGTCGTTTCATTAAAAAAATCACGGATTTCGATTTCGATAATTGATACAAATTTAATACACACGAGTTGGGATATTATTTTTGAATATCTAACGGGCAACTGCTCCTACAGCACAGCGCGTGGATACGTTAAAGTCAACGGCCATTTGTTATGTGTGTCAAGTGCACGATTAATCTTAGTCCGATTGCTTAATAATTTCATTTTGTAAAATTATTTTTAAGTTATTTATGCGCCTTTGTTAAAAATTTTTTTCAATATTATCATTTCTCGACTGGGGCCGCAGATTCGATTTCTGTGCCTCTCGGCGGACAATTTTGATGAATTGGCTTGTTTTTAAAAGTGCCATGGCCCACCTGAGAGCAGGATATCATCTGTAAAAATCAAATATTCACAATCTGTCCATTATCGATTCTATAAAGTAAATTTTAAAAGTTGTATTTAATTTTTTTTTTTTTTTTTTTATGCTTCTTTCAAATTGTTATTAACAGCGCGTTTTTAATGCCCACGTCGAGAATAAAGTAATTCCATGCGTAATTCATAGTTATTTAATATATTATTATTATTATTATTATAAGCTTACTAGTAAATGTCTATTTTTCTTAATCGTAAGATTAAATTAATTTCAAAGATATCTTGAAAAACACATTTTATCAATCGGATGAGTAAACGTTGCATCGATTATCGAAATATGTGTAACGATCGAAATATACGAAAGGATATTGTAATTTTCTTCCTGAAAGAAACAAAAACTTAATTACATTTGCTTAACGTCTTCAAGTGCGACTAAATGTAACCGCTTCAATAAGCCTGTATTGAAATAGCAATAGGTAAGGTATTGTTAATTTATTTCGAGATTCGCGCGACTGCAAATTTTACGTGGAAATTCAACAAATTGTAGTTACGTTAAATAATGCATTGGCATAAAATAATATTAGCAGAATTTACTGCCGGATTCCGAGTGCGGCTATACTAATTGTGCATCGCGTGAATCTAATTGTACAGCGAGTGGCTGCTCTTGCGGTTCGGCCGGACTTTTATTTCAATGACTGTAGCTCCAACAATGACGGAGAGGGCGAATAAACAAACGCCTACAGTTCCGCTCACCGGGCGAAGAGGCTCGATTATCCGTTCGGCAAAGAGACGCGAATCAAAGATCATCGGGGATTTGTGGCAGGAGGTAAGCGAGGGCGATACCTTTTTTTTACGAGGATAATTAAATTCGGCGATTACGATGCGTACAAAATGCGAGTAATTAATATCGTAAACAGGTGTGCTGCGAGGTCGGCGAATCCGGGCCCGCGGTAATTAAGTTCCAGCCCGATATTTTCAGTATTGTTGGCGCGAGGCCGCGCCCGGTAAAACCTTATTAAGGAATTTTGCGCGGCGCGCAGCAGCGGCGGAAATTTTAATAACCAAAACAAAAGCCGAAAGTTAACTAGGGCTGCTCGGTACATCGGACTAGCGAAGTTCCCTTCTCCTTTCGCCGAGCCGGCGTTAATTCAAGTCTCAAATAGGCGGAAAATTAATTTACTATTGTTGCACTCTTTCTTCGCCTCTACCTCCCTCCGCCCCTGAAATTTTTCTATCTCTTTATTACCAAGCGCCCACCGTCAAAACAATGATGCGAATAAAACTTTGTCGATAAAAGTCAACGTGGTTCGTGGTTAAAAAAAAAAAAAAAAAACAGAAGAAGAAGAAGAAGAAAAAAAAGGGCTATTTAAAAATGCATCTGCACCTCTATGGAAGCGAGAAATAAAACATCCATTAATAACAGCTTCTATTCGCGTTCTCTAAATGCCTGACAATTGTTATACGCGAGCACGACAAATATGGGAACGGCGGAAAAATCTCAAGGAAAAGTTCGCGGCTCGAGCGATCCTCTCTATCTTCTTTATATAACTTCTGAATGGAGGCCAGCGAACTCGTAGCAGCTCGAAGGGAGGCACATGAGAATCTCAATGCACTCATCCATCCATCTTGAGCACTGCTACGGCATTATCAGGTACATCGAGTGACACTTGGCTGGTCTATGGATCTTCCTAGCCTCGTTTCTCTCTCTCTCTCTCTCTCTCTCTCTCTCTCTTGCTCTTTCTCCTCCTACTCTCGCCATTTTTCCATTATTTACAATTCCCACTCATAATGCGGTTACTGATACCTGTTTCTCCTTTGACGTTTCGCTTTTTCAACACGCTCCTTCCCTTTCACTGTTAGCTTATGCTTCTCGCTTCTGATTCTATCGCGCAATTATTCGATCATCTTTTATCTTCCAAAGACAATGCAAAGTACGTCTTCGTCCATATTTTTCTCGATTTTTTTGTACAGCACGTGTATTTAGTGTCAAAATTTACAATGCCGATCGAATTTATATCCTTGGCATTATTATTAAAAATGCTTGTATTGTCATTTTATTTCGTAACAATATCGATGCTACTATGTAATAACATTTGTAACAAATTCACAATTAAAATATAGGTAATAATTTCTACCTAGCGTAAAAACATTCAGAAAGAGAGAGTAAATTTCATAAATTTAAACACGTGTATAAAAAAAAACATACCCACACACATAAAGTAAAAGATCACGCGGAGGTATTTTTATTAAATTAATTTAGCCATCGCGTAAATTTTGCCCTTACGTAAGTGTATTAAATTAAATATAATTTGCTTCATAATTTTATGGAATTTATTTTATATGTAAATTTTGTGCAGTTTGAAATTTACAAAAAAATTTTTTTTTTTAAATACAATAAATTTTGTACTTTTATTTTAGAAGCACGTGTAAGCTCGAAAATTTGTAAGAATAAAGCTCAGGATCCAAATTTTGCTTTGTCCGATTTCACATACACGGTTTAAATGTAATTAGTAAAAATTTTAAATTATAATTCGAGATCAATGTAAAGGTTCATCAAGTGTGACGTGATAATATATATTTTTGAACATCAAAGTTATGCATATATATACTTAAAATATGCGTCTAAATTAAAAAATATTACTTAAAAAATAAATGAAACAACAGGACCCATATAATTATACAATAATTATTCAACATTAGGGTTTTCGATAAAAAGTTATGCGAATTAAATGCACTGTGTAAGTAAAGAAGATATCGGGCCTCGAATTTAAAGAACAAACAGAGCAATTTCAAATGTCTTTCGTGGGCTGAATACAAAAACTATTACTTCTAAAGTATCAGGGTTCTAGGTTATACCTCAAACTACAAAAAAGCCCTAAGGGGGATAAAAGATTATACACAATAAGAGGAAATTGTTTTACTTATCACTATCTGTGTTATCCGACAGGTTTAATCTTGCCGCGCAATTTATTTTTCCATCTTTAAAAATAAAAATTTTTGATTGAGATATAGAACATTAAAATTGATACCGAGTTTTATGCTTATAGATATTGGATTCATGGAGGTTTAATTCAAAAGCTTTCGATTTACAAGTTTATAGGTTTTGAGTTGACGTGTTTTTTATTTATAGATTTTGAAACCATGACTTTCAGCTTTATATTTTTTGAGCTTACAATATTTAGATTTATAGTATTTTGGAACTTTTGTCTACAGTATTGAGCGCTCGGTTTATGAGCTTCCATTTTATGCATTTCAATATCTATACAACATCTATACTAAGTATTAAAAAACCTTTATTCTTTCAGTTTCTGTAAGTGTTCCTGCATTGATTTCCTCCACAATACTGTTTTCATTAGCATTGGAATTATTTTTTCCAGTTTAAGTCCTGTACTAAAAAATGCTGCACCTCCATTCGCACTCATTTATCCGATGAGACTGGAGTATTAAAGAATTTGTTCGATAAAGACATATGAATTTTGAGGTGCTTCTCAGTTGCTAAATATCGCGTGAAAAATAATAAATTATAAAAATGCGAATACAGAACGTCTCGCTAAAGAAACGCACAGGTGTAGTTTTTCTTTTAATAAAATCACACAAGGAAATAATTAATTATATAATTCATCTGCTCGAGAGAAAGATATTACGATGATAATAATAATACAGTATAGTTATATCAAAATCGCACGACTTGGATGTAGCAGTTGGTTTTTCATTAGAAAATTGAGGCTCACTTTTAAAGCAACCATAATTTATATAATCTGTCTTAATGAACAGCGTTCGAGGAGTTTCGTGCAGTCTATTTAATTTACTTTTACTTTCAAAAAGACGAATATATATATATATATATATATATATATACGTTCAAGTCTAATGCGATTATAATTACGGTGCGAGGCTACCGATCAGCATTTGATTATTCGAAATACATACAAACGATGAAGAATAAATGAATTTGGACGAGCCAATGCTTTCGAGAAGGGCTCGTACAAAGTTTACAAAAGCACGCGCAAATAAATTTAATAAATATATGAAAAATCAATAGATAGCAAGCTCGCTTAAAATTTGCGGAGAAAATAATTATTCGAATTTCCATTTCTTCCTTTAATATTATATCCGCACTCGGCATTGAGCGCAGTTTCGCGCTATCCGTGATAATCTAACGTAAGTGCGAAATTACCAAATATCGAGAACGGTAAGATTTTTGCAGCTGCCGAAATATAAAATGCCGGAAGGTACTTCAGTGGTGGAAATTTTATTCCCCAAATTATCCTGCGAACTATTTTCATTATCTGGGCCAACGAAGAATGCAAGATGTCATTGCGCGTTTGACGTGGCTTTGATTAGACTCTAATTAAATAATCCTCTTAAATATCAGAAAATCCCTTTCACTGCATAGTCAAACATTTCGCAACAAGAAAAAACTTCTTTGGTCTTCGTTCGACATATGAAATGGCTCTTTATCAAACGACTGCCGCTCGTTACTTGCCTAATAAAGCAAAGAATTAACGAAGCGTTTATCCATAAGCTGAAATATTATTATTTCCAAGCTCGCGCAAGCTCATTTTCCCCGTTGTCAGAGCATTCGACTGTATTATATTCGCGGATTCTTTCCTCCCAGAGCAGCCCTGTATACCCCCTAAGAAATGCCCCCCCCCCCATACAAGAAGATACAATACAACTCACTAGGTTTTTATTCCTTTAAGAATGGCATGCATGAATATAACATGCAATCATTCGGATCGTCTAAGCAGTCAGCAGCACTACGATTAATATTCTCTGGTCACGCGTACTCCAGTCTCGCAATTGCTTAGACGTTGAAAGCGCATCCATCTATTTCTTCCTTCGCATTAAATTTATTTGAGCGTCTCTCTACACTTTGTTTTACAAACATGCTAAAGAGAACTTCTGTGCCATTCCTATAAATTTCATTTTTTTTTTCACTTTATTACCATTTTGTTTCTATTAAAAGGAGACTTTTTCTTCTTCCTTTACTTTAACTCCCCAAGGCCTTTAAATTGATTTACTATGAATTTCATATTAAACACCCCTCGTCAATAAGGATCTTCTTGTAATTTTTTTAATATTTCATTTGATTCACTTAGTTGCTCGAATGGCAATTTTACTGAAAAAAATCAAAATTTTTGACATTGCGCCAATTAATTATCCCGATAACGACACGGAAAGCAAATTAAAGATTAATCATTCAAATGTCGTACCTTAATTACGAGTGATTTTAATAATTTCGATCTTACGTAATTTTTATTACATTATGCATATAATTTAATAATAAATTATTTAACAAATTGACAAACTTCGATAAATTATTCACTTTATTATTCGCTATTTCATAATATCCATTATTAATGAGATAAAAACTCATTGTGTTCTTATATTATTTTTTATGAAACACAGAGGCTATTTGTAAAATAGTAGAGGAACGATTTAATCATTAAATATATCTTAAATTAATGTTAATCAATCGTAACATTTGTCCGAAATGTATCTTCAAATCAACGAAAAGCTACATTGAAAAATATTAAAAAATGATCTTCGGACTAAAACAAATCCTACGTACTTTAATTAAATCAATGTAATTAATAAATTATATATATATGTGTGTTTATAAATTGTTGCAGAAAACACATTTACCACCGCATACCTATCATATTTTTAAATTGCTCAGTCGAGATACGCCATTAACGTGGTCGAGTCAAATGAGCGTGTAATTGATAAGAGAAGAAAAAAAGAACGATAAAAAATTAACCGAATTATTCAAGAACTCGCATAGAAATTTTCTACGTTATTAAAATTCACCCACTAACGGATGACCTTCTTCCGGAGCCTCATCGATCGCACATAAAATTCACGAGCGTCATCGTTCGGTAACCCACAAAAAGGAGGTGCTAACCAAATGTGCGAGTCCAAGGGAAAATCGAATTAATTCCTCTTTCCCTCTATCTCTATCTCTCTCTATCTCTCTCTCTCTCTCTCTTCCTTCCTCCCGCCCTTCATCATATTGAGCAAACGCTCTTTTCCACAAGACATATTGTAAAATCGAGCACGAGCACAGTGTAAGTTCATCGGTTACTCTCCGCTGGCTTATTTAATGGTTGCCACTTGCTTTTCCACATCTCACCTCGCCGATCCATCTTACCCCATCTACAGCCGAGTACACACTTACTCTTCCAATCTCTTGGCACTCCGACAAAAGACATTGCTGAACTATCCCAGTCCTTGTTGTTATACGGATTTCGACATCGACCTCTTGTTTAACCCGCGTGAATACGTAAATGCTGGCAAAATGACGGAGAAAGATAGGAACAGAAGAGAGAAAGATAGAGATAGAGAGAGAGAGAGAGAGAGAGAGCGTGGAGATAGAAGGGAGCGAAAGGCATAATATCCAACGTGTAATACGAATTCTAATGAATAAAGGATCCAGACGTCCTTACGGTAAAAAGGACCTTTCCATAACAGTCGACTGTTGCCAGTTCTTATATTACGTGTACACAGAAATGTGCCTTATTACACTCGCGCGCGCCCGCACACAGATATATTGTAAGTACAAAGTGTACAAAAAGTAGTGAGATAAGAGAAGAAATTGAAAATGCATCCGGCTGCCGTGTTTCTATTTTTAACGTGAATTATGAATGTCTTTCATCTCTCAGTTTTAGTAGGATAAAATAGAAAACACTCATAGTAACTCGTATTAACGATACATTAAGCACCTTCCGAGTTTATAAAAAAAGTTACGAATATAGTTCGCCTTTCAAAAGTGATCCTTTTAAAAGCGAGTTTATTATTGAGTTATGTATTTAAACTTAATATAACATTGTTATGTATTCTCTTTGACATTATTCATTACCACTAGCAAGTTTCTTTTTATGCAAGAATGTTTCGATGTTAATTTTTTTGCCGCGCGCCCATCGTTAGCAAAATACAATAAGCATAATGGAAGATTTATTACGGGTGCTTTATTTTTTTCAGAATATTTTTATATTTTGTTTTCATTCGCTTTAGATAATCCTTACACAAATCACGATCGTTATTAGCTTTAAAAATCTTTTCAAAATCTTATCGGTTAACTTTGTATCATCTTTTATGTTTTGTACTGTTGCGTCGATGTACAAACGGGTTTTATTCCCCCCCCCCTTTCATCGGAAGGCACGTGTAGTCTAAATAATGGGACGTTAAGAAACGGTAGTTTCGTTTTTTTGCCCTAAAATTTATGCGTAATCTTGCTTTAAGATGGATATTTCTTTTAAGACAGATACGTGTAGTCCTTTTTGACAATAATGCTAATGACACCTTAATGACGACGAAACTCCTTAACTAAATGAATTTTACTCGATCGGTATCAATTTTTTGCAAGCTACATAAAAAAATTATAAACTATGCTTTCTCAAGCATAACAAATAAATTCGAAATAACAAAGGCAGTAACGACGAAAGCATAGCAACTGTAAACAACACGTTACCATTTGAAAATTGTGCCTGGAACCGACATTAAACTGCACTTTTGTCAAATAAGCGTACCATATATTTCATTTCAATATCACGATACCCTAAAAAGTTATTCAATCGTTTTTGATACTTTACGAACACCCTGCATATATATTAAGAAGAGATATAGAAGAATATAGAAGAGGAGAAAGTAAACGAAGGAAACGTGGCGCACGTGGGACAGGAAGTTGCCGGTGTCAGATGGCTCTTATATATCTATATATATATATATATATATATATATGGGTGTGTGTGTGTGTGCGTTTATGCTCAGTATGTGTGTTCAGATGAGAAAATAGAGGTTCTTCGACGACGAAAAGGACAAAAAGAATTAGAAACGGAAGAATATTACATATTTTATTATTTTATTAATATTTAACGGTAATTATACGAAAAATACTTTTATATTCCGGTTATTTTTATTAAGGACATCTGATTATAATAAACCTTACACGATTGTTAACTTATATAAATTTATTAATGAGAAATTGTTTAATAATATTGAGATTAATACCGAAAATTTTCACAGTATTGATAAATCACCTTTATTAGGCACTTTATCCTATTGGAATATTAAAATATTGTTAATAAAAAATCTTCCATATTTTCTTCCGTAATTGGAATGTGCAAAAAAATTAGAAGGATCAATAATACCCTAAAGTTGCAAAACGTTAAAGAATTTTCGACGGCTATATTAACTAGAATCAAAATTATTTTTAATAAATGCTTGTTATCCTGATAGAGGATTACGATGAAAAATATTTAAGCCCTTTTAATAAAATCATATTTATAAGCATTCGTTTTAATATTGACTATCTAATAGAAAATAATTTTACAAATTTCAATTTAAGGGTTATTAGTCGAACGACGTACAACGAATAACTGTGTGAACACTTTTTTTTAATTATAATATACTGTTTACAATTAGGTAAAGAGCCTTTTTTAAATTAAAATTAGATGAATAAAAACAATTTAATTCAAAATACTATTTATTGTACTGTTCGAAAAATAATGAAACATTTAACACGATACCATTAACCCAAAAACTTTAAAATACTTTTTCTCGAAATTGAATCTTCTAGTATTTCTGAATTAGAAAGTCGTCTTAATGTCTACCTTTAGAATAAGTTATTAAAAACAATTTATAATTGAAAGAAAATAATTTGCCTATTATAACTAGGTAAATTAGAGGTTTTTATTATACAAATGACATGAATTGAGCCTAGTTTTTTCTTCTCAGCGTTGAAAAAAATTACCCAATAAACATAATTTAGATGATACCAAATTCAAAAGCCTCATGCCTTTGCAGTATTATTTAAAAAAAACCAGAGTATCTGTTCTGCAAAGAAGCATTTTTCATAATAAATTTTATTCTTAATGTTTTTAACCATAGTAACGAAATGTGAATCGCTTTATATACAAACTGAAGTTACAATTCTGTAATATAAGAAAAAAAACTGTGAAAAATCTCGAAATGATATCGTTGTGTGTAAAAATGTTATTTTGTATATTATACCCATTTTTGGTACTAAAAAACGGTTACTATTTTTTCCCTTTTTATAGAAGCCATTTTCTTTGTGCCTATATTCACTCATTTTACGGCGTAATAAAACATTTTTATTCTTAAAATTTTACTGTTTCCTTTTATCGACGTAAAGATCTGATGAAAACATCAGATTTCACTGCGCCTTTTCGAAGCTCTACATTTCAAATGAACGAATATCGCAGTTGAGCTTTAAATTTGAGCGCGCAATTTAATGAGTAGGGCGCAAGGACTCTTTGAAATAAGCCTTGTCCGATATTAAACAATCTCATTAATATACCAATCCGCAATTACGTTAGCGAGGGGGGCTTTTTTTCTCTATAATCGAAATTACGACTCGGAAATGTATACGTACGCATGCCGGCAGCATTAGAATTAAACAAGGAACGATTGGAAAGCTCATCTCGTCACTAATTACGTATACTTGTATATATAGGGGATCCATGGCTCTCACCATAGGTCATGGTCGCCGAGAGAGAGATATATATAGAGAGAGAGAGAGAGAGCGCGCAAGGGAAAACGTAGGGGATCAAATTGTAAATGAGCCTACACAGCACAAACTCGTATTCCGTTGCAGCAAACGAACCGACGCAATCCGCGTAATCGGCGGCTCAATGGCGCAAATTCGCGAGTTCAGCTTCGTAAAGAACAAAACAAAAAAAAAGGCATGTAAAGATAATTCAGTGCCAATAAAGGGATTTTTAGGAGCTGGAAGGAAGATTCGAGAGAGGTATGCGTGACTCGCGAAATTTATTTTACAATATCTTGGCTTGTTGTCGCGCCTCCTCGATCGATTCGCCTATTCCCTCGCGTCCCCCATGCCGCTGCCCCTTCGGCGCAGTTGGAAAAAATGCGACTCCTGCCCTCTACCCTCTCTTGAGCTCCCATTCACTCTTTAAACTTATGCCTTTTTTATTGCTGAGCCACTGTGACGAAATATTTTTCTCGTATTTTCACTCGTTTTTACCTTGTTCCAGTGCTTGAGCTATTAATAAGGGAATATCCATTTCTTTCTAGCAATACTTTAACGGTTTCACTTGAACCTCAGGCCCTAAAGCCACTGAGAACAGATAGTGTGGAATTCGATGTGAAAAAAGTCAATGATTCTGAAAATTATACTTTCTTTTTTAAATTTTATTACTTATTACTCGGTTATTTTAGCTAAATTCGGCAAAAGTTATTTAAACAATTTTGAAAAATAATAATTCAATGAATTTATTATAATTATTTACTGCGTCTAGTGTATTTATCTATAAATACACACATACACATACACACACACACATATATATATATATATGCATTATATGCATTATATACATTAAAAGTAAACGAGTTATAATCTGTTAAAAACTTTTCTTCAACCACTTACCTTTTCAAAACTGAATTATTTCTACTGTAAAAGGTCAGCATTTCTCAACCATTTTAACTGCGCCCTAAATTTAGGCAATCAAACCCTTATTTTAAAAGTAGGAGATATCGTTAGTCTTTGTATCTAGTTAAATACATCTGGAACATTTGCTCAGGCTTAAGTATAATACTTCTTCATTTCCTTATTAGATATTCATGATTTTATTTTTAGCTTAAAAACGTATTGAGCCTTATATATATATATATATATATATAGAAAGAGAGTTACCACGGTTAAAATTTATAGTAATTCTTTATTTGCATTTAAATCCGTTATTTTTACATAAACAATATGCATTTTTATCTTTACGAAATATTTCTCATGCCTCGATTTATTCGGTTAATAATTTTGAAAAGAGTAGTTTTGCATAAGTTAGATCTAGATTTATTTCAATCATTATTAGTAATTTTTAAAAAGTATTAACGTCATCGCAATCAGAAGTCAATAATGCAGAAAGAATTTAAAATTCAGCGTATGATTTTCAACACCTTCCTTTCAATAATTATCTCTGTATAATAAGCACAACTTTCTCAAATCTTAAAGTTCATTCTATAATATAACTCATTTTTAAACTTTTATAAGAGTTTCACGCTAGAAAAAAGCTTACGATAATTTTTGGACACAAAACAGCAGTTTTCTTTTAACGAATAATCAAGTTAGACTAATGCATTAACTGATAATTATTTAAAACGCATTTCTTAGGCTTTAAAAGCGAATTCGTTGATTTTGTTGCAATCGGTTACCGCGTGCAAATACTGCGGCTTATCAAATAGTCATAATGGAATTCATAGAATTTATTGATTCGAAGTACGCGTATGTTAGAAACAAGCTTACACTTCTAATACCGCAATGTTATACAAGCAGATTGGGAACTACCGAACAAAGGTCACCTCGCGCAAAGTTGTAAGTAGTTAAGTTTAAGGTGTAATCACTGCTCGACTACGTCGGAATACATACTTTCCTATATTCTCATTATTCCATTGTTAATTTAAATATACACATCTCTAATTGCAGTAAATGAAAGCTTCCATAATCGCGCTACGTACGAAGGTGATAAGACTTACATCCCCTTTCCATACATTAATGTTCCGAAGAAATTTTTCTTTCATCTCAATAGTACTTCATCGCGAACTGTATAAACTACATAATTTACACTACTATTATATACCGCTTGTACTGTACCCTATAAAATGCACAATTCCATCGTATAGTGTAGAAATCGTAAAGTTAGCCGAGCAATATTAAGAATTTAGCTCGACAATTTTCCAAAGCCTATTTTCTTTTAATTAATATCGATAATCAACGTATTAAAATTCCAAATAATAGAGCGACAATGGCCCGGTAAATGTGAACAGTAGCAGCAGCGGCAGGACAAATGAAAAAGGCGCCTATAATTAGAAATAACGTTTACATTAATAATAGCACTTTGAAGAGAATTGTGTCACTTTGATAAATAAGTGGCGCTCAACAATGTCGGTTTAATTACGTGCAATTGACGTAAGCGCGTTGCTTCGACCATAAGTTCGAAATATGTGGAGTTATCTTGATTTTCACAATAAGTAACTCCGATGATTAACCGGAGTATATTTCTTCTGGGAATATAAACGACAGTGCACTGGTCGATATACGGTAGCATTGCGAAATCCGACTAGCGATTGGGGATCCTTGGGAGAACAATTGGATGCCTCTGAAAATATTACGCTAATTATTACTGTTTTTGCATAAATCGATGAATCGACAGGCAGCCACGTGTGCCGCGAGCTCCTATATCGATTACCCTTGCATGGCTTAGTTACGATGCAGCGGAGTTCGATTATTAGAAACTACAACAGGCCATGAATAGTGCAATCAGACTCATCTTTCATCTCAGACGCGACTGTCACAGAATTCCCCCGAGGTATGAATTGGTTTGGTGAAGGGCTGCCGCAAATACTTCATCGGCATCTAAATGTTCCAAGTTCTAAAGCTAAAACAACATCTTCATCTGTATCACCTCTCTCTCTCTCTCTCTCGCACCCTCTTTCAATCTCAATCTCGTGAGAGAGAGAGAGAGAGAGAGAGAGAGTGAGGGGAGGGGTTTTGGAGCAATCGACTCTCCTCGCGTGCAGCAGCAGTCAACAGAAGTCAGCAGAAGTATACGGAAGCTCTTCTTTCGAGGTGTAGTGCTTGCCGTCTGCGACTCGAGCTCGGAAAACAGATTTAAAAGTATTCTAGAGCTTAATACAGAATTATTTCAAATGCACCGAGCGAATCATTCGCAATTGAATAAGTCAATGGATATTAAGCGTATAAATACGTTAATATTCAACATTGCGACCTTTCATTTATAATCAATTGATTTGCACGAAGAAGGAAACATTGGAAAATATTTATCAGCTTATTTTACGCTTATTAATATTTACCTTGGTAGTAATTGCGCTCGCTGGCTGTCGCATCGTTGCATTATAATTACGATACGCTAGTAAGATCTTTTATGACGCGAATAAGAATTTCACGTTGGCTCTCCGTTCTCGGGATTGTAATTTATAATTAATGATTAATACTGCAGTTGCGAGCTAATGCATTGCCAACATAATCATCTCGGTGTGCCGTTAATTACGGCCTAAAAATTTTACTCCATTATTTGAGAATGGCAAGGCCATTGTCCCTCAGCCAAGCTTGGCGGGACAATTTTAACAAAGCGGATTCCTTTAACCGGTCAAAATTGACGAATCGAACGGATAATGCACATTACTCCGCGTTTTGTAATACTTAGAATTACACATGGCTGTAAGCTCATGTGCTCGCGAGCGTACACTTATTATCCAAATAAACATCTGGGTTATGTTCGGTATATTAATGCATAACTTATGGACAAAAGTTACAAGCTTTTACATTTTATTTATTGGATTTTGGTAAGAGCCAGATAGAATTATCCGCTCTCTAGCCGTGCTCTTGTTAAGAATGAGGTATATCCCCTTTAAAGAGCCGCCGTAGTTAAAGCCGTCGCTCTAAATTGTAGTGTACTGATTTTCAACTGATATTCGAAAGAAGTAGGCGAAATTTAAATAAAAAATAAATAAATTACGATAAAAAAAAAAAGAAAGAATTAATTTTGTTCGAGGTTATAATTTTGATTTCTCTATCATAATTGCGAGGTAATTTATAACAAAACCATAACAATTATTTCGAATAATTGCCCGCTCTCATAAGTAGTATTTTATTTCAGCGAATTAAAATCTCGATTAAAAAAGATTAATTATTTTAATGGCCCACGCAATACAATGTATTATTGCGCACAAAGGGCAGCAAATGGGAATTGCTTATTTAATTTTTATTTGCGATTGAGCGCGAGACTTGTGTCAAAACAAATTTTAGCCGACAACGTTCCTAAATGAAAATATCACCAATAAAAGTCTTTGAGCTTGAGCACAGGTATTTCCATTGATGATGGCTCGAGCGATATTATCAATATTTTAAAGAAAATAAAGGGAGAGAAAGAGAGAGAGAGAGAGCTACTGCTTTTGTAAGAATTCTTTTATAATTTTTGACGTACAATTTCGTTGATCTTTTTCTATTTATACATATTAATATATTTATATATATATATATATATATATATATATATATTCATTATATTAAACGCAAGAATTTTATTAGTTAAATATTATTGGAGATTAAAAGCTCGATGTAAGGTATAATCAGGTATTACAGAAATAAAGGTATGTAATGTTTTTAAATTGTCCTTATGACAATGTTGGGCATTAAGATCTAACGATTGCTTAATCAAGTGTACAAGTCTACGATAAACTAATATTAGACTAAGGATCAACTGCAATTGTAATAAATTTGAGAATGTGGCCGCCGCTCTCGGTAAGTTGTATCCCCATTCAGTACTTTGAAGGAGAATGAACGCGGTTGAGCATCGGATTATGTAAGTTTTATTAAAATTAACATAACCGCCAATGCCAAAGACGATAAGTAGTCGAGTCTTGGTTTAAAATGGAAGCGAGATTGCAGTTCGCGCTTATTTTGATGTAATCTCGGTAGAATCTCGCGGAGTCGCTAGAGAAAGAAGATGATGAAGATGAGGAGGAGGAGGAGGAGGAGGAAAAGAAGAAGGATAAAGGCAGCGAATCATGGATGAATCGCAGCCAAAGCGAGTCGACGGCTGCCGGGGAAAAAGTGGAGCGAGCCTGCGACGCGGGAATTAAAGAAGTAAAAGTAGCAGCGGCAAGAGCGAGGAGGAGGGGCTCGAGAAAGGGGCGCATAATTCGGCCGCGGCGGCTAATTACCTCGCGGGAGGACGCGGAAGACGGGGAAGAGCCGAGCTTCGATGGGTCGAGCCTTTGTTTGCACGGAGAAGGAAGGGCCGGGGGGAAGGTGCGCGGAGGCGGTGCGCGGAGGGTCCGGAGGCTCGGCGCTCAGCTGCTGCTCGACGGCGCCTCTCAGCTGTGCGTCGGCGGTTCGACGGACGGCTCGCGGCGGTGCTGCGGTCGCTGGTATTTCCAGCGGCGACGAGCGAGCCATCGGGAGGCATCTCGTACAGCCTCTCTCTCTCTCTCTCTCTCTCGGGCGCGCGCGCGCTCGAGTATCGCCGTCTCCGCGGCGTATCGTCTTTGCGCGGAGGGAAATTGTGCATCAGCGGCCGCCGCCGCTGCGCTTCCGCCAACACTTGGATTCCGATCTGGCGGAGAGCTTTTACAAGCGGCCAATTTACAGGCCGACGACTTTGAAGGATTTACACATTTGGCTATATTGGCGCGTCTATCGGCGATCGCTGCTTACGATTGCTATTCATTGCTCGGGAGCCTCGCCGAAGCCGGAGACCTTCGTCCTACCGGCCGACGGCCTCCCCCCTCCCCCGCCGACACGAGCCACCATTTTATTCCACTTGCATTCTCGCGTTTTTCTTCCCTGGCCCCTGCTTTTCCAGCCTTCGCCTTGCCATCGACGATTCGATGCTTTTCTCCTAGCCGAGCTCCGGCGATCCCTTGCTCTCTCTCTCTCTCTTCATTATAACCTAATGCCGGTTAGGCTTCGCGAGAGAGCCAATGCTCTCAGCGTTCGCTTTAATCAAACTCATTGCCGTAGTCGCATTGTATTGTAAAACAATACTTTTTGCTCCTCCTGCGTACTCGCGCATGGCATATTTCATACGTCAAACCTTCGCTTTTGTTAAGCAGTATTTAATTTTCTTGTGGCATGGGCATGTAAGCGCATGTAATATATGCACGACATGTAACGAGTGAATAAATTTATATTCTAAGCCATTGTGTGTTTAGCTTAGCAAATTATTAAAGTATTTATTCAAATATCGAACATTCTAGCTTGATTATGGCGCTTATTAACCAATAACTTTTTATCGATAAGCATTTTTGAGCTCGGGCACTTCCGTTCGAAATTATGAAAGTGTACGTAAAATCTTAAATTTGCAATAAACAAATGATGCACGAGATTAAAATATGAAATCGCAATTTTTAAATATTTTTTTATATAATATATATGTGTGTGTGTGTGTGTGTGTATGAATGTATCGAATCATTTCTTTTGAATCTGTATCGATTAAGAAAACAATAATTTACATTTCTTATCACACCTTCCTGTACCGATTAATCACAATTCTTTAATCTTTGACGCTTAATCCGAATAAATATTTTGCACGGGTGCAGAATTTATAGCATTTGGAATAAGATCAAGATAATGCTTATACAGCTTATACAGTCTCCATTTATAAGTAATTTAATATCGTCAGGTGTATAAAACCTCAATAGCAAACTAACAACGTATCTATCTCTCAAAGCAGCGTATGCAAAATAGTAATCCAACTGAATTTAAAGCTTATGCGTCCACGATTACAAGCTTTCCTGCTTCTAAGGAATTCTGTATTTATAACAATATATATATATATATATATATATATATATATATATATGGAGTAATTATAACGATATATTTATACGCCAAATAGATTCATTATTTGTAAAATTATTCGAAGGCTTTTCTACTTTTGTTTGTTTGATCTTTTTTACAAAAATAAGCTCAACAATGCGTCTTACATTTTGTTTATGATTTTATTATTACAGTAAAAGAACGTCTACACTTATAGGAAACGATTAAAAATATGTTTTTAACTAAAAATCCGAAGCGTACTTATATGCTGTTTAAAATTAATAACATTATCAAAGTTTTCAAAAAAGCATAACAACATATTCAAATAATGTAAATGCAATATGCGAGAATAAAGTACTGAGATGGATACGAGAGATTGAGAGTAAATGCAAGATATATATATATATATATATATATATATATAGAGAGAGAGAGAGAGAGAGAGAGAGAGAGAGAATAGGAGACAGAGCGAGGGAGTGAAAAGGAAAATAAAAAACTGGAGGAAAGCGAGCATGTGTCTGTGGGAAAGTCAGCCACAAAACTCTGAAAACTTTTATCCAATGAACTCGTTATTATCTCTTGTTTGTTTTATCAGAGCATCTTTTTATCTAATATCACAAATTTCGGCGAACAAACGCTAAATCTTGCTAAAGAAATCGGAAAATCCAATCGTTTTCAGCTACTCTATCAAATACAATGTAATGCAATTTCCTTAATAAAAAGCAGATTTCTTTGGCTAACAGCAAGGGATAAAAAATAAATTTATAAATATGCTTAATAAACAATGTAATAATACTATTTTCCAGTACATCGATTATGGTCATTGAGAGCTTCCGAGCTTTTTAAAAATACACATTTAATCAGGGGCTCCAGGTACTGAAATTGCAAGTGGGTTTTAGCTAAAAAAAGCCAAAAAGCGCAAGGTGTGGGTAAAATGAAAATTGCATTTATAAAAAAAAGTGGCTTAAGGCCTTGTTTTCGTAAGGAATCCTATGAAATTTCTAATCAGCTACGATCTGCCAATATAACGCTTAAAATGTACTTTATCGTTTTTCCCTCGCTAATCCTCGAAGTCGATCGATGTCATCACTAATGGATAAGATTGTGCCCTTGCCTTGCATAGAATTCACGAGCGATGCGCATTGAAAATTTGATAAATTTATCAGTTATCATCTTGAAGGCGAGTAGCTGTGCGCATATACCGAATATAATGCTAAGGAGGAAAGGCGCGAAAAGAATAACGCTTATCTCGACAGGGTTTATTTAAGTTAATCCGTGTTTCAACAGACTTTCCGAGGAACTTGTGCTTCCGCCTCCTCTGACAAACTTTTTTGTAACCCGATGCCCAGGTCTCTCTCCTGCCCCCCGCCCCGCCCCGCCCTGCCCCCGTACCCCCCATCGCGTCCCCCTTCCTATCTCTCATCAAAATTTATTGCACTCGACTTCAATAAATCCTTCGGTTTATCAACTCCGAGGATTTATCCCAAGACAAAAATGCAACCGAGAGCGAAAAAACTTACGGACCATCCGTCGCAAAGTGGATGAATTAGCATCCCGTGCGTGCGCAAAGTAGACCAAAATTAATATGTACCGAATTGGCTAGAGACAGAAAATTAACCCTTTGGTGTAATTGCACTGGGTGCGAAGAGACTGAAAGACGAAGAGAGAGAGAGAGAGAGAGAGAGAGAGGGGAGTCAAGGTATTAAATTGCATTACAAACTTGACGATTATCACGTTATCTCGTGCCGAAGTTTGAGTGCTTGGACTTGGAGAATTATAGCCACAATGGAAGTTTGCTGAGGATGCGAAAACGATGTGCATATATTCATTGAATCTATCAAATTCCGTCGGATCTTTTTCTTCGGAATACAATGGATTCCGATATTCTCGCACATGGGATAATACGAGTCCACTGACTCTACTCTAGGCGCGCTAAAAATAGTAGTAATATTTAAATTGAGCGGTCGCTTTCGCAAGAGGCTCTTGATTTCATTCATTAATTAGCGCCCATTAATTTTAAGCTTCCTATCATATCCACTCGTATACTGGCAATCGTGCATTGTTGATTTTCTTCGTAATGCGATGAGTAAACGTAGTTTTTTTTAATGAAAATACAAATAACGCGCGAGGGGGGCCAACAAGAGTTAGTCATTAAAAATAAATTTCGACGCTGCGTTTATTCAACCTAAATATTCATGTTTGATTGTGTATTTCCTTATGTGAACAGGTAAAAGGTATACAATCGATGAGCTAAACGTGTTCTTAACGCGTGTATAAAATCTATAGTCCCGTGTAATTATTCGTATCATCGTCTCACGAGCTTCAGGTTTAATATTAATCTGTTCGGCGAGAGATACCAGCTTGAGAATTTTGTTTTTGTTTTTGTTTTTTTTTTGTTTTTGTTGTTGTTCCAACAGCAGTTTTCAGAGATAATGTCGCCTGTAATTATAATTAATCGAAACAAACGGCAAAAATATGTAACAAAAAATTAGCCCATCCGAGCTCTTGTTTTACTTGGACGGGCGAGGGGCTCGGAGAGATGGGGGTGGGGGCGGGGGATCGGAGAGGGGGTTATTGCGAGTGCGCGCGCTCATGTTGTGTCGGCATGTAGCAGGTGTACATTAAACCACAAGACAAGTAGTTTATTTGCCAAGTTCAATATCGTTTTGTGGAAATTTTGATTTTACCAAGGATAATATTATTTTGCCTAGCGAATAATATTTTCGTCGACCATTCCGGCCTGAATTGTAATGCGAAATTAATATGAAATGAAAAGTGAATCGCTCATCGTGGAAAATATTTCGAACAGTGCTATTAAAGAGGATGGCGCAGGCCGATTCCGTAAAGCAGGAGACCAACCCAATAAATAGAAAGCTAAAAATAAGTTATGCAATTATTAACGTCGCTTGCTTATCGAGACTCGTTGGCAATTTAATAATACGCGAACTGTTGAGAAAAAAATAGTTTGCAAAATTGACGCTAAGCTTTAAAAACCAAAAAGCAAAGGAAGAAAAGCAGAATCATAATCTAAGAAAGAATATTGTGATTTAATTAGCGGCTTAGGACTAAAGTAAACCTAATTAGAAATTAGATATCGATGATTATAAAGATCAGGAGTATAAGCTGACTTTATCGATTGTTTTCAATCGTAAATTAATAAACAATCGGTGACTATTAAGGCCTCGGGCAGTGGCATTTAGCAAAAAAAAAAAAAAAAACCAGTCTTTTTTACACGGGGAATTTGCGAACGGGTGGGGGCCAAGTCATTAAGAAGCGAAGAGGCGCAGGAATAATAGTCGTTGGAGGATGGATAAGCGAAGCAAGGCCAAAGGATGCGACCTCGTGTCGTCGTAATATCACAGGCCGATGCATAATAAGTGGGTAATAATAACGGTGGAGGCAAGCGAAGCGAATCGAGAAGGAAGGCAGAGGCGGGCTTAGGGGAGGACGGCATCGATATTAAGCGCGTCGAGGCAAGGAGATGTGACAATGCGCGAAATCAGGAGGCGCGGCAGCCCCTTTTAGGGGTCCATCGAGGCGTCGGCCAGTCCGGCCGAGCGAGCAAACGTAAGCGTACGTGACGTACGCGTACGTACTTACGGTGGCTCGGACTCGAGGGTTCGGCCGGGGCTCCGGGGCTGAAATTAAAAAGAGCTACGACGGACAGCAAGACTCACCAGTGGCTCGAGCGCTCCTGTCTCCTCCGCTCGTCCTGCTCCCCCTCGCAGGTTGCGTCGGCTCCTTCCCTCCTCGCGCGCGGGGACCCAAGATCTACAGCTGGTGGGCTTGGGCGCCGACAGCACACGTCACACACACGCGGGTATTCGCTACGTCCCTGGGCGGGTGTCGCGGCGCGAGGTGAGCCCGGGGGGGAGGAATCGAAGGGAGATGTAGGTAGGTAGGAGCGAGAGAGACAGAGAGGGGCAGGGGGGGGGAATGGAAAAGTAAACGAGCGGTGGCGAGCCGAGGCCGATGTTTACTCTGGGCTGGGAGTCGGCCCCCGGTTAGCAGCGAGGAAACACGTGCTCGTGGCCGATAGCGCCGAGGCACGCGCCCGCCTTCCCTGCGCCTCCCGACGCCGACCGGCGAAGACTCGCTCTCCGAGCAGGAGGAGGAGGAGGAGGAGCAGCGGCCCAGGGGCCCTCGGGTGATTAGGCGCGCGGCTCCTGGCAGGAGGACGGGGCGACGAGGAGAGGGGCTCGCGGTCTCCCGCTGAAATGCATTAGCCGAGTCTAGGGAGCCTCCGGCTGTCGCTGCTTTATCCGAGCTTTATTACTTCTTACGGAGCTGAGCGCGTGTGCACCCGAGTCTACGGGCTCTCTACGGGCGGGATGAGGCGGCGGCGGCGGCGGCGGGCAGAGTCCACGTGCGTGTGCGCGCATAAAGCGGAGCCGAGTCGGGGTTACCGGGTCAGGGGTCCGCGGCGGGGCGGGGGTCGAGGGTCAGACTCGGAGGCGGAGCCTCGCGGGCCAGCCCCGAAACAGGTTGTGCAGCCTGGTTCCTCGTCGCCGTCCTCGTCGTCCTCGACGTCCTCGTCGCGTGTCTCTCGCTCGGCTGCGATGCCTGAGTCTCGTCCCAAAAGCCAAGCGACCGCGCGTCCCGAGCCCTCGCGCTCGACTAACCTGCTCGGCGGCGCCTCTGGCTCTCTCGGCTCTGCTCTGCTCTGCTCTCTCTCTCTCTCTTTCTATCTCTCTCGCTCTCTCGCTCGCTCGCTCGCTCGCTGGCTCGCCGCCGTCGCGCGCGCGAGACTCTCCGGCAGGCCGCCCCCCTCCGCCCGGCGGATGCTGCGACGCTCGCCTCTCCCACGCGGCCTCTTCGCCTGCCCCGGCTGCGCGCCGCCTCTCCCGTTCGGCCCCGTCGCGCGCAGCAGCGACAACCGCCCTGCCCCTGGCCCTGCCCCGCCGGCTCCGCCGCCGCTCCCGGTCGCAGCGCCTCCTCGGCGCTTCCTCGGACGGCTCGGACCCCCGGAGCCCCGGGGCCTCGCGGCCGACTGCCTCCGAGGCTCCCCGCTCGGCCCCTGCTTCCTTCCTTCCTTCCTTCCTTCCTTCCTTCCTTCCTTCCTTCCTTCCTTCCTTCCTTCCTTCCTCCTTCCTTCCTTCCTGCCTTCCTGCCTTCCTTCCTGCCCTCCTTTCGACGCCTCGGCTATCGCGTCATTCTTCGGCGTTCGACGGCCGTAAGGTTACTCGGCCCGAGTAACCTTACCTGGCCTCGCCTTATCCGCGCATCTTTTTAAATTACTCGCCCCGACCAGATGAGACTCCTGACCGACTTGTCCTCCTCCTCCTCTCTTTCCCGCGCCCGCTCGGGCACGTACTGTTTATTTTTATCTCTCCTCTCCGTGCCCGATCGCGCCTCTCGCTCCTCTCGCTGGCGACGACGATACTCGCGCTGCTACTCTTTTACCTCGGCCTGCAAATACTCCCCCCTATATCTCGAGCCCCGCTCGTCCTGCGAGCCGATGATATTACCCGCGACCGATATTTCCCCTTGGCGTTTCCTAATCAATTCAACCCTTCGCCTGAAAATTATTACTCTAGAAAAATTTACGATCCCTACCCCAATCGCTATTTTTAACTCGTCAAACCACAATTAAATTTCTTCATAATTATACAATTCTTACGTCAATTTACAATAATTACGATAATTCCCTACGATATGCCTGTGCTCATGAATATTCGCATACATATATATATTTATATATATATATATATATATATTTATGTATATATATATATATACACACACATATATATATCATGCTGAAAAACAAGAAAGCGCGTTTATAATTGAATTCAAATCAATAAATGTACAACTATTTTATTAGCCAACATTATTGAATAATACTAATCGAATTAATAATAATAATAATAATAATATTATCAGTAAATTTGAAATTTTTCGATAAATGTATTATACTGTTTACATATTAACACTGTAAACGCATTACATTTCTTTTTTCGCATCAATTATGGTCAACTTATATCTAATTATTATTATTATTATGAATAAAATGAATATTAAAAGCATTGGGCAGGCAACACTGATTAATAATTTGTACAGCAATTTGTATTAATAAATAGTATTATAATTAGAGATATAAAAAAAATAACGTAAATATCGTTGTTCGTCTTTGTGTTCCATAATATTATATAGTGGAAAACATTCAAATTATAATACTTTACGTGCACTTCATGATCTTTGATCTTATTTTCATTATTAAAAACTCGATTGTACATTGCTGCACTTAATTATTTTCTGTATTATCATACGACTAGACATTTCTTACCTACAAATGTCCTCATACCAATGCAGTCCGTTTTTGCCGCAATTTGTGTCTCCATCTTAATAATCTATTCATAATACTTTACTTTTCGCTCTAATTGGTCCTTTTGATATTTTTTAAAGATATTACCTTTATGTCAAATGTTGAAAAAAAAAATTTAACTCTAAAAAATGGAAAATAGTACTTTTTATTGCAATTTTTTAAAATGTAAAATAATGTAATATATTGACCTAACTTAATTCTATATCTGGCTTAAGAGATTTTTTGTTTAATTATTGAAAATTTTACGAGTACATTAGCTTACTGAAAAATTTTCATGTCCCAATTTTCCCTTTAAAAGACTTTATACGCCATAGAAATTGATATATTTTTAATTACTCCTCTCAACATTACAATTGTTTTATTTTATTTTCTTCCCTTTTAATACTACCAGATAATCCTTACTTCTACTTAATTCAGTTATGATGTCATTCCCATGGGAACATCTATATTAACGCGAATATTCTAAGACAATATATAGAGACTTTAGTTGTCCGACTTCTAAAAATATATTGCGTAAAGCAGTTGATATAAATTTAATTAACATTTTTGACGTGTACTATTCATCAACTGACATTAAACGGCTTATAAATTGAAAATCCAATATACGATCACTTAGGTTTTAGCCGAGCTTACGAGCGAATTAGTCATAGAATAAAACAAAATCGTCCAATGATGGAGGATTCAGCCCCCGAACTGCCGAAGCTGAAAATAAATATGTGTATAAGAGGATCTTGTAAAATGCCCAATGCCGTATTATTGAAATAAAAATTTATGAAAGAAATGGCAGCAATCGGCGAGCGGCATCTTCGAGACCCGGTGTAACAGCAGCAGATTTCCAGCATGATTTATTGTATAGCCGAGCGAGCGGCGTATCCCCCGGAAGGAGGACGTACGGGGACGTTTACGTCAGGATCTCGAGTATCCGTTGAGTTTCCCAGCATGTGGCGAAACGTCGCGGGAAAAGCAACGAGGGCCTTTCGCTCGCGGTGAGATTACAATGGAGCTCCTCATCCGAAAACCTCGTTTATCGACTTATTGCGCCCACTCAATAGAGCCCTTGGTTCGCGTCTTTATTACCTTTTTATATCACCGGCGGCTCGCCCCTCGATTAAGGACGAAATGATAAATTGCCAGCGATAGGGCTATGAAAAAACCGTTAAGCCGATATTAAGTCGTCGGTCGGGCATTGTAAAGGAAAATCCAATGATCCGTCGACAAATATTTGTAATCGAGGTCGAGGTCCTAATGAAAGCCTTAATAAGCTCAATCGCAGTTGTGCGCCACGCGAAACGAGCTTTATTGCCAAAGGAAATATTAAAGTTGAACGACAAGAGCGAGTCCTCCCCGTCCAAAGGGAGCAAAGCTGTCCTCCGACCTAACGTCGATGGCAAGCGCCGCGTCGGTGGTTAGTCTCCCCTCCCCCCCCCCGGTACCCCACTACCCTACAACTAAGGATCCGGGCGGTTTGTCTTGTCTTATCCAAGGCTGCTGACGAAGAGTCGACGCTGTTCTCGGATTTATTCGGCATTGTGGCATTTTAACAGCTCCTAGCGGCTTATCGAATGCGTTCCGGTGGCGGCACGCCCGATTACTCCGACCGATCGGATGCTTCTTCGAGAAAAATTCCAAGCCCCAACACCGCCACCTTGCACTGCAGCTGATTAATAATTAGGCGAAGGAGAAAAGTTAAAGTGTTTGCCTCCTGGTACTCTTCATACGATGCTCACTTCTACCGGACATTTTTGTTGGATTCGTTATGCTTCTTAGCATTTTTAATACGATTGAGTGGAGCTCCATTATCCATACGCTTATCCATAAGATAAATGAAGTCGACGGTATATATATATATGTTATCGGTGTATTATTATTTCAAAAAAATGCATATACCAACAGTGCCTCGACTATTTTAACGTTAGGCGCATTCTAATAAATATGCAACGTTTGTGCTTGGATTTTCAGTCCTAGATGATATAGAGTCGCATTTGCAGTCGACCGCAAAAGCGAGCCCTTATTAACAATTCAATAATTATCCACGCTGTATAAAACACTTTGTTTGTCCGGGCATCGAACTATTATAACATTGAATTACAAATTATTTTTACTAAATAGCCTCGGCTACGGAAGGATTGCAATCTATTTCAAGACCGAAATCAAAAGCTGATCAATATTTTAACATAATGGCTACGGCAAAAGCAGGCGCCATAATAGACCTTCAAATATCGCGAGGCGTGCCATTGTTGTGCCTCGATAATATTTATAAAAATTACGATCGCTGTATTTATTACGCACGCCAGCAAATTAGCCCAAGTGGCTAATTCAAATTAATCGGCGACTGTAGGCGACGGGAAGCAGCACCTGTGATTGCAATCGTCGATATAATTGTCGGCCGTGGGAAGGTTTTTCTCCGAATGCTAGAGCAAATCGTAAATTCGTCGGCCCGTTCTTCCAGCGCATAAGCGAGCAGCGGCTCAAGAATTAAGAGCCTCGTTTAAAATACGCGAGCCCGGATGAATTATTGTCTACCGGCAGTCACCCCAATCAATAAGCGTCATTACCAAATGAAAGGGTTGTACCTCTGGCTCGGAACTTCTCCCCTTCTAGATATTCCTGCTCCTCGGCTCCTTCGCTCACGAAATGCACCGACCAATCGACTGAGCTACGCTCGCTCTCGGCCCTCGCATACTTCTTTTGTCTTACTCGACAATTACGTGTACTGCAGACAAGCATATATATCAGTTATATACCCGTGTCTGCGAAACTTGGGCCGAACTAAGGGTGGAAGCCCATTTTATAAGGCGGTACGTCATTTACTCGGTCTGAAATTCCGGTAATTGCAATAGTCCTCACCTACGTGATCTTTTTGATCGTCGCCGAATGCCGATTGATTCGTTATTCAATACAGATGCCGCGCAATTGTGCGTTGTTTTATTAATCGACTGATCGATTCTTATTGCATTTACATCCTTGAAATATTAGCACTGCCATTGATGATTACCGAATGGACAAGCGTGCAGAAAACTTATCCAATCCTACCGATAATGCTCTTTATATTTTACGCCTCAAATTATCAGCGCCACGGCAGGCCTGCGCGTAATCGCCATCAAAGAACATCGCGTTATTGCAGCTCTTTGTAAAACATTCGAAGTGTGCTTTGATAATTGGCAGCTTCGTTTTAATACTTACAATGGGGGAAATTGTTTTTTCTTTCTTTTTTTTTTTTCTTTGCCCTCGCCATGAGCTCACTGCCGACACAAGCTGATGGTAAATTAAGCGAAATTAATTATCCTCTTATAAATTAAATAATTAATAAATGCCCATTAGCAATTATTACAATAGATAACTTTCCATTTATTTGCCATTCGTCGGAAATTACACGTAATCTGAATTAATAAATAGGTATTTGCAATTTCCACGATATGTTTCTATTTTCGTTACGAGGGCAATTCCCTTCTACTTCGATGAGTGTTATTTTAAGCACAATAGGTTACTAGTTGGAGATATGAAGATAATCGGTTACGGAATTATTCACGGCCAATGTATGGCTCTGAGTATTGGTGCTGATTCCACTGTTTTATATCGAAGACACCGAAGTACGATAAGTGAAATTGACTACACGTTTAATATGTTTATCTGCGTACATCGACTAAATAGAATTTCTTTGCAATATGAAAAAATTAATGGTTGGCGATGGATACAAAGTATACTAGCCCTTTAATTAATATACAAGCACATATAAACATTGTAGTATCGGTGCTATATCCCTATCATTATTTATTAGGTATTTCAAAGATAGACTTATTGCATTATTATCTTATTCCATCGCATTATACGCGATTCGTATAGATGAAAATTGGTAATTCAAGGAAGAAAGGGAAGAGAAAAAAGAAAATTGAGAACGATAGGAAAGTCTACGATTACGTGCGAGCAATAAAGGAATTAGAGACTCCACGAAATTTCGGCTTCGCTGCCTGGACTGATGTTCTTTTTTAGCTTTGCGTCAACATTTCTTTCTTTTTTTTTTCTTAGTGTTTCATCCGGACAATTACGGTAATTGATAAAGGGAATCATAAGCCCAAGGGAGAAGCTTAAGCAGTATGTCAACGTTCTGACTTTGCATTTTATGCCGTACTGTCAGCGAATAATACAAATCTGCTCAACAACGTCTACTTGCGGAAAATTTTAAGAATATTTTCGATGAAACATCCATTCTTATAAGAATACGAAGAGAGTACGAACCGTCAATTCTCTCACATTTGACGCTGTTCTTCGCCAAGTTTTACCCATTTTCATTTCGTGCTCAATAGTTGCAACACAATTGTATCGGAGATGTACGTACCGACGTATTGCGTTGCGTACGGGGTTCGAGCGCCATAATTCTAACAGTGGTGACAGCTCAAATTATTTTTCAATATTGAAAAAGATGTCGTACACGGGGGACAATTTGCGAGAAAAAGGATTTTCGACTGCTGAGCTCGAAACAGATTCGTCGTTTTATTTATATCGTCTCCTCTTGATAATTCTAGAAGTCACAACTGATGTACTTGAAATCATTCTTGTATTATAACCGAATAAATAAACCTCGGACAGTTGGTCTGCGATGCAAAGGAGACAATTTCGTCGGAGACGAATCGCATCAACTTGCGTATTTCTTAATCTAAGAAGACCAATTATCTCCGCTCGATAAATGAAATCGCTCGATTAAAGGCTCGCCGCTCAATAGTGGCGAGTAGTAAATATTCGAAAATATTGCCTGCGAATTAAGCTCTTACATATGTGTTTTAATCCAAACACGAATACTAACAGTACTGTAGTATAAATACAAAATGCAATCGAATAAACGTACGTCCTGTATTTGTAAACACTTATAACGGCAAAATGGTATAAAAAGATACATCGGAAATCCAGTAAATATTTAACATTGGTGTAAACGCAGTTTTAAATCTGCAAAAGCGCACACGTGAGTGAGAGTTTCGAAAGCGAGCCACGAGAGACGAGCGACGATGGTTCGTCACGATGATTTATTGCGATGACTGCGGGGACACCGAGGCCCACCCGAGTTCGTCCTAAGAATGTTACGAGGCCGAAAGGAGGCTTGGAAGGTATGTTGGGTCAGTTTGGCTTCACCTTTGTTCGGACTATATGTAAAATGATGAACACTTGCGTCACAATATCCCCATTTTCATCTCGTTATTTTGAGCCTTTGTTCAACAGTGCTACATTTCCAAGGAAGAAAATAATTAGAAGGGGGGCTTCTCGCATATTCCAATGCACTGCGTTTATTTTTATAGGCGTGCCTTGCAAGTGTTTTTATTTTAACAGATGTAATTGTATATATCAATTTTAATATCGATAATTACAACGAAGATTATTATGATAAATTCTATGTGGAACGAATCGCACGGACTAAATTCAAGAAATGAGATACATTTTGTAATGTTTATAATGCTATCCGGAAGCCTTTAATTATATATTCATTTTTATAACGGGCTTCAAAATAAATTAACCTTCCTCCTTAAATAATAGAGAAAAATGATTTTAATCAAACTTCACTTTATGAAATTTACAAATATATTTGTGCATCAAAATATAGAATGAATAATTAAAAGGTATATAAATTAGGAAAAAAGTTTTTGAATGCGCTTATTCTTAAATAAAATATAAAATATATTTGCGTATAAAGTTTATCCTAATGATTTGTTTATTAGTTTTTGTATTACATTAAAGGCTTGTATAACTAAAATAATATTTACTTTATGAAAATAGAAGTTTACTGTTTTTAATGAATTATTGAAAAAATAATTAAACGTGCAATTAAAAATTATGCAACAATATATTATTACGTATAATAAATAATTTTTAGCAGTTGTATAGCACTATTTGAATAAATATTATCGCGGAATAGACGTAAAAAAATTACGGTATTATCATAATGACATTTAATTTCCATATATTGTATTTCTCGATTGCGTAATAAAATACAAAGAAATAATAATAATAAAAATAATAATAGCAATAACAACAATAATAATAGGTAATACATCGACTTTAATAATTTTTTAACGATGACTTTTCGGATTTTAAGGATGCCAATGAGGTTGATGAAAATCACTTCTGCTATCAATTGAAATTTAAATAACATATCGGTTAACGAACTAAGGGAAAATGTAGACGAACGAAAAATGAGCTTTGAAATTAAAATTTGATTTATAATTTTATCGGGTACTATAAATATCAGCAACAAAAAGTGAGATACTTTTGCGTATTAAATATATTTGAAAAACTTTTTAGCGTGCTCATAGTATACTGAATTATGTTAAATTATAATACGCATTAAAATCAAACGACAACGAATACCCCTTTAAAAAGGTTATGTAATGGACATTTTTCTTTTATACAAAGGCACACGTAGATCCTATTAGATTACAAAAGCCAATTTATGTATCCGTATCGGAAAGACGTTCCCAAATCATTATATAAAAAAAAGTATAATATTATTTACCTATAAGGCATCCACAGTTCAATTCCACGAGGAATACAATGCGCGAATCGGGTCTCTTTTTTTGAGTCTTCCATTCACATAAGTATACCAAGTTATATATGTATATGCATATGTACATGTGTATATATTTCCAGCTCTGCTATAATTGATTTAAGTTTCAATTTTTTTTTTTTTTAAATATATAGACTTTTATACGTTTGCACAAACACGCGCGCGCGCGCACACACACACACACACCCACACACACACACACACACACATATATATATATATTTATAAATGATATGTTTCTTGGGAATTCAAAAGAAAAGCATAATTAATAAAAGCCATTCTAAAAACATCGCATTATTTTGAAAATAGAATTGAGACACAAAGATTTATCCGCGCGGGCATCCGACTTGAAGCGTGCATTTCCATACTAAATTTTTCATTTTTATGAGAAAACTTGAATATAGTAGCGATAAAAAATATATATATATATGTATGTACGTATGCATATATATATATATATATATGTGTGTGTATAAATATATAAAGTATAATATAATAAAATATAATGTACACCCGTATTTCTTTAAAAGTCGGAGTTATTTTGCTATTATTGTTGTGCGTTGTTAGTTGGTTAGTTTAGAAAAAGATTTTTGAATACTTTGTCAGTGATATTGATGGAGTATCGCGTCATGACCACAAGCTAATATTATGGATCAAACCTCACATTAACTGTCACATGCAATTGAGTTATTATACTTTTATGCCACGGCCGTATCGATTTTAAAGTTTTCATCTACATTCGGAGAAACCATATTTAACTAAAGCAAACGAATACCAACGCTCCCACACATACACGCGCGCACACACACACACACACATATATATATATATATATATATGTATGTATATATATATATATATATCTATTTTATATGTCCATTTAATGGATACATTTATATATATACGTTACACGAATTAGCCGCCGTTGTACGAATGTATTATGTCACCTTCTATAGATTACACTGTATATTATACGTTTCAGGAAACAAGAGTGAAGGGATTAAATTTCCCAACCAATTTGTCGTTTTGCCTCTTGAAGGGTGCAAACAGAAATTGTAGAAGGAGGTATAGGCAAGTATAAAGCGTGAGAAGTTTAGAGAAGAGAAATAACTCTTGTTTTTTTTTTTTTCAAGCATATTTTTCACCTCTTGAAGTTCCTAACTTTTAATTGATAACATTCCGATTATTATCATGACCAAAGATTTTTCTAACTCTCGGCGCTCGAAAATTTAAATAAATCGATACAATAATAGGAGTAAGATTTTATATTATTTTCTCTCTCTCTCTCTCTCTCTCTCTCTCTCTCTCTCTCTCTCTCTCTTGTACACTTAAATTTATTGTTTGTATAATTTTAACGAACAAGTTGTGCAATAGGATAGGTGCATAAAGCGGTGAAAAGTAGCGCGAATTCAGATCAGCCATAGGCACACGCATACGCGTACATTTATGCGTATTGATGCATGTATTTGTATATCAAAGTACATACCTTATTAAAATAATTATTAATTAGAAGCCTTTCAAATCCTAGCTTCTTCCCAAAATCCTGTTCTCACGAGGCGCGCTCTCTCCTCCCTTTTGCCGAAGCCCTTCGCCGATTCGCGATTCGCGTCTAAATCATCGTATTCACGAGCGACTGGGATAAGGTAGAAACGTAACAGGACCAGAAGAAGACTAAACCTATGCTGTAGAGGGGGGTATTATATATCCTCGGCGGGTGTTCGAGCACGTTTGGAGGTTCGACCGCAGACGTGCATCTTGTCCAAAGTTATTCCTCAACTCAGGCCCGCTCTCTTCCCTCTCTGCCATTCCTTTGCGCGCTCCGCTGCACGTGTGCCGTTGGTGCAAGGGCGTCCCTCCGCACGTGTGGGTGCGTCTGAATCCAAGCCCCCGCGCGGCTCTCGGCGTAATTTACTCGGGAGCGGCACTGGCAGTGGCATTTCCTAGCTCAATGGGCATGACGGCTACGGGACACGTGACTGCGGTGCTCCTGCGCGGCTTCGTTATTTCGCGCGACGCCCTCGGTGGTAACAATGCCGGGCTGAGGATAAGTCGAGAGCTAGCACCGCGAGCTCGAAAGTGAAACGACGGGAGCGATGAGCCCCGCGGGGAAGCGGAGCGATCGGAGCGAGCGCAGCTGCGGGACTTTTGGAAAATTGCTCGGGAGGAGGTGGAGATTCGGAGCGGATAACCGGGGCTCGAAAGCTTGACGCGATTTCATTTGTCAGGTGCGCGGAGCTGCGAATCCCCGAGCGGCTCGATCTACTCGCGCTTATTTACGCGTCTGCCCTTACGCCGAGGAAGCGACGGGCAAACGCCATTGTCGGCTAAACTAATTGCATCGATTCGTTCCTTGGCCACAGCATCGTTTCCTTGCATTATGTGGCTCCGACCACCGCCACCATCCTCCCCCCCCCCAGCCCGCCTCGTTGCGAAACCCTTCAAGTCGATCGGAAGAATTGGAAAAATTGGATTATCGATAGGAAGCCATTAGGACGAGGGAAAATAATTGCATTATTCATTGATATTTATGTTGGTCGGTCGTATCGGGAGGATACGCCGGGGGCCGAGCTGAAAAAGGAGAACCTGAGTAAGGGCCGAGACAATAGTCGGCCGAAGGGCGAAATCCATCCCAATGATCGCCGCATTCCCGGAGGAAAGAAGCGCCCGAGTGGCGACATTAGCCGCTCCCCTACCTGTGCGGGCACACGCTTAACGAAGAAGCTGCACAATGGCGGGCGTAAAAGCCGACTCGAGGCGGCGATATTCATCCCGGAATGGCCTGTGCGGCGCGCCCCGTTAAGGCCGAGGTGCAACCGACCACCCCCAAAATCGAAATTACCGAGTTGCACTGGGCGCAAGCGTCAACGAGGGCTTATGCGAGCGGCCGAGCTTACGTGCCTCGCGTTCCCGAGCGCCTAAGCCCGCCGTCTGCGTGTGCCCCCCCCCCCACACCGTCAACCCCACAGCCCCACGACCGCTTGATTTTTCCCCGGCCGATGCACCGGGCGAGACGATTGCCCCGCTACGTGCACCGCGAAATATAAATCCAGAGGGTCCGCGATCGCGCGACTCCTCCGGGCGCCGATCTAAAGCACCGCCGCCGCCGCAGCCGCAGCCATAGCCCCCCTCGCCGGGCTGCAGCACGGACGGCCAATGGCAGGCCATTTTTAAGGATGCGCGCCCAAGCCCCCTCCAGTCCAGCCCGCCCCCGGCCCCTCCCGCCCAGTCAGCCCATCGCCGCGCGACCATTTTTCACCTCCAGCTCGGCTTAGGCGCGATTCCTTCGCGGGCGATGCATAGCCCTCGTCCCTCCGTTCCCCACCCCCGCCCGCCCAACCCCCAAAGCAACATTAATTACTTAATTTTAATAGCCGACTTTTCGTCAGAGCCCGGGGGGAGCGACGTTTTTTCTTCGTTATATCTGCCGCCGCCTCCCTCGTTAATGTCCATTAAGATTTTATGAAAATGAGACTGGCGATGAAATACTGGCGAGGCTTCGAAATATTAAGTGTGTTCCTGCTCCCGCCGCGCTTAGCAATGGTCCGCGAATTCAAATTATTATTATTATCATCATCGTCATCGTCGTCGTCGTCGTCGTCGTCGTCGTCGTCGTGCCCGTAGTCGTAGTCGTCGTATTCGGAAGTATTATTATTAATTTTATCATCCTCGTAAAAAGAGATAATGTTCGAAACGCTCGGACTCGAAAGTGCTTTATTTCACGAGTCAGATATTGCGAGTAAACTGGTATTATTATTGCGAAAATTTTGATTTATCGTCGAGCAGAAACTTTTACGTTCACACGTCGCTCGAGCAATGAAAACTATTATTTTTAAACGGATAACATTTCAACCCATTAACAACACTTAATAATCTGTATAAATAATTTCGTTGCATTAGGGATATAAATGTGTCATCGATCCAATATTGTATATTATTATTCATTCGAGCGTACCTGAATTAAAATTGACTTTTGGCCTTATCGCTTAATATCCATATCCAAATGAAATCGATCGCGCCGAACAAAGTTCTTAATTTTCTTCAACTTTCTGCCACGTGTGAAAACAAAGTATTCGACAATTTTATTTGAATCCTTTAATACGCAAATAAATTACACGTGACGCGAAGTAAAAAGCGACCCTTTCGCAAAATTCCGCGCGAGTGTAAAACGAGCGATCGAGCTAAATTGTCAAAGCACGACTGTTTAAATATAATGTGCAATGTTAAAAAGCTGAGGGATGACGACGAGAAATAAGAATCTTACGCATGGGCTTGTGGGCGCAAGGGAAGTCGAAAGGGATAGGGAAGCGGCGGAGAGCAAAGATAAATGAAACGCTAATACGGTAATACGTTTGTAGTTCGCTCATTTTAAACTAAAGCTAATGTCAGTGGGTAGGTGTTGTGATTCGACGATAATTTAAATTATACTACAGCCTTTTGGACGGGATCGCTCCTCCCTCCTCCGCATAAGGAAGCTCGAGGCTTGTAAAAGGGTAAATGCACGAGTGCCAGTGTACATATTCGTATGAACATTGGGTAGGAGCGGCTGGCCTTCCCCGTCGGGATGGGAAGCCGGTGTAAGGCCATCCGCTGGCAGCATCCGTCGACGGGGGCACAGGGCGGCGGGGGGAGGCTACCGACGAGAAGGGGCCAAGAGTAATGGGCGGCGGCGGCGGCGGCGGCGGCGGCGATAACTGGGGTTGCCGGGGGTCGCGACGGGCGGGGGCCGAGGGTGGGTCGCAGGCGACAGCAGCAAAGAGAAAGCGCAGCGAGATTTAACTATGTAAATACTCAATTAGATGCCGAAGCGGGGAGCATTTGAGCACTCGAGCGCTGGCTGTCCTTGTTTAAGTACGCGCCTGTACGTGTGCATAAGTGTCTGCACGGTATGTACTTACAATCAATGCCACTCGACTCCGGAGCATAGACGGTTGGCTATCGGGAGCGGGAGCGCGGCACTGCGAGCCTCCCCCCCCCCGTGCGTGAGCCTCTCCGTGCCCGCGCCTGCGTGCCTCCGCGTGCGTGAGCGAGCCCGGGGGACGGGGGACGAGGCCACGGAACCGCGTTATCCTTATGGCTGCCTGCGAAATGCATTCTTCATTGGAATTTCTAATTACGAGCGACGTTATGCATATAAGGCACCGCTGTGTAAAAGCGCGGCCGCGCGAGCCGAGCTTACCAAAGCGTACAAGGCTGCTGCTCGCTGGATAATTTAGGAGGCCCCGCGCTATTTCCTCCAATTTCCAATTTTATACTTTCCATCGCGTTCGATGCCAGCCTATGCCTTTATTATGCCTCACCCAGCGTTAGGTGGGCTCGACTTCGTTTCGCCTTGTTTTAGCTTAGCGAAACTCGCTCTATCGATTTTACGAATGGCATCGAGTCCACTAATGGCACACGAATGCGTAACTAACCCAAGAATTCGATATCTTCCGCCGTGGCTGACGCTGTTCTTAAACGTCAGAGTATCGGTCGACGAGCACACCGCGGTGTAAAATACTCGCATCAACTTTCGGCGACTCTTCCGAATCTAGGCTCTATTATACATATTATCGATTTCGTTAATTATCGCAGTCGCCCTGTGCAACGCGAGATATTTCGCGTACGAATTTCACCAAAAAGGACCCGAGACACACGCACTTATATCCATTTTGGCCCTCGGTGCAGAAAATTCCTTGGCTACTTTCTTAGTATTTAATTTTTCGATTATGCTCTTTCAATTTGCAACCGAATATTATCTATCCTTACATGACTGACTATTCGCATAAGGCATTTGAATTCTTTGCAATGGCATATAAGCAAGATGTATCAAACAAACAACTCGATACGCCTCGGCCGGTATGATAAAATCAGTCAAATACACGTACTCCGGATATAAAAAAATGAGCTAAAATTTTACACTCTAATACGGTAATACGTAACAAGTAGAACGAAGGCTTTAAATTAAAACATATTTCAATAAATAAAAGCAATGATTGTTACAAGAATTACAATCTATAATAATTAAAAATATGACAAATTATCCAGGACAATATTTTTGTAACGATTGATTAGGTTCATTAGTTACTTATTAAACGAACATTTTCTACCGTATATATATACATATATGTATGTAAACACTATTTTATAAGTTTAATTAATTTAAATAGTACGGTGTATTAGCAAATCAACTCCTCTTGTATACAATTTTACGCCAGATATATTCAAGATAACTATTTAACGGAATAAACCCATGATATTTTATTTTATATTGATAAGTTTTTTTTTTTTTTTTTATTATTATTGAACTCAATAAAATACCTGGTAATATCATTTTTCTTGACGTTCATTGAAAAAAATGAATATGAATTGTTTCAAAGAGCTTTATCCCTTTTTACAAAATAATAAAATACATTTACGTTTTTGTTTTTGCTAAAAACACGAAACACCAAAATAAGTATCGAAAAGGGCAAACCCATTTGTTAACTCGTGTTTTACTTTTTTTTCATCAATTTATTGTCAAGAACAAGTTTATAACATTCCTATGATAACAGACACAGGGCAACTATTGAACAATTAATGGAATCGAAAACTAAATTTGTTAGCTACGTAATATAAACTTAAATTTTGCTAAAATATCGGCTTTAGTAGTTTCAGTTTAGAATATCTCCAAGTCCTGACGTAATGGATAAAGTTGGCCGAGTGATTCGATTTTAGTATATCGAAAATGTTCAGGAAAATATAGCCTAGTTTCTTGTATTAAGGTTGAGTTATTTTCTATCGTGCCCATAATATTTTTACTAAAAGTTTATATACATATTTATATATAAACTTACACACACGCTCAAGCACATACGCATGTAACTAATAAATATGTTTCGCATAAAAACCTTTAAATTACGCTTCGTACTTTTTAGTGGTATTTTGATTTCTTTAGTTTAAAATTTCAGATCATTATACACGACCATAAATGTCATAAAGATGCGTTCGTATACGTTTTAAAATAATTCATATTTCATATTTAGAGTCCATAAATTATTAAAGAAATCTATGAATATGAATAAACATTGTAATAAAATTTACGATCGAGCTTGAAATTATTTTGATTAAATTATAATGTATTGGTATTTTACGAAAAGATGCATCGTTTGTCAATTTAAAGTAAAATGCAGCTTTTCAAAATTTTATTTAAAAAAATCGATTTAAGAATACCAAAAAGTGAATAATCCGAAAAACTAAAGAAATGTTAATTACATACCAATCGGATTATGCATTACGTATACTAAGTATATTATATATATTATATCCTATACATAATATGTATTCGAGGATATTTTGTATAAAATTCTCCACATTGAGGATAGTCGGAATACGTGTGACTACACTAAAGTTTTTCGCTATAAAGTATAGAAAAGTACAAAGTTTTGCATGAAAAAAAGATTCTTATCGAAAGAAATTATTGAAAGTTCATTACGTATATAATCAACATCGAGCTCTGGAGTATCAATAAAATCCCAATATATCCACGACTCTTGCGAGGATCCAACGAGCGATAAATTTGTTCGTTGTGCTCGCCGGCCTACGGGTTCGGTTCCACAGTGCATTCGAAAAGTCTACGATATTGTAGCTGTGGTGAGGAGGAAGAATTGCGTATCGCCATCGGCGTGCGAATTTGCCACCTTTATATCCAAAAGGAAGGAAATCAAGCGAGATGAAAAGTTAGAGAGAGAGAGAGAGAGAGAGTTAACTAGGGCGGGAAGGCGGAGAGACGGAAGGTGACGGGGCGCCATTCGTAAAAGTGCTACAATATAATAATAGAGGAGGCACTTTACGCCCCGTGCGCTTGTCCGGGCAGAGCAATTTTTATTAAAACTCCCGAAGAACAATATCGCGCCCGGAGCTGCGCGCATCCCCTACAACGCGACCCCGAAAGCGCCACTTACTTTCGAGGATGTAAAAAGCAATTCACTTACGCGCCCCGAGATCCAGGCAGTACCCGAGGGCCCGGGCGCGTTCCTCCGTCTATCCGAGTGCATTTTCCCGGCCCCCCCCTCCCGACCCGCTGCCCCGCCGCCGCCGCCGCCGCCGCCGCCGCCGCCTGACCGCAGTCCCGCGCTAAAAAACTTCCCGGACTTTCCCCACTGGGTGCCCGGCCAAAGCGGGCCAACTCCTTCTCGGGGAGTCCCGGAGGCTCGGCGGCGAGGCTTTAGGATAGCGGGTGGGGGGTGGCACCGCTCGATCCGCACCTGCCTTGAGCGCTGGAAAAGTAGTCGCCCGCCTTTGCGAGCTCGCGAGACTCCGCTATCGGGGGGCCACGACGGCTGGGGGCGAGAGGAGACCGCCCCGGGCCGACACGGGGGGGGGAAGGAAGAGCGCGAGGCCTACTTACGCGAAACTCCGCGACTCCCGGAATACCTCGGGTGACACCTCCCTAAAGATACGAGGTAACTTTAATATTCGCGGGGACTATTCGAGCCCATCATTTTAATTAAAACAAACGCATCTTGTTTCGCCTTCCTGAATATCTCAGTATCCTGCGCGAATTCGTAAACAAAAAGTAATACGCCGCGACTCTGAAATATACTTTTACACGGATTGCGCTCGCGTGAAATTTGGCGCGCTCGCTCATAATTGATAAGCCCCGAGAAGCTGTTGCTTTTTTTTCTTTTTTCATTAAATCGGTCGGTCCAATTGCATTCGAGATCGTGCTTGATGCAAAAACCTTATTTTACATACGCATTCCGAGTGCATTCGCACAAGCGTAGCGAGGGCAAACAATGCGCGCTTATTATAGCGAATAGATGTCGACGAACAAAAAGGTATTTGGAAAATTAATCGTATACTCGGTCCGAGACGCGGGCAGTGCAATTTTTCTAATTAAGCTTGAGAAAAAATTACAATCGTAAAGCACAATAGTGTCAAAAAGCAAAAAACTGCTGTTCATTGGAATACGTAAGAGCGGATGTCTCGGCTTTTACCTGTATGCAAAAAGGATAATTATAATTTGCCGTTGCATAATCACGAGCAATTTATAAATAAGAAATTTTTTAAGGATAAAACTATCAATATTACGATATTGTTGTTTGGTGGAACAAATTAATCGAAGATTTTAGTAGGAGGCGCAGAGATTAGATAATAGGTGAACTGATATTGTACAGAAAGAGTGAGAGAGAGAGAGAGAGAGATAGAGAGACGGTTCAAGAGTTATGCAGCAAATGACGAGGTGCCCTCACAAATTACCGAACACAAAAGAGGAAGGGAAAAGAGGCGGTTCGAATTACGGGGTGCCGAAGAATGAGAAAGGTGACAGAGGGTAGGAGGATGTCACTCGTTGGGATGACACGTCGAAGAGGCGGTCGAATACAATGACAGGGGCGGGAGGGAGGGAGGGTAGACGGGGCGAAGGGTTTGGGGGAGCTCGAAGCGAACGGGGCTCAATGGCGAGAAACGGAGAGTAATAACGAGGATGGCTCGCGCGAAATGAGAAACTCGGAGGCAGACTTGTGAATGTGGCCGCTGCAGAAAAAAAAAAGAAAAAAGAAAAAAGAAAAAAGTGAACGAGCCCGTGCAAAAGTAAGAGTTGAGAGGAGAGAGAACGAAGCGATAAAGCGTAAAAAGTCGAGGCTACGCGTAAGAGCTAAGTGGAAAAAAGGAGAATGAAAAATGTAAATAGGCTGGCAAAAGAACGGGGAAATTGGAATTATGCTAGGAAGGCGGCAGAAGGAGATGTAAACAAGAAGTGAATAACAACGCGGAGTGGCGTACGTATGGAATTAAAGGTAGCAATCCTTGCTGTACGGCGGGGGCCATTTGTTTTTGCTCCCTAAGTGGAAATGGATCTAAGTGTTGCACGAGCGACATTAATGCCATTGCCGATTCTCGCGCGGCTTGAGCTCACCTCGTTTTATAATAAAGCGGCGCGGCTAGAAATTTATGTCGAGCTTTAATCATCATCTACGTTGTGTAACTCTTTTCTTCCTTGGATTCTACGCCCTGACACCGATATGCAGCCAATATTCAAACTACAATACAATTACAATACAGTTGTGCGAAATTTCATCGTTGACTTAAAATGACTGCGCACCGATGGGGGATAAATCCAGCGAGGGAGGGCCGGGGGACGGGGGGGGGTGGAAGCGAGGTGGCGACGACAGAGACACGCACACGGAGTAGAAACGACTGCTGACTATAATCCATTTTTAATAATTAGCAATGCCGCGAGACTGTATAATTACACGACTCGCGTGAAGAGCGTTTATTTAACGCGGGGGTAAACTTTCGAGTCAAGCGGTTTATTTAAATAACACAATACAATCGGCCAAATTAATAACTAAGTGCGACGCATAAGAGGGGAGCAGTTAATTGGATTTGCGTTGGTGAGCTATTGTAGTTTGAAAACAAATAGGTTACAGGCATATAAAATTATGTGCATGCATTATCCGTGCGAGCTCCTCTACCTGTACAGATAAAGCAAAAACTCTCTTAATTACGAAGTGCCCTCGCTACCAAGTGCATTGGCCAAAATAAAGAAAGAAAAGGAGAGAAAGGAAAAAAAAAAAGAAGCATGGCCACCTTTGTAATACCGGCAAAAGTAACTCGTCCGATTCCTTTATGGCCTCGGTTACTCCTATTTTCTTGCCCCGTGTTTTTGTCGTTAAACCTGTCGCGGAGCTGGTCGAGCTCATTTTTTGTTTGCGAATACTTTGGCCTTATCACGGAAAATCCTCAAAGTGGCCGAGGGATAATTACCTGTTAATCCTTGTAAGCGAGACAGAGCCGCTGGACATGACTCGGTACAGGGGATGAATTTCAAATTGCAGCTTTGATCAACGCCTATACGACAGATTGGCTCGGAAAATTAACGAAATTTCGTTGTTCGTCACACGTGCGCTTATGGACTGATGCACCGTAGATAGTCAGAGGACTTTTTGGCCATTATTAGCCCCAATTATTCATTGATTAGTGTGAATGTTTTTTTCTTCTTCTTTCTTCTTTTTTGTTTATCGAGTGCATTAGCCTGTAAGGTTCATGCCTTGGGTTAAATTACGTTTTGAAAATAATTTTCGATCCTTTACTCTCTGAAAGCTAAGCAATTCGGAGCTTACGCTTATTAAGATCAATTTAAAACATTATTTTACACCTAATTAATTGTATACGCGTATATATCCATGAAGGTATAGGATTAATAAAAAAAAATTGCTACGGAGCTCGATGGAAAATTTTGAAAAAACATTTGTGTATACATTTGTTACACTGTGTGTATTTAACTTATTGTATGATACTTGTTAATATTTGCATAAGGTTTCAAATTCAAATATTTTGAACTGTATCAAAGTTACTTATTGATCAAATAAAAATGTTGATGTTAAAGAGACCAATAGAACGTACAGATTCGTTCGGAATTTTAAGTTTATTGGCTATATTGAATATTTGTTTACAATTAAAAATTTATCGACCTCTAGCAAATGTTACTATAACTATTTTATTCTCTCTATTAGAACTTTAAACAATGCCTTTAAAAAAGTATTCTTTCATTTTTACATTGAGAAACAAATAAACATATTTGGAAGTCATGTAAAATATAACATCAGGCCGTGAAAATATTCTTCTACGTTTCTTTGCGAGCTTCATTATTAAATAAATAGCTGTATGTTATTAAATTAATTTGCCCAAGTCTTTATTATTATAAATAATAATCGAGTGCCATATATTTAGTAACTACGTATTTATTTTGAATTTGATTTATTAACTTTATATAACTAGTGCGCTTGTAATATTGTAGCAAATGTAATAATACTTAAGTTCGCTTAAATACTGTACATAATTAATGTAAACATAATTAATGTAAAAGTTAGAATAATAATACACGCACGCGTAAATGTACATCATCCGATTATACAAGATGTAATAATTCAAAGAATAATAATATTTAAGCCGATCCAAAAATTAATCATAACCATTTAATACGTTGGACATCCGAGATTTTATGCAAAAGGCAGTGCAAATTGGAAAGGGAAGTCGGGGGTCGGATCAGTTTGGTCTCGACTTTACTCAAGAAAGGGTTGGCATGCGATCGGGAATGAAAAGTGAAGGAATCGAGTGGTGGGCTAAGGGACTGCGAGTCGAGAGTGTAAAGGGATTGCGTGCAAAACGAATGAGCGTGGGGGAAAAGCAGTTGAGAGGGTACGAAAGAGTCGAGAGAGCGAGAGAGAGAGAGAGAGAGAGAGCGAGAGCGAAGGCGGGTAGATGAAAATCGAGCGAGGGAGTCGCGTGTTTTGGCACCGGAGTGCTTGCAAGGGATCTTCCAAAGACGGCGTTCAGCAGGTGAGGCAAGCGCTTACTTTGAAGATTAAAGATCTGATAAATATCAAATTCATCATCGCGGTCTTTTAACAGAATTTCCACGTAACCTCATATTTATCCGTGCCTTTAGTAACAGTCCACCGGTAGATCAAATGGGATTGGCTTGTAGTGTAGTGAGTGGGCCACACCGAAGCCGAGGACGCCTATGCAAGTCCCTAGTTTGGGGAAGTAAGTCGGCCGTGTACTGATAACGCGCATATTTCAGTACTTCGGTTAAGGGTTTCGCCGCGTTAAAATCCGAAACTGCGAGCCCGACACCAACGCCACCAAATGGAATTTAACCCCCTCCCATCGCCGAGAATACCCTTGCGCTCTTCTTTATCTCCCTTAATACTATTTGCAATTATATATTTTGATATATATATATATATATGTATACACATACGTATGTGCGCATCTCAGATCATTGTATATTGAGTTAAAGAAACTAATGTCGTTAATTAGCTTCGTTGAAAGTTGATAAAGGCATAATTCACTCGAGCATCATAATCATTATCCGAAATTTAAAATTGTAACATTTCCATTCGTTACGGATTTATTTCAACTATTTCCATTCGAGCCACTCGCTTCGCTCGCCAAATAAACAATTTTATGCATTTTCTGATGAGCGGATAAAGATTAATGTAATCATTGCTTATACATATATGTATAATATATTTATGCATGCATCAGATTATGCGTTATCTATATGAAAATTATTTTTCAAGGATTTTTTTTTACAATTTTACAATTTTACAATGTTGGACTCATTATTAAGTTCGCTATAATCATTTGATATGTTTCAATAAATTTCAAAAACTTTCTGCCATCAAATTGAAAATTATGTCCTCGGAATGAAAACAAACGTTGCACGAAATTAAAAGAATTCGTTCAATTGATTTAATAACTTTTTAGTGCAAGGAAACATACTTCATAATTAGAAAATAATTCGAAATTTCAGGAGAGAAAATTTTATAAAGTGAAAAGGTGGAGGGAAAAGAATCTAATTTATATATATATATATATTTGTATAAAATATTAAAAATAACATTTATAAAATTATAAATATCATAATCCTAATGAACAGATACGACAGCGTAATTTGTTACAAAGGTAATGAATCTTGTCCATTGGTTAATGTAACTAAAATTAATTTTAGCAAACCATAAATCTTTTGATTTTCAACTGAAAAATAATCACTTTTTGTTGGATTTGCCGCTGTCACTTTATTTACATCGGACTTATCGTTAGAATGAAAATTGTTCCTTCTCCATTTTTCGTAAATTCATATATTTATATGAGGTCTAGGCGCGACCGCTCAAAGACATTTTTCATGGTTTGCCGTGTAGGATAATGATAAAAAATGTAATAATAAGATACAATTACGCGAGCAGTTGCCCCCCCCCCATAATTGAAAATATACTTAGCTTAAAATTGTACTTAGAGCGCAGTAATTCTGGGAGTATTATTTGCTAGTAAATAATTTTATTGTTGACGCAAGGGGAAAGGCGAATTAGAGATGCGCGAATGGCCGATCGAGCCCTCGATTGAAGCACTTAAATATCAATGGCCATTATTGTAATGGAAAGGCGTTACTTGTTCGAAAAATGATTATAAAAAGTAAAAGTGGCAAAAAAGCAAACGACGTGCATCTGTTCCGTAATGGCGCGATGGAAGCCCACGAGATAAAGCGTCGGGAGACAGCTCCAGTGGCACTGATGAAATGCCATTTGCATCTTTTTTGCTCTCGTGATTAATACCTAACAGCTCCCGCTACTCCTCTACCTACTTCTGCCCCCGCTCACCCCCGTACACGACACACACTCCCCCATGTACACACACGCACACACACACATATGTATATATACAACACATGTGTACACATGTATATGAAATTGCGCGCGGCTCTGACGTATAAGCAGTAGCGTAGCACACGTGGCCGCGAAGGTCAATCGTCTCTCGTTTTCCCCGCGCTGCGCGTGGGAGCTGCTTTTTTTTAGGGCACAGCTCATTTTTTCAGGGGCTTCCTCCGCTCCTCTTCGCTTTTACATTGTCTATCGCTTTAAATCGGGCCGACGTTACAATTTTCCGGCCTTATCTCCAACGCTTTTTCCCCCCTTTTGAAAAATCATTCTGCATTCCTCGATGCGCGCAAAACTGTTGCATTAAAGACGAAAATTATTTACGACGCGTCTGCGGAACGTATGAAGTATATAAATTAAGTTTGCAGCTTCCTTTTTTCCCCTCTCGTCCCTTCTTCCCGGAACTCTAAGTGCACGATCGGTTTTCTCGTCTTATCGGCTTAGCTATTGATTACCATTAAGGGGTGTGAAAATATTACCATATGCCGAAGGCGGATTACTCGGGATATTATGAAATCTTTTGGCCGTTGCGTTGCGGATATATTTTCCATTACTCCTCGTAAATAAGACTACGAACAAACGTTACTTTTGTAAGAATCTTACACTGCGGGATTCTCACTGGGCAATGCTTCAACGGAGAGCAGCCTACGTTCTCGATTATATTTCACACGAATGGTATTTAATATTTTATCGGTAATGTAAACACTGCCGAAGGCTTTGCGTCTTTTAATCACGAAATCGGTACGGAAATCGAAGTAAAACCTGACTCGACTAACAAAGATAAAGAGTAAACATCTCGTCAATACGCTTTCGTCCCCCATCAATCCCATCTATTTTTCCCACTTCGGGGCTCATTCTTTTTCCGCCCTCAAACGCTTTGATTGCATCCCAGCACCGAAGGCCTTTACGGCACCTTCGCTACCCGGCAGCATTCTTCATTTCCCTCGATCCGTCTAATTTTCCTTTTTAGCGCATTTTATTCCCTTTAGTGCAAATAGTCGGAGAGTTTTTGTCCCGATTGCCCGAGTCTCTCGTCGCAAGTACGTATACACGGGCGGGCTTTAATGCCGGCCAGTCCCGCGCGCAAAAACAAGGAAAGAGTAGAAGTTTCGCGGGGTGTTATATGGTTAATTTATGATCGCCGAGCGGGCACAAGAGAAAATCATGTGTACTTCTGGTGGTCGAGTCCTGCTAACTTTATTCGCGTCTAACTTTTTCCGACGCTCCCCGGTCGTGTGAATTTTTATTTCCCTTCCTTGTTTTTTCTTTCCTTTCTTCGAGTTCCTCTTCCTCCTCCTCCTCCTCCTCCACCTCTTCTTCTTCTTCTTCTTCTTTTCTTTTCTTTTCTCTCTTCATTTTTTTTTATATACAAAAACTAGGAGAATTTCTACCGGACTCTTCTTATATGAAGTAAATCAATGCTAACTCCGAGGTTTTATCAGTTGAGCGACTAGTTTTTTTTGGAAATTTTTACTGACTTTTTAAAAATGTGACCTTGTATTGGATTAAATTTTACTTCCTATGTTACATAAAATGCGTACGCTGTCATAAAAGATTAAAAATTGTTTCATATTAAAAATTCAATTCGTGTAAAAAAAGACTGTTCTTTTATTCTATATATATGTATATACGTATCTATATTATATGTACATATATATATATATTTATTATGTTATAATGAAATCGTTTGCAAATATCAAATAGTTCCAAATTATTTTCATTGTTCATTTACTTAATAATTTTTGTATAGTACAGTCGATTTCGTCGTTATGATTTCAATATTAAATAATACCCAACAATCTCCATTCTTGAATTTTCACAATGACATATTTTTAATAGAACAATATTGATCAATTAAAACTATAAGATTTTGTTGAAAATCAATACTTGTTGTACGAGTATTTAAAATACTTAATAATTATAAACATCTTAATACTAGAGTCTATTCTGTACAAATAAATATTATTATTTAATACGCAAATCATCGTAAACACTTGTAAGAAAAAGCTTCTCTACACTAATGCCAAGAATACTCGTATAATGGCATATTCACGCACTACTTCCATTACGTAGAACGTATACCAATACAACTATTATTCATTGAAATGCCACTTTAATGTAATGAATAGTTATGCTTTATAAGTCTTAAGAGAGACTTGAGCGAGCTTAAAAAAAAATTATAATGAATACTCTGATGCTGAACATACGTAAATACGTCTATAAATATATAAAGAAAACGGCAAAAATGACTTTATTATATTTGCTTCAATATTGTGAGCTTAAAAGATATTCATACTTGAAAAAGAAAGTTTCATCGATTAAAATTGTTATGAGCTTTCGCAGAAATTTAGATCTTTCACCCTTCACAATATCTCTCATAATTCAATATCGGTATTCATTCACGATATTACGAAAATATTGCGCTTTATATTTGGATGAGGTAGCTATAAAATAACAAAAACAATAGTAGAATATTTAAATGGAAAACAAGGATATTTAAAATAAGAGCCATAATATCGGAAAAGTATTCGTTCGGTCCTTAAACGTAAGAATTGTTTCATAGAAAGCTGTTCGATCTTTGAAACTAAATGTTCGTTAAAAATATTATATAAATTACGAGTAGGATTGTTAAACACGCACGCACACACGACACGACACATATATACATATATCATCTTCTTTTAAAAATTTTAGTGTCTTTTAAAAATATTATTTGAAAAGCTTATAAGCAGAGAGGGTCGACTTATCCGTAGTTCATAAAAATTTCTCCGTTGAAATGATTTCATGAAAAATAATGTCCCTCTTCAAATTCTTTTTAAAAATTAAATACTTGCTGCAGTATTTTATGTGTGCTTTTACTAGTACTTCATTACTGAAAAATCATTTTTAAACTCCTGGCAAGGAAAAGCGGCGCAATTTTTAATAGGCCGACATCATTGTAAAATATTCACGAAAAATCACGCGAGCCTCTAAGCTCCCGCTCTCGTTGAGCGACAAATTTTCAACAAGAATAATGAATGTTAATCGAAGGAATAGGTCGGGTAAGAAGTAACCCGATTAAGTCGTTGCTCAAACAAAAGAATGATGAAATGCGAATGTACGTCAACGTAGCCACGGTCTTTCGTAAAATCACAGCAGCGCCCAGTGGATTCATATTTAACGGGGACATCAATTTAGCTCGGCCGTCAGCTCCCGATAGCCTTGCCTCTCCCCGCTAATTAGCTGGATTAAGTGAAATGCATCCCCGGCTGCGGAATCTGCGATCTCTCGGATCCTTGGACCGAGCGAGCCTCCGTGATTCCGCTCGACCGCAGCCCGAGGACAAGAGCGAGGCTTTACGGCTAGACGAGCTGATCTGCCGAGCTGCGCTGGAGATTTGGTTTTGGTGCCCGCTCGATACAACTTTTTGCGCGGCTCCTCCTCCTCCCCCGCCTCCTCCTCCTCCTACTCCTCCCGTGAAAAATCAATGTTATATATTTTAACAAGGAGCCTGACTCTGAATGCCGATGCGAGTGCTCGGGCTGTGGAGGAGGCCGGCTTCTCTATGTGGGTGAGTGTGGGCGAGAGATAGACAGAGAGAGAGAGAGAGAGTTAAGTGCGTCAGTCATTTTCGAAGGGAAAATATATCAGAAGACCAACGCTTATTTTTCTAGGTCATTGCTTATTTTGATCCTTCTTGCTTTCTTCCTTCTAATGGATTTTAAGATAAATGAACGAGGTATCTTTTAAATGAAAATTTATAGTTTTGGGTGTCAGTTCCTGTATCTATTAGTAAACTTTTGAGTTATTTATTATAATATTTCATTACCCGCTCACACATTGGAGTCTTCAAACTTAATATGGCAGCAAAAAATTTGTAATATTTCAAGATTCGAGATACGATTATGAAACAATAATCGATACGAAAATAATCTATCAAGGTAATTGAAGTAATATTAATTTTCATACTAATTTGTTTTGAGCCAGCCGCTTTTTAATTAAGCCGTTTGCAAAGCCCATTAAAACAGAGGTCAAGTTTTATTTATTTTTTTTTTCTTTCATCTCTCATTCGATGACTTATTACTGTTTAAATAAAAGTACTTACTAAATATTATGCATATGATCATGAATTTTAAGGTTTGAGTAATTTCTTCTTTTTTTTTTGTTTCACGCAAGAGCTTAAAAAGAGGTTTGCTTGAATTTATTGGTGGTAAACAGAATTTTTCAGAGATTTAATAATTTATTGGTATACATTCATACATTTATAACTTGCCACTCAGTTTTCTTTTAATAAGAGGTACACTTGATTCAGAAAACTTTTGAGGAAATAATTTTTACAAAATTATTACAGAATAAGTATTTGACCTAAGTGTATTATAGATTGAAAATTTCACAACTGAAAAAAAAATGAAAATATATACAATTTTTATACATTATTAATGCGTATAATTCGTCCATATTTCGTAAATTCTTAACATTGAAGTTGTTCCTTAATACCATATAACATATTGTAAGTATAAAACGGACATTCTAATAAATCAAATTCAATCGATGAAATAAAAACTAATTTCAGATTTATTTCAAATTAGCTCGGTCTATTTATGACAAGAGTAAAATTTAATTATTTTGCTTTTCACATTATAAAGCTTTTATACGAAGTATCAATCATTTTAGTATGTGGTACTTGTGCCACTGTATACATAATTACAAAGTGATAGTGCAAAGTATTTCGCGCCGAATGATATGCAAAATCAAAATAAATGAATTACGCTAATGCGATTTATACGATAAGGATAAAAGTAATAACGACGTTAATTTTTTCGAAGAGCGCAGCTCGACATATTCATCAACGATCTATCTTACTACTGAAAATCTATATTGTGCTTTGTACAATGTACGTCTCAAGTATGTGGCTACGAGTAGGATATTGCGAGAATATTTGTCGATATGGAAAAATAGAAACTTGGGCTCGAGAGCAGCAAACGGTTAGATAATATAATCCTTGTAATATTATCAATTCAGTGGAAATAATCCGAATGCGTAGTGACGCAAACGTATTCGACTGTTGAAAAAATCGTCGATCCCTCGTTCGTCCATCCTTCATTCGCGATAAATCTATAATAATAATGCTCCTATTAAACATTACGAATGAATTTTACTAATCGTGGCAGCAAAGCTGAGAATCCCATTGAAAATCCAACGGTGCCTCATCAGAGACAAGAGAAAGAGAGAGAGAGAGAGAGAGAGAGAGAGAGAGAGAGAGAGACAACTAATAAGGCCGGGGGCCAAAGTCAATTGAAACGAGGCGACTGGGGGTGGGGGGGGGTTGAATTTCAGGTAAGGCCGAGCGAGAGAGGGCGATAAATTTGCAGAGAGGAAAATTTGAAAGAATAGATGGGCGCGCGCGCGGAGGCCAAAGTCGACTAATGAGAGGAGCTTTTTTCCCCGATGGCCAGCAGCGTCCGCCGTAAATTGAGATAAGGCCAAGTTGGTCACAAAGTCAGGAGGCCCGCCCACGGGCGCTTTTACAAAACCGTTAGCCGCGAGCCGTCAAAGCACGCGAGGAGAATCGGGTAGATTATCTCGAAGGTGACTCCGCTCTTTTCATTAGCGGCCACGGCGAAATGCCTGCATCAATAATTTCTTCTAATGCCTCGGCTCCCCTTTTCACCGACCCTTCGCATCTTTGAGCCGCTCTAACAATATACTTTAAAACCTGGCGCACCGGATCAAAATCGCCACTTCATTTATAGGGAAGGCCATTTGCCGGTGACGTTCATTTTTAATCGTCCATATTTTATGTTGCACGCAAAGTTTATTATGTAAGAGAAGAAGTAGCTCTGCAGTAAGCAATATCGTTAAATTGGCATTACGTCGAGGCATTATGTTAACGGCTACTCGCGCGCCTCCGTATACGCATGTATGTCTTATAAACACACGCGCGGGCACACAAATACATACATACATACATACATACATATATAAATGTATGCGTGTGCGTGGGCGGGTGCGTAAACATAAGTGCCTTTGTAAGTACAACATGCATTAGAACTAATGCCGAATAACGCAGGCTCCGTGGCTCTCTATCATGACTACGCTGAACATTTTGATTACCATTTTTTTTCTTCTTTTTTTCTCTTCATTCCGTCAAATGGTCCGGAGCTCCGATATCTTTTTTAATGCGCTTAACGATCATTTCTCTTTTGGGGAATGTCCTCATTAAATGTAAAGCTTTGCATCTTTTCGGCTCCCCCTACTGTAATATATACAAGATATTCGATAGAGGAGAATTGGCTTTGTTTAATTTTTAAGAGAATTGTGGCCGATTCAAATTAGTATGGATTTTATATTTATCGGGAGAGAAATCTTCTCTTAAAGTGAAAATTAAATTATATAACATTTTTTTATATTTTATTCTAAATAATAGTACAACAACAAACAACAAATTTTTTTTTTAAAAAAAAGCATAAAAATGATTAAGTAAAACGTACAATATTTCATAGAACTTTGTTGACAATACATATGAAAAGCTGCCGATTGAAATGACTTCAAATTTAAACTTCGATTAAAAGAATTACAAAAACATGATGAATTTAAGCCCATAGAAATTTATACTCATTAATCCAAAGGTTAAACGTTTTTTTAATAAACACACGCGAATGATTTAATAACATTCATTTTATTCGAGCATTCGCGACTCTGCAGTTTATTATTTATATGCATTTTCATTTAAAATGTAAACAAAATAGAGTCATAATTAACTTAAAACCGCGCCCTTTACAAGTTCTGAAGACAACACGCGACAAAGTAATTATAAAAAAGAAAAACTTTCTTATTTTCAAAGCTTTGACTTTGATCTTATAAGTAACGTAACAAAATTTCAGTTGCAACTTTTTTTAAGAAGCACTTTTCAAAAAAAAAAATGAAAGAACAACCTCTTTTTAACGTACATAAATTAAATCTTATGTAAGCAATATTAGAAACCTTTTTTAGCGTTGGTTACCTCATAGGCTTTTATGCTTGTAACGTGGGAGGAATCGCGAATCGTATTAATAATTTCAAAAAATATTTAACGAAATTACATTATGGAACGTGATAAACTTATTGTCGGATAAAATTTAATAAACATACGTACTAAGTTTAACTGCATTAAAAAAAAGTTAAAGAAAATCAGTTATAGAAAATGAAATATCTTCATCAAAATGTTATTAAACCTTTTTTAACGTTTTCTCCGTAATTGAAAACCTAAGTAACCATCTTAAAAGTTTACGTAGTCTCGATTGACATTAAAAAGCTCTAAATATAGTTTCGCATCTAATAATAGTACAGCTTAATTAAATGCAAATTAATCGATTAAAGCATAATTGTTTATATTTATCAGTGATTTTATAAGCAAAATATTTGTCACAGTAATTTAAAAAAACTAACACAAAATTAATCAACGAAAAATAAAAAAATTACAATACTTAAATTTAATTCCCTAGGTAAAAAATTTTTTTTATTAACAGTAATCTAAAATACAGATTCAATACTAATAATTAAGTTCTTTTGACTTTAATATTTCAAAAAAGAGCTTATAATGAAAAATAGCATTATATAAAGATTTAAATGATCTTTTTTTAAATATGTATAATATATATCTAATACATTAGTTATATATATATATAATGTGACAAATATAAAATAAAAAAAAGGTCGAAAAAAATCTGACTTTCATAATTGTTTTTTTCAAATACATAATTATTCAATGAGATTTTTACATATTCAGCTTTTATCTTTAATCTTTAACTTTTTTTATTTCAGATTTTTAATATTTCGGGAAGTGTACTTCAGATTCATTGTTAAAAGTTAGAAAAAGAAGAAAAAGAAGCAGTCCCCTAAATGTTGCGTAAACCATTTCATAGATAGATAGCTTTCATAAATTTTATTAAAAATTTTTAGTAATAAATTGCTATGTATGATTTTCCAGGTATGTAAATATACGTTCAATATCATACGAGTTATTCGCATTTAAATATACAGTACAAATTCAACATTTTTCAAAGAATCCGTTTTCCTATAATGAATAAAATAAATTTTTAATAATGAAAAATAAAAATGAAGTAACTTTTACTTTGTTGCCTTGAAACGTGTGTGAAAATAACTATGCAGTATTATTTGAACAGAAAAAAAAACTTTTTTATTAAATATAAAATTAAATATACATAAAAATACTCATGTGTCGTTGAATTAATGTTTTTCATTAGCATTAAATACATATTTTAATTAGTGAAAATTTATTGTTCTAGTATTTATACTTTGAAATACGAAGTTAAAACCCAAAGGTCAATAGTAAAGTAATATATATAAAATAAACAAGGGTTCATATAAGTTATAGTACTCTTAAAAATAAAGCTCTTTACCAAAGAAAAATTTTTAAAATACACATCGAAACCCACTGTTTTCCTCAACTTTTGACAAACATCCATGAGCGAAAGTAGTCGGATAAATTGTGCGGCTTGATGTGATCCGCGGTCAATAATATTATCTCTAATTTTAAGGAATTACAGGCGAACGCTGAATAATATGAATTAATTAGCGAAGTAAACGAAGCATCATTGTCAATCATCCGTAGCTTTGTTCAATTTTTTTGCTAAGCAAACAATTGCTAAGCAACAATTTAAACATCGTTTAAAAGCGTAAAGAGCGAGTGGATACGCTCCGCAGTCAAGGATCATTACAGTCGCATTTCTACTTTTGATTTTTCCAAAGCACTCGGAGCATCAGCTCGATTGCTCAACGATCTTTAGCTTAATCTGTTTCTATTAAAAAGTCAAAGAAGAACAAAAACAAAAGCCATCAGTTCGGTTACGTAAAACGAATGTTTGCGACCATCGATCCGGAGCCATAAAGTCTGATTACGTAATTAACCAAGCGTCGAATATAATAAGAAGCGCATTGTCGATATGCATACACGTGAGTGTGAGTGTGAGTGGCGGCGGCGGCGGAGCGGCGCGGAGTAGCGGGGCTCGGGGGGTGGCGGTGGTGGTGGTTGATGCACGAGCATAAGGTCGAACTCAGGGGAAATACGATGCGATCGTGCGATGGTTTAGAAAGCCTGTTCAGGTCGCGAGCTAAAGCCATGTGATATAATCTTATAAGGTAGGTTGTTAAGACTCCGGAGGACGGGGATAAGGTGAAGGAGAGAAGTTTCAGGATGGTAAATTTTTGTCGCGGCTAAAGTGCAGGCGATCGGCTCGTGACGTGTGCGATTCGCTGCTCACTCGCCTGGACAAAGAACCCGCGGTAAATCTTGTATTTGCAGTGGGGCTTCGTTAGATCGCCGAGGCTGACTGATGAAAATCAAATGAAAGTATTATGGTACTACGTTCGGGACCTGGTGGAGAGGGAGGGGGGGGCTCGTGATCTTTGTGCATCTCGGTTATATGTGCATGATTCCGCGCTTGAATATTCGGATTATAAACATTACGCGGCTGACGTCCATTGGCGCATTTGTATATTTATTACAACTTTTTTTTTTAAGAAACAATTTTTCAATACATTGGGAATTGATAATTATTTTACGATAATAAATAAGTTTGATAATCGGGTTTTAAGGCTTAATGGCAAATAGCATAATAATAACTTACAAACATTTATTTATTTATTTATTTTTTTTTCTTTATATTTTTTTTCACAATTTAACATGAAATTTTCAATTTGTCACTGCGTAAGTTCTTAAACATATTGAGCGATATAAATTTATAAGAAGTAATATTTTTTGAGCCTATTTTAATATAGAATTGTAAAGTTTTATCTTCCAAATAAAAGAATAACTACTTAAATAATTAGATATTATGCTTTACGAGAAATCAAATTAATTAATTGCTTTTGAATAGAATAAAAAGGAACACGCATAAGTAAAACTTTAGTGCAAATAATAATTACTCCGCATTTTCGGCAACGCGGTATTTATTTAACGAGTGCCTTTATAAAATTTTATTTTTTTGAAAGAGAAATTCTTCGGGACAGAAGAGCTTTTATCTTCAAAGTGCAACCTTTCTTAATATCAAGTTCCAGCAGAAATTAATAAAGTCTTTTATCTCGTTGAAAAGATAAGAATTATAATGTTTAACCTAAGCATATGTTGTGTCGCAGAATATTTATTTTCTGAGAAATTAGTCATTTCGCGCAATTATGAAAAATATAATGTTTTTCCAAAATCTAATTTTACTATAATAATTATAATGTTCTGTTACTAATATTAAACTAGCTAATATATAATATTATCATAAGATTTATTTGGAAATTTTTAATATTTAAAGAATTTTCAATTACTATTGGTTTATATATATATATATAATTGTTTATTATAAATAATTTAATTTATATATATAATATTTAAGTTTATTAATTAATAAATTTTGTTAGTGTTTATTAATTATTAATTATTAAGAAGACAGTATAGAACTTTTAACGATTTTTTCCGTCATTCATTTTTATACTTTTTTTTATTTTTTTATATGAAAACGAAATCATCACTAATTAAACTGTTCAACTAATTCTTTACGACCAATACAGAAACTTCGCATTAGCAATGGAAACGTACCTTCAATTTAGAATCTATTAGTTCGTTAATATCTTTCCTACCTACGTATTAAACTATATATCGAGGTTCGCATAGAAACAATATAGCTTTCACAATTAATAAGAGTTTTATTTAGAATGAGCGTAATCTCAAAAACTAAGTTTTGCGCGCTACTTCAATATTTGCTGGCAGTAATAGCCGATAAAATCTATAATAACCTCGTGGCGGTTAACGCACACGCTAAATTCTTGATGCGAATTGTGTACGTACAGATAAAAAAATAATTATAATTTAAGACGACACTCGCTATATTTATATTCTCGTATGCTTATGCTTAATTTTGCAATAGACGATTCCAGTCTCTAGCGATGGCCAATCTTAAATAATTTATTAGAAGATCGCATTAATTTGCACCGAGATCAATATTATTATTATTTTTTTTGCCTTAAAATATCTTACACCGCAATCAACAGTGCGACATAAAGTGAAGTAGTGTACGTCGCTAGTGTTACCGATAAAAACCGAGCTAACGATATTTATCGCGCGTACCCTATGGTGAAAAATAAAATTAATATTAAAAATCAGGCGTTACGATTAGCCGCGTAGTTATTTTATCACAAGATCCGTGGCTAAAATTCAAAGCTCATTATTCCAGCCGCAGTACAGCAGGGCAATGGGAGGATTGTAATTACGGCGTATCTCACGAGCTTCCCAAACTCTTCTCCGCCGCCGCGGAACTTGAAGGAATAAATAAAGACGTAACGCATCCATCGGAGCGAGGAGGTTCAATATTTCCAACGGTAGTCGCATAATAGCCTCATCGATTGAAAGTATAAATAGGAAAATGACAATTTAATTCGCAGCCACGGCTTTCAATGCAGCCAACTATTACGGCAAATATATATATATAAAATGCAAAGCATGAAGCGCCACTATAGTAGCAAATGTGTCGAATAAGCGATGCTGAAAAGAGAGAGGATTTTCCCTTGTCGGGAGGCGCACGTCACCGCATTCGAAAGTCGGATTCTTCCCGATAATAATCGACGAGTCGAAGGCCCCTTTGAGCTTGAAAAATGGCCGGGAGCCTGGACTACATACCTAACGACTGATACCCGTCGGCCGTCGCCGCCGCCGCCGCGGCGCATAAACATCGATTCGTAATTCCTTTTAAACGCGTGAAATATAGCGTCGAGCCAACGCCGAGCGGGGCGTTGCAGAAATCTACGTTCGCGGATAATTTGGATAGAGCTCGCGCGGCCAGGACTACGCCGTTATCCTTCGAGTGCCGCTCGATTAGCTCGAAGCGGCTTTTCACCTCCGGAGTTTTCCGGCTTCTCTCCCGGGCGCTCGCCGACTCGAGAGCCCGTTTTATAAGGTCAGAGGATACTTTCTACGTGAAACTCTTAGGCAAATCGGGCTTCCTGGAAGATCGATTTTCTATTTTACAACAACTTTGACAAAAATATTGTCCCCATCGCCGTGGCTGGAAATTAATCATTGGACAAGTTATATCTGCGCGCGCCCAGTCGACACGTCGACATCGTTGCTTTCTAATTAAGCGAGCTTTGTCTTTCGATTTGGTTACGGGTTCCCTCCTTTATTCGTAAAAATCTACTACTTACGTGACATTAGCCTAGGAATGGCCTGGCAAAACTTTATTTAATACATAATAACAAGAAAGCCCATTTTGTTCGTTTTTGATCTGGGTAAAATTAAATTAACTCTTGGGTCGCAGTGACAACAAAAGTGTCAACGCTAAATTAATTTTGTCCTTTATAAAGAAGAATTATTAAAATTTTAAAATTGCCCTCTTTCTCCTATGTTAATAAATTTTATCAAGTCAACAATTATGTAAAAAATGAAGGATAGATTATAATTTTTTGGCGCGTGCAGTAAATCCGTATTATATTCGAATGCCACGAGAATTCGTAAGAAGGAAGCAGGCCGGTATGTATTGCGAGGATATTTTAATTTGTTTTTTTTTTTGTTTTTGCTTACAAATACGTTTGCCGAGTACAGAACTGCATTTTAAAACGGATTGTTTCAAATAGGCGTGAAAATCCTTTTGTCCCGCAAGATCGGTACATCGTCGCTCGCGGCTTCGATTAGCCCCAGCATTGCTTACGAGTAATAATATTAGGCGCGAGCATCTGCAAGTACAGGAATGCAGGGGTGGAGAAGCCGCTAATTTAAAAGCCCGATTTTATCACGCGCGTAGTGCGAATTTTGAAATACTCCAGGCTTTGTAAAAAGCCCTTCCCACGTCCCTCGGCTCGGCTCGGAAAAGCTGCGGGTGAATTCCGTGTTTGGTGTAAATAAAAGGAATCGGCCCCTACGCCCGCCTCGGACGCGTTATCGCCCTGGACGGCTCGGAGGGGCTCGATAAAAAAAAAAAAAAGGCCTCGCCAAGCTCCGCTCGAACAATTGCCCGGCCGAGTTTAACGGGGACCTCGAGACTCCGATGGGCGAGGACTTGGTCGGGCGCCTGTAATCGGCGGATCGCGCGGCACTTTGGCCCGGCCTCGAGCCGCCCGATACCTTTTGCCTCCCGACCGCACTGTTTTGCTAGTTAGCGCCTCCCGCGCGTTCGCTGCGCAGCGGTACCCCCGACCCCGACCCCTTGACCCCCGGCGGCGCCAACGGCCCAGCCTCCTTTTATTTTCCAACGAGGGCCGCTTCCTTTTTCCGACCGCGCTTGTTACGACCGACGCTAATTAGATTTCCACCGCGATGAATGCCTCTCGTGGCTTTTACCCGCTGCTCCGCGGGTGGTTCGGCTGAAGAGGGGGGGAGGGGAGGGAGTGGTTAGGGGAGGCGAGGATAGAGGAGGGGCGGAGAGGAGCAAAATTACGAGGGTCAGAGGAGCACGACCTAGAAAAATAAGAGAGAATCTATGCTCTCTCTCTCTCTGTCTCTCTCTCTCTCTCTCCCTCTCTCTCTCTCTCTGTCTCTCTCTTTATCTCGCCTCGCCCCCCCCGCGAACTCGCATATGTGCGTGCACGCGAGCCAACAAACCTGAGAGCCGAGAATCTAATGCATTGGCAATAATCGACAATAATATGCCGTTTCATCGGCAAGGCGCCTATTAATTATTATCTGACGGACACCTCGAATGTTAAGCAAAACAATCAAAAGATTATAACGAACAATTGCTGAACTTTATTTCTGAACAATATATTAAACAATGTACGACTCGATGCTGTTAATAACGAGAATCAACCGATCTTAATGTATACATGTATGCCAGTATGACAAAACGTATTAAAAGTATTAATAATATGATTGATAATAATTGCCATTCGGAATAAGATAAATGAGTCCTTTCTGCGTCGTTCGATAAGACTGGGATTCTCGATTAAACAGATTTTTATTACACCCTATAATTACATTTAGGAATTAGTTGCAAAAGGATATAAGATTATGAAATGTTTACTTTCCATGTGCAGCTTTATTTGTCGCAAAATAAATTATTAAGGAGCGATATTATAGGAAGGGTAACATTTTCCATGGACTAAAGCAAAGGGAATTTTCAATGTCTAGTCCTTTTGTTTACATCTTACGTTATTTTATTTATACGTCATTAATTTAAACGTAAATGTAAATATATGTATATACAATTTTTGATTCTTTATCTTTCAAAATTAAACGAAACTTCGTTCGGATTATAACCAAAGTCTTTGAGTAAAATTGAAATTTTTTAATATAATTTGCTAAAAAATTATCGTTCAAAGACTAACCTTTGTTAAAAAGAAAAAATGTTCAAAAATTAAGGCCTTTATAAAAATGGTGGCAAATATTTAATATTGCGCATTTTTACAATGCCGTTATAATTTTTCAACGGATAAAATTTATACAATTAAATTACTTACCGGTAAGCGAGCACTTTGAATTCATAAACTGCAAATGAAAATCATTGAATTATTTACCAATTAAAACAATTTTTAAATCTGTAATATGTTCTCATTGCATTAAATGGTCTTTCTTCATTAATAATAATGGGAATACGCGAGAGAATGAAAAGTTACACAAATGATAAGTAATAGAATAAAAAACCGCAATGCGAGAAGGTAATTTTATAATTTATAATTTATAATAATTATATATATTAATAACTTCTTAAGGTCTACGAAATATATATATATTTTTTTTATTACATTGTAATCTGCACATAAGTGTATTTAATATTCAGTATAACTTTACGCAAAGTATTTAAATTAAAAGTTAAAATCTCAACGCGATTCTTAACGCAAAGAATTCAACGCGTTCGGTCGCGTTCGTGCATTCCCTTTTTTTTCACATTGCCTGTCACCTCGCAGCTGCTTTCTCTCCTAGTAATCGAGGGAGGATTTGAAAAAAAAGGCGAAAAAGAAAGCTAATAGCTCATTCGTACCGTTAAATAACACTGAATTACTAATTCTAACGCGAATGCGATTCAGCGAGTATGCAAATATTGGTATAATGCAGCTTTTCAAAAACACCGGGCGAAAGCAGAGACGTTAACGAATATCTCGTCGTGTACTTGACAAGCCGCATTATTGGATGAGCCACTTATGAATTATGATTCGGCGAATTATCTCTACAGTACTTTGCGCTGTTATTCAAGTACAAATTAGTGCCGCTGATGAAGGTGTCTTAATAAAAGGGGTAGGGACGAGGTTGGCGGAGACGGAGGGGAGGCCGGAAAAAACGATAAAATATCAAAAACCTAATGTCCCGCTGTGCTTTGCCTTTGCGCGAAAACGTTCGATAATTTTTTGTTAATTTGCCCAATCGCACGATCGCCACTGTCGCAACGAAGAAGAAGGATAAATAACAAAGGTAAAATGTGTCCGAGGATAGCCGAGGCTTATACGGATATGAGTATGTCCACTAGGCGAATGTGCATTATAGGTAAGGGAAATAAAATCGAAAGGGAAAGTTCTAGTCGTCGGCCGCGGTAAGCGAAGCCGTTGGAATAAAAAATTGATCGATAATTCATAAAAGACATTAGGTAGTTCAGGGGGGGGAAGCAACAAATGATCAACGTATACCGACGGCTCTGAGTAATGTTACTATAAAAGAAGATAAGACCGAGCAGCGAATACCGTAAAGTAGTAAAAGCGAGGCAAAGGAAACAATTCAAAGCGCAAAAGTATCATCGAGCGGAGAGATCGCCGGTTAAATAAGTTTCGCATTTCATGACCGCGATAATGCGATTATTATTTGTACCGAAGCGAGCTCGTCTAAAATTCTTCAATCTGATTGGCGGTAGGTGAAATCCGGCTCCCTTCGTCAAGCCATTGGCCGCCAATGTGTAAAATCGGGCCAAGAGTAGGTGATAATTCTAATTAAACTATATGCCAGTCTACGCGTCAACTATCGTCCGATGTTTATGACACTCTTAGGAAAACGGGGACCTACCCGTCGACTCTTAATAGACTTGAGTGAACAATTTCATAAGTGCAATCAGTTTAATCACGTCGCTTAATTTTTACCCTCCATTTGCCAAAGTGTTTGCAGGGAGATGATATTTTGAAACTAAATATATAATAATGCGTATATATATATATATATATATATAAAATAATTCTTATTGAGATATATAAATAAAACAATGATACAAATGCACAATGATAAAAACGATTAGCTCGGCTTACAAATATTATCGCTACATTATTTATGAAAAAAAACTCTTCATTATTTTATAGCGAAGCGGAATACTTTAATTTAAAATTCCATGTATTTTAAGCATTTTAATTTATAGCTTCTAATTTTTCGTACGATAGACTTATCGTATTTACATGATAGGCTATTGATGTTGTAAAGAATGACCTTTTGTTGTGAAAAAATCTAATAACGTTTCTAAAATAGGTAATGCACAAGGGTAACAAAGAATGTAAGAATCACATTTAACAATTATGTACATGAAAGAAAAATAAAGAGGGTTTAATTTACATATCTTAAATTATGATCAACTTTTCCTTTTTTTTATTAATATATATATCATACACGTACTACATTTACAATGCTCTCTCTTCCACCCCCCTCCCCAACCCCTCGGCTACGCACCTACCCGCTGTTTATCTGAATTGCGAAAAAGCTTTTCAGGGCGTAGAAATTATATTTTTCGATATTCCTCCTCTCTTGTTCATTCTGCCTTTTCCCTCCCGCATCCTCTTTCCCTCTCTTTCCATTTAGCCTCGCAACCTTTTTTCTTTTTTCCTTTTACATTTCGAAATTTTCATTTCATTTCTTTGTCTTTCTGCTTCGGTCTTCTTGTTCATTTTCTTGAAAGAAAAAGCAATTTGCCCACGCCTTGGTTATTGAATCTCGATAACAAATAACTGAACTGCATGAGACAGACTTAATAAAGAGATTTGACGTGATGGACGTAATTTCTAAGAGAACTATTTTTGTTTTCTATTACCATCATTTCCAATAAATAATCCAAGAACTCTCGAGACTCCTTCGTAAAATTAAGATCTCCGTTATTATAATGTGTGTTTCGGTTATAAAACATCCATATATATATATCTATAAATATATATTGATAGAGTTCTATATGTATGTATCCATGTTTATGTTTATGTATATATATATACGTATATATATATATATATATATATATATACATCTGCATCTCTAGTATTGTGTAAAATTAATTCGTTAAACTAATTGACTAGTATTAATACGTTAACTAATAAACTGAGAATTTGATCAAAGCTACTATATTAATTTAACTACTTAGAGCTTCTAGCCAAATATATATTCCATGGAAACAGATTTCTGAAGTTAGAATTAATTAATTAATCGATGACAAATGTAAATAACATACAATTGAATGGAAATATGAATTTTTACATGTTATTAAAATTAACGTTTTTTATAATTTAATTAACTATACGCTGTATGGAAGTATTCAAAAGCACAATTTATTTGATATAGCTAGGAAAAATATAATTATAGTAATGAGCATCGTTTTTTTTTTAAGAAATTATTTTAATATGAATAATAAAAATTTACGTTTGCATTAAATTGCAGTTTAAGAGTTTAGAATTTTCAAGACTAGCAAATTATTTAGAAAAGGTCATGAGAATTCTACGCGTCAGAATCAAGTATTCCTTTTGGTTTGTACGTAAACTTAGCATGGTACAAAATTTAATTCAAAAATAGTGGAGAAAGACAAGACGTAGAGAGAGAAAGAGAGAGAGAGAGAGAGAGAGCTTAAGAACGTGAATGTAACCTTAATCTCATTACATCGCTGTGAATCATCAGAGCGAAAAAAAACGAAACTCCGCACGTTTTAAGGGTCGAATATGAGGCGGGCGCGGAGGCGACGGAGGAGGAGGAGGAGTAGGAGGAAGAGGAAGAGCGAACGGGAGACATCGCGATACCGAAGGTGGAACGAGCAAGACATTTTAGTGTTGAATTCATAGCGGTATATGGAATCCAGCGGGGAAACGGCTCAGTCCGATCCGGCTTTAACGTCGCTCGAAAATTCTCGACGTAAAAATGGGAAAGGCGCGGCAGTGGCTTTTTCACCCTGAGCGTCAGGCAGGTCCAATCTTCTCTCGTTTCCTTTAACTTATTTCCGTGTCTCTGGGCACGCGCGCGCGCGCGCGGAGTGCGACGAAGGGAGGCAGAGACTTTCCGGTCAGACACAGAGACTTACGATGACGACGTCGAGCGAACTCTTCCCGACACCCCCCCCGCCCGCGCGAGTTCCGCCCCGGCCCCGCGCCGACGCGCAACTCGCTCCCTGGTCCCGATGTTGCCCTACGTGCTCTAGTTTTGGCAGGTGTGTGTGTGTGTGTGCGTGCGTGCGTGCGTGTGTATGCGCGAGCTCTTAAGAGGCCTGCGACGCTACGCGGCACAATTCGATTTCGATTTTTATCTTTACGTCCCTTATCGTGGGGGAATGCGAAAGTTTTTTTCGTCACTACAACTAAACATGACATTTTTGCACTTCTCCGGAGTAACGTAACTCGGCGATGCGTCACGCGTCTTCCTTCGTTCTATTTTCCTTTACTCTCTCTCTCTCTCTCTCTCTCTCTTTTGTTTTCTTTTCTTTCCGTTCTTTCTTTTTTTTTTTTTTGTTTTTTTTTCTTTTTCCGTTTTCTTATCGACCCATTGACATATCGAATACCGCGCATTACCTGAGTACCGAATGACTGAATGTTTGCTTCGCGTTACATCGAAACTGCAATGCAGTACCCGAGCGAAATGATAATATTCCACGTCGAATCTTGTAGTGCGTTTTAAAAAGGAAGCCTATTCGCCTAATTTTATCCTCTATCAAGACCGACTTTTTAAATATTATTTTCAACCTTTAGCCATTATACTGATTTTATTGATTTTACATTCTGCTTTCATAACTAAAAGAGATTTCACATTCAGTCGTGAAATAATAGAAATTCTTATTTTTATAATTCAAGTGTTTGCTCATATGAGTTTTAAAGCGCTTTTAAATATTGAAAAAAATATTTTTAAAAACTCATTTTTCGTCTATTTTTTTTTTCTTCGACCATTATTATTCAACCTAACTGGACGCTCAAAGTTTAGTTATTGCAAATTTGAAAGCATAGCCGGACAGAAGGAAAATACTTTTAATGCCCATTTAATAAAATAATTATATTACGCGTATACATTTTAGAAAGTTAAAGTGATAATCAATTAGTTAAAGCAGTAAACAGAACACTTAAATTAATTTTGGAAACAAGTCGCGATAATGCGATCGTCGTTCTTTTCAAAGTACTTAAATTTAATTATATGTGTATATACGAGCTCGCGCAAATGTGCGCGTACGTGTGAGCTCACGCACTTGTATAAGTTCATCACATTATTAGCTCCTATATTAAAATACTAAGCTTTTATGAAATGAAATTTTGTACACAGCGTTCGATGTTATTATGATTTTTAATATAAAATTCCTCTAATTCTTTTTTATTTTTTTTTATTTATTTTTTTTTTATATAAATATTATGAAAAAATTTAGGTAAATATAGGGATTTTATCATAGGAACGATGCACTTAAGCGTGTTCTTAAAATAAACGACAATCATATGACATCTTATCATACTAAAATGACTCGTTAAGTTAATTTATCCTTGATTTTTGCTCCACTTCCATCTCTTGATTATTATTATTTAATTTAGGCGGTTGATTTTCCTTATATAAACTTCGGTAACTTCTATTATAATTTTTTTACACTAAACGATTTCGTTTTAATTCGCCATTATAACTTATTTAATAATTCTCGAAACTTCGAGTAACCGTCCTTCCATCAAATATTTCTATACGCGTGCTTATCTAATTTTCTAGATTCCTAACTCTTAGTTTAGCCCATTGTGTCTTCCTCTACCCAAGTTCTCCTTCGCCTCGTTTCGTCAAAAGTACTTTTCCGTTCCTCGCACTTTGGCAACAACTTGATTTTTCCCCGCTCATTCGCTTATCTTGAATATTCCTCGCCGCTTTTTACATACCATTTGGCTTTTTTGTTAGCCGGATAACCTTTTGAACCTTGCCCTTTGATTATTTCTCTTAAAGCCATTACATATTACATTAGCCACTTCTCGCAGCTGATATTGCCTTTCCCGATTATTCCGCAAAGACGCCGGTAAAATTGCACGGAGCCATTTTGGCTTATATTAAGTTTAGAATTTGAAAACAGTTAATTAAATCGAGAAGTTGCAGAAAGAATTCGGTGGCCTCGTCTTAGCTAATTAAAGATGATTTTATTACCGCTGCCGGTATAATTCAAATTTAATAATAAATAATTTTCAGGTGGAATGCTCCCTTATATAAAATAATGCATCGAATCGCATGGAAAGTTTGGCTTTAAGGCAGCGCCGGGAAAAAGCCTTGTTAAAATGATAATTACCCGGGCTTAGAATAAAGACGAAGCCTCATCGATGGGAAGCATCCGAGGCTACTCGAGGATCGCGAGGATCGATCGAGGCAGCAGCAGCATCTAGACGCGCGTCTGGCGCGAGGATTCGGAGAAATTTTAATACGACCCGCGCAGCTGTCCATGAATGCAAAAGAGCAGAGGCGCGCACTGGCTGTTGTCGAAAAAACAATGTTATACATGGTAATTTGAGGAAAAATCTCGAGAGTCACGGGTAAAAGCAGCCCGGAGCGGCGGCAGCGGCTCTCGCCCGAATCGCCGGCCTATGCTAATGCGGTAGTCTCGCGTTATCACCCCCGGCCGTCCCGGCCACCCCCAGGCGCAAAAGTGCCTCCTTTCGCGCGCGAATGCATCATTACACCCCCGCGAGCCTCCCGAGTGGCTCGAGCCCATTACAGCGCCCGAGTCACTTTCGCTCTTTTCTCCCGGCCGCTTTTTCCCCCTCTCGCCCGCCCCCCGAAAGAGCAACAAAAGCTCGAGGGACTCTCCTCCCTTTTAATCAGATCCACCATCCGATGCATGAGCTCGGTACCGGCCCACCCCCCCCCTCCCGCCCTCGGCATCCCCCGATTTCGCTGGTGCCACCGTCGCTCCGTCGCCTCGGCGGAGCCAATCACGGGCTGGAGGGCCGACGGCGAGACCCGCGAACGCCTCCGGACGGATCGAATGAGCCGGCGGAGGAAGCGCGGCCTACCCCGCGACGCACCGATTCCCTTTGCGCCAGCCGCGACTGGCGGCGCGACTCTGCTCTCTCGCTTCGAGAATTCGTGCCTTCGCTCTGCCCCCCCCCTCCACTCCCTCGAGCTCGCTCTCGGCTCCATCCGCGCACCCGGATACCCTCCCCCGCCGCACCCGCGCCGCTGCTTCGGTACTTGTTCAAGGCACGCGTAGCTTTGCACTTGACGCCGAGACGAGGAAACGAGTCTTGCTGTTGCATCCAGAGAGTAACAGGGACTCGGGAAAAGCCAGTGGCCTCGTTAATTTTACATGCGTTGCTACCCCCAATGGAACGCAGCCTACATATTAAAAAGATCGGTGATTCGCGCCCTCCCCCCCCTCCCCCTTTCGCCTTCTCCTCCGCATACTTCCATCGTTTTCCAAAGTCGCGCCAGCGCCTCCAAAATTTCACTGCGAAAAGTCGCAGATGTATTCCGAGGCGCGAAGGGAATAGAGGAAAATTCGATATAGCTCATTTCGTATCGAATCTGAAAATTAAATTTAAACAACCCACATCGGATTACACGGTGAAAGCTCGAACAGAAAAATGAAAATGGCGTTGAGGGAGGCGCACGGCTTTCTTTGTATCATTCGCATCGAATATGGCCTCAAACCATGCATTAGTTATTATTATAAAAAAAAAAAAACAAAATCAAAAACAAAAAAAAATGCCAATCTACAATTTCATCTTTATACGAATACGGAATATAAAATGAAATTTTGATAACCAATGAAAAATATATATAAATAACATATTGTGCCTCCCTTGTTATATAGGCATTCCTCTTTCTTATTTAATACGAATAATATTCTTAAAACTAATTGCAAAACTTATCTTCTTCTAAAATTGATTATTAATTTATTGCCAGATTTTTAAATTCAAAAGTGTTTATTCCAAAGCAAGCTAAACTCAAAACATCCAAACTTATTTATAATTTCTTTCGATTTAAACGAAAATGCGTACATTCGACTTTCTACGAAATTTTATCCAAAAAAGGTATTGCATGCAATTTTCATTAAACGTTGAAATTATTAGACAACTTCGCAAGAAGAGAATTACATTTTAAGGCTGTATTTTGTATGAGAAATAATTCAGCATTTTCTTACTTACGTATAACATTCTTTCGTTGTTTACACAGCTTCAGAATTGAATGTTAATTTAATAACATCTGTGTGAATCCACTAGCATAAACTTAGATGAAACTACAGAGTGAGCAGAATAATTAATTTTAGAATACTAAAATGAACGTAACGATGCAGAAGCTTATAACTCCATCTTATTACACATGATTTTTATTATGAACATTTATTTTCTTTATATATATACACATATATATATATATACGTATTTTTAACTAATTATGTGTACCAAGTGTTCGCAGTTGAGAATAAATAATTTAATATATTGATAATTGTACAAAAAATATAGCTATAACATTTCATTTCCAAGCGTAGAAAAAATACTTAACGTTCATTATTAACAAAAACTGTACTTATCAAAATTTTATTTTTCAAATTATATTTAATTGGCTAAAGAAACTATCGTATTGTTACACTAGATGAATATTTCATTATGGAAAAAAAGATTGCATCATTTTAAGAAAAAAATCTATGTAAAGTATCGAAAATATATGGAATTTCGGAAAATATATACATATATATATATCGTAATTTCGCTTTCTAATTTTAAAATAAACTATTTGAATTCACTCAACAATATGACATTCCGCTATTCAATTAAGCATGTAGTTATTTAAAAAGGAATTTTTCAGTATAAGTATACCACTTTCTTCGGAATTGAAAATCTAGTCAACTGAGATTAAATTACTTCGGCAGTGGATTTTAAAAAGAATGTGTAATTCCAAGCTTTTGCCTTTTTATTTTAAAATCAAGTGAACTACGTATGTATATATATATATATATTTAATTGTAAAGTTTCGGTGAAACATTGTAAACTTATCTATTAAACTTAATTAGTTTTATTATTTAATCCAATTAGAACTGGTAAATATTCATAATATTTCTAATTATGTGAGGTATAACTCTCGAGTATTGTGTCTTTAACATTATAAATATTTATATGTCATAATTCCTTTTAAATTAAATTTCCTTATATACCTGCTTAGTTAATAAGTTACGTTGGTTCGAGAAAGGAAAAAAAAGGAACTTAATTGCCAAGAGATGTCACAATTTAATCATCCCGCAGTTCATAATCACTTTTCATTTGAAATTTATTAAGAATACTACAGAGACTTTCACAAATGAAAGTAAAACTTTAGATAATCCGATGTACCTTCATGAACTGCAGCTCTAGTGGGGACAGTTGAGAATACACGAGTGTATTAAATAGTAAAAATAGTACGCGCTGAGAAAGCCGATATTATATAAAATTTAGCCGTTATACGGATATGTATATTGCTCGGATGGTCTTTCGGAAAAAACAAAGGAATGTTGAATAAGGGGAGAAGGGGGGCTGGTTGCGACTAAAGAACAAAAGTGCAAAGAGTTGTAAAATGAGCTGGAGCAGATGACTTTACAAATTATAATAAGGAGAAGAAGAAGCAGAAGAATGAAAGAAACGGAGATATGGGACGAGAGACGGGGAAATTGGTAGAACGAGTGAAGAAGTTCGGGTTTTTCAGCTCATTGCCATACGACGCCTTTAAATGCTCGGATTAACGTTTAATGTAACGGAAACATGGATAGAATTAGTTGACAAGACTAGCGAAAGGAATTTGCTTCCTTGAGATAATTTTTATAATGATCGGCAAAGTTTATTTACTCGTTAATTAAATTTAATTGGAAATATTTTATAAACATTTTTCCTATTAAAATTTGATATTTACGGATAAATTATTTACTTTCTAAAAAACAGTACTAAAAATTTTTTTATTAAAATTTAACTAAAAATTACTCGACGTGTGTTTTGCCTTTCAAATTTAGCAAAAGATTTAATTTCAACAAAATTTGATTTGATTAAAATAAAGCACATTTATTCTGAATGTTATATATTCGTAGTGCCAGATAATAAAATAGCCGTTATGATCAATATTATTTACGCAATATTTGAATATTCGTTAAAAAGAAAACTAATCAACGTTCAATTTTTTTTAAATGTTAAATTTATCGGGTAAATAGGGAAGAAGAATAATTTCGTATGCCATTTTTATCGTAGTAATAAATAAATAAATAATGATAAATTTAATTTGACCAAAATACTTCTATGTATATTCTTGATGTTTGAAAAAATCATTTTTCATTACATCTTCCGCGTATGAAGTATGTGAAATTAGGACATGAAATTGCCCTAAAGAAATTATCAGATATTTAATATATATATCTATTATTACGATAATATATTTTTGAGCTAAGCTGAAAATGATGCTTGTAATTATCATTAAATGATTTTCGCAGTTTGCATGGGTTACGAAGAAAGAACCCCGTTAATACGACAATAAAATTTCACATTAAAATTAGCATGCACAGTACATATAGATATTAGATACGTACATTTAACAAGTCAAGTATGTAAATCATGCGAAATATCAAAGAGCTTGATTGATGAAGGAAATAATTACATCGTTAAACAAAAAAAAAAAAAAAAAAAAATTTGCTTATGCTGCAGCGCGCTATGAAAAAAAGCAAACGCCATAATTACAAAATAAAACAGCAACACTAACTATTTTATTAATACAAATATTTTTTAATTAAAAATCTTAGGCAACAAAATTTATTTCACGTAGAATTTTTTAATTATGTTTGAAATTATAATTTTATTCGTATAAGTTTCGAGAGCAAGTGTCATGAATACGGCATACATAAGAGTGTAATATTTAAAGAATCTGCATAATTAAATAATGTTACACACTTTTCCGGAGTCTTAATTGTATTTTGAATAATTCATTTGAGCTTACATTTTTATAATAATCTTAATTAAAGCATCGAATCGTGCGCTCACATTCGACTCGAACAAGCCATCTTGATTTGTCGCATCGATAAATTCTCGCAATTATACCCGACGCAGAGACATATATAATGTACGCCTGCGTATATTTTGCAAAAATATTCAACGGACGGATGTTTGAAAACTATTTTTACAAGTAGAGAGGCTCTATTAGCAAAAACAAAAGAATAAAGAAATCGATAAATGATTAAAAAGTGAGACGTATCGTTAGCAGTCGTTATAGCAAGGGCCAATAATTAGAAAACAGTGGGCCGAGGCAAATTTGTCGGAAAGCAATCCATAGTCTAGACTCGTCGGAAAAAATCGAGTCCCGCTTCGACTCATTCGGCAAGTGTCGATCCGTTAATTGAAAAAAAAAAAAAAAAAAAAAAAAAACTAAGGGGCGCGAAGCGAAGCCGCAGGGCTTTCCTCGAGAATTCCCAGTTCGGCGTCCTATTACTACTTCTCCACTCGTTAATGCACTTTTGAGCTTCTGCGGCTCGCGGCTCATCCGGAGGACGAGGCGCAACAGAGTCATCCGGAGAGGTGGGGATAAGAGACTTTCGCCTCGCGGTGACTCGCGGCTGTCCTGGAGGGAGACGACGACGACGCACTCTACGGCCCCGAGATCTCGGGGATTAGCTTTAGGAGGACGCCGAGGCCGGCGATAGTCGAGAAAGGATCCGAGAGGCTCGCGATTTTTCAGCGCTTGTCCCGTACGCGTGAATCATCGGGCGTATCGAGCGGGGAAAGGCTTTCGGATTGGGCATTGGCTGGATGCATCGGAGCCCGAGAGGATTCAAACAAAACATCCACGGGACGCGTGGCCTCGCTATTTGCGTATCTAACCTCGAACGTTGGGCGCTTTAGAGCGATCGCCGCACTGCTTCGATCCAATGCTCCGATTTGTTTTTCCACGCGTTAACATTTTTCACCCGAGCATTATCCAGGAGCTACGTGATAATGGTAAAAGTTTGAGATCCGACGCGTACGTCCGTTATTCTCATCGGCGCGGCTTGAAATCATTTTTCATTTTTCAACCTCCCGCGCGATTGGCTAACGCGTAATAATAAAGCTAATTATGTCGCAGCTGCTGCTGTTTACTTTTTGCCGGCGGCTGCGACCCACGACGCTGTACAGCTATTGGCAATTTTATGTTTTTCATCTCAATGAGTGATGCTGTCGGTTCGCTTCGATGTGTGGAATACAGTTTTTTTTTTTTTTTTTAAATTGGTTGTGTTTAAAAAAACATTCAAGTTTTTGTGTTGACGTACTTTTTCCTTAGGACGTTATCGTTGGGTGTGAAATCTCGTTGTAATATAAAAATGAAAGAGATTAACGTAAGTCTTAATAATTAATGATTAATAAAACATGTTAGCTTTGAAAATTAATATTGCGCCAAAATCGTATTAATTCTTATACGGTAATGTAGAAAACATCCAATGGAAAGAGTCATAAATCACAATCGATTTCGAAACGTAAATTTCAAAATAATCTTACGGCCGACTCTTACATCAAAGCAACAAAATTCCAGCCTTAAGATATAGCGTAAAAAGAGTAAAGCCTACAATATTGAAATGAATAAACGTCGCCCTAAAATTTTCACCAATAGCAACTACAGATGCGAATTCCTTTTATCTCACCCTCAAGACTACAACTACAAAAGCTAGAAACCCTCAAAGAAACGAAACCCCTTAAACCACTGAAAGGGTGACGTATTCAACTGTGCCTCTAATATGTCGAGATAAGAAATTAGAACGTTACTATTCATTACTTTTTTCGAGTCGTTCTGTTACGTTCGAAGCATTATGAAAAACTTAATTATCAAAGGTAGATTAAAATTATACTGAACGAGAGAAAGAGCTGGTGGCATTCGTTGATTAGTAAATGTTTAATAATCCATAATCGTAAATATTCGTGTATTACCATCTAAATATTTGCAGGTACGATAAACGAATTTACACTTACATCTAAACAAATCGTATCAAATTCGAAATATTATACGATTACAGATGAATAATTCGATATCAGTACGTTTATATATATATATATATATATATATTTTGCGTGCATGAATTTATTGCCAGTATGTTCAAATCAATCAATTATTACTCACACGTAAATTCACATTATAAAACTGGTAATTTAATAATTTATATCTCTCTAGTTATATATTAGAAGTATCATCAAGTACTAAACATTTTATCGAATTGACAATTTAACGAGAAGGGCTATTTTTCCTTTTGGGATATTTGATTAAAATAATTTCAATTTTTACGAGTTTTGCCGCAAAAATTGCAAAGTAACTTACACTGAACTTGCATCAAATTTTTAGGTTTTTAAAAAAAATGACGCGCTTGCATTTTGAATAATAAAAATTGGAAAAAGCTCATCGACTAAAAGTAAAATAAAAACTTAATGATTAACGAAACTGTAAATTCGCATGGATGTCGAATGAGCGCTTGAAAGTGGAATAAATTTCCGTTTCTTGGTAAAGCTTCAAAGGCCCAGACTTAAACACTTTGTCAAAGCTTATCGGTAATCAACGGCGGGCATTCAATGACGAGTAGATTCTTTAAAAACTCTTGTACGGGAGTAGATTGAGATCGCTACTTATAATGGCAGCTAAGCTGGACACCATAAAATTATTAATCAAGCCGTGAAAAGCCGTCGTTCGAATACTTCGGCAAAGTTTCTTAATAAAAAGTAATACTCGTATATATGTTAATGTCGATTATTTCGTACCAAACAAAAGCGTAACATTATAAGTCGAATAGGTATCAAAGGACGGAAGAATCTTGTGCATTCATACGCCATAATTTCGTTAAAACTCGTTTAGCCATATTTGTTTTATACGTGGCGAGCTTTTTCCCCTCTTTCGAGAACTACTACAGATTGATAAGACAAAGTCCTGCAAGGTTCGAGGAAATAGGGAGATAGAGTGTGTAAGTGTGTGTGCGCGCGCGTGTTTAGCGGGGCGGGGGGTAAGTATGTTTTTACGTTGGTACGAGCGAGCAAGAAGAAGGGAAAGAGCGGAAAGACATTTATTCAGAGCAGAAGCTCGAAAAAAAGATCCTCATTCAATTATCAAGGACAAAGGACGTTGAAAGTTTTCTCTGCCGAGGTCATTAATTTACTAGCCCGCGTAATGCGAAAACTTTTCATTGCAAAACAAGTCTCTCCTTCTCTCGCTCGGGCACCTTCTCACACGCTCCTGGCTTTAACCACCACCCCCTCCCTCTCCCTCTCTCACTCTCTGTCTTCTATTTAAAAAATTAAAATCTCTTTATTTTGCCTAACAAATTGAAACGTAATTAATTTGAATAATGTTTACGATAAATTGGAGCAAGTCGTTGGTTTAGTTGATTTTCACGTTGTTAAGTAATTTACAGCTATATATATATATATATATATATATATATATATTTATATATTAAATATAAATTTGGCCAGATTAATAATTATCATTGAAACGAAAACGTATTAAAATAACGCGTTGGTGGTGGATTTCCTTATTCAGTAGTAGACCTCCGCCTCTAAAGAAAGAAAGATTGTTGATATTTTGTTTGTTAGTGCGAGTAAATAAACGTTCTATTTCTATTTAGTTAGCATTGTTCAAACTACTATCCTCGGTACATTTACATTAAATTTGAAGTTTTCAATGCTGCCGGCTTAATAATTGATCCTATCAGGTAGAATTTTCCATTATTTAACAAATAAGCAATTACGTGTTTAAAATATACGGACTTTTCACAATGTTATATTTAACTATTATATAACTATTTTTATAATAAAAAATATCGAAAAATGATTACATTTTTAACAACACAATTATTAAACATTTTAATTTATTCTGGCTATAGGTGTAAAAAAGTATTGGCCGATAACAAGTGCAAAATTTAGTCAAATTTATGCGTACAGTCCTTTTTAATAGTAAGAAAATTTTTCAAGGGAAACAAAATTACAATACAGAAGAAAGAGTTTCGTTTATAAAGAGTTTTATAAATGCGTATTCCATTACATTATTTACATAACAATCGATAAATATATCGAATTTAAATATTGAACTGTTGTATCCAACCGAACTCAACTACTCGGATTTTATATCGACATTCTTTGCAAATAAAATTCTTTTTAATGTACTTGCCTGAAATTCCATTAAAGAAATTTGTTTAAGCTCATTCGCATATGAATGTACAAATTTTTTTTCGATTCAGTCTAATTTTAATAGAAGTTTGGTTTTTCATCACGCCCAGGGATATTTTACGAATAAGTATTTAAATTCTTAAAATTACAGCAGCCCAGTTTCGATAAATAAGAGCAGTAATATGAGTCGATTGGAATTATTCTGAATCGAAGTTAAGGCCTTTTAATTATCGAGTGAAATTATAGTTGAAATTTAATTGTAAATTTGCCGCAAATTGGTAGGTCCGTAGTATTTCAATAGCGTAAATATTGCTGGTTATGTTTATAAATAATGCAAATACTTGAGTATTCGAAAAGGACGAAAGATTCATAATCCGAGGAAAATTAGGGAGCCCTTACCTTCTAAGGTCGGACCGTTCGCACCGTGAATGAAAAATCGAATGGCCGATTCGCCGACCAACTTGTGCTTCAATCACAATTATCGGCCGGTATATGGGCAGAGCCCGACAGACGCGTGGACGGGCCAAGCTCGCACAGAGCCTGGGCGTGCAGTGACGCGTGGGTGGGCGGAGGAGGAGGAGGCATACCGACAACTGTGGCAATGCCAATCGCGCGAGTCGCGCGACTCACAAAGGCCCGTTATCGAGCCCGCATGCGAGTCGGCTGGGGCTTGACGTTCATAGCAACGTCATCGGCAGTGGAGTAGCCCCAGGCTCGGCGCGGCTTTTTCAGTTCGGCAACGCAAATCTCCCGCCCGCCCCGGTAGTTCCCGTACGAAGATGTCATCGAGCAAGGAATTCACCCTCCTGCCCTCGGCTACTCCAGCGGTTGCATTGTTCGCGTCAGTTTTCACTTCACAGCCGCAGCCATCCCTCTTTTATTCGTAATCTCGAAACAATGCCGCCTCTTACGGGGATAATTATGAAAAGCGAGTGGCCCGATTGGCTCAAAGGCTTTTTCCCGTAGGCAGTAGCGGCGCAACTTTTGCCAAGGAAGGAAAATCGAAACTGAACACGAATCGACGCGGAGACGCGTATGGGGCTTTCGAGGCGGTTAAACCGTTGTTTTTCTTTTTGCCTTATTTCTAACGGCAGGTAGGAAATCGATATGGTGCCCCGTATCAATGCTCAACGATCGGATAAAATTAATTAGCGTATTAAGAGGGATCCTGGAACTAAATACTAATCAGCCGTCTGGGTAAGTATAATGTCGGAAACTTGCAGGGAGCAATTGTTAGATATAATATAAAATTAGAATCGACATTTCGTGAGAAGAGGGATAATGAAAACTTTGCACGGGGAATTCACGTCAGTCAACGGGGCGATACGAGCACCTCCCCAAAGCCCAGAAGCCCCTCGCGAGAAATCCCAAGGACTTAAATAGGCAGTTGGGCGGCCCCCGGGCCGCGAGCGAGAGCCGCAAAATCTCGGGGAAAAGCCAACGATTCGCGCGACGAACCGCGCGGAAGTTATGCCCTCGCCGACTCCCTTTCGCCAGGAGCAATAATTTCGCGAGCTCTTCCTCGGGGCAGGGCCAGCCAGCGCCTCGGAATCCTGCTCCCCTGGCCCGCGCACTAACCTCCCCCCGTCGAGCTACCCGAGGCCGGCTCGTAAACTCACGGGGTAGTTCGTTATCCTGGCTCCGGTAATCACCCCGGATCGACTTAATAACTTCTTAATGCTACTTAAGATTGGACGGAGCTGACGCAGATTTACGACCTTCCATTCTCTCTCTACGCTACTTTTCGCGCTATCCCAGTCGAACGGGACTCGACATATTTGTCGCGGTACGCCACTCTCTACCCTCCCTCGATTATTAAACACTGTACTTGCCAAGTTTTTGAAGAGCCGAACTTAAGCTGCTCCCTCGGAGAAGGAGAAGCAGAATTGCTCTGCTGACACATGCACGCGACCGCACGCGTATGGGTTTATCGTCTGGAGTGACTTGGGCTCCCTCGGCTCGATTCCTTTCCTTTATTTCTAGTAGACCTCCTAGAATTCATAAGCTCTTTTCCTCCGACTAAGTAAAAGCAAATCTTTAAAATCGTTTCCTCACCTCGTCGTATTATCTGCCTGCGTCTATTCCCGCGTCCATAATCCTTAACGTGCATTTGCTCGCGCGTAAATTTCTAAATTTACAAGCACACGCACACACGTGTGTATATATATATATATCTATAAATGCGTAAAGCACATATTTTTTTGGAAATTCGCATCTAATGCCATGGGGTATCGGTCGAAAGATAAACCGTACAAAGCCAATTGTTCCGGGCTACGGTAGTCGCCTATCGCGTGCCCGAGCCATTTCCGATAGAAAATAAAAAATATTTGTTGGAAAAGCATGGGGTTCCGCAATTAAAAGTAGCCGATGTTTGTTCGCTCGGCAACGGATAGCGCGGCTCGATTGATAAAAATTCCAGAGTCCTCGAAGCCGACATTGTTTTCCACCGCAATAGCTTTCGCGATGCGGACTGACTGTGATAACAAGTCAACGATAACGAAAACGATGCATTGACCTCGTTATGGAATCCCAAGTTCACACAAATATAACACAAGTGCCGATGGGCGGAAAACAAAACTTCTCCAATACGATGGAAATGCGCTTTCTTTATCGATCTATGGCCTTCCGTATATTACATATTGAACAGTAGATCGAATATTGCTGAATGCCATTTCAATTTAACAATAACGCAATGTTGACACTGGAATAATGTCTCCGATTCATAATAATGTAAAGCTACATAAATTGCAACTTGGATTCGTGGGTACGTTACCGCAATCGAGTTTTAATGGCTTTTTGATTAATTTAGTAATAATCGATGAACATAGAGATGGTAGCTCGATTTTAAAAATACCCTAATTAACAAAGGCATTATCCCATTAACTTATGCAATAGTTCTATATCGAAATCTTTTGATAAAACTCTCAATGCATGCGTATAGAGTCGCACGAGTGTTTAACTCATATGTGAAATACTTTTATCCTCTTGAAGAAAATCTACCCTAAAAATGTAAATTCGTAATTTCTACGCTTTAGAATCATTTTTTTTATTCTTTTTTTTTTTGCTTTTCTATTGTACTCATTGGGTAAATACAACAGTTTAGGCTGAAATATGTGCACATTTTCTACTTAAAGCTCACTTACCAGACTATAAGTATAATGTTTAGCTCCACGTTCGGAACGTTTTTGAATTTAAAACATTTACGTACATTTCCAGTTTAGTAAAGATAAACCACTATATCTTAAATTGTATTCCAAATTTGACGCCCAGATAATAATTCCAAAAGTAACCCGCAATTTAGTAAATTCTTGTAAATACCTCAAAATTTATATACTTTCTAAATGCGTGCTTTTAAGATATGTTGATGCATTACTAAGTACGATAACTTTATAAAATCTCACCTCCACTCTCAAGCTATTATTCTCATGTTATTAAAGTTTTTTTTTATTAATACTGCATTATCTAAGATAACGTTATAAATAATTAAATGCAGGTGTAATATTATACGTCGCCGTAGAAATAAAAATTATATTTAAAAATTTGTAATATAAACAACTGCGTCATTAAATTAATTGCGTATTTCATTATAATTTCTTATTGTCGTGATCGTTTCCTTGGTTGTCAAGACTGTAAGATCATTTACTTAGTAAATGCTATTACGGTAACTCATTTTTATCAAATATCGCAAAGTGTACTGATAAAGCGAAAATGCTGTGCTAGTCGTAATAAAAAATTAATTATTATTATTTTCCCGTGAAAATACATCTTTTTTAGAACAATTTTTTACAATAAGGAATAAGTATGTAATCATGATATTTATTATGATTTACGGCATTATGCAAAGCTAAGAAAAATTAACTTAGCAATAAAAAATTAATTATTATTTAATATATGTACACGCATATCTATGGCAAAAAAGGAGCTACTTTTTAAATAAAAATAAAAATTTTTAAACAAAAAAAAAAGAAGATTTAACCGTTAAATCGTACGTTTATTCCTAGAAACTAAATAATAAATATCATAAATATAATTTAGCTGAGGCAATAATACATCACTATAAGTATGAAGATAAGGTAAAGCAATTTTTCAAGTAATGATACATGATAAATATAGTATATAAATTGATAAAAAATCTAGGGAAAAAAAGGTTTCACCTCAATGGTAATACATTTACAACATATATCAAAGCCGAACTTCGAATATTTTCTATTCGTTCTTTTCTCCGCCGATGTGAAATCGAGGCACACATTGATTTTCTACCGAAAACTTGATAAGAAGTTAGGGGTAGGAAAAGTGTCTTAGAAAAGATGGAGTACGATAGCGATAGACCGAGAGCGAGAGGCAGATAACGGCAAATCCAGGCCGGAGACGCAAAGACGCCGAGACGATCTCGTACGTACGTAGACGAGGTGAAAGGCTTCCAAAAAGTTACCGGGGAAAAAAGACGAGGACGCGAACGCGAACTCGCGAATCAAAAAGGCGCCCGGAAATGAGGCGAGAGGGGGAGGAGGAGGAGCAGCAGCAGCAGGAGGAAGATTGAGCAGGCAAAGCACGCGAGCTGTTGCGATACTTGTTTTACGGTCGTCCTCTTCTTCTCTTCTAGCTTTAAAAGGACGGCAGAGGGGAAAAATGTCAGCGTTCCGTTGACTTTTTATTTTACCCCTTAGTTGCTTTTTCTTGAATTTTTCCAAAAATTGTTTGCATTGCAGTACGCGTGTTTTTGTTATTTTTTGTCTTTAAATAGCGCTTGAAAGGTCCAACTGATATTTATTGATTTCCTTTATTCGTCCACTTTATCGCTCCACTCTTTTGCAGTCGTTAATAAAATTAAATCCCTTTTTATTAATAAAAATCTTTGCAATTATTTATAAAGCATACGTGTGTGTATTTGTAAAGGGTTTTGATAAACTTTTTGAAATGATAAAGACACCTTCTATTCGTATACTTGATTCAATCAATAATATAAATAATGAAACAAGGTACCGAATACCTGTTTTTTGCTTATTTTTATTCTACGAATATTCCAAGTGATCGCTTAGGTTAAGTTTTATAATTTCAGTGACAGATTTTCCAAAGTATTGCACACAATTTCTTTAATACGGATGAACGAGCTCGAAATACTTGCCCGTATACTAATTAGAACGATTTAAAATATTTTCATCGCGTGTTTTAAGTCATTGATAATTTATCATAAAGAGCTTATACGAGAGGCTTGACAATGTCAAGAGGTGCATAGGAATATTCATAGAGAAAGCTATAAGACGAAACCTCTTTAAATATTAGTCCATCGTATTCTATAATGGAATTAGCGCTTGATTTGAATTTTTTGCAATGCCTTTTTGTCCTCCCTTATTTTGCAGGATTATGCTTCAAGCGTTTGTTTTATCGGGCGCGAGGAAAAGACTCGACAAATTTAATATCGAGCCAAGTTTATGGAGAGGCCGGAGCTACGCGTCCTTCTTAAGAGCCATATCAATTAGGAGAGGGATTAAGGCTAACGCTCCCCCCCCTCCCCACTTTTTAGTCCCGCGGTAATTTATTTCTCCTTTGAAATGGCGATTAATCTTTTTGCGATTTTGTGTGCTCGCGGCGGGGCGAGAGGAGAAGGAATAAGGCGGTTGGCAAGCGCGCCGCTCTGATCGCCTACATTAAGCTCGTTGAATAATATCGATTAGAAATGATGTTCAAACACGCTCGGCCCATAAGGACATCCCGAAACGAGCAATCCATACGCCGACGAGGGCCCCCGCAACGGCTTCGGGTCAATATTCACGCTGATTCTGATTTCCTATCGTCGGGGGAAACAATTTTGACAGGTAAGCAAACACTCTGCATCATCTCCATGAGAATATTTTAATAACTAACAGGCGAACTGCTCGTATTTACCTTTCGGGATTGTAAATATTTTAATGAAAAATTTAAGGAATCGGTAATTAAATCCCTCCCTCCCTCATCGAATTAATACTCGCGGTTAAGCTCGACTTGTGAACTGAATGATAAAACTGGTACAAGTGAAAAATACCGGCTATTCTGTCTTGCGTTAATTTTAACGGGACCATCCCAAAATTTCTTTAATTATCAAAATTTATGGATCGTACAAGATTTATAACTATTAGCTTTATTAGGGCACTTTTTGAAATAGAAACAGCTTTAATCATAGCTTACGAGATATCGATCCTTGATTCGACGCGACATATTACATAGTTATAAACGAAAATTAAACTAAATAAAGTGAGAGGGTACAGACGATGAAATCAATGTCAATACTGTGAGAGCCTCTTGCAGTTTTGAAGTAGATGTAAACACATTTTAGAATAACTAAAATTCGACAAATCTTTATGGATATTGTTGCCGTGTCTGAAAGCTCGGATTTGCGCCCTGCAATTGGTACATTAATTTTCGCATTTGATCGTTGGATTCATTTCGTTCTTTACGCAACGAATGTGCCTAAATCGATTAGTGATTATATTTTACATGCATATATACGCTTTGTAAATTAAATTAATAGTACTTATCTCGATAGCGCGAACAATATATTTATCGAATATAGTTATGTTCGTTGGGCGCATACCTCGACTGAGCCTCACTCGTGCCGCTCTTCTTTTGTTTCTCCTGCTCCATTGCCATATTTTAAATTTTGGACGCGTGTAAATAATGATACGAAAATTCGTTAACAATGGTCGCCCATGATAAATCGCCCATTTGTCCAAGAACAAGCAAATCCTGCAATTGTGAAGAGTTATTTTTTACCCGGTTATTTAAAAATTTAATAGCTTAATTTTCTAACTTTCTCAATGTTAATCGTTCACAATGTTTTTACATACCGTTACTGAAAGTAATTTCAGTTTCTTACCCCCGGCGAAACTATAGTAGCCAAGGGCGCTTTGCCAAGGGAGCAGATGAAATGTAATGCAAATAGTTAAGTGCATGGGAAAGTATCTACTTGAGATAATGTCGAGAAAAATATTATTTTATAAGGTAAAATTTATTTTTCAGCTAATAAGTGAGTCGAGCGTATCTCCAATGCTTATAATTGACGTATAATTAAGTATTATTTTGTTGCACAATCAAAAGGTTGAATTGATGAATATTGTCAATACTGTCCCTCCTTTGATAAATTATTTAAGTTTTGTCATTATATATAGGTGTACATACGTGTGTGTGTGTGTGTAAGTGTGTGCGCGTGAGCGCAAACATTGTTAGTTTTTACCAATATTAATTAAAATTCCGTAACAATTTTTTAGAGGGTAAGTAAGATTATTTCAAGAAATCAATATTATTTGAAATTTCATTATCAATTTGCATATTCAATTACGGGTAAGCCTTCCCTTAAGAAGAATAAATAAAATAAACCATAAGATATTGACAAGAAGTTCCGACTGTCAATATTTTTCGAGAGGAATTAAGATTTTTATGTATATATTCAATATTGAATATATACTTTAAGCTTATATAGAATCATCCGAACTTCAATACATAAAATATATTAAATAACAACTTTGAAAACAAATTTCATTGAATCCATAGCGGCCAATTCTGATTTTTAAATAAAAAAATAACACATTAAGTAGAAGCTCATTACTTAGATCGAATACATTTAACATTGCAAGATTAAAAACTAATCAAATGATTGCAAGACATTTTTCTAGAAACAGCATCAACATTTTCGCTTCGTTGCAGTTACTCTTCTTATAATGACACATATATCTTTTTTTTTATTGGGTATAGAAAAAAAAGATAAAAATAATTATATTCGAAATTGTAACCCAGGAAAACGATGTTAAAGTGCGGCCGCAATGGCGAAGGCCTCTATGATACCGATCTTATCAGAAATTGGAAATTAAATTTACCAGCGAATACTTGTTTTTTGGGCTTACCGAGAAATCGACGAACGTGTAAATTATAAGAAGAAACAGGGAATTGGAAGTAGTTACTACTTCTCCTAGTGTTATCGTGTATAAACGTTCTCATTACTACGGTAATCTCATATCCAACCGATGCCCACGATTTCCTCTCTCTTTCCTAAAAGCTCAAATTCCCGCTGTCCTCAAATTCCATTTTAGTTGATTATTCATCGAGAGAATTACTTTGGTCTTTATCCCTTTATCAAATGCGTCGTGAATAGCTGATTACCGAAATTCTTTCTTTAGATATGAAATTTTTTCCATCTCATCTGTCAAGAGATTTGGAAAATTTTGTAGTACTTAATCGATCTGTTCAGTGTTTCTCGACAGTCGTCGCTCGGATGGGACTATTTTCATATTAGAGAATTGCGGATATCTTAGTTCGGCTTACTTTGGTTTGCAGCTTCCTCCCTTATGTTTGTCCAACTGGAAGTACCGGTAAGATTGGCTATACAATACTTGCTTAAGGCATAAACAATGAACAAATTGTACAGTGCCTTAATTCGGAATGTCGTATTTTATTTTGTAAAGTACTTGCCTAATAATAAGGTAGGTAGCGGTTGTGTATATTTCACTCGCAAAGATGCACTTCATCAATATAGAGATTAAGAATATCGATGCATATAAATTTCATTCAACTGTATTATACCATTTTTACTACGCGTTATAGTATCTTTGCCTAGTTTTTATTTAAAATATCTCACCGTATTTGTTCTGAATTTGCATTTTGATAATGGAATAAATGACGTATTCGACCTCTACTTACATGTTATAGTATTGAATTAGCATTTTGTTTGTCTTTGGCACTGCCATAGAACTCCATTTTGAATAACTAGATATCGCTAGTTTGATGTAAACTAAATGTAAATAGAAGGTACCATTACGTATAATCAAGTGTATTAGATATCTGGTCGGTGAGATTTTAAAGTACAGGATAAAGGATCTCATAGCAAATTCAAATGTATTTTATTTGATAATAATCTCTCTACTGATATTGCATTATTCATTTTTTTAATGCAATTTTAGCTACTTTTTCTGTATTGTTAACGAATATTAAAAAATTATGCTTTTTTTCTTATATTTTTTCATTCATTTTTTCAATAAAATCTAATTATTGAACAACGTATTATAGTTTTTTATATTAAATCTGCATGCATATATATATATATATATGTATATGCATATAATTAAGATATCTTTTTGTAAAATATTGTATATTGATGTACTTAATACTCATATTTTATATAAATGGTAATATATAAATAAAATAATTTAAATTTTGAATATCACTAAAATTATAAAATATATGTAATTTATATTTAATAATATTATTTATTTATATATATAATTAACTGTTGCACATTTAATACATTAAATATGCTTCGAATTTTATTCCAATACGCAGCATGAAACTTATTCTTAATAAGCACTATGATGTTAAAAGTTTAGGAGCATTTTGTTTATTAACAAATCCGCGAATTAATATTCAGCAAAGAAATCCTTGTGCATGGCGGAATTGTAATGTAACAAATTTTTGGTTTCTATCTTCGGGATATTTCAGACATGTATATATTTAGTTGTTATTAAACGAAACAAGTAGCAGTTTCATATTTCTTTCATTCATCCGATACACAATGATACAAACTTTTGGTTAATTAATTTATAATTAAATTTGCAAAAACTTCGTGTCAAATTACGAATTTAACCATATAATACTTAATTAAATATATGAAACCATATTAAATATAATTATGTATGAAGTATATTTTAATAACTTATATCAGAGGTTATAAGCAATGAATTTTATAAGCAAACAATTTCGTAATACAACTTATTATAACAATTAAAATCTGTTTTTTTAATTTTTAAAAAAAGGATTCAGAACTAAATATAAGTAGGATATTTACTCTAATAAAAGTTTCTCTCACTTTCTCTCTTTTTCTCTCATGTTCATAATTATTATATACTGCCTGAATTGAATAATATTAGGCATAAATACTTACCTTCGATAAATAAATCATCTTTTTATAAATAGAAACATAATTATGCTAAAAAACTTTATTTGACAACATCAACAACGTATGGAATTATTTGCTTTAATAATTTAAAGGAGCATCAAATAATGTGACATTAAACATACATCAATTTAAATTAAAAATAATGCCAATGTTGAAAAAAATTATATAAAATATATTTTATAATTAATATTTCCATAAAATTTATGCAAAAGTTTTCCTTCTTGTAATTCAGCTTTAATTTTGGTTTTAATTATTTGTCATATATTTAAATTTCTAGCCTTTAGAACAGAATAATAAACTGAGAAACAGAATACAGATAGAATTCAATAAATTCAATTTCATACTTTAATAAATTTTATTCTTTAAATATCCACCATTTTTAATAACTTATCTTTGAAAAAATGTTAAAAAATTTTACAATTATAAATATACATATTTGTTTATAAATGTGGTATATATTTTAACGATACATTTAAGCTTTCTAGGGTAATTATTATCCCTATCATTTTTTTTCTAACAAAAACTAATGTTTTCCGTTAATTACACTTTAATTAAAAAAATAAAATTTATCAAATACATGATATTGTGGCTACTATTAAATATACAGTAATTAATTATCATTATACAGTATCTAATATACATAAGGTAAACTCTTGTTTAATTTATTAAAAATTTCACTTTTGAAAAATAGCTTACCAAACTTTATTTTAGTATATTTTATAACGAAACTGAGTTACTTCTTCGCCTAAAAAGAAAGAAACAAAATAGTTATAATTTTTATTCTGACAATTCATTCTTATATGAAATTATGTATATTTAATTTATTTACATCTTAAATTAATTATACAATGAATTATTTAATAACATTGTATTTAAAATTACACAGATGCAGAGTATTAATGCTTTATTGTGAACGCAATTTCAATTTTTCGATATATAATTGCTTTACGTATTAGTTTACAGCTTGAAGTTATTACTATGAATTAATAATCGGTCATTGCAGTGTGAAAATTAAAGTTATTTCGTAATACTTTACTGATTAATTATTACACTTTTATATTGAAAAAATGTAAGAATTAGTTTAAATCTGGAAGTATTTTTCTCGTTAGCTCCACTATTTGTTTCATCCAAATTATTTATTACTATTTTGCTTATCTTGTCTTAATAAGATATTCAAATATAATACTTAGAAATAATAATCCATATGTACAATATTGTTTTAAATGTTGGCAATAGCTGTATTTGTTTTAATATTAATAATCAAGCAAGCACTTATTAAAGTTTGTAAGTAAAGTAAAATATACGTTTAATCGCATGTAATTTGCATCACATAACTTGGATTTTAGGCAGAGAAAATTTATCTTCGTTTGAAAAAACTTCCTTTATACCAGTGAAATGAATCGTTTCTGTATTCTAAAAATGCATTCGTCAGTAAAGAAGACATTTTTTGAAATGTACTTTCTCGTAAAATAAGAAAAGCAGAATCTCTTAAAATAAAAAATTAATTTAAAATGCCCTTATACATCATTTTCAGCTCTTGCCTTTAATAAATCTTACTTTATGTTGTTTTCTATTGTATTAAAAAAATTTTTATTCAATCATTAATATCGTATTTAATATATCTTCTTATCGTTAAATGTAAGTTGCGTTGAATCTTTGGTTTTATAAATGTAGTAAAAATATTATATTATATTAAATCACTTCGTCTTAAATAACAAATAAAATGTTTTTAAATAAATTTTCGGTTTAGTGCTCATATGTTTTCCAATTAATTATAATTATTGAAAATTAAAGCGGCGCTTCTTTTGCATATTTCTAAGCAGCATTGTAATTTTACAAATCACGTTACGTCTACTAAAGTGTACCTTCCAATTTATTAGGAATACTAATTTTAAATGCACTGTTCGACAGGCAGTACAAAACGAACTAAAAAAGTACTGACACAATAATCAATTATTAACAATCGGAGGCTGATCGTTCACTCTGGTCTGTATTTAAAAATATCGAGAAAAGTAAGATCTGAAATGCATCGATTGCTGAAAAATACAAAAATGCTCGTTGAAACTCTAATTTCAAGGCGCACTGCAGCGATACTGAACACATGACAAATATTCGTGCCGGGAAAATATATATTTATCAAGCGAATAAATTTTGAATTTCATTATTATTATATTCGGCAGAACCGTTCCTTTTGAATATCTCGAGTGCTCCGAATGCGGAATCGATCGACCAGTCGGTTATTAATTTTTTTGCTCCCTTTGTTCGCCATTCGCGAGCTTTAGGAAAGGACGACCAGAGCCATTACGAAAGTGCGTGGTTGCGCGTGTCTTGCGCGTCCCCAGGTAGAAGGTAAGGGCGTGGAAGACATTCGAGCCTTAGGGAAAAATGCTCCCGCTCATTTTTATGGATGGTTTTATCCTGAGTTAGTTTGTATTTAAACGGTAACGATACGAATCCTAATGCTCAATGAGACATTGCGTAAGCAGGAAGGAGTGGTCGAGAGCAAGGGACCGCGGCTGGGATCGATTGATTTAGAGCCGAGGCGAGGCGAGGGTCCAGAGGCTCGGGTCTTGGACCGGAGGAGTAGAGGACTCGCAAGGGAGCGGAGCTCGGGCGAGGGAAGTCAAGGCCCCGGCGCCGGCGAGCGGCTGAGGTGGAGGGCGGGCCCGCGGTACTCGGGCTTCCGGGGCTGGAGAGCGAAGAGCTCGCGCTGGAGGCTGCAGGGTATCTCGAGGCCGAAGGCCTGCCGGTCGAAGCGGAGTCTGCGCTTGATCTCCCGCAGGCAGAGGTCGCGCAGCGAGTAGAGGGGCAGGGTGATGTAGACCGGGATGCGCTGGAGCCGGGCCGGGAGCTCCCGCATCTCCCGGTAGTTGGCGAACCACGGCTCCGGGAAGAAGACCTCCTCGCCGTTCCCTGGAAATCTGAGACGTTCGTCGCTTAGTTTATTGGCCTCGGGGACTGGCCGCGGGCGCCGAGCTCGGTCTCTAACTCGATCTCGAGCTTACTCCAGCAATTGATGCCGGCTTGGCTCCATCGGTCGACAGGCCAAACTCGGACCTCGAGTCCCGGTTCCGGGACTCCTATCGATCGCTCCCTTTTCCCCGATAACTCCTTTCGTCGGAGCCACATTTTTGCAATGAGATACCGAACGGAAAATACGCTTTAATCGGTCGTACGTTTGCACTCGAGTACCGGGGCACAAAAAACTTGCAATTTATTCGGCACCCGATCTTTCCCATTGAGAATCCTTAAGTTACGACTCTTATTACTCTTACACTTCTTATCGGTGGAGCATTTTTTACATCGCTTCCTCGAAAAATCATTTTCAACAGCTTACTAAACGGGAATTACGTTCTTTGCGTATATAATACCTTGAAAATTTTATTCAACAAATCGAGTCTATGACAATCTAAAATAATTTTTCAAAAAAAAAAAAAAAAACAAATTAATAATAAAATCATATAAAGAAATAAAAATCAATGAAATTACATTGACTTGTTGAATAATATCTTACTAGTATTGGAGCTTACGATCTGTACGTATTTTTAGAATTATCGAGACTAAATATTTTATTCATTTATGTTAATATTTTATTATTAAAATGAAACGAAGTACACAATTTGAACGATAATGTATGAAAATATATGTTTCTGACAAACTTTCTCTATTTATTGCATAAAATCATCGAGAAGGAGATATTTTTAAAATTAATATATATATATATTAACAATAATATCTCGTGTGAAATTATTTACAATTACGGTTTAATAATTTTACGCTTTAAGCGTAATTGTCATTACACAATCGCTCATATTAATGGAATCTATTGCCTAACATACAATAACAATGTTATGCGTTGCTCCATAAGAAAAATTCTTCTTCGTCAAGTCAAAAAGTACAATATCAAGGCAAAATTAAGAAAAACGAGTTGGAATTTTTTTTACAAAAGTAGCTTATTTATTATTACCAAAGAAATCTTCCTCGCGATGGGAAAATTTCGTCGAGGAATCCCTCGATTAGAAGTCTTATCTCAAGGAAAAATGAGCGTTCGAACGCTGTCGTTATATGTTGTAGGAAGGTATACAAAGAAAAAAGAATTAAACTCGTTAAGTGTACATTAATTTGAGCTTAGCGTGGCATTAGGAGCCGAAAGTAAACAAGTAACGCTGGTTAATAAGGTTATCTATGAAAATCGTCGGTCGAAACGAAGGCGGTGAGTAATCACAGGTAAATTTATCACGCCGGCAAATGAAATTGTAAGCTTCGGGTACGAGTGGTACGCGATCGCGGAGGGGTCAGAAAACCAAAGTAGTCAAGAGACGAAATCGAGGTGCTTTGTTTAAGAGTATTCACCTGTCCTTGGTCTCCTCCTCAACGAAAATCCAAGGATGCGTGACGAAGGTATTAATCTCGACGCGATCGCGGCAGCCGAGGATCCTGTAGCAGACCTTCTTGCCCTGGTAGTCGATCCAGTAAACGCCTACGTTGTGCCGCGTGGTGTTGATGAAGGTGACGTAGGAGCTGTGACGATTGTGAATCGACCTGAGCGCCGGTGAGGGTTGCTCGACGTCCTCCTGCTGCTCCATATCCTCACTGACATCGAATATTAATCTCCTGCCGGCCTCGAGCCCGCGCCCACAAGCCCCCAATTGCTCGCTCGCTCGCTCGCTCTCCCGCTGGACCCTTGCCCGGAGAATGGAGCCGAGCCTCGGCCGCAGCCTCTCGCTCTCTTTGGCCAACTGAGCAGAGCTCCAACTCGCGATCTCGATTGACTTTGGTCAACGCGATGTCCCGCGGCGAGTCCACTTTGCTCATCGGTCACGAACTTACTAAAATCAAAAGAAAACTTACGAATAATTGATCCCAGTGCTCGTAGATTAGCCTCGACCCTCGGCGCTTATTGCCTTAGCTTACTTGTCTCGTTGCAATCCTTGCTTTTAATATCTCGGGCCGAACCGTCCCGAGGAAGATCCCCGTGGATAATATTCCTCGGCTGATGCACTTGCGGGGATATTAAAATTTTTCGGAACACGTGCAATTCTTTGATATTAATAACGGCGAAATTGTTAGTATTCGAAATGAGAGGTCGGATTAATATTTGCTTATTTGTGCTCGGCGTAGAAAAGAAACATTTTAATAATACGAACTTCTAGACGTTCGGCAGGTTCACCTCCAACGAGATACGCACATTTCGTGGAGAAGCCCCGATAAATTTCAATATTTAATGAAAACAGTCCTCCGGATGATATACCTTCATTTCGTTAATGCTCTTGTTGTTTGTTTTTTTTTTTTTTAATTTAACAACATAATTTTAAAAAAACTTGAGAAATTGGTGCGTCGCTATGCGTTATATTACAAGAAATTCTCAACGCTGCAACGAGAATTCTGTAGCAATTTTCACAATACTTATTTCATTGATCGCTCATGTAAAAATCTTTTACCTTTCAATGTTGATGTAGAACTAAGGAATCCCATCGATAAATTCAAATACGGTAATAATTATCTACGGAAAATTGTCCAATCCTTACGCATTAAATACAAGAATAAATTATAAATATTCTATTTACCTATTCTATTCATACGAAAAATAAATTGTATTTCCTGCAATATATTACGATATTTTGAAATTTTTATTTCTGTCTTGTATTTAGGTAGTATTTCTTCTTTTTCGTAAGAATTAGTAAAATCCGTATAATATATATACTGTGATAATGATTTTTATACTACACGTTTATTAGTTTAGTCATTAAGTATAATATTAAGTTAAATCTATATTTACTAATTGATATCTACGTCAGAAGTTTAAATTACCAACCATTGGATTACAACATTTCGAATGAAAAATACTCGATAAAAAAAAATAACAAATGTGATACTCGTTATCTATGCTTTGTAAATATTTCTAAAATAAGTGGGGATGGAAGATTTAATCACTACTATTATATTTTGTTTCATTCATGAAGATTATGAAAGTCAGATCCATTACGGATTTAATTGTTTTTGCGTTGAAATATACGTTATTATTAGATTCTTCTTCGAGAATTTATTTTAAAAAAGGCTTTCTTAATTACAGTGCGATAAAGAATGATTATTGCACTTTATTATATGCCATAATAAAATACGATTAAAAAAGGCTTAATTGTATATATATATATATATTTGTATGTAAGTATATATTTAATGACATAAATAAGAGGATCATTGCTTCTATTAACACAAGCTACATTAAACATTTGATCGCGTAAATTTTATTATGACAATCAAAACAATTATCATTACGTGTAATATTATACAGCTTTCAATACATTATTGTTTATAACTCAAACTAACACTATCTGATAATCATAGATACTTCAGTACTTATGTTTAATAGATGCCTAGAATAAAATAATGAATCAAAGTTGTATAGCAAAATTTATTCGCAATTCCGAAAAACCGACGAAAGCAAAATTCTACCTTTTGTGACAAAATTAATGAACCATAAGAAAAAAATTAAAGTATACGAATAATTAAAATAAAAAACAGTCTATAGTGCTATAGTACCGCGGTAGGATTTTTTATCCATTTATCAATTTTTTTTCTCTTCATCTTACGCTTCCTCTAATTTTGTAATATTCTCGCAAAAATCAAGGGAAGCTTTACATTGTATTGAGTAAAAAATATAGTTCGCTTCTTACATGCACCGCTCATAAGAAATCTGCATTAATAATTAAATTATCATCTTTCATAAATATAAATATTATTAATTTTGATTTTCGAAGGGTTCGACTTGGTGTGCGAGATATGATCCGGTTAGATTGTAAAAAAATGCACAATTGAATACAATTGGCCTGTGGAAAAATTATACGCGCGTGTAAAGCTCCAAAAGTACAGGATCCACTTAATGCAATGTCATGTTTGGACCAAGATGTGCTTAAATGCCTTCTTAAAATGTAAATTAGGGAATTATATCCTTATTAACGGTTGTAGGAGTGCGAATGTAAATTCCATGTAATTTTCCAGCAATTGAAATAACCAGCTGTAAAGAATAACAAGTACACGATAAAATTGACAAGGGAACCAATCGGTTTCCGTACCAGGGATGCTTAATAGCGTACAACTTTTATTGGGAAGACTTCCGACCTATTAATTTAACAATATCGATGCAACATCGAACGTTTATCAACGAGTGGATATCCCACCGAGTCTTGAAATTCAATGAACCCTGGAGTAAAAAATGTAAGATGGCGAATCGAGTTTAATTAGGGGAGACCGGTTAAGAATTAAAGCCTCGTCTCATTAATAGCGAGTCGCATTCCCGGAGTCACCTTGGAGCATAATCCTCATTGACGGGAGGCCATTCGTAACGGCAATTATCGATTGCATCTCGGGGCTAGGGGCTGCAGCCTCCGGGAGACTTTTATTCGGGGGCGGAGGGAGAAAAAGCTCCCGCAGGATAGCGGGCGAGCGGCTGGCGCAAGGAAGCCGGCGGCGGGCAATGTCCTCGGCGAATATCCCGACGGCAAGGAGAGGCCGCCTTCATTTACAAATCCAAGCGTTAATTACTTAATTCGATTACGTCTATTTTGGCGCGCGCTCGAGCAGCTCCCTATCGACTTTCCCGGGCGGCCCCGAATGCCCTTCCTTATGTCTCTCCCGATAATTAACGTCGCGCGCCAGTAGTGGCCTCTTAACGCAAGAGCGAAATAAGGACGAGCTGCCCGGGGCGGCGGCGGCGGCGGCGGCGGCGGCGGGGGGGTAGACGAGGACGAAGGACGACAGTCGCCGCGCCGATTAAATTGCAGTCGAGCATCCGACGCCACTGGCCGCCGTAATTTCCGTGGCAATTCGCGAGCCCCGGAACCGCACACTCGGAGCTCTCCGGCCAGGAATCTCGCTCCTCCCTCTGTGCATCAGATGCTGAGGGACTCCGCAGCCTTTGACTAGGAGCCCGTGTACGGCTCCGGCGGGCGATGGGGCGGGGGCAGGGGCGGGCGAGTCCCGGAGTGCCGAGCTAGTCGGCATGCGACTCGAGGACCCGATGAATTAGCTGATGCTGACAGCCAGGGGGAGAACTTTTCCCTGGACTTTAACTACCCTCGGATCAATTCCCCGTGAATTCGTTAATTTTATCTCGGTGTGTCTTACCTTCTTTTCTCTTTTTTTCCGTCCTTTTCCTTTTGCCAAGCTCCGTCCATGCAAATTTACTACTACTGATTATACTAACACTTATTCCTGACTTACGCGTGTACGTGCGTTCATACATTCATATATTTATTATATGTGTGAAGCGCTTCTGTATGCATGTATATTCATACGTGAGTGCTGAAGCGAAATCTGAGAGCCTGCGTAAGTTCGTGTAGATATAAATTTTACTTATTTTGTTTACGAGATACCATGTAAATATGACGATTTACGTATTCATGGAATATTACTTTTATGTTTACTTGCACATCTTCAAAAGTTTTACGCTTCTCAAAATACGAGTACCCGTGCAATTTTTCTTTAAAGCTTTACTTAATTTTAACTTAAATTTTCTTCGGACAAAGGACAAGTCCTGTAATACGTTTCACGCTGTTAATTATATTTTCACGCGAATAAAAATATTTCCTTATTTTAATGGACATTCATAAAAATATTAATTTTGTCGTTACGTTACTTTAAGATCGTCGATAATGAAATTAATGTTAATTACGATACTACGAAAATTAAAAAAAAATATATATGCTCGAATTCTTTGAAGTACCCGATCAGGATTCCAATATATTAAAAGCATCGTATAAAAATCCTCTGCGATAAGAAAAGAAGAGAAAAAAAATTGGTATCCCTTTGCCATTACTATCGGTAAGTCCTAGTAATTGATTGAAAGAAAGCGTATATTAATATTGCATTTCTTATTAATTTTGACAGTGCAGCTACTGTTAAAGTAAAGCATTGCTGGTGGTCTATCCTGTACAGTCGAAAAGCTGTTATTGATATAAAATTTTAAATGAGCCTGTATCGATGGCGGATAAAAAATTTCAATCAACAATAGGTATTTACTTCCATTTTGTGGCTTTAAGTTTATTTGAAACATAATTGCGTAAATGCGAATTTCATTTCGTTGAATAAAAGAGTTTTTAAAAATATCAAAACTAATAACGATAATAATAGATTAAAGAGGTAGAGTTAATAAAGAATTTCAAATAATTCACTATGATTGATATTGAATAATAATAATATGTTATAAATGGAAATTTCATAGAGAATTCATTGACAACTCACAATGATCGATAATCAAATAGTAAATCAACTTTTATGCTCCTATTATTCGACCTTACGATTCGTTATTTTATTTAATCAACGAATTTTAATAGTAATATAATTCCAAAATTTAAATACCGTATAGATAATACGTTAACCCCTTCTTCTTCTTCTTCTTCTTCTTCTCCTACAGTCTAGGCTTTATAAACTAACAATGCAAAAGTAGGCTGTATCACTTTTACCGAAATAAAAAGAAATTTCTTAACAATAAAATGTGTGCGTCAAAATTTGCAAACGATTTTTTATTACAATATAATGAAAAATGCTAATGTATAATCCAAATTATCGACCATAAAATATACGTGGTAGAGAGAATAAAGAAATGTTGATACGTTAGCTGAGATCCAAGTTCAAGAATATGACTTGGATAAAAGTCGTGGGATAATAACAAATGCCATTGGAAGACAACGGCAGAAAAATCATTTGAGAGTCCTCTAGCGAATAAATAATCATATTTTATTATAATTGTGTCGTATTGAATTGAGAGTGGGATACGCGAATGTATGTTACGATACAATTGAAGAAAGAACGAAAGAATAATCACAACTCATAGTATATAAATCAGGATAAATTTTACTAGTGAATAATGTCCGAGTATACTATATTTTTTCCAACTTCTATAACTTATGCGTTGAAAGAATATAATTATAACTTTTCCTATACTCTATAAGTTCTTAAATATGTAGTTACAGTATCAAAACCATTACTTTTCAAAATACCTTTTAGTTTTTTTCTTTTTTTTTTAATGATATTTTTCCTCATGTGTATGCCTACAAATTGGATACTGTTTTGGAAAATATTGCGCTAAATTAAAGTGAAATATTTAAAGACGAGGCAATAATTTTTTTAAATTCTTGTAATGAAAATGGGTTGAAAATTTGCACGACTAAAATACTCTGAGCCCAAAAAATGCTTTTTTATTGTTTTATCAAACTCTTACAAACTTCACTGAATACGCAGAACGATTGTAAAATTTTCAGATTCACGGAATCTTTCATTCGCTATAAATCTATTTGTATAATTTCTGAAGCTTAAATAATTCCTTGTTTTCCTTATTTCGAATTGAAAATTTTCAATAATAAAATATAGATACATTGAGAAAGACAAGAGAAGAAATAGCCATTATCAATATTAGGCAAAAAAAAAAAAAAGAAAAACAATAATAATAAAAGTAACGATAGAAACGAGAGACAAAAATACCAGGCGAGAAAATGTATTTAGAGTGGAAGAAATGTAAAACAAAAAATCGAATGCAAGAATTTTTTAGTGAAAAAGATAGAAAAGAAATCGAAGAAAGAAAACAGTCGGCAGAGCTGTGAGAAAATAGAGGAGAATGTTAAAATTCAAGATGAAAAAGAAAATATAAGAAAAGGAAAAAAACAAAAACAACAACAAGTGTACCATGAGACAAAGCGTAATGGTTGGCTTGTATATGTCATCGTAAAAACTGAGATAAAAAAATAAAGAGTTAACGAAAAGAAAAGGGGTACATAGAAAAGTGGTCAGCTTTAAAAAAAAATTTTAATTATAAGCGAAAACTTGATTAGATCGTTTAATATTAATGCTTGGCGTATGAAAGAATAATCAGGATCGTCGAGAATACCTTCGAATTATCTTCGAAACATTATCCTGAATTAATAAGTTGTCTATACTTTCATTAAGGCGGCTGCGTTTATATTTGAACAAAAATTAATGTATTGGCTATTTTCTAAGGAAATAATTTTAATGAAATTCAGCACAGGTATCACTCGATCGGCCCTGAAAGGTAATTGGACTATCGCATTTTTGTAACTACACTTGTAAAATAGTTTTTGCCAATCCTGATTCCTAGAGCGAATTCAAAATAGTGTAATTTTCAACCTAGTACTCATTGAGCTAACCGTAAAAAATGATCACGCTTGATTGAATCCGTATATTATTAATTTATAATAAAAGCGCAGGGCCATAAAACTTATCATTTCTATAAAATATCTTTTATGGGGTCCGATAATATTATAGTGGAAGTGTTTCCAAAGATAAAACGGGGTCAAGCTGAAAGATAAAAGCAAAGGCCAAAGAGAAAAGACATGATAATAGCCAGGATAGAGGAAACGAGACTGCCAAAACAAGGACGGAGAGTCGCGAAGCATATATATATAAAGAGAGAGAGAGGGGGGGGGAGGGGGTTAGAGCGCGCAGGATAAAGAGAGACCGAACGAAGGGAGACGGTGAGACGTGGGGGAGGGAGAGACGAATAGAGTAGAAATTACCAGTTGTTACGAAGCGGTCGTTTCGTCAGAACAATTCGATTGATCGACGATGGTGAACAAGAATAGAAACGAAGTAAATTCAGCCATCGCAGGAAACGAAGCTTCCGAGCTACTGTTGAGGAATACCATACAATCGAAAGAGTAAAACCCTTCTTCGGTTTCATACGTCGTACACATTTATCTCCGGTACAACTAAGTATTCTATTTATCGTTCCACTCTTACGAATATTCATCATTTCAACTTCTACCCGATGATAGATATATATCTCGATATATCGGAGGAAGCTCGGCTCATCGGTCGAGACATTATTTTTTATAATTCGATGCATTTCAAATAACGAAATGTTGATAATGGCGTATGTTTCATGAGCCTGTACCGTCGCAGTCCAGACAAAATATTAAAGCTTAATTGAAATTAAATTTTAAACTAAAACAGCCGATGTCTAGAAAATCTGCTTGCCATTATTTATAATTTCATTTTCAAAGCGAATCCATACCCGATAACAAAAACAAGAAACATCCTGCTTACGTCGGGCTATTATCATGAGCCTAAATTATTCTTATATTCAATATTTAATCATGCAACGTACGAATAAAACGGATATTATTATTATTATTATTATGTAAATATTGAAGGCATTAAAGATACATTGCTCTTAGAGCTCTTGCTTTATGATTAATGTACTTATTAATAGTCAATTATGTGATTAATGCATTAAAAAATATCGTCGTAGCATTATGGATTAAGGCTCTTACTTTAAATGAAAGGACAAATTATAAATTGATAAAATTAAGGGTGCTCTTTTATTCGCCTCTTTACTTAAAATTGACAATTTTAATTATGTATTATTATTGGACTATAAATTAATTTTTATTGCCCCTTAATCCATCTTAAAATTCACTGGAATTCAATTGAAATGCGCGCATATAGGGTTAATTGAATTGTACATGCATTTCAGGTGCAGCATAATGCATCAAATTATTAAAAAAAAAAAAAAAAATTCCTTTGTGTGGACAATTTGATTTAAGTCTGAATGATAAATGAGAATATATTGCGCGAAATGAGAGGTGCAGCGCTGTAGTGCAGAGAGAAAAAAATTAAATAAATAATCAGTATAATAAGAAGACGAGCGTATTCCTAGGTGGTATTTTACGGATAAGGGAAGATTAAACAGAATACAAATAAGAAGAAAGGTAAGAAGGCTGAAATTGTTCGAAAATTCGAGTCGCATTTCCACGACATGGAATTTTGTTACACTACTGTTGCTCATTTAATGCTGAAAATACAAATAATAATGATTGCCCCAGTATTGTTTTTAATATAAAAATTGACGATGATGATACTAGCAAAATAATAACAGAAATAATATTAATATTCTTTTTACGAATTTAATTTTTTAAATTATGCGATGAAAAATACGAATATACTCTTAAATGTAAAATAATATAAAATAAAAAATGCCCTTTCTTTTTTCAGTAGTGGCTTTATTGATTTAAAAATGTCAAATGTTTCGTCATAATGCTTTTAATTAAATTAGTATTAATTCAAATTTTAATCAGACTTTAATTAACCTATCGCTAATAAATCTATTTCACCAATTTAAATACAAAATATACATTTTTTGTGCCCATTAGTTTTAATTATTCGGATTATTTTTAATTTAAATTATTAATTCATTTATCCAGCTTTAATTTTCTAAATAAAAACTTGATTAGTGTCTATTGTATATTTTTCTAAATAATCTCACAAGAGGTCAATTATGGACAAGTGAAATGATAAAAACAATGATACTCGTTAATTAAAGTAGGAACATATTAAATATAAATATATATATATATATATATTTATGAAATCTCCATCTCTCATGTTAAAAGTAACAATTCGTAAATATCAAAGCAGTGACTAGTAAAGTAAACCGATTGACTTATCGCCTAAATGATCCATGCACCTCGATGAAATATACAATTGCGATGCGTATGCACCAAGAGAACCGAATAAAATACCTAATGAAGGTAGTACGATCGTGAGAGCTGCAGCTTTCGTTTTTAAAATTTTATTTATTTTTGTTACTTTGAACGCACCAAAAATAGCTCGAAACTTATGTGGCGTAGGTGGAATTCGGGACGAGAGGAATTTAAAGGGAAAAAAAGAAAAATAGAAGAAGAAGGTTAAATCCCTTTGATTCGTCCCCATTGATAGGAGCCGAGTATTTTCTCAAAATGTGTTCCACGCAATACACAACTAACGAGCACATCGATACGTGCCCACGGTCACAATGGGGAGGAGTCGGAGCCACGGGCCTCGCGGACCGCTGGGGGGGGGTGGCAGGCTCGGTTCGCGTCGAGCATTATTTACACCCGAGGAGCAGTTGGCCAATAGTTTGGCCATTAGTTTGGCCATTTAAAGCAGTCGGGACAAAAGATCGCGGGCCAGAGGTCGGCCGTTCAGGAGCGCCGCTATTGGCGCGGACTGCCAAATTTCCGACTCTTGGCAGCAGGGCGCGAGCGAGAGGTGAGCTGGTGGCCCTGGCGGGGGGGATTTAAAAGCATATCCGGGTCGGTTCTCAAGGAGCCGCATTTTACGAGCCGTCGATTAAATTAAACGAATCGGTAACGAGTAGCAAACAACTCGGGGCTCAAAGTACAAAAAGGAAGAAGAATAAAGGAAAATAGATGGCGAGGCCGGAGTGCGTCGGTCGGTTGGCTCGTCGGTTGGGCGCTTCCTACTTTTCAATTTCAGCTCGCAGAAAAGCACTTGCGATCGCTTTAAAAATGCAGGACGTCGACTCCCTAGTCCGAGCAATACGTGCACGTACAGCAAAGCGCTTTTATGTCCCTGACGCATCGGCGTACGTACGCGTTTACGGAGAAGAACAAAATTATACCACCTTTGACACGATGACTACTGATAAGCTCTTGCTTTACGAGGGTTAAACTTGTTTCGAGATTTCGTTATAAATACTTCTTCTCTACCGGAAGCTTCCCGGGCTGCCCGAGCTGCCTCCTCCGCCATTCTTATGGCTGATTAAATTTTTTTCCTTCGTTAAAATTCTACCCTCGTCCCATTCTACTTCTAATGCCTCGACCTTTCTAATCCACTCGCCCATTATTACACATTATCATTAACACCTATGGCTTAGCTATAAGATAGAGCAGTTTAACGGCAATCATAGACAATAAGATACGGCCGCCGAAGCGTCTGAAATTTTTACAAAAGTCTTTCCAATGTTTTGTCTCATTCAAAATAACTTCGTTTTAAAAAAAGAGGCGCCTGACGGAGGTCACGGATTTGGATCACTCGATTATGGAATTACATGGGATAATCTAACTGTGAGATATCGCCGACAAGGTTCCAAACTTTTCTAATTCTACTTTGATATTGTTGTATCGATGTCATCGAGTACAATTTACTCGTATATACTGAAATAAATTACTTCCGAATATTTATAAGGAAAAAATTTTCAAATATCAAATTAATTTTAATTGCCACACAGCTTCTAAAATGTTGAATAGCTATTAAACATTTATTTATATTTTTCAGAGCTTTGTGCTAAACCGTAGTTATTCTACGACGCGATTAATTTTTGCAAACTTGAATCCGATTACTTGCTATTTTACCAGAGCAGCTGTTGCCGTCGTGTTCTCGGTTATCGCGATACCTGCGAAAATTCTTAAAGTCGTCGTCTGAAAAAAGATGCCGGAATAATACGACGATAGCTGTCGTACACCCGACAAATAAAACAGAATATTGCGAAGATAAAGGCTATTTGATTTCAGAATTAAGTACCGACTGTTACGGAAAGAAGTGATTTTTCAAGTCTCGCGTTGTTTTAAATAAACTAACAACGATGCCACTGCCATATTACATTTTCCTGGGATATTAACATTTCACTTTCTAAACAAATCAGTTACCTTGTAGAAGTAAACTATATTGCGGATGCTTAATGATATGCCGAGTAGCGGCCTAAATACATATAATAAAACTTTACGAAACGTGATCCGAGTGCAGAGAAATTTCAACGCCAATTGATATTTTAAAGGCGGCGAAGAAAGAGGAGGGTTTATAGTGAGAGATTCAAATCAATTATTCCTTGTAGATTAAAAAAACAAACTTCATGTTTTTAGATTAACCGTACTTAAATATTACGCAGTATAGATAAGTTTTTAAAGGCCTTTTTCTTTTTCTTTTTTTTTTCTTTTTTTTTAAGTGAATTTTTAGAGAGGATCCTAAGAATTGACCAAGAAAATATCGAGCCTGCTAATTTAAAAGTTTTTTTTAATATCAAAATCAACTTTCCGTTAAATGCAGCCTTTAGTTAACAATCTTAAATTTAAGTGGATTTAATTTTTTATAAAAACAAATAGCATTTTGAGAAAAAATACATTTTTTTCATAAAAAAATGTCTTTCCTAAAAGAGAAAAAAATCCTTGAAAAGAATATTGTACTTTATCTATTTCAAATAATTCATCCGGAAACCTTGGCGGCATTAAGGAATCTATTTTTCAGGGACGTATTAACTCTGTACATAAATACTAATTATTTTTGAAAATTTTATTCGAATTTTTTTTAACGTCGTATTATACCATTTCAATGAATGGCAATTTTATTCAACAGTCTTTCGTAATAAATGATATAACATAGGAGTAAGTTTAAACAAAGAGCTTGACTACCGTCGACTTTTAGATTTATTTTTAATAATGAAATCACCAGTTGTATAATAAGGCACGTACTGAATTTATGTCTAAATTGAAACAACGAATAATAATTATTCTTATTAAAAACTATGGCTAGTACTAAATTCACGGTCTCCGTGAATTTATCACAATTACTTTTATAGGAAAATAACAATTTTACGAACCGTCATTAGGAAATAAACTGATAAAAGTTCAATATCGTTAATTGTCATGTTTAGAAAGCGATTTAATATCCTTTATAATATTTGCAATCGCAATACTCAGTTCATTATTTATATTTAGCATTCGTTTATTTAAAAATGCAAAATATGTATAAATTTATATTGATAGATTGAAATTTTTCGACAACTGTATATTTTACAAATAGTTTCAAACATAGCCAGCAGACGAAAATTTAATTATCTATATCCCATAAAATCTTGGCCAAGATGTTATGATGCGTTGAATAAATATATTTACAACCTACGAGAGGTTTCGAATATATAAATATCCGTCCTCGGTAACTCATTCCAAGAGTAATATCCTCCGTAAGAAGAATATTCCCAATTTTATTATTTAATACCTCAAGCAAAGCTCGCCTACGACTCGATAAAAGTTTCCCAGAGGTTAATTGTCGCAGTGGCTCGGACCTTCCTTCGAAATTTTTACAATCCCAGCAGTACGAGTGGCTCCGAATATTTATAAGCGCGAGCAAAATAACGAAAGCCATTGATATGCGGGTTCAATCGTATTTATATTTATACGATAGAATAGAAAACGCTCGAGGAAGAAGATATAGCGTATGCATCGAGGTTTCTTCGGCAGTCGCTAAATAAAACAGTCGCCGATCAATGGAATAAATATATTTTCGGGCATTGAGTCCGGCCGCAGGACTCGCGGCTCCGAGCCGATTGGAGCTTCCTGGAAAAGAAGGTCAGCGTCAGTGTTCCGAATAAAAGGGTCGGGCATCGAGGGCCGAGGGCCTTTATTTACCCGAACGGGGGCAGGTGAATATCATCAGCAGCAGGAGCGAGGAGACGGCCCGCACCTCGGGGCCTCCTGATTCTGGACCAGACCCTTGGCCGGCCTCGAGCTCTCGACGTCGCGGACGAGTCGCGCGAGGGCCCGAAGCGCCGTCTTCAAGGCCGCCCTATCGAGCTCGCGATCCTCGTTAAGCTCCCGCATTCGCTGGTGGCTCTTGTCCTCCAAGCGGCAGCGCTCGGTCAGGGACTTCAAAGGGGAGCGGAAGGAGCTTCGATTAGGAGACGATGCCGAATTTTAGGGGCCTTACGGGGGAGCTCCGGGCCATTATTACTTGCCTGCCCACGGGAGGATCCCCGTAAGGAGCCGATCTGCCGTTACTTCGGGCAAGCGGCCCGTAAACAGACAACCGATCGACAGGAGGCGATTGTCCTGTTTGGGCCGCTATTACGAATACCGGACACTTCCTTCGGCGTGAAAAATTACTCGTCAATTTCGCAAAGTGCTTTGAAGAAATGACTTCTGCGCGGCTTAACTTTCAAAGTCTTTTAACTGCTTCAGCAATGAACTTGTAGGCAGCTCGAATAATAAGGGCTTGATTGAGCAAAGTTTATAATTCGAGTGTATTGCACTGCTGATAAATTTCTTTCGTGCGTAACGTTCAATTCGTAAGGAAATAAATTGTGATAAAAGTATTAAAGTGGACTTAAAGTCGAAAATTAAATTTTCTTCATTTTTTTCCTCCTCCTATTCCTCTGATTTCTCTCCCTTCCTCTCTCTCTCTCTCTCTCTCTCTCTCTCTATCTCTTTCTCTTTCTCTTTCATCTCAATTCTGCTTCAGTACGTAATTTCCTCCCTGTTAATTGATATAGCTAAATACGAAATTATTCAACATATGCATCAATAATTGTATATTAGATTCAATTTGAAATTAAGTTTAAATAAAAAATTGACAATCGTATTGTTTTTTTATCAAAGATATTGCATTTTATTAAGTATTATGTATATATATTTTTTTATGTAAAAATAACTGAAGATACACATATCTTTCAAGTTTTAAAATTGTCACTTACTCTGTAGAATACTAAAAATACTATCAGACTATGAATACTATAAATAGTAAATACTATTTTAGTTTATTCGCTAATTAATGTTAATCGAATTTATAAGAATTTACGTATCTCTAAAGAGGAATTCTTCAAAAAAATATTTTACAATCTAATTTTTCTATAGATGGCCAACTATGAGGTATTGGCTTTTTATTAGAAAATTAAAAGTAAAGGGAAATATGATTTAATACAAAGATGAAAATTAAATTTAGCAAATTCATTTAATTAAATAAATGTTGGAAACTAAAGAATGTGATTAAGCATTTTTTTTTTATTACACTCTGACCGAAGTAATAATCCATTATAAATTGTAACATGTTAATGAGCAGATATATTTTATTTGAACTTCCTTGAAAGGAAGGACGAAAGCTTATTGGAAATGTGAAGGAAAATTTATACTTTTATAAGGCCCAACTTTCTCTAAATCTTTCAAGATATGCAAACCCTATCAAATATTGAAAGTTAACTTCACGATTATAGACATGAATATTGAATTTAGCGAGCAATTAATAATACTTGCATAATCTTTTTAAAAAATCGTTTCTGTAGATTTTTTTTAAAACTTTTATTCTCTGCGGATTATTGGTTACATGTTTCCGCTTTATATAGATAAGTACTCAAATATTTTCAAAAAATATATATCTTATAATATACACTTTATAAAATTCTTAAAAAATTTTAATACCATTTTAAAAAAAAAAAAATTAACCTTATTAAATTTTGATAAGAAAAAATTAGAAAAAAATTAAATTTGACAAATTTTGCATAAGCGAGTACAATAAAAAAAAATTGTATTAAATGCCCGTTTCGTACTATTAATAATCTTAAATTACATTATTATCGATATGACACGTTACTATGTCATATATTTTAGGGCCATTTTACAAGGGAAGCTAAAAGCAAATTTACAATATAATATTATTTTATCGAAAAGTGGTAAGTGTAATTTTAAAAATTTTCAGCAAAACATAATATACCTAACCTACTTCGATAAAGAAAAATGGCGCCCATTTTAGTTTTCAACTGAGTTTGCATTTTTTTTTCTTTCTATTTTCAATCATGTTCAGATTTCATATTGTCCAGCACTAAATTTAAAGATTTTTGTTTTGCAAGTCTAAAAAGTATATGTGTTGAAGCACGTCGGTCTTTAACTATCTTAAGAACTCCAGAGAGCCGATTTTAGAAAATCAGCTTTACTCTTTTATGCTTTAAAGTTACTCTTTCAAGTTTCACTTTTTTCTTCTATGTTTTGAATTTTTTTTTTTGTTTTGTTTTTCATGCTTACCTTTCTGAAGATGTGTATGTCTTCAGGCGGAAAATCGAACTTTGACGCTGAGACGCAGGTGTTTTACGTTTTGAGTTTGACTTTTGTACTTCCAACTTAATTCATTTTTGAAGTTTAAATAATTTATGTGTACAAATTGAAAACATTTTCAATCAAAATTTAACATTCGCGACGTTGATATCTTGGTAAATTTTAATTGAATGAATTCGATAGTAAATTATACGATAATTAATCGAGTAAAAGTAATAATAATTTATTATTCGGTAGAAATAAAAAAGAACTTTTTTAATATTACCTGATTATGTTTCAAATATATAATAATTCAAATGAATTATTAATTTTATTTTTAAATAATATGACTTCTACGATTGTCAAAGTATTTATTTACAACCTCATTTCATTCTTAAATTTAGATTTTAATTTTAATTTTTATATTGACGGTTATTTAATTAAAAGGTGGTTTCTTCAATTAGTTAAAAAATCATAATTTTCTTTTTATTATTTATTTCGTAACTCATTTCATAATAGCCTACAGAATAATATAAATTGAATCATATTACTGAATTTGTTATTGAATTCTGTTAGTTTAATATTATTTTACAATCCTACCATTGTTAGTAGCTATTCTATTATTTTAAAAATCAAATTTAAAAAATCTGTTATAATGTAGCTCTTTGTTATAATAAAATTAATAATGGAAATATTGCAAATTGAATTACAATAAAGTTTAGTCGTATTTCAAAAATAATTAAAACAATTTTGAACAATTGATGAAAGAATATAAAATCATGTTTTAATAATGTTATCGATATATTTCAGTAACAATTTACCAACAAAGCTATAAAATAAATATTTTAAAAAACCGTTAATGTGTTTTGAAAAAAAAAATTTTTTTTATCTTAAATATATCAATATTACCTTAACTCGTTTGAATTATGATCTACTTAAAAGAGCTTATTTAAATTTCGATTATTAAAATTTAATCTCTACGTTAATTATTATATACATTGTTCTAAAAAAAATATGATACATCTCATTATTGTCAGACAACAATAAGACATTTTATTCGTACATCTGCAGTAGTTTAATAACCGCTTTTCGACGAGCTCTCAAGAAAAAAAAGATCGCAAGCCTCTTTAATTGCTTTAATTGATGCATTATCTCGCAATCGAATGCCGCGTAAAATTCTCAAGTGAAGTTTTCTTTAGTATACTTCTTATGGAAAAGAAAATGAGTTTGGGATTGTGATTGAGATTGAGATTGAGATTGAGATTGAGATTGAGATTGAGATTGTGATTACGTGAGGAGTGGGTCAGGGGAAGAAAAAGAGAGAGAGAGGGAGAGGGAGAGAGAGAGAGAGAGAGACGTTGGCGTGAGAAGAGGCGCGAAAAAGAAGGAGAATACTTCAAAGTAAAACGAATTACATATAATGCTTTTTTGATCATTTTGGTAGAATTCGAAAAATACTACATAAACTTAATCTCGGCTTCCTTTTTTTACAACAAAACAAACAAAAAAAGCCCCTGGTTTTAAATAATCACTTCGGTCCATTTAAATCAAAACTAATATAAATCTATTTTTATCGCAACTTTAGGCAAATAAAATCATTTGTGCGTAATTTGAAATGCCATTGCTTAAAATTATGTAGCCACTCGTGCTTGTGTTATCTCCGAAATTAAAGCAATAAATCATTTTGGGGCGGGAGCGGGCGGGGAGTGGTAAAAAAAAAAATACAATTTCAAGAGTATACATTCACCCGAGTTCGTAAGTATTGGAAATAAACAAAAACTTTCTTATAGCTAAATGTCGTTAATAAAAGAAGAAGAAAAAAAAAATCGAAGCCCCTTGCATCTAGAACTAGACAATAAATCACAACATACGTCGGCTATCTCTTTCATCTTCAGTCGACGTTCCCTCGAGCGCTCGAGAAGTTTTGACACTTGTTTCGTCTTGACCATTTTTTGCTCGCCTCTTCCTTCCTTTTCATCGATCGCCGTTTGCACTAGTTTTACAGCAGCCCTCGCATCAGCCAACTGCCGCACATTTGTAAAGGAGAGAGAGAGGGAAGAAAAAAATCGACCCTAATAAACGGCTTGGCACGTTTTTATATGCAATACTTTTCTTGACTCTTAACATTATAATACGGGCGTTAAGATGTATAATGCCGGGCAACAGGCTTAAGGATGAAGGAGCGAGGTAGAGTGCGAGGGAGGGCGCGAGTCGACCGATAAAGAAAGACGGAGGCGGCCTAGAAAAGCTCTTTTATACAGACGTTATGTGGCGGGAGGAACGAGCGATGAAAAGTAAACACTTGAATCGCGGATATTCGCTTTAAGTGTGCGCCCGTATATGTGCACGCACGTGCTGCGGCGCAGCGCGAGGCGGGGTCGGTGGGGGGGAGGGGTTGAGTCGGGGCAGATTTTGCGAGATCGTGAAAGGAGTTTTCTCTTTGGGTAGTGCGATCTTTAGGAGGTTCGAAGTGTGTTAGCGAGTTCACCGTTAGCTTATTTTACGAGTCTCACCACCGGCATAGTAGTAAATTACCGAATAATTGATTTTTATGCCCCGCTGTTTGACTACTTTTGCGGATGGAAAATAGATATTTTAAAATGTTATGTTATCTGGAAGCTCTTCTTTTTTTTTATTATTATTATTTTTCTTTGCGTTTTATTCGCTTAAAAGCTTTCCTTAATGAATCTAGCGCCAGGTGTTGAAGAGCTTTAAACAATTTTTTCCTTATAAATTTTCATCCGAGCCATCCATAAGGGCTAATTTTCCGTTAAAAAATTTAAAAAATAGTCGGTGGTGAATTTCATTATACTCAAAATATAAGCATTGTTTTATCCTTCTGCTTGAAATCCAATAGCAGTAAGAATCACAAAGTGATTAAGATCGGTGATTGCGCTTCAAAGCAAATAAATATTAACAAAAATTCATCCCAATTATATCAATATTGCCAAAATCATGAAAAAAGAAGAAAACCAAAATCTACAAAACTCCACGAGTACTAAAATCACTCACTATGCGTTTATGACTTTTAATTTTGATATCCCGATGTAATTGAAAACTTCACCGGTATTCGTTGAGCTCGAGCCAGTCAATCAAAAATAATATAAACAATAGTGGAAAGATACATACATGAATCACAATTTGATGAATTCAGTCTGAACCAGACGAGAGCGTTCAGTCAAGTTCTATGAGGGATGAACAAGTTTAGATAGGATACTCGTTCGCTTTGTATTGTATAAGTTTAGACTGTCAGTTCCTTTCGTCTGCTTAAATGCACACGATATAAATATAAAAATGAACGAACGAGCGGCGTATTCGAAGAGAAACAAGTGATAGATTAATGCGAGAAAAATGTTATGTTTTCTTACGAGGCGTTATAGGGTAGAGGGCGCGGTATCGAAAACCGCTGTGGAGCTTAATACAAAATCCGAAGGAGAAGATTCATTATTATTTTATTTTCCTTCCCTTCTTTTTTATTCGTGCCCTTACCTCTTTAGAAAGGATTCAAAAGCTCGAAAAATACCGATAATGTACCAGGGAGCTTTAATAATGTCTGCTAAATTATGATTTGCTAAAGATAATAAGTAAGGCTGCTAGAATATAATGAATCAAAGCAGTGGAGTGCAGCCTCTGTGTACTTCGTAAGCATTGTAAAATGATACAGGAGCCTTATTTCATCCTTGGTGCTCTTGATTTGCAAATTGAATTGAGACTGCGGAGAGTATCGCGAGTTAAGGTTACAAGGGAAAGCGTAAGTTTACGTTGGAGTAACGCTGCCGCATGAAATGGAGGAGCATTAGGATCGCGCCAGCGGCTAAAAGTCCCTGCGGTTTTAAAAATACAAAGCCCCGTAGATGGGACAAAAAACGAGCCCCTATGTATCCATTTTTCAATGAGAATTATTTCAACGCGGCAATCGCTACCGAAATAACAAACGAATTGGCAAACGGGCGTGTGTGGGCCATCGCGTGGACGGAAATGGGAAACGTAGCCGGCAATGGAGTTTTAAAAAGGACAGCCATCGAGCGTAAGTTCCCTCGGCAAAGGCCAGCCGAGGAAGATAAAGGCGATCGAGCGCGGCGAATCGATGGCCCGTCATCAATCGCCGGGGCCGTTGTCGCACCTGCTCCTCGACTCACTCGGCCCCGCTCCGGCAGCAGTTCTCCGGCAGCACTCGAGGGGTAGGAGGACTCACGCTCTTGCGGAAGGACTCGTTCAGGGCGGCGAACTCGTCGACCTCCCCCGACATCCTCTCCTTGGCCTCGGTCGCCTCCAGGAGCTCCCGGCCCCGGCCCAGGAGCTCGCGAGCCGCCAGCCCGTAGAGGAGGGAGGGCTCCGAGCCCTCGGGCACCAGCCGACGCTCGCTCGTGCTCAGGTTCAGGCTCAGCTCCGGGCTCCGGCTCAGCTCGGCCAAGGCCTCGCACCGCATCTGCGCCCACGAGCGGACTTCCGTGAGCCGGAGAGAAAGGTTGGATTGGGGCGGGGGGGGCTGCGTCCTCGCCCCCACCAGCCCCCGGCGCGCACCTGCACCAATTCCCTGTCGCGCTACGTTTTAAAGGCCCCGAGTGAGCTAACGATGATTCCTTACCCGGGATCCGATTGTTCGGGCCGAATAAATACATTATCCGGCTGCTGTTGGGCGCGCAGGTCGAGCGGTGGGGCGCGCCAAGGATAATCGAGAAGGGATATTGGATAAAGGTCAACACGGTTCATCCGGGCTCCGAGCTACTCGACTCCTCGGCAAGGCTATTAAACGAGTCGATCCCACTTCCTTATACATAGCTTGCCGGCAGCTAATAATAACACAGACAGGCTAAGGCCGAGCCACCTGATAGACCAACCCCTTGGCAATCTACATCGCAGCCCCGAGCCTCCGATACCCTGACCTAAATCTCGGCGTTTAATTTCCTAACGCACCCACGCATGTTGATAATGGCTATACGTGCGTGTGCATTTGCTCGAACTTAAGTCTAATTTGTATTTTCCTTCGACGATGCACTTTTGCTTGATACTTTTAAATGCAAATACAGGGTTAATCAGCCACTACGATATTAAATGCGAGCATTTTATTTTTGAAAAATTTTGATTCTGCGCGTCCGATTGTTTATTTTAACGATAAATCTTCTTAGGAGCGTCGATTACTTTAATAATGTTTAGTACGCGAATGGTTTTTTTTTTTAAGTTGATTAGTTATTGCTAATGATGTATTTGTAAAAACTTTTATCAAACTTCACGCTTTCATTGTCGTTTAATTATTATGATTTTTATTGAAATATTACTTAGTCTAAAATAAAACCCCTGTAACTTTTTCGCGTGGATTATATTAATTTTTTACAGTAATAATATAAGCTCCGCGTGGTATTCGATGCAAATCATTTATTAAGATTTTTTAAATTTCTGTAAACTATTTTCGTTAAGTAATTTAAATGCTGAAGTTTAGATGTTTTTAAGATTAAATGCAAAACTAGCACTAGGAGAATATTGATTTCGTATTAAAATTGATGATCGTCGTAATTTTAAAAGAGTTTTTAAAGGCTAAATTTATTCATTGAGAGCAAATATTTTACACTTGCTTAAGAAAGGAGAATAATTTTAATGACATTGTTGAGTCATGGCTGCTTATTTTGATGCAATTTAAAATACCTTCGAGGTCAAATATATGCATTTCAGAACTTAATATAAGTAGCAACAATATCATAGGAATTATTAATTTGTAAAAATATTACGTGCTAATTAATTACTTAGTGAACTTACTTAAATTTACTAACCATTGTATCTTGTTTCATAGCATCGGCGACTTTAGAAATATAGCAAGCACAAGTTCTTGAGCACGGTATTCGATTATTCGAATGCGATCCGGCCTTTGCATTATTTTTCCTCTCGCAACACTTTGTTTGCATGTTTCTCAAAAAAGTTGCCTCGAGAGTATTTCAAATGTTAAAGGCAATGTTTGATGGGCAATCGGATATTGTCGGATGCAATCAGTTACATTATTTCCCACGACTGATATTTTTAAATATTTCATAAGCAGGCGGGGTATTATTAATATTTAAAGAACAAAATTCATTTTTATAGTAAATGTAAAGCTAACCTTATAAATTTTTAGTAGCGTTCAAATTTTGTAGCACACTAAATGCAATATTATGAAAGAAAATACGTTTCTCTTCCGCGTGTAATTTCTTAACTATTTTCTTAAAAGCTTATAATTGAATTTAATTATAAATCATGAAAAAATATGTTATTTCTCGTACATAACCATTAACGCGATTAAATTTTTTAGAAAAACAAAAGACAAAAGACATTTAAGATATGGAATAAATATCATTCGTTCAGAAATTATGATTTTTTTTACAAAAAAAAAAAACAAAGACGGACAGGCAAATAAGAACGGAATATTACTTGAAGAAAATTAAAAAGAAATGCCAAGAATGCCATAATGGAAGAAAAATCATGTCGATTGATTTTGAATTGATAGACGTAGAAATTGAAGGTTCCGTGAAAAGTTAATAAACTTTGAATAGGAAGGATAATTAACGTATTTTTCAAAATGCGCAAGCGATTATTTTTGAAACGAGATTTTACAACGACGCACTTGCTGGTAATGAAAAAATAAAAATTGTTAATTTACCCTCTGGAAAAGCATTTGTAAAATCGGTATCCCTTAAAAATTACCCTCTCCCCCCCCCCATTAATGATCGAGCGGCAAAGCCCTCTCTCGGATTAAAATTTGCAAATACAAGGGATTTGTTATAAATGATTTTTTGCCCCCTTTGAAATATATTCGGCACTCGCAGGGAAATATTTCATCTTCGATGGTTGGATCAGTCGATATTTCAAGAAGTAGCAGCAATCTTTGAGATTTACGGCGAGCGACCGAGAGGCATAATCCAGCTGTAAGAAGGTAAATAAAAACGGCCGTGCTCAATAATCTTCGACATTCCGCGAGGGCAGAGGAAAAAAGGTATTCCCTCGGGAAAATCACGAGTATCACGATATCGTGATTGTGCCCCCCTCGCTCGCTTGCCTCCCTCGCATTTTCTCGCAACACACGATCCATACTTCTCCACGGTGAATTACGCACAACAAAAGCCATCCCAGAAGCCCAAAGAGCCAGAAGACGTTTGGCCGGGGGCCGTCCTCTCTTCCTTCAGCCTCCGAGCGCGGCGCGCCTCCTTATAACCTCGTCCCTTTGCATATCTCCCACCCACCCGCCGCACCGTCGAAGAATACTGTCAAAGGGAGAGCAGCCTCGGCTTTTTCGGCGCGGAGCCGTCGGACTCTCGAGGCGAGGCCGGAGCACGCAGAGGACACAGCCGAGTATCTCTCGTGGGTGGGTGGATTGGCTGTGGGTGTGGGGGGGGACAGACTCGAGTTAATCCAGCGAAACAAAGCACACCGAATGGATGTGCTCGTGCAAGTGGCTCGGCGCGTGGTTAGCGCCTGTCTGTGGGTCCGTTATGCGTGAGCCGCTCGCGTGTGTGTTAGTGCGTGTGGGTGCACGCGTGGTTATATCCGTAGGCTCGCTGCGAAACTGACAACTGGCTCCAGCCCCTCCAAGAGTATACAAACTGTTTACTCATTTCTACTATTTATGGTTTCCTTCTTGTTCTTCTCGCTTATTTCTCTAATCTCCCGAGCTTTTGTTCCGTTCGTTTTATCTTCAGCTGCGGCATTAATTTCGCCTCCCTTGATTTCACATCGGCCCTAGCTTTTACCTACCCGCGACTCTCCTACTTTTATGGGACGAGCCCTCGCTCATTACGGCTCGATGCTTCGACTTCACTTTTCGCGTATAGTTTATTTATTTTTTATTTTTTTTTTTTTTTTTTTTTTTTTTATTTTGCTTCTCTAATCTAACATTGAAATACAATTTGCTCTCAAAGCCGATCTCGTCGAGTGTCTTGCAAATTATTTTCGAGGCTTCCCTATCGATGCACGTTGAGCAAATTTTTCATTAAACTTACGTTCTATCGATTTCTCTCTCGTGTGTCTGCAAGGTCGAAAATTTGAATTTTCATAGAGTAAATTCGGTAAGAAATATTCAACTATTAAAACTCGATTAGATCGTAACATAAATATTGTATAAATTGCTAAGCTGATTTCGACTCGTATAATCTACATAAGCTGGTATAACGCGAGTTCCTATCAGTCCTACTCATCTCGATATACTTAGTTAAGCTTTGCGTGCAACAGAAGTAGCGGCTGCGTATGAATTTTGACGTAAAACAAATTAGTCACGGTCACGGTGAGGGTTTTGCATCTTCGAAAAGTATTAAGCTGCAGAGTATTAAAATAATGTTATATTTCATCCAAGTTGAAAACTAAATTTACGCGTCAAACTTATTCGTGTTCGCTTAAACATTTAAGCAAAACGATTAACAATCCCAACTAATAATTCCCAACTAATTAATTTACCCATCGAACCAAAATAATCATACTAAGTTAAGATACGGATATCGTCGTGATTTTCTTTAGTAAATAAATAAACGTTAAACCGACGAAAGTCTGTACAGTGGACAATGTAAACAATGCGATTAAATAAAATATTTGTATACCCATCAGTGTAACAAATGTTAGTAATGGGAAGTTCGGTACTACAGCCAAGCAAATATTTAATTTCAAAGACAAGATAGACGTAAAAGTTTGGTTCGTAGCTATCTCTAAAGCTAATTAAAATTAGAAATCTAGGTTTCTTTATCTTTCTAGATTCTTGATAAAAAAAAGATTTATAATCGGAGAATTTTTTTTTTAAATATAATGATTTGTTTCTCACCAAAATTCTTAATCAGTTGATTTTTTTCAATTATGATAACTATAAACAAGAATTAAAATCTTTCAAGTTAACAAATTCTAATGATCATTATTTCGCCAACTTAATTTTTAGACTACAATATTTATTACTCATAGCAAAATTTCCTTATCACAGTATCGTTTATGTTGTCGACTGTTAATACTTATTTACAACGTCGATGAAAACAATTAAATAAACAAATTTTAACGTAAAATATGTATAAGCGACGAAATTATAGTCCATAAAATATAATATATTTTATAATATATATTTATAATATAATATATAATATAATAACAATTTTAAGTTACCTACGTGTACTTATGAAAATCGTAGGAATTTATTTATCGTGACGCTAATCCTTACATCAAATAAGATGTTTATTCTTATATAAGCGCTATATTATAAATATAAATTTGCAATTATTTTACTATTATCATTTAGGGTTTTCGCAAGGCTACGTGTGCATTAAAAAGAACCATTTTTCTACAATGGAGTCGCTCATTTAAGTAACGCGCCGCGTGCTTTAGCGCCATTTTTTGCCTTCTCGCCACTCAAACACCTCGTTTACCTCGTCAACGCTTTAAGCTCTTTTCACCACAACAAATCATCGCTGAAATTTATGAAAGTAAATATTCGATTGGCATTTGTCGTACAATGTGTGAGTTTTGTAAGTTAAATAAACTTACAAAACTCGAGCAATTCATTTTTATTTACTATACGTAATTTTCACGGTAAGTTTGAAATTGCTTCTCAACAGTTGTACACATATATATGTATGTATGTATGTGTATATAAGGTAATTAGTCGAATTATTAAGAATTAAAATTATAATAAGCAAAATTGAAAATAATTAATAATAATTGATGTCATGTAGACGATATGATTATAATTGTCATTTAATTTTGGTATTTAAAAATATTCTTCGCGACTAATAAATAATCAAAATTGCATTGTAACGTATTAAGGCTGGCTTAATTATATTAAATGGATTTATGGATCAATTTAATTTTAAAAAATTTACAACCGTAATTGTAAATTGAGTGAATTTCTGATTAAATATTATATTAAATGTAAATTTGTAACTTAAAAGTTAATGACTGGCTTTTAGACTTACACATTTTTTATGCAGACGAATCGTATAAATAAAAAAGCAATTACACTAATAACTCGATAAGCGCGTCTAATTTTACTTTTTCGTTCTCATGTACGCGACCGATTCTTTTAGTTATATCCGGGGAATAAAGCAGCCACGGTCAATATCCGTAAAATTCCTTTTAATAATCTGCGAGCCTTTGCCGAATTTCGGTGGGCAGATCAAACAAATCGCGAAAACTAATTTTAGCCCTGTTAAATTGAATTTCTTCCGGATGAGTGCGTGTTTTTAAAACCCAGATTAGAACCAATTATAAGTAAAGACTTCATATTGTCGATTATCTAATCCGTATTACGTAGACTCATCTCAAGGAAAACTTGCGGTTTGATGTTGTGCAATATTCGCCTCCTAACGCGAAGCGTAGCAATTTTCAATAACTTATAATCTTCGGGTACGCGTCGCTTTCAATATCGAATGGAAAATATTTAGCAATTGCGCGATATTAAGTATGAAAGGGCCAATTCTTTTACAGGCCAACGCTTATTTATCATTATTTACAGGGTGAAAGTTTTGTTTACAAAGTATCTCTGATAAACAGATGGTCACTTACGAAACGTCAATTAAACTTTGCAATATAACACACAATCGATTTAAACCGATGGGATCGGAGTAATTCGATACCTATCTATTGTAATACAATGTCGCTTGACTTATCTGTTGGTAAACCTTTTTTAAAACTTATTAAAAATACCTTTATCATGATAATAATTTCACGGGTGCGTTAGTCTTTTAATAATTTAAATGGTCAATAACTGTAATAAAATTAACGTATAAAATCTAAAAAATTAATCATTACAATACATAATTGCATTCTTAAAATATTCTTTTCTCGTATTATAATATATCACAATGATCGAAAACATAAATTCGTAACCTTCTTAAAGATTTTTCCGTTATCGACGAAGTTTTCTAGAAACGAAAACGAAACTCGTAACCTCAATAAATGAGACTAAAAGTATTAAATTCATTCATGATTTCCCACATTGATAAAAGTAATCCGAACGGATTAGTGTTTACCCATAAATTATTAGTAATAAATTACGTACAAACGATGTTATATCTCATATTATCGGGTGCTTCACTACATTAACCGAACTCCCCATAATGCATTACTTGCCATTCAAGTCGATGTGAATAATTGTCATAAGTTTCGCGCGCACAGCTTAGTGACTTGTAGCGCTGAAAGCTAATTTTTTCCTCTTTTTTGCAAATCTATAAATTTTTCTCTCAAATGGATCGATTTATTGTTGGCAAAGCTATTGTTGTTTCTTGGAAATCGACGCTGTATACCAAACAGCTTAGCCGTTAACCAGTAACACAACCAGCCGCGTAGTAAAGTTTATTGTATACATTAATATCGTTAACCATTGATTTATCGGTTTTCAGGGTGGGCGTGAATTATTTTCTCGGCGCTCTTAACATCACACAAAATCGCATCTTTAATTCGCGGTCAGGCTTACAACTCGTTGGAGCCCGATGCAGCTCTGTTGTAAAAAGAAGGAAGGATGTAGGCTTGGCCTTGGTGCGCGCTCGTGTCGCTCGTCGAGCAATCAATTGCAGGTAATTTCCGTGCTTTAGTGCGTGCGTAATGTCGGCCCTAGCGTGCCAAAGCCATTTTACACGTACACGTATATGGTAATTCCGTTGGCGGAACCTTCAATAATTCACAACACGAATTTCCTCGCAGCAGAGACATTCGCGAGCCGCTCGGCCATTTAATCCCTCGACACGTGCTCTGCGCGCCTACAAAGCGACACCGTCGACAATGGATTGGGACAAAGGCTCCGATCGCCCTTTATTCGTTTCCCAGTTTCCAGGGCCCGACCGGCCGCCGACTGGAGCTATCCGGCCGTTCCTGCCTCGGCAAACATTTGTTAATGCGGTGGTTCTCCGCCGGCCGAGCCCGGATTTTTCCAGCGCTTCCTATGCTTATCCTCCTATGCTTATCGTGGACCGATGGGGAACGATCCACGAGCCGGCTCCGGCCGAGCAAAGCTGGCTATTTTTATTTCGCGCCGATTGCTATTGGTTGGCTCAAGCCCCTGAGCATCCAGCTGTCCCGTCGAGGAGAGTACCGATACTTTAAATATCCATTTGCGGCAGCTTACATTTTTAATGCACCCTCGGGGTCTACGTTCACCCGCTGTCCTTTATTCTTATCTACCGTACGTATCCCGCTCTGACTCTGCGCGTTCCGACCCACGGCTATGTGCCGCGTGGATCGATGCTTCAATGCTTGCCGGTGAATTATCGTTCATTGAAACGATAATTAAAAATAAGGCAGTTGTTAATATAACGAATGCACTTTTTCGTAAAATCTGAGCTTACCGCCCTCGACGGGTGTATTCGAGGATACGCGCATTCGGAACTCTATTCGATTATAAATCTGGCTACTTTTGTTTGTGAGAATCGCCAAAAAATGAATTACAAACAGATCTATGATTGAATTTAAAATTTTGCTACAATTTTATCCCACAGGCGGAATTATGGTACGCTCCTGCCGATCGAAATTCCAATCGAGCTCGATCCTTGCATTGTAGCTAAAATACTATTTTTATCGCGATAAATTAACGAAGTCTGCCTTTCAATGATATTAAACTTTTTCAAGACATCACATCGGGTCATTCGAAATAATGACCGCATATTAGTATCTCGTTGTTGTACCTACTGCAATTATTAATACAAATTCAATGCAAGTATTTAAATCTTCGCTCTAAGCAAATGAAATTAGCAGCACTCTCGCTCTGTATTTGTTCAGAGTACTGCTAATTTCACTCTGTATTATTTATCCTGGTAAAGTAAATATAATACCGCGTGAGACTTTTTTTCAAATTTCAGTAATACTGTATTAATTTCAAGTAGGAGACAAAAGTAAATATTAAAAAATACATTTCGTTATTATTATATTTATTTGAGTTCGTAAACATTAATGGGAATGAAAAGTAATAATATAAATATTAACGAGAAATATCGATATTCAATACGTGCATTAAGCTTACTATGATTATGGTATTAAACTTCATTTGACATTCTATGGTTCGCCTGCCACTTTATGATAGTTAGAATTAAACTTATTCGCATTGTGCTCGCTGCCGAAAATAAAATACAATTTTCTGTATAAATGTTTGAAAAATAATACCGAATGTCGGTCAGGTATTTATAAGTAAAAGTTTTTTTATTTCAAGTTAATAAAATATCTGCTTACATTCGTCATTTTTTAATGCTTATCTACTTATACGATTTGTATTCGAAGCGTGAATTTTTAATTGCTTAATTAATAATTCGCCCGGTCGACAGAATTAACGGTTATTAAAAAGAAATCTTGTTGCATTGATTTTAATTTAAAAAAAAAAAATTCAAGTAACACGGAACCAAAGGGAAAATTTATTTCCGATTCTTGTTGCGCAAGAATCAAGATTCATTTTTAAAAAGTAAAAAATGTATATTATTTTGAAGAAGGAAACCTCCTGGAAAAAGTTGCCAATTTGTATCGGCATATTCAATATATTATTGAAGACACGATCGTCGAAGTTCCGTAGTATTGATTACAAAAATAGATAGCAAAGCACCAATTAAGATTGGAAGAAAAAGTTGAGCGAGATTCTTCGGAATTTCAGCCTCGACTGGTTGTTGGCCGAACAACAACAGCCGGCAATGCGTTTAATCCTCGAACTCCGCTATCGCGTTCGAGGCAGTTGGCTCTCGCTGGCAAAAATCATTATTTCAAAACGATCCATTTTGTCCGGGTGATCCCGCGATCGAGGCTCCCCTCGTTGACCCAATAACACGTACACATCGTCGGAGGCGCGAGAAAAAAGCGGAGGTAGAGTCGAGCGACGGCAATCGGAGCATTGGACCGTCTTCGATTCGCTGGACTCTCCCTCCCCCCCCCCCCCCGACCCGCGGCAGGGAGCTCTCGAGGCCTCGCCGACACACGGACGCGCAGGCACACACACGCGCACGAGCGCGCGCGTCCCTCGCCAGCGCCACCGAGCTCCAGCAGTGACCGCGTCCTTTTCTCGGCCAATCTGGTGTCCCGTATTCTATGGCTCGGATGGCACGGGAAGGACGCCTCCCATCACTGCGAGAACTTGTGAATTCGCGCACTAGTGGACGCCTCGTGTTTGGGCGCGCTCCTATTCCCGAGACTGCTCGATATGACCCACGCGAGCCCGCGGGGATAAACCGCAGCACGAGAGGCGCGCACAGATATACGGAGAGGTTGAGAGCGGCGGCGGCGAGGGGAGGGGAAAGGGTGCGAAACAAGAGGCGGGGAGCGAAGGTAGCGCCGAGATGATGATAATGCGAGAGTCAAAGAAAGGGGGTGAGAGAGCTTTGATTCCGGGACGTTAATTAATTTCATCAATTACACTTACATCCAACGCGTTGCGACTCGATCCTCGAGCCCGGTCGAGGCTCGCCCTCCAGACGCCCGGCGTCCCTTGGCCAGCGGGGAGTCTCTACGTGCGCTGGCTACCGACGAACCGACTCCGCAATACTTGATTTCACAAAGGGATGACCAATGGCTGCACGAGTTGAATTTAGCCTACGAGTCGACCTACGCCGCGAATACACGTACACAATACGGCTTCAGTTGGTAACGGAGCACGGCGGCGATTCCCTTGGCATCCTTTCATTTCGGTGTCCTGCCGCCGCCTCCTCCTTCTCCCCCTCCTCCCCACCCTGCTCGTCCACCCTCTCGCCACATCCGGCCTTTTGTGCAAACCTACTCGCCGCCACTCTACTCCCTCGACTTGCCCTACATCTTTATTAAATTTTGCCGTTCTTTGCAACAAATCGCTCATCGTTTTGCATTTCAATTTACAACCAACAAAGCTATAAGCTCGCACACCCTTAGGAGTCATCTTTTAATAACGCTGCTGAGCAAATAGCGAATAGGTTGAATGGTCGGAAATTGCGTTAAAACGTATCGCTTTAAAGTGACGGGATTTCGGAATATTTAGCCTGTATTCGTGATACCCCGATTAATTGATGATATCATCGATCAGAATCCTTTTTAGATTGGCTAATACCGCGTCAATATCGTAAAACTCCCATTAAAAATTATCACCACCTATCGAGGAGCACTTTACTTACGCAAATTATGCATAAAATACGTAAAAAGCATTTTTGCCACAATTTTAAAATTAGTTTAACCATCGCTCGTCCATATCTGCACAAAGTTAGAAATTATTTATCGGAGCGACGCGCGCGCCTACGTTGCACGAATATCAGTATTACTGTACTCTCCGATAAAAAATGTAACGAGTACTACGGTACGAGGTATTCTTTCGTTAAAAAAAATGGCATATGTTATTAGGGCATATTAGTGTTCGAGAAGAGCTTCACTACTCCCCTTTTTCAATCCAAGACTTCGGTATTTCGAGGAAATAGTAAGTATTCTTTAACCCATATGCCAATACACATACGTTAAATAATTCGAAAGCAGCACAACTAACATAATTCTCCTTTCGCAAATGAAATATTTATTCGGAAATACCACAACTTTAACCTACTATAAGCCTTCACCTTAGTCTTGACTAAGATGCTTACATAAAGTTACCCTGACTGTAACTAACCAAAACATCACATTATCCAAACTACACTGGATATGTTCTTGCTTCTCTACCCGTTAGTCAAGTTTCAAGTTTTTATTAAAAAATAAGTATTTTACGCCTATATTTCAATTTATCTCATTTAGATTACTTAATTATTTGTGAAAATTATAAATGTCTATCACGTTGAAATATATTGGAAGAAGTTACGAGTGATACGAAAAGATTTCGTAAATATTTTATTCTGCTTTTGTTCGAATGTATATCAATTATTATTTTTATTCGTTAAAGTATCGTGTTCCACGTTATTATTCATTATTCAGTAAAAACGAAATTTCTTTTATTTCAAGGAAGGATGTATTAATTTCACATCCCCTTACAATAATAATTCTTACGTATATAAATATTTTCTTTACAATGTAATAGTCATAATCGTTTAATATCTCTGATATTAAGAAGCCCGCGCCATTGTAAATATCACATCTACTTTAACATCGACCAACGATGGTTTTAATACCATTTCCCTTCAGTTCATTCGTCTTCCTTCAACAACGTCTGCTACGGTTTACTTATGTGTGCTCAAAATGCAATCTGATACTTGCTTGAGTCTGCAGTTCAAGTTGTACCCAGTGTAAATAAAAATCGGATATCTGTGCCTTCTTGTGCATATTACGAGCAATTTTTCGTTATTTACACATATCAGGAATCTATATTAAAGTAAGCTCTTGGAGTCGTAAGAGTAATGAAATAAAATTGCACGTTAACTAATGCAATAATGTACGTTGTTATAAATTTGTCAAGAGCTTTTTTCGAGCTATTGAAATAAGACACGTGGTCAAGTTTTTTGACGTTGCAATTTATTGTCGTTAGAAAATTAAATGTAAAAAAAAAATTAAATTTATTACCACAAATCAAAAGTTATTATAAAATGACAGCCTAACATTAAAACTTCTAATGCTATAAGTTTTTACAATAGAAAAAAACACGCTTTTATACGTACATTTTTTGATTTTGTACGACCGTCGCAAGGGCATTTATGAGAAGATTTTTTTTACTAATACGCATATATTTTAGAATAATAATCAAAGATATTATAACCATTGCGATATGGTATTTTATATAAATATTTGTGAAGAATTAAAAACCACACGAGCTCATGGCAAAATCTAAAGCTAGACTGTTTCTGATATCCACGTCGCGTTACGCAAGCACTGCTTGACTTATAATCCACAAATAAGCCATAATTATGGACGAAGCTATTAATTCCGATTATTAATTAAAGCGTACATAGTATTTAATGTTTGTATAGAACAAAGCACTTATCGCTGCTATTTTATAAAGCGTTGAATTCCTACAACTTGTCTTTAAATATATAGCGACAAGTACGTTGGAAAATCTTGGTGAAATAATGGGGAAAAGGCATTTGAAAATATCAAGGATCGTTTTGAGGAAAGCTTCGAACCCACCAGAAGAAAATCGAGCTGCGTACGCCGAATCCTCGTGAAAATTACCAATGAATATATACCACTATATACTAGGTGATTCCTCGTAGTGGTGGTCCCTCCCCTTCAGCCTTAACCGACAGCCGCCACTTGCCGGAAGCGAACGAAGCGGCAGTCGGCCTATTATCAGAAGACGCATCGAGCGCTCGGCAATTCAACTTCGCGACACAATGGCCGACGATATCGCGTCCCGTTGCTGACCGAGGCAGCCAGAGACCAAACCAATAGCCGACCAACCGCCGACTGTTAAACACATCCTCAGCACCGATTCTCACCGTCGACCCACGACTGGCCGATTGTCGAGCGTGTGTTTACGCTTTGTACGATGCTTCTTATCTGGGGATTTCGGTACGGGCCTCTGTATTCCCTTTGACTTCGGTGCATTATGTCCGCTCTCCGAGAGAGAAACAGAGAGAGAGAGAGAGAGAGAGAGAGAGAGAGAGAGAGATGGGGGAAACTTTGGAAAATACACGGCGACAACTTCGGATTAAAATTACTGCTAAGGAGATTCGGACTTATCGAACTATTTAGTTGAGCGAAACACTAAGAATAAGCTCGTTACTTTCACAAAGATTAAGAAGAGTTTGCCTTTAAAGCTCGCTCATTTGTATTAGGGGTGCTTTTGTTTTACTTCTTTTTAAGAAATTTGATTGAACGGGATCTGATTTTCAGCTAATTAACAGAAGCATTTGTTGCCGAATGGATTAAAATCTTAATGGAGATGTTGTTGAATAAATGCGTTATATTGCACAAGAAATGCACAAAAATGACATTATTAAAATTGGCATTATCAAGATTGACTATTCGAGTTAAAATTTGCTTGTTTAATATGGTCAAGAGATAAAGAATTATTTGAATAAAAAACAAAATAAATATATATATATATATATATATATACGTCATTATTTGCTTTTTATTCATTGTACTTGTATTATTCGCAAATTGAACAATCGAACATAAAATATGCATCACGTACGCATTTAATGATGAGTAATAATTTAAAATAGAGAAATATGTAAATTCTTATTTTGTAAATTAACGCGACCAACAAATCAGTAATACAATGGAAAAATTATTCCCGTTAAATAAAAGAAGCCTGCCAATGACAACTGAACAACTGATGCACGGATGCGATAATCGTGGCCTCTTGTCCGACTAAACGATCGACTATTCTACTTACGGATAAGCCAGATTAGAATAGCTTGTAATTGAAGCTGCATTCGTTGCAAGTGTAACACGTAAGCTTCCAAAAAGTTCCTTATTTATACCCATTTACAACGTTCGACCCTTTACTTGTCCCTCTTGTCATTCTCTCTCTCTCTCTCTCTCTCGCTCTCTAAATTTCGCGAGTCTAAAGTCGTTGCGACACCGCTGACGTGCAACCCCGATACGGATGTCCTTGCGGTTATAGGCTCTCCACAGAACCACAAACCGTAACTCAATTAATCCTGATTGATCTGCCCAGCATACATTTTAGCCTTAATATATCTAAAGTGACGCCAAGGTGAATGACTCGTTCGGGTCGTTCCTCCACTAACCTCCGCTAAATATTTTATTTCATCTTATTGTCGTCTCTCCTCTAAATCCATTCTGTCATTTGTACTTAGTATTTTCATTTCTCTTTCTATTATCCATAATTTTATTCTTCTTTCGCCTATTTATCTCTCTTTACCTCCCTACCTACCTCTCTCTCTCTCTCTATCTATCTATCTATCTACACATATACATAAACATTTCTAGCAAAATGTTATGTTGCATTTACATAATATAAGCAGTTTATGAAACTATTTTTTAAGCATTTTAAATTATACGCATAGTCGTGGGTAATTTTTACCGTTCACTGTAATGTTGCCGAGAGTATATTATTTATACTGTAGCGATGAACTGGTGAGTGATAATTTTCCATTTGCGTATTTAGTTTGTTACAAGTTTTTTTTTGTAATTTTAAATATTTGACACTCGCGTCTTATTTTCTTTCTTATAAAAATTTATCTCGTCATTTGAGGTAAGTACATTGTCGTACTTCGTATTTCCATAAGAAGGTAAGATATTCAAAATGTATGATAATACGGAATGAAGACAATAAATTAATATTAGTCTGTGTATGTATAATATACCACTGAATGCGCTTGACAAAATAAATTTGTTATTTCGAATATTATTTCTAAACTTTATTGCTATTATTGCAGGTTATATGTGCTCCCCTATAATTAATAAAAAAGCTCGTACAGATATAAACATTCGTTATAAAATGTTCTCCAAGTACCCGAATCAGATATATTAAAACTGTGATCAAAATTATGTGAGTATCGCAGTAAAAATGCTAATCTTCGTGAATTTTTATGATAAAGTGTACGTTGATTTTACCGATGCTTTTCAATATATCAGAATTTTAGTAAGCTTTATAGTATAATTTATGTGCAAAGTAAAGCAAAAAATGCAAAAATCATAACACCAATAAATTTTATAAAAGGATCACAGACAGATTTAAATCTAAATTGCTTGTCTCAATATTTGTTTTCGTAAAAATGTTGGTCCTCTTAATAACGTATATTTTAATATTTATTTTTTAATTATTACTGATTTTGCATCAAAAAACTGTTTATTAAAGATTCTTAAATATTATTTGAAATACGGGCTCTCCATCAATATTATAAACACATATTTACGGAAATGGATGTTCAAAGGAATACTAAATTTATAAAATTATAAAGACATTATTTTAAAAATTTTTCATTATAACTAAGTTATTACGATTTAATTAAAATTTTGAAATAAAAAAATATATACCAATATGCATCGTTAAAAAGCAACGCGCTTAGTCTAAATTTTTTTATAAAATTAGCTGTCTATTAACGAAATTATAGATTTACTATGTAATATATTTTGAAAGTAATGAGTTGTTATACGTCAGTAACAAACTACGTTTTTTTATAATTTACTTACATCTTGATTATTCGCGCTTTAAACCTCTGATGAACTGGCTATATATTTAGAAATAATTTTTAATTACATAATGTTTGTTTTTATAATAATATTAACATATGCAAGATTATATAATACAAGTGCCATCGTATTTTACTGAACTTATGGTCACTGAAAAATTCTGAGCATCCACGGAGTATGAATTTGTTTTACGTGTATGCACAACATTTATTGTGTAATCAGAAATTTGAATCAAATATTTGTAAATGCAATTGTAGTTGTCCAATGAAACACATACAGGCAATAATTAGCAATAAAAAACCCATCTAGCTTCAACATAAAGAAAAACTGATTATCCATACATTATCTCGATATCTAAATTCAATAATACAAAACATTGCAGTAGTATGGGTGAATAAATCTTTACTCAGAATTACAAGATAAATTTCTCAACTATAACCTTGGCTCGAAATGAAGAATTCGATAGTTTTTTAATTATATTAATTGACATTGCTCGAGCCGCGAAGAAACAAATTTTACATACGTAGAGGCTATGCTCAGTTAATATGGGCGCCGTGTGATTTAAAAAATATTACGAAATATTATCTGAGTTTTAGAGAATTAAAGTGGGTAAAATTTTATAAAGGGCTAAATAATTATTTTAAACTTATATGCTATTGAAATTTATCATAATTTTAAAAGTACATATCTTTTATACGAAACTAATTGACTATTTCCGTAAAATATTTGAAAATTGAATTTTCAAAATCAACTGTAAATGGGATTTCAGCATCCACACATGTTTCAAATTGATTTATAACCGGAGTACGGTTTTTTAAAGTATTTCGAATTAATGTATTTATATTTATTTAATGTTTAATAAAAGTAACGTTTCTAAATGAAATTGCCAGATCTTTCCACTGCGTAATATTATTATTTATAGCGGTTAAAAGTGAGTGAAATTAGCTAATGTAACGCGGAGCTGTTATTATTAACTTTGGAATCACTAGAATCAGTTGTTAACACGTAATTAGGATTTACACATTATTACTATATGATTTTCAGATAACTCATGTTTGATGAAATACAAGCATATCTTGTCTATTAGTAATAATTTATCGAAAAAGGTAATTATGTTTGCGGGCAGCTTAAATAATTAATACATTAATTACGAAATTGTAACACGCTGTCAGCGTTCGAGAGTTTCTTAATTACTCTTCGGAGTTAAAAATAAAAAATAGATTTTTGAATAAAATGCTCCCCTTTTCAGATTATTTTTTCCGAGCCCCCCGCATTTATTTTTATTTTTTCCTGGATCAAGTAGAGTTACATAGTTGTTGGTTCATAGTTATTTTGTTTTACCGCGTTATACGAGCTCTGCCTCCTCTTCTCTTTCTCCCAGCCTTCCCCCCCCCCCTCTATTTCCACCATAGTATGGACCCGCATCCTCTGCCTACCCACGCACCAATACTTTTTCTGTCTCCCTTGTCTTCTCGAGTTCTGGCTCTGTCCCTGCTCAACCGAGCGCTCCGTATTTAATTTATCTACCATATTTATTTAGTCACTATCCTATCCCTCAGCATTACAGGAATCTTTTGTTATTCGAGTAATAGTTATTAGTTTTAAAGTACGCCATGATTTATTAATTGCGCATAAACAAAAGTTACCGTGTATCGCTGTATAGCCTTCCCCGAGCCAACGTAAATTCGTATCCGCGCTCCGCGAAAATTTAAATATTTATAATGTAAAGCGAGCGTGAAATCCGTGTAAAAACGGATTTTTCCCCACCCGTGGAAAGTTGAATCCGTAAAAAGTTTGTCCGCGACACGCGGCGAACATATTTATGCACTGTTTCGCCAAGACTTGATCAATGGCCCGTGGAGCCTCTCGCCCTTATAAGCGAATGGAGTGGAGAGCGCCGAGAGACAAATAAAAAGCTGACCGCTATCAGTTTAGTAGTTGTGAAATTGAAATTTTATTGCAAATGTCGGAGCGACATTTTCCCTTAAGTTGAGCGGGCTTTCGCGCCAATTCGAGAAAACTAATCCTCGACCATCCATGGTCAGCGATCGATGCCATTTTTATTTTGCCTGCTGCTGAACGGCGCTCGGCGGCGGCGGCGGCGGCATCGGCTTTGCGAGAGGTCCGCAAAATAATAAAACGCGATAGACGAAAGTAATGGGGCTCGCTCCTCCAAAAGCGCAAATAAGGATGCGGTAGAGGAGCAACGGCAGGAAAGCCTACTTAATTATCTGTCCCGTACAGTCCCTGGACGAGATACAAAGGACAAGTAAGAAAGCGCGAGCTCGGCGCCATTTATCTTTTGTACTTTGGTATTTTGCGTGTCCAGGCAACTTTTCCGGGGCTTATCCCCTTCTGGACGAAACGTCGGAGCGAATGAATGTACAAAACAAAGCGGCTTGTCCGGGAATGCGGGCGCTTAGAGATAAATTCCCATTATATGAAATCCTTGAAAATAACGAATATTCTTACGTAGAGATTCCGAAGTTAGCTTAACGTATCGCTGGCGCATTACTAGATTTATTAGCCTTATTATAATGTGCTTAAATAATAGTTTATTTAGGTGAATTAATATTACTTATTATTCCCTTACCACCGTAAATATTATTCCTTTTATACGTCATATCCTACTATTTATATATATACATACGCACAAACACACACATATGGGCATTAAATAGAAAGCTCACAGTCAATAGCAAAATTTCTGCAAAATAAAATGTTACAATTGTACATTTTATAAATTATGATTGATGATAATTTTTTTTAAGCACTTTTCATATTACTGCTCTAATACGATTCAAGGATTTAACGGAAATTTACGGAACTATGGCCAACTTTTTTAACCGTCAAATTTTCTTGAAAACATTGTTAATATTCATCTCGTAATTAGGTGAAAATTATTTCGGGCATTAAAGTCACAATAATTTATATGATTTAGCGTATACTAAAAATTTAATTTAATGAAACAAATCGTAACATTAAATTTCTCGCTAAAAATATTTTTCATTAATAAAGTGATTTTTCTAACGCCCATGTACTAAAAACAATGCACTATCCTTTCACAACGGATACAGAATGTTAAAAAGGTTTCTTAAGTACTATTAGGAAATAGTTTTAATAATATGCTTTCAAATTCTCCGCATAATGAAATCAGAAAAATAACTTTTTTCATAAATGAATTTCGGCTCACAGTGACTTTGTGATGAATTATGCTCGGCTTATATTGAGACATCATGTAACCATATAAAACGACAGTTCCATTTAATTTTTAAGATAACGAATGCATTTTTGTAGTTTCAAAGTTTAATCGTATCTTCGGATTAAAATAGTATTCTTTTTACTCGTAAATTTTCTTTACCATAGACGGTATATTCTTTTTTTTTTTTTTTTTTTTTTTTTTTTTAGTACCAAAGATACTTGCGAATTATTTGAATTTTTATCTTTCGATAAGTCATTCGAATAGCCCTTTTTTTGAAATTATACCTAAGTTTAAAACATTAAAACTCTATTGAACACTTGCAGGCTCGTTCCGAGATTTTATAAGTGTCTTTAAAAAGAACATTCTAACGTACAATAATACTGTTAAGGAAGATTTATATTAACGATGAATGTATATTAGTTGTAAAATGCAAAATGTAATCGAATAATCGTGAAGTAATCCGCGACTATTATTAGTCGCATTGAATTCAAAAACTCATTTCATTTTCATTGCTTTTCATTTTACATTAATTTTCGTCGTCACAATTTTTAACGCTCTCCTAACATTTTTTGCTTGTACTTTAAACCCCCCTTACTTCATCTTCTCGAGTCCCTCATATTTCCCTTTTATCAGAGTTACGTGGACCAAGTTTTTCTTCCAAAAATTTTTCCATTCTCCTCGTACAATGCAGTAATTCCCGATTAACTGCTCATGAAATAAGAGTGGAAAAAAGTTAGCTGAAACAAAAACGTCAGCCTTGGGCGAGAATTGAACACATTGATACACACGTTAAAAGTTGACGGATTTTGGTGCTTTTTGCATATGCGGTTTGCTCGCGTTCCTTACGGACTAATTATTTTCTGGCTCACGTCGACTTTTTTAATAGTCGTCGAGCCAAGCTCGGCAATTCATTTTGTTTTTTTGTCTTAACGGTAATAAAGTCTGTGAACGCACAATTTAATTTTTAACGTGTAGTTATTTTTCTCACATTATTTAACCTTTTTATCCTTAATATATTGGATATTTTCGACTTATTGCAGTATTTTCCAATGATTCTTAGAGCAATGACTTTTTCCATTGTAAAAATAATTAATAACGCTAATTCCTTCTTGCTAACATGAGCTTTTCCTTAGCTCCTTCGATTAAGAAAACAGAATGAATTGAATTATCAAACGAATGACTAAATAATACATTTCTTATTTATGTTTACGGTAAATATGAAAAGTACTCACGAGTCTCGCGTAATTGTATGCTTAAACAATACGTGATATTCACGTGAAATGATAAACACCCATGAAAAACATTTAACAGTCTCTCATATACGAAGCATCTACTAATTTTTAAAAGATTTGTTGTCAATCGTTAAAAGCAATGGTTACTTGGCCAAATTTGTAAGTATTTTAACTTTGAGGTAGGGAAGCTGCATCGAAGCATCGAGATTTTCGATTTTTTAACCCCTAGAATCAGAACTTCAACATCTCGACCATAGCGCTACGTTATTTATATTCGATTTGTATTCCATCGTAAAACTTGGTCGTAACAAGGTATCGTTGATATAGTGGCAGGGAGCTTGTTTCCTCTTAACTACAAAACCAAAACTCGTTTTATTATTGTATTCGATATTAAAAATAAATGTGTATTTCGTCTTAACCGTAAAAGTATGGGGTAAGCAACGACGAGCGAGGTTCATCGTAACGTCCACCATAACAATTTTCGATGTGTATTATTATTCCTTACGTCAAAAAGCTCTAACTATTAGTTTTATACGCGAAGAAGGAGAGACGATGGAAAATTGTTGCGCCCGCGCCAAAGCCAAACAACAATGAGCGATTCGGGATTTCTTCCTCCTTCTTTCCTCCATCTTTCCTCCTTCTTTCCTCCTCCTTCACTCCTTTCTTTATTTCCTCGTAGACCAATGCAGTTTATAAGGTAAACAAAAGGCCGGGACAAGCGCGCGCTCGGAACCTGTTTTTGTTTGGCATACATTAACTTCTTATGCCAGGCGCAGGTCCGTTACCAACACCCACAATCCGCCTCCGCATTGCCGTACACGAACAAAAACAAACTTTATCGTCCTGCTTGTTTTCGTTGGCTGTAGCACTGCACGCGCCCCATTCCTACACCCCGCAGCGTGTCTTGGACATACGTGCCTCTACATGTGTGCGTGTTTGTGTGCGTGCGACGCCACGTGTAGCAGCTTCGAGAAATGCCGGAGACATTTTTTGGCCACCTTTATATCGGAAGGGAGACAAGGACGGCCAGATTATAGCTCGAGCTATGCTCAATGGGCGATCGTAATTTAAGTTACGGGGCCATTGGAGAATACGACCTATTCTTTTATTTCTGTCGTGTTAATACTGATTTTATCTCGGTCCGCGTCGAGGAACGAAAAATGAGCCACCGAACGCACAAAAAACATAAATGATGGGACAATTTATTTCGCTCTTATTGTCACTTTGAGTTCGCTCCGCTATCCTTCCCTTGATTTCTATCCTGCATTTGCATTTACTTTTGTTTATTAAATAAGAAGAAAGGCGCTTTCGGTGTTATACTTTTTTTTCTAAACGGTCCCATGACTGATACTAGGTTATTGCTTAGCTTATGTCTCATATCTATATATATATATATTAGATTAATTTGTATAAATAATTCACGAAACCTTTTTAATTAACCTCCGTTAAAAATATCTGCAAAATAACAGCGCGTAAAATAATACGTTTAAAAGGCGTGCAAAGTACATATTGTCAATTACTATTTTAATGAAATTATTTGATTCTTTATGCAAATCTTTTCAAAGCAGAAAAGTAGCAAATAACATAATATATTAACTTTCATCGTACTAGCGTGTGTGTTTATATATATATATATATATATATAAACCTACCATTACTGTTTATATATGTTCATTAAATAGTCTCTAGCAATCTAGTAGATTAACGTTTTGGTAAAGGACTACTGTAATAAAAATGAAAAGATATTATTTATTTGACTTACTCGTATGGTTAAAATACATTAATTCGATTGAAAAAGTTGAGGCATTTTAAAAAAAGTTTATCAATCATTACAATAAAATCTTGACGTTTGGCAAATGTTGTTCAACGATAAAAAAAAAAATAACAAATAGCTTATAATTTCGGAAAAAATCGGGCTTATTATTTACAACGAAGCGGAGAAGAAAATTCAGAGAAAAGTAGTCGGTTAGTTTTTAGAAGCAGGTTTTCCAAAATAATTATTGTTATTATTTTACAGCGTTAAATAAAAGAAAAAAAAAATATTGCAAAAGTATCAAGAACCAGAACAATGCGGCAGGAGCTCGCACTCGCAATTTATTAATGCCATCATTTCCTTTATGCGCGCGATTCACATATATCATAAAAGTGAAAAAACACCGCTAAGAGTGGGGATAAAAAATGCAAGCGTTCCGGCAGAGCAGCCGTTGGCGCCACCGCGTGTCAGAGATTTCGAAATCGAGCGGGTCGACGGAGGCGGAGAGGAGTTTGGGCGGGCGGCGGCGGCGGCGGCTCTGGAAAGGGGCGCGAGACGGGCGGGCGGTAGTCAAAGAGAGGACCGGTAATCGCGAGGGGATGGAGCGAGGTGGACTTTGCTCGGCTGTAGCAACAACTGGAATTAAAATTGCACGAGGTCTCGAAGCGAAACTCTGGACTGGAAACCAACTGTTCCGCTTCCGGAAATCCGAAGACCGAGTCGAGGATGGGTCGTAAGGTCGATCGGCTCACCGCTGCCGCCAATGCAACCGCCGCCTACCTCCCGCATCCTCTCCCAAGAGAGCGCCAAGGAGCAGTGGAGCGGCGGCGGGGAAAGCCAATTTTATCTCCGTGGAGGAATCCGTAATTCATAAGGGAAGAAAGGCTTCGAGACGCCGCTAGTACCGTCCTTACAAGCCACGCGTAAGGGTATAAATGGAGGAGATTCAATTTTTGATGTTCTTTGAGGAAAAAATGATCGGTTGCCTTTTCCCATTGATCCGAGGTGGCGCGCTTAATATTTGATGGGCTACTGCTGCTACGAAAGATAAACTACCTTCCGACAATGCGATCGGTCAAACTTGGCAATGCCTAAAACCTGCGCTGCAATTTATGAAAGTGAATTGTATCGATGACTATCGTTGCTCAATGTGTTAAATAACAGTTAGCGCAAAATGAAACTTGTTTTATTTGGTATCGATTAAAGATTCTTGAAGCTAAAATTTAACCACCATTCGAAAGGACGGTTTCCGTTCAGATGATAAAAATTATTTCAGAACAAAAAGTATGAATTCTAATTTCTTCCCGGCTGACACGTAATTACTATACTTATTCGTCGGAAAAATTAAATTCTTAAAAATCATAGGATCCCTCCAGCCGATCTTTAAGAATTTGCACTAATGTGTTTTTATAAGCCTCTCTTATTTTAGATAAATAATTCAAAGTCTTAATGTACGTGAGACTTACTTTTAGATTAATCTGGCTCTTTTTAATATCCTTATCAACAACTAAATTTATACTCCTAAATACAGATTTATACCTCTTCTTATTCACAAGTTTCTGTTTCAAGTCGAGTTATACCTCTAATTTAGAGATAATGAAATTCAGCTGATATAAAAAATAAAGTTAAAAAACTTTAATCATCTATTTATCAAAAGAAAAGTATTTAAACTTGCCCCGTAGTACATTAACACTTTTAACACAATTTTTAGTTTAGATGGTCTCCAAAGGAAACAACTTAAGCTACTTGTAATTGAAATACACTATGCTACAAAAATAAAATAGCTTTTGTTATTTATCCATATTTTCCCTTAAGTGTGCGTTTGAAAATAAAATTTTGCGTTAGATTTAAAAATACTAATACTGATCAATTAAAAACATTCTACAACTGCTTAATTTTCAAGTAATCATATATCATTATTAACACCTTAATTATTGGAATATATCGCACAAGAGTTAATATATAATTATTTACCAAACTTTCCTCTGACATCTGCCAGTTGTGCAGCGAAAAACCCGTATAAAATATATGTGTGTGTGTGTGTGTGTGTGTGTGTGTGTGTGTGTGTGTGTGTGTGTGTGAGGGTGATTCTAGATTTTATGCACCTGTAGATGATTTAATATCATGAACATGTAAAAAAAAATCTTTGCTTTTAAAAAATTATAAACATTTAAGAAGAAAACGATATTAATCGTAAAAAAATAGAGGCTTCTAATATATATTCTTATGTATTTAGCCATAATAAATATTAAGTTACGCTGAAAAAAATGTTTATAAGACGCGTGAACGTATGAAATACAAATATAAACAATTTTTGAATTTTACAGAATAAATTGTTTCGGCAAAGACGAAGCACAGTTCTGCAATAATTAACAATATTTATATTTGAATTGAATTTCAAATAAAGCATTAAGGGATGCATTTGAAAGCTCATGCGTGTTGAATTATCCTCGATGTAGCCGCGTAAAATAAAATCCCGAGCGTGTATACACGTCATTTCCACTTGCAAAAAAGTGCTCCCTGTTTAAAATGCAACTTTTTCCACGATGAAAAATGCGACCTCGTTTTTCATATTTTTGGTGGCGCGTGTAGTCCTTGAAAAAGTAGTAACCTCCTTCAACGTCGACAGTAATACTAAAAGGAGTTTGCCGGGACAATTTTTAAGGTCTTTCTCATCCTCGGCGCGAGGACAATTCCTTGGTAGGATCAACGTCATTAAATGCAGAGTACTTTTAATGTGCATCAGTCAGCTCAGCGAATCGGAAGCCATGTGGCTTTGGATCATTCTCCCCTTCATATTCTCTCGCCAGCGGATGAGTCGAAGAAGGAGACAAGAGGGCCGAAATTATATGAAGTGGATGGCCCTTCAGTCTTAGCTAACTTCGTTCCTCTCCACGAGCACACGAATGCAAAAGTAACGACGCGGAGGGAAATCGCTTGCGAGCGTGCAGACATTAGTCCCGAGCCTGCAGTGATAGAGTGAAACTCGGAGCTCGTACTTGTCCGCCCCGACCTCAAATTACTGAATTTCCAACGAGTCTCCGAGCATCCGCGAACCCTCGCGCCTCTCCCCTTCCGGAGGCTGGCACACTCTCTCTCTCTCTCTCTTTCTCTCTATCTCTCGCGCGCCCCTCGGTACCCTCTCTCGCATTATTACGACTCCTTTGTGACTCGGTTATTTTGCGCGGCCGCGTTTTGAAAGTGAGTCGCGCCCATCGGGAGGAATTTACTTTTCCATCTCGGCGCTGGATTTCTCGGGGCGCGCGTTCGACGCGGCCTTGCCACCGAATTTTACCTAAGACGATAAGGCCGAAACTCTGCTTGAGATTCGAATGCGCGGGAAATTCAGTTATCAGTTGCCGAATCGAATTCATGCTCGCAGCCACGGCTTCAATTATCCCTTAAAGCTGTAGCTCGCTAATGATATACACGGAATATTACAACACGAGGACTCTCGTGAAATTGTAACTCTTGCATCGTAAACTTTTTTCAAGGCTATAATTTCATATACAAAACTTTAATAACCCTCCTAGCATTAATAATGCTAATAAACACCTAAAGATTTGTGTAATGAATTGGACGAATAAGTGTAATACTGAAATTTCTTACCAAAAAGTAAACAACTTCCAAAAAACATTATAAAAAATTGTGTAAACTTTTTTATTCGCGTAATATTGTTCTTGTGGAATTTTTTATTTACCCGAACATCATTTTTAATTGTATTGTACGATGGGATTTTAGCGTTTATTTTATATAATTTACGCGCAATACTTCATTACTCTTTAATTATTTCTCATATTTATTTTACTTAATAAAATACTGGCACAATTATTAGAAATTATTGTACTAATTTTACTTCTATTTAGCAGCTCTATTACTAAAATAGATAACTATTATTGCTATACAAAAACATAACGTATTTCAATTCCAATATTCAAATTTACTATTATAACAGTTTCGGTCTCTTGCAAAACAATATGAAATTGTATTTTGATATGATCAAAATTTTAACAAATATTTTCGAATTTTCAAATAGGCGTAAAAATTATTTCGAAAAAGCAATTGAAATTTTTTTTATTCCAGCTGCTTAATTCTGACTGATTATTATTGCGCGCTAAAAGGTAATTCATTTTGTATTTTTAAACATTGTTTAGCCAAACAACTTATAAATATTATTATTAAATTCCTGAAAATAATTATAAATTAAAAAAATAAGAAGATATATTTTTTAATATATTAAGAGAAAATGGAGAACACGTTAATTTTTACGTAATTAAAGCTTAAGTATATAAAATGTAGGATGAGAGAAATACTATAAAAGGGAATTTCCAAATAATGCGCAAAGTTAAAAACTTATTTATTTACTGAGAACTGTATATAATGAAGAATAAATAAAAGCAACTTATAGTTTAATTTGTTTTTTGTGTATTAATTGTTTAAATATTTACGGAAAATATTAATTTTTAATACACTATTGTATAATTTATTGGACATAGAGGGAAAAAAAAGAGTACAAGAATGATGTAAAATGAAATCGAAACACGAAGAATCAAAAATAAAGCTTTCACGAAGTACAAAATAGAAAGCACACTAAGTATATGAGAAAAATAAATACAATTTTTAAAATTTAAATAAAAAAATGTAATTTTAATTAAAGTGAATTATAGGCTTTTCAGCTGAAAATAGGTAAGGCGACTTCCTACAGTATAAAATGATGCTAAATATGCGATGAGTATGTATATTAAAATATTCAGACACGATTAGTTTCATTAGTATTCAGTACTTCAATTGTACAGGATAAAAAGTGAAGAAAACGTGGATTAGCAGAGGGTTTTATCCGCGAGTAAGCTGTTACTCCTAAGTAAAATAATAACCTTGCGAAATTAGCATTTTCGACTAATCTTGGCTCTTATTTCATAGGCGCACAAATCGAATAAAATTCTACCTTGAATGAATGGCATCTGATTCCAAGAGATTTAGAGCCCAATTATCTTTAATAGCGTGAGGTCTAAAGCATACTTGTAGCAGCAGCAGCAACAGCAACAGCAGCAGCAGCAGCAACTTCCCTTCCGCCTGCGCTTGTTTTCAACGTCGCAATTTATATGCGCGCCAGTTTATAATAGTTCTTTTGTTTTAAATTTTATAGGCAATTTTTCGGGATCGTTAACGTTGATATTTATTTTTATCGAGAGACATTTCAATGGAAAATGCTGCAGCCACTAATACCGATAAGTATGTGTACACACGTATATCAATATACATATGTATAAATTTATAAATATATTAACAACTACAAGACATTTAAAAATACCCGTACGAACTATTCTAATAATTTTTTTTTTTTTTTTTTATAAACAAAGCCTAATTATTACGTACAGGCTCCATAAATTAACACGTAATTCAATTTTAATAACGACTATGTGACGTGAACAATGGAGTTAAAATGATCAGCCATAGAAATTATATGTATTTCAAGACAATTATTGCGCAACATACCGTCATTAATATAGGAAAGAGTATAAAAGATATTGATTACCTTGGCTATCGTGTCGTGTTTATCATAAATTAACATACATCGTCGGCTATAATTCATGCACGAGGCGAATAAAGAATCGTAAAAGTTGAAAATTTTTGTAAATTTTATAAATAATACATAACAGAAATGGCAATAGTTTACGATTGAAAAATTAAATGAAAGCTCTGTTTCTGTACAAAGTATATTGGAAGATTTGTAGTTTACGATACGGTATGATATATGGACGGAATATCTCATATTTTACAAAAAATATGATTACAAACTCGGAGAAAAAGACGTCGAATTCAATTAAATGTGGTAATTTCGGTAAGGCGCAGTAGTGAAATTGATCCGTGTATTGAATTAAAAAAGAAATTATAAGTTGGGAAAAACTATTAATTTAGCGTATCCTTCATCCGCGTCGATGCGGGGGCTCTCTGACTCCCATATAAATTGCGATGCTTTATCTCGTTGATAAGAAAAATGAAAGTTGGTCCGGCCGCAGACAGATTATTCGCATTTATACTTTTATGCGACCGCGTCGGTAAGAAATGGAACGTATGTGCGATGGCGTCCGTAGTTATACAATTCCATTACAGTAATTGGATGCGACGTCGTGAAAAATTTCGATTTAGCTGTCATCCACCCTATTCAAAAGTGATCCACGTATCTTCGCTCACACACATATATATATATACTACAACGCAGTACGGAAGCACTGGTGTACACGAGCGTACTTTTACACGCACGCCGCTGTGTTGGAAGTACTGAGATGTCGACGCTCAGTCCGGTGATAAAAAGCGCAATCGCTTTTAAAGAGAGTAACGAGATTCGGAAGATTCGTTCGGACGGATTTCTTTTACGCTCTTTGTACCTGCTGATACTGGCTGACTGCATTTCTCATTCTCCTTTCGATTTCGACGAGATTCTTTTCTATTGTACACCACCGTCGCCTTTTACGTTCCCTCGCCCCCCCTTACTCTAGATGCGCTGTTGTGCCCTTTAAGAAGTTATATTCCGAGACTCTGGATTAATTTTATTCTTCGTTAGCTGCGCTCGCGCGGTCAGACGCTGATGACGGACGATTGTCGCGAATAAACGCCGCCGAGTTTACCGATTGATTTTATTTTCTTATCGTTTATTTCTTACCCTCGGCCGAATTTATGGGAATAAGGAGCTCGATGTTTATTGATTGGTCGCGCCAATGAGCCAATAATACGGCGCTTAGAGTAATACAACAACAACATTTGCATTTCTTTTCGAATTCTATTTCAATATAAAGTATTTTAGTGCGATACAACATTGAAATTTTAAGCGAAATGTTGGATGAAAACATTACTGTAAGAATGACAAACAATCACCTTGACTCGAAAGCACAAAATCACCTTAGACAATTTAAGTCGCATTTTGTTTTTGCATCGCCCATATTTTTAGCACTTTACAAAACATAAAATTCGGCAAAGAAAAATTTATTTTCAACTATAAATTTTAAAAAGCGCTTTATATAAATTTCAATCGTAGTCTTATTATTTTCTTACAAGGCAATTGTAAAAAAATAATAATAGCTGAAAATAATATGATAATTATAAATGATTAAATTATATAATAAAAAATACGCTGCTATCGAGAAAAAAGTATGTGTATAATTATATTTCAATATTAAAGTCACGTCTCCAACGTTACAAAAGCTTAAAAAAAATATAATGGATACACTAGAAGGATTGAACGTACATAGTACTTAAAGTATTTTCTAGTTTTATCTTTTCACTTAGTTAAAATATGTACCTACTATTTTTAAGATGGTTTTTAAAATTTAAGTACATAATACACAGTTTGTTTTCTGATGTTTAAAAGGGTGGGAAGCATTTTCAACACTATTGTTAATTCTAAAGAAAATATAATAATAATATTCTTATAAATAATTAGGTATATAATCCACGTGTACAATTTCATTGCCTATTATATGTATATCGTAGATATAATCTGATTTTAAACACTGATTCTAATTAGACGGACTTCAATTTCAAGTACATACAGTAGGTCAAAAAATTAATCAGACAGTTAATATTAAATACAAGTTTTCTGAATGAGCGAACCTTAGGCTATACTACAGTGATCAAACTCATTTTAAAGTTCTTTAAGTTCTTGTAACTTGGTAAGAAAGGTTCAAACGTGAAAATCTAAAATTCTTGACGAGAAAATTCGTAAAACTTTTCAACTTTATCAACATTACTGCAGTGGACTTTTTACTTTTCAGTCACTTTGATGATACTTTTTTGTTGAAAAACTGGTTGATCAGGCATTTACATTGAACTGCGCCAAATCGAAGGAAAAGGAAGTACTTAATTTACGCTTGTTAACTTTTTAATTTAGCAAATAAAATCACCGATTCTACGTTGCGCGTAATTTATTTCGTAACGTATCAGTTGTCTATCCATATACTTTCAAATGTACATGTATATTTATTTATTAATTAAAAATCACTAATTTAAAAAAAAACTTATAAAAATAATTGACCTTGAAGCATAATTGCAAAATGAAGACATAATCGTACTGTTGAATTTAAATTTAAGCTAAAAATGAGTATTTATTCAAAATTATTCTTATTGCACAAATTGAAAATGCGTAAAGCCTATACGCATGTATATTTTACGTATTCAAAACAACAGTCAATCTAATTAAATGCGTGCAAAAAAAAAAAAAAATTGTATGCATTCTATTTGAATGACCGAAAGGGAAGTAATGAAACTAATGAATACAAGAAATACAATTAAACGATTGAATGCAATTTAATATTTATAATATTTAAACGAGTGTACTGTTTGCAATTACTTAATCCAAAAGTTAAAATTAATTACATTGTGTAAGCTTAACAAACAAATGGGTAAGGGATATCAGGAGGTGCGTCTTATACACGAATATAAAGTAACGTAAACAAATAAATGCCCGAATGAATGTTTACTAAAAACTTGAGCTCGCGATACCAAAAGGCTCGATTTAATTATATCGCAGGATACACAGGGCGTAGATGCATGTCACATAATGCCGATGTTAATAAAGCGTCCCCCAACCTTCTACCACTGTATTGTGCAGGCGTATATGCCAATTCGTGAAGGAACAAATCCCTCAATATGATTGTATTTATCGGATAATCATCTGTGACAAATATATATATATATATAATTTTGTGTGTGTGAATAGGTGGGTGGGTGTGTAAGAATGTGTATACATGTATATATTATTCCATAGTACCCACTGCGTGGTCATGGAAACGCACGTCACACACACACGCCAATTGTAATAGGCTACAAAATGCCCATATGTGTACGCGTAAATGCGCTCATACACTTTGATATCGAATTGTCGCGAAAAGCAAATTTTGGAGAATTTCACTCGATAAAGGTTATTTAAACTCGCAAACTCATAAGCTATAATCGAGATTCTTTTGCACGGCAGTGGACGAAATCTTTCTATCTAGTTTTTTTATTTTCATAAAGCACAGTTCGCGCAAAATTTTAAGCTGATAATTGTCGATACTATTGATGCATAATTTATAAATTTTTTATTTCGGCTTTCTTTTGATAACTGCAAAACGTAGACTTTGAAATATTTTACGCGCTTAAAAAGTATAGATAAAACAGTAACGCAGTTACGCTTAAAAGAGCGAATGGAATTAGTTAAAATTATTGCCAAAGGATCAATGCCCTTGGCATCACTAATTGTAATAAATCAAATCGAGTAAAAATATGATAGCGCTACGTATTTTACAAAATTTTTTGAATGCTTCGCCTGCGTCTCTCTCTCTCTCTCTCTCTCTCACTTTCTCTCTCTCTCTCCCCCCGTCTCTCGAATTCAACGCACAGTGGTTAATTTTATTAGTGGGCGTGCAAAAAAAAAAAAAAAAACACAGACGATAATGTACATCTGTTAGGTAGGACGTAACTCGTGCAATCCGTCAGAGCGAGGCGTAAAAAAATATTGATAAAACTTCTTAAGTGTGGCCGAGTACAAGTGGCAATTCGACGAAGGCCGGCTTAAGCTCGAGCAACAATAATCGCGGAGACAGGGAGAGCGAGCAGTGGCAGGCGAGCCGGGAGCGGAAGGAGATATCAGACGGGGAGAAAGAAAAGCAAGGAGCAGGAGCCCATTACCAAATGGTCTCTCGCGTCCTCGGCCGTAATGTAGAAGCGGCTCTAATCCGGAGCTCGTAAATCAAGGGAGCGAAGCCTCTGCAACTTGTCGGCGCCCGCGCACACAATCTTCCCCTGATTGCGTAAGTGCGCACGGGCCCGAGCGACGTGTCTTGCCTTGGAGCGCGATAAAGCCCCACTTGGCAAACTTTCGCGCTAAAACGCGGCGAACTCTCTTGGCTCCAATCGCTCGCTCCTCTCCTCTCTCTCTCTCTCTCTCTCTGCGGAGTCCTTCTCGCGCGTCCCCCCAGCCCCCGATCCCATTTGCCGCCCACGGCCCCGCTCGGAATTCGGATTCCTCTCGCGCTCGCGTCTTCTTCGCGGGCCAGGAGGAGCCCTGCACCGGCAGCCCTGCACCTCGGATGGCCGGTCCTCCGGCTGTCGGGAAGAGCCACGTACGCCCGAGGAGGTGCGCAGCCTCCGCGCGTCTTTCGCCATTGCGCTAATTGCGAGAACGCGCGTCGTCTGGGAGACGTCGCAGTGTAGCGCAGAAGGACGAAACTCTGTCCCTTGCCTCTCTCCCTCTCTCTCTCTCTCTCTCCCCCTCTCTCCGCACACACACATACATGTGCACATGTACAGACACACCCACACACAGCCGCGCACACATCTCTATCATCTCTCCCTCTCTCTCTCTCTCTCGTTCGCTTATTCGATTTACGGCTCTATCTAAAGTCCTCTCCGTTCAATTTGGCCGACTTGCGAGCGTCGCGACGGAGCTGCTTCCAATACTTAATCACGTCGACGCGTCACGCGAAACGCCTGATTGTAGCCGTATTATTCGCACATGAATCTCTTCGCATGCGGGACCGAGAGCCTGCCTAAAGGGGCTGTCGCGAGATCCTTCGAATGCACAGAGGCCTAGTCTACATTTCGTTCTCTAACGTGGATACGAACGAGGATTCAACTTATATTTACGAGCTACGTATTTGCCCTGGATATAAAAATTCCCTTTCACATTTCTAACCCAAGGTAATGAATAATAACGACTTCATTTGCCATTCCTGTTATTCGTATCGATGTTTTCATAAATGAATAACAAATTGATTTTTCAAGCCCGCGCATAATTGAAATAAATAAATGTAAAAGGTTAATTAATTATGTAAGAATGACTGATTTTGCATTTTGCTTTTTGTGTGTGGATGCCAATAGGCCAATCGAATGATTTTGAATCAATTTAGGGGAGCATTGTTCCGTTATACCAATTAATATCAATTAAGCAAGACGGAGACTAATAGAATATCGAGGGAAGCTGTTCATATTTCTAATAGTTCTACACTTCAATTACGATTTCTAAATAATAAACTGTAGGGCTTTTGTAGCATATCATTATACAGATAAATATAGAACCAGTTCAGTTGAGCAAATTGTCTATTTGCCTTTACTTATGTTCTTATGACTTAAATTACGTTCTTTACTATCCCGCAACAATTATTAAATAAGAGAGCCGTCCAAATAGAATAGTATTTGAAAAAATATAAACAACGATAGCCTTAATTAAAAAGAAGATCGATTGCCAAAACGAAAGACTCTTTGTTCGATACTCAAGTTCTATTACTATATTATTATATTATCATATTTCCTTTCTTATAATTTAAATTCCCTACCGCTATAATTGGCGGTATAAGAAATAATTTTAACAAGATTTTACTAATGAGCACTACGAGGATGCGAGTTTGCTTTCGTTTGATGTTATAAGAGCCTTTCATTTAAGACGTTATCTAATTACTTAAGATATTTTATCAATAAACTTACGGCCTTTTTAAATAAAATAATCAATTAATTATTTTTTTCCTACTCAATGTGATTTTTATAATTTTGTCGATGATCCGTTAATAAATAGTAAAAAGTAACGACTTTGAAGGTTTCATATGAGACGTAAGACATAAAGATGAGAAAATAAAGTTTGAAAAGGATTTTTTACGATTAATTAGCATAAGACAATAACAAAAGGCGCAAATTTTAAGAAGAACCTACACTCGTGACGATCAATTTATCGGCATTATCGAAAAATCATCAAATGCAAAGGAAACAATCTTCAAATACTACGATTTTTTAAATTAAATTACCGATCAATTATAACCTTTTTGTAATACTTTAAGGCTTTATTCCTACTGATTGGAGTAGAAATTACAAAGTGGGGATGAAAAAGAAGAGTCGCGTAGGTACAAATATCGAGACTCTTAAAATAAAATTTCAAATACAATTAACAAGGTGTAATCTAAATTATCATTTATCTGCGACTAGAATAAAACACAATATCAGTGAATAGCGACAAGGTTCGACATAGAACGGTGAACATTTTAAAAACTCGTCAAATACACGAATAAAAAAATTTACGTAGAAATTGTTGGTCGAGTTTTTGCGCTTTCGTTCGAATTTTCAATGTGCGGTAAGCTAGCGACCAAAAAAACCTTCCCAAAACTTTGAACGTATAAGTATCCACTAAACTGCTCGCATTTGTTTTTCCTTTTAAATAAGCCTCGACCATATTATTAACCATTAGCCATATTTATGGTACGCAGATATCAGAGCAGTCGCAGCAGCAGCTTCCAATCGTAAGAGCACATAAAAAGATATGAATATTGGCATGTCGTGAAAAACTGTATAGGTAAAGAATAGGCGACACCGATGTGTTGGACGCGCCGAAGAGTATTTTATAAAAAGGAAACAACCGCATATTTCTACATTTTTAGATGGAAAACATGCTATCAATTTTTGATTGACTTCCGATCATTTTGCATGTGAAGAAATTCTAGAGGCATACTTCTGCTACCAAGTTGCTTAAAAAATTATATCGATACCCTGGAAATATAACAGCAATTACACATTTATTATGCAACTATTATTTTTAAAGTAATTGTAATTTTTTTTTTATATTATTTTTATATAAAAAAATTCTATAATATATATTCGGTTCTGCTGTAAGAATTTATTTATAAATCATAAAAGTATTTAAATGGCATCCACGGCTATTGCATTCGATCGATTATTTTACGTCGAGACTTTTAGAATTCAATGTCTTTAATTATCCTTATTAATATAGGCTTGATTGAAACAAAAAAAAAACAATTTTGCACGACAAAAATAAATACTTTGCTTTAAAATTTATCGAATAAAAAAAATATATACGCGCAGTTGAAGTCGAAAAGATTTATCGTTAATTTAATTAAATTCAAATATGTGTATATTTATATACATCCTAATACGTTTCAACTATACTGAATTGCATTCAAATGTTTCGCCGGTACTGCATTTGTATGTAAGCTTTTGAATAATTGAACTTTTCGTAAATTTCATCTCTGCTAAAAATGTATAATATGTATATTTGTATTGCTGGTACGTTCAAGAATTCTTTGAGCCAAGTGAAATATTTCAGAATTACCGTATATAATCAAATATTGTCGCAACATACATTGTTATTGGTGAAAAATTTCAAAAGGAACATTTAAAAACTACACGGTTTCACTAAAACGAATTATTAATTTTAAATAATGGGATTGTTTTTTAGTTTCAACGAACAGAGCACAAATACGTTTCGTAAAATTATGTTAATATCTTTCCTTGGTTATTGATTCATCGAGAGGCCGGAAGCTTCCCTCGGCTTCAACGACGTTATAAAATACCATCCACTTAGATGCTTAAAAAAAGCCTATCCACAGTTTAAAATATGTAATACAAAATCGAACCCCTTGTAACGAGATGCTCACTCGCCAGCGGCATCAAAAGGATGCATTAATGGCTGTTCTCGAAGGGCAACAAACTCTGAGTTTGGTATCTAAGCTTGCCGCTCGCTATTATTCGTTTCAATTAAACTTAGACGCGGCTTAAGCTAACGCGCGGTTTTCCACAGTCTGTCAATGCAGGCTTATTAATGTCGCGAGGGAGGCCTACTTGCTAAGCAGAATTTTGCAAGAAAGGCGCTATTGGACTCTTATTCGGATCGTCCTCAATAACTTCTAAGTCTCTAAGGAGAGACGGCAGAATCAATATTGGTAAATGCGATATTTGTTAGGGTGCAGTCGCTTCGTCATCGAAGATCAGATTCGACGAGTTAGTCGATGCAATCCTTTCTTCTCTTTGTCATTCTCAACTGAGCGCAGACATAAAGGAGTTTTGCAAACACGGTGTATTGTCAACGGGAGCCACCGTCGGAAACGTACTTTCCCCTCTCGCTACGCGTCTATTGGCCTACTTTTGCAGGTGTAGTTTACGGAATAATGGTAAAACGGTCTATTAAATGCAGAGAGAGAGGCAATATTAACCGTAACGATTGCCAAATGCCAAATAGTTACAAATATGTTGCTGGGCTGTCGGTCGTAGCTCGCATTTTCGAATTTCGGTAAGAGATATTGAACCCATAGGCGTCGCGCGTACCTGCCTAATAGAACGTAATGGAACAACTGTGTTTGCACGACTGTCAACGATTTTCTCATTTTGGCACGTACTATTTCCGACCGACTCCTCTGCCTCTGCCGCTCTGTCTCCTTCTCTCTCCTCCCTTTCTTGCTCCATCCCTATATTTATATGTATGTATATGTATATATATATCTCATGCGTAACACCTGCGTGATCACGTATATATATATATATATATATATATATATATATGCATATTGTAGGGAAGCGCGCGCGCTTGCACAAACGCGTATATACACATATGTACATCTATATAGACATCCGCCGAAGAATATCTTATCCTTAGTGTAATCGTTGAATATAAATTGAAAATTTGGCTTTCCGCTTGGAGCTCTTAGAGAATGTGCATGTATTCATTCGCATGAGCATATCCACGCACGCAGCTTATAGGAAAATTCATTCGACCTATTTTGTTAATATTCGACGTTTATGCCGATTTTCCTTTTACTTTCGAGTGGAGGCTTGAAATTACTAGCGGTACTTATGTCGCTGATGGATTCTACGCTTAACATTAATAAAAGCTCACTTTGCTCAAATAATAAAGGCTCTCCCAGCAAAACATACTTCCTTAGTCTACATTGACTGCCTCAAAGTGTATACTTATTACGCGCTTAAAATTTATAATATTTGCAGGAATTCAATTACTTTTATGCATCGATAGCTCGTCCATAGTAATAACACCACTGAAATACTAATGCTTTAAATTGATTTTTTTTAATTACTGCATTGAAATAACATTTATAATGCTTGCAACGATTTGTTCTCCGCTGAATAAATTCTTGTAATAGTGGGTTAAATTAACCGTAACGAGACAACCCTTAAAATTATGATTCGTAATTAATATTTTCAAGATTTTCCAAATGTATCATTTTTTATATTACTTAAAAAATTGTTCTTTCGTTTTAACATAAGGGCGAGATAAATTATTCGCGAAAACAGTAAAAGCAAAGGTGAAAATTTGTTACGGTTTTTATAATATTTTTTGTAGGATTATGTAAAACATGAATCTTTTAATGATTAATTTTGAAATTATAACTATAATATATATATTGTCAGATTCTGAAAAATATGTATACGCAAATGTACAAAGTTTATAAAAAGAAAAGTGTTTTTTTGGGGGGAGGAGAATTTAGAATGTATTATTAGAAAATTACAGTTCTAATTATTGAAGATGTTAAATTTTTCGAATAATCAAAGCAACAAACAAATTTTATGGATAAACGAATGAATTATTTGAAGGCAATGAAATTACTAACTTTGATTGCAATACTTTAAAAATTTAAATATATTTTACTACCTTATTCGAAGCTTAAAAGAATAAAAGATTTTTCATATTTTTTTGTAACAAAGATTTCTCGGTTTTAATGCACATTTTAGCGTCGTATGTAAAATGGAGATAAAGTGGTATAATTGCTAGTAGCCTCTCTCTTTCTACACAATGAATTAGCCTTAAAAACGGAGTCGATTTTCCACGAAGCTATGATACAATATTTCCTTTTTTTATACAGAGTACTACTAAATTTTAACGAATTACAAATTTTTAAATATTTATGATAACGTTTAGTTATATATCCATTAAAATAATCGCGAGCATTCAAATTGCTAGTAAAGCTTCATTTGTCTCCTCTAGTAAACCATATAAAGTTCAATTAAATACGTGGAATCAAGCTGAATGACAATGAAAAGTTTCACTCGAAATTAATAATAAATTAATAATATATTTCTGTATAAATTATATTGATGTATATCTTTTTGACTGTACGAATTTTCGAAAAGTATAAAGAAATTTTATTGCATTGAGAAACAAGTTTTGTTTATACGATATTTATGTATATATGATATGTATATCGTATAAATGATTAATACAATTGTAAAATAATTTATGTAAAAATTATCTTCAAAGTATTATTGTGATCGAACGTAAAATGTACGAGCAATAGGCAGATACTATTTATAGATAATCAAATAATGTAATTGTCACTTTAAATGAATCATAAAGAAAGATTTACTCATGACAGTGCATATAAATAATTACTTTGATTTCAGAGGGCGACATGATATTCGCGATGATAGTAAATCCAGAGTAACAATTCAATCGCTAATCATACTCTCATTTCTCGATAATGGCAAAAAATATGTTGATATATTGTTCCTGGCAATTCATGATTTTCGCTTGATGCGCCTCAATATTTCGTGAATTATTCAACTGACGCTATTAATATTGCAGAATAAGCACAATCGGAGCATAAAGATTCTCTTGCATTTTAAGGCTCTCAGTGAAAATTCAAATCAAATTGATTATACCGTGTCTGGTTCATCTTATAATTTTCACCCCTTGTGCTGTATCGACGGCAGAAAATATGTACCATTAAGTCTTCCGATGAAAATTTAATAATTTTTTTCCCTATGCAGGATTCGTCGCAGCCATAGGCGGTCGAATAGCTCATAAAAAAATACGCTTTAATTATTTTCATTTAGCGCGAGCAAACGTAATCGAGTCGCGCCGACGTATCGCGTTTTATTACGACGAATGTAAATTGCATAGAGCCATAAGTCGCCCGGGCTGTTGATCCCTCTCACTGATCGCTCCAGGGCACAAATGATCCTTAGACGCTACTCTCCTTCGCTCCGAGGATCACCAAAGCTCGAACTCGAGCCCCGACTCGAGCCCCCTGCGGTTTATTGCCTTCCTCGGCAGAACGCGGCACGTCGTCACTCCTCAATATGCACCTTTATTTGTCTAGCCGATGGATTTTACTTCTTAACAACATCCGTTAGAACTTCAACGTTTAAATACCGAAAGCCAATTCCATCGATAATTACAGACCGACATTAGCATTTCTCGGCGTTCGAAAGCCAGTTACGCGACATCCAATACTTAGTGCCATATAGCGTATAAAGCTCAAACGTCATTTGATGTTTCATTTTAAACTAAAATACCGGAGAGTATCTTGTATCTTCTCTCTCTCTCTCTCTCTCTCTCTCTCTCTCTCTCTCTCTCTCTCTCTGTACAAAATTCGAAACGTTCTTTCACATTACCAATGTGTAGTCCTTCATTGGACGTAAGCTTATGCTAAATTATTTCATGAACTTTATCAATCGATGAACAGCATTCCGTCCATTCCTTTGTTTTTAATAAATCTTTCGTTAAAATTTTATCCTACACAAATGAAATTTTTTTGCCATTCTAATAAGATGGATTTCAAAATATGCGCTTCTAAAAGCAACCTTCAATTTTTTAATTTTTTACATATACTGCAACGCGAGAACTGCACGAATATTCTTCTGTGATTATACTTTCATTACCTTTCTCTTTCGGTATCCATCCAAAGGATGAGCGCGACACATTTGTCGTTTCTAAAAGCAGAAACCCTACAACTGCTTTTACAATTTTAATGGAGAAATTGGTATTCAATTGCTTTGTTTTTTTATTGTTTTTCATTGCATAAACTATTACTAAGAGTTTTTAAATGAAATGTTAGTAATAAATATCAAATATCGCTATTATTATTGGCACACATATGATTTTGTATAGTATAATGGTTTCCCATATGTTCTGCAATTTTTGAAATTCTGCCAATAAAGACTTTATAAAGTGATTCTTATACGAGTTTAACGAAATATACTTGAACGTACGAACAATGAAACACCAAATTAAAAAAAATCATATTTATTACGAATGAACTAAAGTGTACTAACGAATAAAGTAAGCTTAAAAGCTAAAATCCTTATTATTTTATACAAAAACTTTAAAGGTACCGAGTAATAACTCTTAATACTACTCTGAACTTTTGGGTCAGGTCGTTATTTTACGGTAAGTTGCCAAGAACTAAGAAGCTCAAATATCTAACAGATTTAGCCGTAACTCGCGGAACAACTGTGCGATATGTGATCGGCATGTTAATATCGACATGTTGCAATATTATTAAATGATCGTTCGAGGTTTACTGGACGCATACTTTCGTATTTTTTAAAAAGAAAGGTGTATTGATTTAAAATTGCAAATAAAAAAATAAGCAAAATTTTTAAAGCGTCATTGTTCACATTTAAGTTGAATATTTGAACGTCTACGGAGTGGAAATATCTCTTGCCTACTGGTTCTATGCTGAAATGCATTAATCAACGCAACAAAAAAAAACATTTTGTATTATTATGTACAAATGACTTATTCAATGTATTGAATGGTGTTCAAGTTTTAATTAACATAAAAAAAAAATTAGTGGTCAATTATTTTGTTACGTACAGGGGCGAAAGTCTATATCTAAAATACAGAAATGCCGCCACAACTTAACCCTTGAATATAACTTTCTTAATGAGTACGTACCTTTACCAATTTCAACAATAGTACTCACCAAAGATTTTTTTGTGCCTTTTTATGCCTACACATTTAAGTGCAATAAAACGCCTTAAAGCGTTTGTTTAAAAGGGTAATGAGATTGAGTATTCTCAAAAAGGTTTAAAATTACGCATGCAGCACGAATATTTGGTTAATGTTAAATCTGCGAATTCTACAGGTTCATAATACTTCAATTTATTCCTTGGGAAATTTTAATAAAATGGAGGATTTAAACAAAAATACTAACCATCGCCATTTGTTTTTCTACGTTTAGTTCGATTATTATTAACAACCAATTTTCACAATTTGTTGTTAATTATTGAGAAAATAAATGAGTATACGAAATTCTATTTATTTGCTGTTTATTTTTTTTAACAATTATTATTTATGATATTAAAATGGATATATGAAATTTTGAAATTTAATAGAAAAAAAGAAATTGCAAAATTTATTGAATTGATTTTAATCTTTAACAAATTTTAATTATAAAATTTCAATAATGCTAAATAATGTTTTCAACAAGGATTAAATTGAGAGAAAAGCAATTATTACAATTTTGTATAAAAAAAGAACATAAAATTTATTAAATCGACAGAACTGATTCTTTTAACAAACAATGTAATATTAACAATATTGAAAAGGTTCGTTTATTATCTAGATAACCACGAATTCACAAACTTTTGTCTAAATATACTACTGTTCATGCAATGGATTGAAATGGAAGGCATTAATCGAGAGAAAGAGAGAGAGAGAGAGAGAGAGAGAGAGAAAGATAAAAAAGGTTCGAGTACTGCTAATTCTAATATGATAATAAGTAAATACTTACGTATAATTGATGTGTCCAAGTGATCGTAAAAAATAAAAGTACGTTTGACTGTATATCTATATTTATGCCTTCGTCGATTTGCTAAATATGATTCTTGTCTTTTGTGATACGGCCTCAAAAAGTTTGAAATACAATACAGAGAAGTCCTTCGCTTGAAAAATCCTTTATCCGTTTTTTGGCTTAGGCAAATCAGTTCTTCTTGAAGACTTTTTATTTTATCTATAAATTATAAAACACGGAATTTTAAATTTATATTGGACTACATGGATGAATTGTTCTACATAGAGTAATTTTTTAAATGTTTTTCCAGCATTTTATACAAAGGTCACCTCGGAAAATCTCTAGCTCATCCCTACCATGTTAATCATTTACGATAAAGATTTTTAGGTTCACTCTTGTTTGATGCACATATGCTAAGAAAAAGTACTTATCGATACCAGATGTGTTTAGTGTTCGACAAAAGATTCCTCTCTTTCAATAAAAAGGGTCCCCGCGAGTATCTGTTAAGTTTCGTCGCCCCGGCTGGGACATTGATATTCCGAAACTAATGATATAGAAAATGCTTCGATAGTACCCGATGTGGCATCGATACAGGCGAAAAATAACTTAGCGGGAAAATATTCTTGTCTCGAGCTTGTCTTAACTTCCGAGGCCCACAGATTATGCATGATTGATTTTTTATGCACGGCAAACATGTGTGCCGGACGCGTGAGCTTTTACCCGGGAAATTTTCCGGAATAACTCTGTTTCGGGTTTAGCGCCTCAATATGCGATTGTCTATTGTAATCGTCGCAGTGACTGTTTAGCTCGGCTGCAATCGCGCCTAGCAATTACGGGATGTTGAGTTGCTCGATTGTCAGCGTAAATTTTCGTACGCCCAAGATGATTTGAAACTGACATTAAAATCACGATAAAAAGAAATTAAGAAAGAAGAGATAGGACAAAAGTAGAGAGAGAGAGAGAGAGAGAATTTCTGGGCTGACGGTCGCTTCGATCGTAAAAATTGGATAAGACGCTTGATAATAGGACATTCGTAAAAACAGTAGTTTGTCGCGGGAAAATAATTTTCAAAACGATTCATAATTTGAGGAGCGCGAGTCGATCAGGCGGGAGTAGTCTCATTGTCAAGATCTCGTCAGCCATTTATTTTCCATCCGAAATTGTCGTTGTTAAGCAGCTGATTAGCGCATAAAAGAGTCGATCGTATGTCGGGGGGAGAGGAGCTTATAAAGGGCAAAACGCGGAACGCGCGGCGCGCGACAAATCTAATGAAACATTATTTCGTTGGTAGTGAAACGAGCCTCATTATTCTCAGTAGCTGCAATACAGGAATGCTCTGCCGGGCTCTTTTGTTTGGCGTTTTGCAGGCGAAACGAGGTTTGCATCATGGTTTCCCTACATCCTCGATGTGAGATGCGAGTCTGTTATTCGCCACTAAATAATCCTGTTTGTGCTGTAATTCACTCATCTCCCCCGCTTCGGCTCGCGCCCGTTCTCACCCCGTATCCTTTTATTACTTCTGTTTTACCGTTTTTATTTGCCCTGCCGCCGTATTCCCTAACATTTTCATTATCAGCTGCAAAAATAAATTGCTACCTCGAAACGCCCTCTGATTATATATAAATATATTTATGCGCGCGCCCGTGTATTATTATTAATAAAGCACGAGGCGAAATTTGATTACGTTCGCCGCAGTATAATACGATCAAAATGAAAATTACTTCGATATAAGTGTAAAATAAATTTTAAAGCTTAATTATGCGTGCTATGGCAAAAACTATGATATTCGTTCTATTTATATGATTTTCAAATCGCTTATCGTCGCTATTCTACATTTGTATCGTGCATCTGAATCATATTTAGAGATCCAAATTTGCGATTCCCTTTCAATTTGTAATTCATGCCACGATACACCAAAAATACATTCCCTGATATTTATATTACGTAATACGCTACTCATTATTGATTATATAGTTCTCAAATAATACACTTCCTCGACAAAAGGTGCACAAACTGCAAATATATATACCTTGTATCGGCGTACATGCACATAAGCATATACATACGAGTACTAACACGTGCTTGTCAATAAACCATACATGCGTGCAAATATGTGCAAGAAAACTCATATGCTGTCGATGCACAGGAGAGTAAATAATATTTTGCAACTCGATTCAAAGTCAGTCTACTAATATTGACATCTCTAATTAACAAATTTTCAATATTACGTTTTGATATCATCAGGCGATTTTGATATTATGTGGTCAATATAACAGTTAACCAATCTCAGAGACGCATTGCAATATTTGATATATAGTTTGCTTCGTCGTTATATTTTTTCACTGAACATACGTTATCTAATATTGTCTTATTAAATAACATGAATTGAAAATAATTCAATTATGGGAACAAGAGCAGTGCCGAGATGAATTTTTTTTCAAGCGTTAAAAAATTTTATTGCCTTACCAGTAGCACCGAAAATCTTCCTTTGGCTCTTATTCGCATTTACAATTCGATTACTCAGCAGAGGGAGTTTTTTTATCACGTTCGATTCAAATTGAAATAAAATTTTAAATAAATAAATATAGTAAAACGAATTATATAAACGCATGATACACAATAATTTACCCTGCGCAATCGTGTTACTATCGAACTTAAAAGCTAAAGAGTAACTTAAGGAAATAAAATTAAAAAAAAAACGCAAATATATCGAACCCAAATTATAGCAAAGTTCATGAATCTTAAATTTTTATTCCATTTAAAAAACCAATGGGGTAATTTAAAAAAAAACACTTCCACTATTAAATGAAACTTGTAACGAATGAATTCCCTCGAGTTTTGAATTGTATTTAGGAATCCGGTATTCTGCTGAGAATCAGAAAAATCAAGTAGCTCTGCCGTCACTAAAGAAAGTTAATTAAGAATGTATCAGCGTCGAGTCAGTACGAAAATACCTCGTAAGAAAATAAATGATAGGCCAATATTGTAATAGCAACGGGCAGATATTTAATTAGCGTCGTTGTAAAGAAGTACCCTATGAAAAATACTTCATCCATTTGGTCACTAATGGAACTAATGCGACAGGTACGTCGGGTATTTTTGTAAGGGCGCGAGGTATCGCATCGGTACTCGGTATTTCAGTGGACAGGTGAGAGTGGCAGCGTGGCATTTATCCCCGTCATTGTCAAATAAATAAAGCTTATGTCGAATAAACCAGTGGCCTCCCGACGCTTCACTTAGCAGGGAGCGCACCGAAAAATCGAGGCCCCGTCAACAGAGGAATATTTACGAACGCAGCCGGGCGATCGCTCACGATAAGAGGATAGAGATAAGAGGCGCAAGGACGCGCGAGCCGATAAAAGCGGCCCGCAGCCGCGGCTCGAGGGCCGGCGGCCATAAATATTCCGAAGGCGCCAGGATCCACTCCAAGGGCGCAATAAAAACTGCATTATCTCCCGTAAAAGCTCGTGTATAAAGAGGATCCCCCGGAATGTAGCGTAGCCCTGCGCCGCGAGGGCCGTGGAAGGGACGCCGCCCCCGTGGGCTTAAATACACATTGCGGGACCGCGTCTTTGAGGGAGCCGCAGTTGCCGGGCGTGTGCGACCGCAGGAGTTAACCGCGGTAAGCGCCGAGCGTTAATTTACAGCGGGGAAATTCGCGTTTAATTTGCCGGAGAAAAGAAGGCGACGTCGCCCTGTGGGTTAGCGGGTTTTGAGTTGTAGGCCGCGGGACGAGGGTAAGAGCTGAACGAGCTCGATAAGTGGGTAGCGAGGCAACGACGTCTAACGGCCGCGAGCTCGAGGTTTAACGCGCGCTGGGCGATTAGGAGTCCTTTCTTTTATCGCTCCCCACTCTCGCCTATCGCTTTTTCGGCAATTTATGTTGCCGGGGGAGGCTTACGCCAGCGCGCGCGCCTACCCTTACAACGCGCAAACAGGCCGCGGATTGGATAAACCCATCGAATGGAAATGTATGGAACGGTAAATTGGAAGTAATAATCTGGGGACGCTTCTTTATGATGGTAAAAAGCTTAAAAGCGACCGAGAGTCGCGGACGTTTTTACAACTTTTAAGGCACCCGATATTTACAACGCCGCAGTCCCGATTCGAACCTACGTTTATTGCAATGCGCCTCATAACAACTACCTATAAAGTGTTCGATTAAAAAAAGTGTGTCATAATTCGTGTACTGATGTAAGCACTCGCCTTTCATATTCTCACCACTTTTTCATTCTAATCAAATGTAGATGCAATTTTTTACTTTTCAGCAAACTTATCGCTAAATGCAGTACATAACCTTTTATTTGCTGCTTTATGCAAATTACTCTTAATTTGTTTGTATCCGCCACGTGCAATGCTTAAGCTCTTTAAATGCGAATTATGATTGGTAACGATAATCTAAAGAGCAAGAAATTTACAGCGGGACTTAAGCCTCGAAAGAAAATACAATCTTTTTACTAAATAATGATGGAATGTCAAGGCAAGTAATTGTATCGAGTAATAACCTCTTTACGAATATTTCACATTTGTCAAGAATTTCTCGTACTGTGCTAATTTATTTTGACGGCTGCAAATGTTCTTTATAATGTAAATTTATATATATATATATAATATTATTATTATTTTTGGTTTCTCCACTATAGATATAATATTTGGATTTCTTACTCGGTTAAAATAACGTTATTCAAACAGGCTTCCTACCGCCAATTAAATAATCACATTGCAGCATCGTCTAATGGGAATATCATTATTGTTAAAGATTTTATTTTAATAGCATAATAATTTTTCATAATTCGTAAATTCTTTTTTAAATGTCTCTCTTTTTTTCTTAATTTTATCCCTTTGCCGTCATTGGTGCTTTTTAAAATAATAAATTACAATCGTGCATCTATAGTAAACACATTTATCGAGCATCTTTCATTATTGATGTTTAATAGTAATCGAAATATAACTCAAAGACTCGCACCGATGAAAACGGAACATTTTACAATACGATTCGAATCAGTGGATCCTCAGAGCTTCAATACAGAAAGAAACTCAAGATTTAATTGCGATTTTACGTTCGTTATGTCATCTCGAATTGTAATCGGTGTAGTCAGCCGTTTCGGCAAAAATCGGGGCGGGGGGCGAAAGTCGAGGGCGTCGCGATCGGGAGCGGCTCGCTTGGGGGGGGCGGCCGCGGGAGGAGGAGGGGGTGGGTGGGGATCGCCGGTTGATAACCAAGCGCAAAAAAACAATGGTACTTGATTCAGCGAGTGGGGAAACGGTCATTGTTCTCGGTCGTACCCTAAATAGGTGACGCAGCGAATTCTGCGAGCACTCAAATGCGCTGCGGTGCACACAAACCATCTACAAAAGAAACGAATGACACGAGCGGGAAAGGAAAGGAAGAATCGGAAAATACGCTTGATTCCATTGTAAGATCAAGTGCGTTTGAAATGTTTTCGAAAACACATAAAGCAATCGGAACGGGACATACGTATACAGACAACATTTGAAGTACTTTTAATTATTATCGATTGCCTCTGTAATTTTGTTTTACAACATTGAATTCGGCACATTATTTACACTGATAGGTAGATTCATTATATATTAAATTAATACTCGCTAATAATTACTCGTAGCGTTATGTTGTTTTATTTTCGCGCGTGCGAGGCACAAACGAATGAGGACAAAAAAAATGAAAATCCATCGAAAGTAATACATCCTACTTTTATTCGATTGCTTATTAGGATCAACTTTCAAAGAATTAAATATTAACAAAGCCTTATTTTAATTACTATTAACTTATCTAACCGTCTTTCATACAGTTTTAATACAAACGCAAACTATAATTGTACGAGTTCGTAAAAATTGATTAGATATAAAAATAATGTTCTTCGTTACATATAGGAAAGAGAGAAACAAAAAGGACTATGACTTATTCGCCTTCTCATATGGATTGAGCAAAACCCGGATATCAAACTAGTTCATGAAATGACCGACCAAAAATATTATTTTCCATCGCAAGGATTAGTAATCAAGATAAACTTATAAATTGAATTGATACTTCAGGATTAACAAGACTGGACTGTTTTTGTAGTAAGCATTTTTGCAATTTTCACACGTATTGCAATTCTATAAATCTAATTTCATCATCTCAAGAATATCATTCTAATATCTCAAGAATTATTTTAATATCGCGTAATGCGTATTGATCTAAGAACTTATTAACAGTGACACAATGCCAATGTAACGATATACCGCTTATTGAAATATCAGGAGTAAAGAAAAGATAAGGGTTCCGATGTTGTGTACTTTTTAATTGAGATTTCAAAGCATTTGCAAAATAAAAAGACTCTTCAATTGTTCGGTCAATACAGCGAACGCGTTAAAAGTCCTTATATTATCCAGGTATCAATTGGCTCCTTCACAAAGTCGTGCCACTTGACTCGAAAGATCTCATTTAGATACAGAGACGACCAGAGATACACAGTTGGAAAAGCAATGCGGCTACTACACCTGATGCTCTCTATAATTTGCATTTTGAAAGACTTCTCTTACTGCCTTTTCTCCGCGACAATAAAGTCTTGCTGCATTAGTTCCAGTCGTGAATTGCGAGTAACGCCGTGCTCGTGCAACCGTTTAGTAAAAATAGACAACGCAAGAGATTGTCCGCGTATTGAAAGCCAGTGAAAATCCTAAATTACTCAACTGTTTTACATCCGCATAATTTATTCATGCGGACTTTTTGTTTAGCCACTTCCTATTTAACTGACTGCTGTACGCAATCTCACGGATCCGTTGCGTATTTTAATTTGTTATTTTACATGAACATAAGTTGATGACGTCCAACTGTTTTTTTTTTTTTTTTTTTTTTTTAATTGCATTCACTGCGCTAACTAATTAATGCAAACTTTTTTGATTTAATGGAACTGTTTAAATATACGGTTAACATTAAAATTTTGTTTAATCTAATCAAATTTTTGGCTCTCTCAAGAAAGTTTTATTCGAATAAAATTTCATGTATTTCACGTATTACTTCGTACTATCATACATTGCTTATCTAATATTCATGTAAAACAAGATAAATTAATATTACGAATGCGCTTTGAATTATCCGAGTACTCGTTGCAATTATTTCCCATGCACTGTAATAATAATAAGGCAAAATTTTTAAAATTCAATCTATATTTCAATAGAAATTCGTATCGCAATATTACAGCTTTATAGTCGCATTTTTTTCTTTTTTGTGGTACATTAAAATTAAACATTAAACCTCGTGCGTAAATAACGCTGCGAGTTAAATTTCCAATCGACAAATACAATTATAATCAACAATTAAATGAAATTAGTACGACTATCCGTCCGCGTATATTTGTGCTCCATTGGTTACTGCGAATGCATTTTACCAATGCGCATGAATATTACAGACAGGCTGTAAGGCAGAAATAAAAAAAATGCAAAGGAGGCAAAAGGCAATAAAAATAGATGTGGACACCGGTACATTGCCAGCCTTAAGGCAGGCAATGCACTCCGTTATCCGTATCGACTTTTCGTGCCATTCGGTAGATCTAATATAATGTCAATGCCGCAATTAGAAAAGCTGGAATCCCCTAACTCAGATGATGCATAACTAATGAGTTATCATCGCAAGGCAGTACCGACAACGGTTGCGCCAATACCTTGCCAAACGATGCCAGCCGTGCCGCGGGGGGGGGCTGAAAAAAAGAGTCAAGAATGGCTGATCTCGACTCGCCTTCGACCGATTCTGAACGAATCGGCGCGGACCGCGGAACTACGGGCGAGTGCAGCGGTATCGAGAAACGCCGGGCAGGAAAGGGGGCCACGGGTAGAAATGGGGTGCGATAAGGGGAGGCCTGGGGGTGTTGTGTGCGGCGGCGGGAGGCTTTGGCCGGCGACCGAGCGGGCGGGGCGCGGGCGCTCAGGTGAAGCGCATCGACGCTGGTCGTATCGGAGCTAATGAAAGCTCGCGCCAATGGTCGGGAGAGCGCGCACGACATCCACCGGCATAACGTATTGCGCAATAAACGCAAACGGCATCCTTATTGTTATGCAAATGGCTGGTAGCTGAGCCGAGAGAGTGCGAGGGTGACGAGGGCTGGATTGGGGGTGGGAGGGGGGGTCGCAGACACGGCCACACAGTGCTCGCCCATCCAGGGATGGTCTTCTTACGTGTACCCGGCTCTTTCTCTCTCTCTCTCTCTCTCTCTCTCTCTCACTCTCTCTCTCACTCTCACGCGCACCATTCGCACGTCTTGCTCGAGGAAACGCCGGATTGCCGAGTGGAGAATTACCGATGGAGCGGGGCGAGGAGGAGGGGCAAGAGACATTAACCGTAGTGCAGTCGTGCGAGCCGAACGAAGGCCAGCAAATTGTATACAGAAGGTGAGTACGATTGCGTACGACTTTGTGCAATGCGCCGGGACGTTTGTATGCCGACTGGATGCCCGCGGGATGCTGATGGAGCTACCGATGATTACGGAACATTTTACGAGATGCTTTGCTTATGCGCAATCGTTAAATGCGTGCCCTCTGCCAAAGTCCCTTTCGATCCTCCTCCGCGGGTCAAAAAATTATCTCCCACCCTCCCCACGCCCGCGGAGCTCGTCGATTTTTTTCTTTTCCTTATCAGCGCTATTTTCCATGAAATTACTGTATAGAGTAGTGCGCCCGGGCTTTTGACTTCGCGACGGGAGCACATTCTCCCTACTCGATGTTTAGAAAAGTTGCGGAGCTACTTAAACGTTAGTGTGTAGAGATTAGTGTCTTGCGCCTATTATGCGAAATGAATTTCGATAATGTTAGCGGGTCCTCGGTGATCATTATATTACCATAATGCATAAACTTGCGAGAGTTTATAATGGCTTTACCCTACATGCTCTGGACCAATTAAAATCTACGCATAAAGCCATTATATCGAGCAGAAGTTTCAAAATGAATGGATCCGATCCTTAGGATATCCCTCGCCCCCCCCCCCACCCTCCTCCTCCACCGCCCATAACTTAGCTCTCGTCTAAGCTGAAACAACGAATTGTAATTTTCACGAGGCCTTCAGCTGTACGAATGTCGGTCAGAAGATAAATTGACGCGAAAGCAATTACGAGCATTCTTTTATTATTAGAAAGACATTGGAGGAAAAATAATCAGAAGGACGCCTAACCACGATACATAATAACGCCGAGCTCGCTTCGCTTTGTCAGCGTACTATCGCCTCGGTAAAATGTCACGTGCAATTTCCATACCTACGCGCTAGAAAAAAAAAACGTAACGTTTGCGCGCTTACCAATAGGATAACGATAAGCGGCCCGAGACTGACTCGCCGTTAAATAAAACATGGTCAGTTGGAAGAAAAACAAGCTTCGCGTGCCCCACTGTTGAGACTAGCTCGATACTCGAGTAAATATTTGTGACGGAGTGGTAAAGAGAGTCGGCGTACATCTACTCCGAGTCGAATTAACTCTTGTGCCGCGTCTCGTGGCATCTCCATAGATCCGCTGGGACGCGACGTCAGGACTTTTCCGCCAACCTGCGCGAAGCTGGGCTTTCTCTCGGTGAAATAGGAAGTGTCGGTAAGACTGATCAGTAATGGAATAGTCAAAACCAGGAGGGTCTCGATCGAGTTATACGACATCGACGCGAAAGACCATAAAAGGACTTTCGATCGTTCGCTAGAAAGTTACTCTACTAAACAATGTGTCCGCGTTTGTGCATTCGACACATAAGTGTAAGAATTAAGCCAGGGGTTCAATGTCCGGGGTCACTCGTGTCTTCTTCCGTTAACTATAAAACAGACATGGGAGTGCAGACTTGTTTCGCGAACCTTCCCTAATCGCTATTCCATTGTTAGGATCGTTGATCAACGTCATTCGCCGGCTGAAGAAGCTTTTGGCGTACAACGGAGGCCGAGATCAGTCCCCAAATATAAGCGAGGAGCCCGATAACTAGATGAATTCCCGAAATATCGCGGGCAGCTATGCACCGCCCCGTAGCCGCGATCTCCGATGGCTCGAGATGTCGGGCATCGGTAGAGCCGAGGGGCGCTGAGCAGCGTGGCTTGAAAATTAAAAGCTGCGCAGTCGTAGACACTTGAGTGGCTCCCGCTCACGAGGACTTCGAGGACTGTCAGGACAGACGGAGGACTGCGTCGCCTCGGGCAACCCCGTCGAGTGGAGCTGTGCACCCTGCTACCCCCCCCTCCCCCGCCGCCGCCGCCGCCACCCGGCGGCCGCTATCGTGCAACACACGCGCGCACCCACAGAGTCGCACTGAAGAAGCGGCGTCGACGGTAGTCTCGAGCACTTCATTTCTGTTTCCGGTGCGCGGCCTCCCGATGGCCCTTCCCTTCCTCTCTTTTATGGGCCAGGGTTTTTGTGCCCCGGCTCGGCGACGACGCGACGCCCATAGCGCGCGGATCACGTGAGCCGGAGGTCGGCGGCGGCGGCGGCGGCGTAGGGGCTGCATCCGCCCTCTCCCCCGAGCCCCCAAAGGGGCCAAAATTGAATCGAGCTCTTTTACGGCCAGCGATTTACTTGATGGATACGGCTCTTTATTTCTGGCCGTCGCCGCCCCCGCGAGGATGGAAATTCGCCTCCCTCCTCCCCCGGCGAGGGCCGAAGCCCTGGGGCCGGGCTGCGTCCTTCGCTCCCCCCCCCCTCCGAGCCCGTAGCTTCGGCTATCTCCGAAAATTTGCGGTGACGAGGAGCGATCGTGCATGCGAGTGAATGCTCTCCGACAAATGCTCGAGGATATCGTGCCCGAGCCAATTTACTTCTGCGCGCTATCGGGAAATAATACTGAGCGCTCGGTCAAGCGCTTCCCCTTCGCTTCCTTCTTCGCTCTTCTCGAGGACTCTCCTCCTTGGAAGCCCGGCTTCTGCCCCCCGGCCCACTTTATTTGCGTATTTTACCAATCGGCCGATAACCCTACGGAGTTTCCACTTATTAATTAAATAGCCGCTGCACCCCTTGTACACGCACGCACGCACACGCACACACACACACACACATATATATATATATGTACACATAGATCTGTGATAATACCAATAATTTCAGCTCCCCATAATTACGGTACAATATTTCGCTATTATTAAAAGTTCTAGTTCGACGAGGTAACTCGATCTATTTCACTGCCTTACTAAACTTCTTCCTCGAAGTAGTAGACTCTTCTAAAATACAAGACTACATCGATTTTTCAATGGCCTTTATCCACATCGTAAATTATTGTTACACTTCGATGTCTTTACTTTATTGCAGCACGATAATAAAACAGCTCGTGGTAAAATATGTTGTTGTACAAGAGTTTTTAAACCTCCGAGCATCATAGAAAATGTAGCGAAATAAAAATTCAATGAGAAATTTTTATATGCCAACGGCACCACTAAATGCAATTTACTATTGCCCTTTATTTATATACAAGGCCAAACCTACCAGATGTAATACGAAAATAACGTAAATATAAAATATATTGTGTACCGACGACTTTGACCGAGCGTAAGCGTATTACTAAGTACACGAATTCATCCTATACGCGGAAAGAATGTGCAAAATGTTTACCGGATACTATCCTGTTCCTTCCTTTTGCAACTTTATTCTATGTAAATACAAGCTTCTATACAATGTGTTAATACTGATACTGAACAGTTAAGTGACCAATTTTTGTTTATCAATGTCTAAATACTTGCAGAGTAATTGCGCACAGAGGAAAAGTTTGACGGTAATTGAAATAAGACAAGGCCGCAATGTACAATTCTTAATTCATTGATCACATTTTTAAACAATTTATTGTTATTTTAATTTGAAATGCATATTATTATGAAAGCTTCAGTAAGAGTTGGTACAGTGTGAATAAAAATTTACATCTTAAGGCTGTAAAAATTTTGCTAAAATACATTATCATTGATATTTCGATATTTAGATATATTTTGACCAATCCATAAGCGTTTATAAATGTAATATTAAAATTTAAAATACTTTGTATTAGCGAGTCTTCAAGATTATCCAGAGTGTTTTGTTTTATAAAGTTGTGACGCGGGTGTCTCCACAATTTTTCCGAATATCTAATTCCTGAACATTAAATATATAATTTAAGTTCATTGGTTTAGCGGAGATCGCGTCGATTGCGGCTTCTCACATATTCGGCGGCTTACGCGGGACGTGCGACAGGAAGGCGGTACGATTCCCGATTTCGGCTGAAAGAAGGCCTTTCACCTCCGCCCTTGCCGTCGCGACTATGGTCTGCACCCGCAAGTGGCGGCGACAGGGGCCGGGGGGAGCGGCACGGTACCCTTGTTCGCTAAAGGGCCCTCCAGCTCCCTCAGGAGCGTGACATGATCCGAGGTTAGAGCGCGCGCTCCGAGCTCGATTAGTCCGAGTTCTCGCGTACCCGGAGTTACGTCCTTTTCTTCCCGCTTCGAAGTTGACGAGCAATTTAAAATTGACAACTTCCAATTCTTGCCCGTTGGTGACCAAAGTAGAGGTTCGCTTGGTCTCCGATCCGGACGCGTTGGCTGCGTCATGAATCAGTTCCTGGCGCCCGATTCTTAGAGCGGGTCGCGATTTATGCGAACTCCTTATCTTCCGCTGCCTCTTTTGCGGGGGGACGCACTTTTGCTTTCCTCCCTCGTTACCCCTCACCCATCTGCTCTGAGTAATTTTAAATTTCAACGTACATTTGGTAAGTCGTTTGTCGCCAATATCATACTTGGTGGAGAGGGGCACGGAGGAACGAGAAGCGTCCGTTTCAAAGTTAACAAAATGAGTGCGGGTATTTTTTTTTGTGCTAAAGTAAATAGTTTATAAAATACACTTAAATTTATTATGGACCACTTAAAATGAAAGAATTGTATACCATTGTATTGCAAGGGCAAAATTCCATCGTTATAATCGTTCGTTTTGTTTGTCTACTATCGTCGGAAGAAATATATAATTATTGCAACAGAGCATTTCTATTTCAATACAGAATTGAAAGGTATGATATTAATTATTTTACATTATAAAGAAACGTAAGCGCTGTCGAATTTTTTTTCTTTCGTAAGAGTAAATATGCATGAGCATGATTTAATTTAAACATGCATTTTAAAATAATTTTGCTTAAAACATTGATAAGAGAGACTCGGTTAAATAAATTTTAAGCAATGTGATTAAATGTCAACGTTACACTGAAATTGTTATCGCATTGCAACAGGGAAGAAGTGTAAGCAGTATTTTGTATCACTCAAGCAGGATATGCTGCTGTCAAATGTAGGCATAATAATGATATTCGAGTAGTAATCGGATTGCCGAAAACTAATTAGCGGGTTAAGCAGTATTAGGCTTTTTATTATTTCAATGTTTCGCTGAAATCACAAGTAATGCGCGCAACAGTTAAATTAATTAGCAGTTCCCATCGATAAATAAACGTATCTATGTATATGGATATGTATATATAATGCAGCGCGATAAGTCGGGGGTGAAAAGGAAAGGCGTTGTTTTCACAACGAGCTCATTCGATCCGAATACTTTGGTTAAAAGTCATTCATATTTGATGATACAAAGCTCGGCCATCCGTGGATTTCCCTTCAAAATCCACGCAGCGAGATAAAAGCGCTGCGCATAGAGAAGAAGGTCCCGAGCACTGGCCTCGTGCCGCAATCGAAGCCGCGTGATTGTATAAAAGAGCGAGCAGTGAGTAAGCGTCGATTAAGGGGCCGAAACGACGAAGTGGGAAGAGGGGACAATCGCGAAGAAAGTCCTCCGAACCGGCCTCCGCCACTCCACCGGCACTCCACCGCCTGGCCAGCTTAGCAGGGAAGCTCAATTACACGCCGATGCCCGGTCGGTTGCAAAAGCGCCGACCACCGCCGTTGTAAATTCCCAATCAACGGGGATTACTCAGGGCCTCGTAAATCTGCGTCTCCCATCGGCGTCCCCCCGGCGAGCCCCTCGCCGGCCCGCGACTACTCCCGTCCGAGCGCTGCCCTTAGTCCGGAAGGTCCTCGAGAGCCGGCAGCCGATTACGAGGAAATCGGTGGGCGCTCGCATCTCCAATGTGCGAGAACGATAAGGGCGCGCGAGAGATATTCGACGGGGGCTCGGTCAGTGGCAGGCAGCGGTCGCGGGGCGAGGGGCGCTGGGGCCGGGGTTGGGGGAGGAGGGACGCTACTTTCACGCGCTGGACATTATAATGAAAGGCCGCCGAGGGTAGAGGCACTTTTGACGCCGGCAGCCCCTGACTGGGGTGCCGCGGCGTATCGAGCCCCTGAACAATGGACTCCTCGGCAATCACAGGAGTGGTTGCGACTGGAAAGGGTGAATTGCAAGGGAGGCTGCGCAGTGCGCGACTCATCTGCCAGACTCCATCCCAGTCCCTTCAATCGGCTGCGCCTGATTAAAGCTACCGAAGCCACCGCTACATTATTCCTTATCTCCGCATTACTCTATAAAAATGCAACGCTTACACGCGTCTGCACTTATTACAGCTGGATGGATGGATATTGTCAAACTTGTTGAGCATTGCCACGAATTGCATTTCGATTGAATGTACAACCTCGCTTTTTTTTAAATTAACTTCCCCCGCTAATTGACAACGTTTGCTCGAGGCTGTCAATCCTTTAGACCAACGTTTCCTTAATGTCGGTCTTTTAATGTGCTGACGGAACGTCGCCCTGATAACATCCTGATAAAATGCAATGCGCCCGTTACTTTTGGGTTAAATTTTTCACACTTGTAATAAGAGTCGCATTTTTGATAATTTATTATTAAATGTAAATTTATTCTTACCGAGAATTCGATATAAGTCACATTCTTGTTAACTAGATAAGCACTAAGTTTCCAACTGTAAAATTATAATGAAGCCACTTTTTTATAAATTATTCATAGAATGAAAATAAAAGATTTTACGGCATTTTTTATAACGTGCTGTTAATTATTTGATACCGCGGTGCTCGGTTACATTTATGTATTAACACAAATTAAGAATACTGCAATTTAATTATTGTATTTAATATCATTATGGTATAATTATTTTTATTACTTTCGCTGAGGTTAAGAGCACCAACTTTTATAAATTAATAATTTGACTGATGATGTCTGCAGTCGTATATTCAATGAATTTTTGTACAAACGTAAATAATATATATACACACATATATATATGATTGAAAAAGAATTAAATAATAAATTGAATTTTCGAAATATAGAGAAGGAAAGTTGAACTGAACTTGCTCGATCCATAATTTATAACGAAGATAATTTTTTATTTTTCGAGAATTGCCAAATATTTTTATCATACATTTATAAGCTGTTACAATCTTCTTTAAGGCCTAACTTTAAAACTAATCTATTTTTTTTATTTTAAATGTACGAATCAATATTAGGTTTGGACTTTCGTTGTAAAATTTTTATATAAAGATATCAATAATATCGCACGACTTTACATACTTTGATGGATGCATTTTATACCAAACAAATTAAATTAAAAAAATCTCTTACCCATTTTAATCCAAAGCCTGTGATTTATATAAAAATAGATACTGGCGTATAAATTTGAAAATAACTTTTTTACCGTCTTGAACTTAATTCATACCTGAACGTAAAATTCGAAATCTATAAACCAAAGTAGAATTATTTACGAAGTAAAGTAAGTTTTTCAAGTAATGATAAAAATACTTATCGACCCATACGAAAGAAGTTAAACAACGGAACACCACAAGTGCATTTAACACGTATATGTAATAGCGCCTGTACAATATCCGTAGTAAAATAAAAACAACTCGGTTAGAGAAGTACATAGACACTTGGTAGATATAGTTTGATGTGCATCGGGCACGAAAATAGAAGATTCTTTCAAATAATCCCAAATGTGTTTCTCCGAGTCGCCTTCAATTACAATTTTCCCAATCTTTACACGTGATTCGAATTGAAAAAATTACTCGAATTACGGTGCGATTCGTCCACGAGACGTTGCAAAAATTTTACAATTCTCAAATCAAAATCAAGAGGTACGATTTTATTGTTTTTAAAACTTACAATAAAAAACTTTCACGTTAGACGATCGATGGACAATATTGAAACGTATATCAAGCATTAGCGATATCCTGCCCCTCTACATAGATCTTGAATTTTCATGATCGAATATCATTACTAAAAAGAGTTGCCCTAAGATTACAATAAAGAATCAACCCTTCGCAAATGGAAACATAGACTCGTGGAAATGGGAGTCGAACCTTATCATTGAACATCTACATAAAAGGCGGTTAGCAAATGTTCGGACATTGAATGCTGTGCAATGTCGAGAAAAGACCTGAATATTAATGGGAATCCGATAAGAAAGGAATATCGAAAAGAATTATGCTCGAGCGACATTTTTATTCATTTAATATACTGCTTGGCCATAGAAAATATTAATATACTTGATAAACTTTCCGCCAAAATAAATAAACTCACTCCGAAAGAGTTATTGGATTTACGCAGCCCTTTATATAATACAGTCAGCACTTAAAACTTAACAATAAGTCAACTTGTTTTAATTTCGAAAGCACTTGAAAAAACCAACATGATTTATGTAAGTAGTCCAACTGTAATAACTTTGCAGTTCATTTTCAATATTTGAATAAAATTTAAGCTCTGTCCCTTCGCACCTACAGTCACAATAATTTGTATAACTTTTCACTTTCGTTACAGCGCGAGTAAAAATTTCAAAGCCATTTCCATTACATTAAGCCGAGAGAAATTAAGAGCAATTATATTAGAATTCCTAATTAAATATTTCTGAATTCATATCTCATCGATGCAACCAAGTCCGCTTAGCGATCGATAAATTATCATCTAAAGCATTTGACTCGTCTATTACGGAAGTATTGAAATATAAAGATCAAGAAACAAAGTACCCTTGGCAATCAGTTTTATATTAGAATATCGATGCTCTTGTCTTTTGGGCAAGAAAAATAATTAAAAAGTTGCAGTTGCATTGGTCGTCGAAGAAGGGCGGAGCAAATATTCTTGAAAGCCGTTTGAAAATTCGTAATGTATGCCAGCTGAAAAAAGAACAGGAGCTGAGCTAACAAGTAATGGCGGATATAACTGTATGACAGGCTCGCCAAGATGCTTGAAGCAAAGAGAACAAAAGTAAGAAAAAGAGTCAATGAAGGCGTCACCTGTTGATTTTTCTTTCTAGCTCTTCGCTTTAACAAGAATCGCGTATCGCTTTGCATACATTGTCCTCGCCCTCCTCTTTTATCGCAACTTCTACTCATCCAGCCGCTCCGCCTCCCCCCGCCCGCCCGTCACCGCCTGCCGCCGCCGCCCCATCCCCCTCGCCGCTGTCGCCGCATAACTATTATCCAGCAGAAGGCGACAACTGCCTGCTCTCGAGCCAACTAAATCTTAACTTGGCTGCGTCGCATAGTGACGACATAATTTATTCATTGGCTGGGCATTGACTGGCTCCCGGTGCCTAAGCACGGCTCCAAGTGCCGTCGCCGCCGCCGCTGCCGCTGATGCTGCTGCTGCTGCTGCTGCTACTTCTGCTGCAGCGAATCGCTCTCCCCAACCGTCGGGAGACTGGAGGATACACAAATAGCGAGTCTCGCGCGCGAAGCTGCGATCTTGGAACGGGGGCTGGGGAGGAATTTCGCGCGATGGAAACGCCGGGATATGCAGATACGAATTAGGATACGTATGACCTCGGCGAGAGCTGGCTTATGCTATATCGCGCCTCGCAGCCCCACGGCGCAGGACTCGATGGATATCAAAGACGGCAGGATTCCTCGGTGGAGGTTGGCTCGAGGCAGGGAATGTCGCTGGTGCGTCGACGCGCGGAGCGAGGGGAGACTCGCTGCCCGGGAGGGTTTCGTACCCCTGGGGCAATTGTCCTGGACCCGGCAACTTGCGATATTAGTTTCCCGTTCAATCGGAATACGACTACCGCTCGACGATTATTCATATATTCGGATGATTATTCCCTTTATAATCCGAGCTTCGCAAATCACTAAACGTCGTCTGTCAGGCGCACTTCCGAATGTCAAAGCCTCGCTCGATTCGCTTAAGAAGCTGGCGCACCCTCATTAATAGAACCCAAGCAATTCAATGCGTTCGACTGCAGATTGTTTTTTAATAAAACTTACGGGCTCGATCGGATCTCGCAGTTGATTCATCCCTCGTTACAAATAGTAATAATACTTGATTTTTTGATAAAGTTCTCAACGGCTCGACGAGCTTTGGCATACGTCGAACGGCCGTTAAAAGAGTAATGGTAAATGAAAATTTGAATGGAATAGAGGAGCCTCCAACCGAATGGAAAACAATTGCGATACGATACGACAACAAGCTTTTATCTCTATTTATAAATTCTCCCAGCCATGGGATCAGACAATACTGCAACAGTAATAGGCCCGATAAAAGAAAACTCGCGTATCCTTCAATGAATGTTTAGCAAATCTCGGCTAGAAATAATTTCAAAAAATTTCAGCTTCCTCCTAAAATCACAAGGCTTGATCAAAAACCACGTGCTCTAATAATTAAAATAAGTAAAATCTGCGATGGGAAATAAGATTAAGCTACTTCGCTTTGTCAGAAGAGCCTTGAAACATTGAATTAATATATCTCGCTACCTGCAAATGGAAGAACGTAACTTTTTCAAAAGTACTGCATCAGCCGCTATCGTACTATCGTACTATCGTGTTATAATATATGTGTGTGTGTGTGTGTGTGTGTGTGTGTGCAGGATAATGGTATTTTGCAATATCCATACATATTTTTAAATGCACACACAGTAAAAACCAATCAGTGGAATGTTCTATTGCGCAAAGTCCAACAATCTCCGTGAAAAAGCGTAAGGATAGTGCCAGTAAGAAGGAAAAAAAAAGAAGGAAATAGATAAACAAAAAAGCGTACACTAGTTTCATTTCCGTATAGCCTGCGAGGATCCTCTTTTGTATGTTATAAAGCGAGAAGATTCGACATAGAAACGGACGTGATAAAAAGTCATGACTACGTGAATACAGGAAATAGACAGAGACTGATAAAGATAGGCGAGCTTGTAAGAGAAAACAGAATACGGAAATGGAGCAGAATAAATAAGTAAATGAAGTTATCCTTGTCTCGTTGTTTCTCTCTCTCTCTCTTTCTCTCTCTATCCCTCTCGCTGCCTCTCTGTCTTTCTCTATTTCTCGCACAAAAGTTAAGCAACAAAGTACTATTGCGTAAAAAAGTCCTAGACTAAATGAACGGAGCTTCTATTGTAACAAGTAATATTGGATCATTAAAAGGTTACTTTTATTTTATCGGTAGGTAAGTGTTCTTACTAACTTACTAAAGTAAATTCAATTTAAATTATCACTACGTACCAAGAAAGATCGTATTTTAAAATTTTATACAAACATTTATATGATTCTGAGTAATTGTTGTTTATTATTGTATTAGCACAGTAGAATAAAATCCAACATACTCAACATTGTCGATCTTTTCTTATTTTGTAAAAATAAGCAGCACAAACATTACTAAAAAGTGTATACGTAGATGGATAATAATTTATTTATTATAATTTCAATATTATATCATGGCATATTATTATAGCATAGCATAATATTATAGCATATATATAAAATTAATTATAGCAAACATCGATTTTTCTTCTATAATCAAAACTGTCTATACATGTTGATTAATTAGTTACTATTCATAATAATTAAAATTTCTATTAATTAGTACTAATTAATATAAACTACAATAACTGATCCACATAGTATATTAATCCATAATTTGATTTTTTATTAAAATGAATTATTATTAAATAAAACATTTTTACAGGGTGACTTAATCAATAAACTAACACGAAAATTTATCCATTATTATAAAGTTCTGAATTTTCATTCGTTAAATGTTTCTGTAGAATTACACAACCTTTTGCAAACTGGATAGAGTATAATATCATGTACGTTTTAATATGTTTAAAAAATTATTAAATTGCTTTTAAAGAATTATATAATTATTATTTTAATAGGGATTTTACAACTATACTATTTTTTAAACTTATACGGGAGATTGGGATTATAATTACTGATTATATTTGTAATAATATTTATTTTAAATTCAAATTTCATTTTTTTTTTAATAATAAAATTTCAATATAGAATGGGATGTACATAAAATTTTTCATATCTCTATAAACATTTTCACATCTGCACATACTTTTCTTCATAAGAATATTTTAACATTCTTGAGATCTAATTTTACAGCTTTAAATTATATAAAAAGTTTTATGTGGTAAAATATGAAATAATATAAATTTTTGCAATAAGTAATTTTAGAGCTATTGTATTTGGTTTTAATATGTTAAATACTTTTTTCTCCCTATGCGTTTTTGTAATATTATTATTTTTCTAAATTTTATACAAAAAACGGTTATATGAAAAATACAATGTTTGAGTATTTATGTTTGTTTTTGTTTTATTAAATATAAAGATAAATTATACATAAATTTTGTTTTCTTTTGATCTAAGTAATATAATATATTAAGACATCAAAAATTTTCTTTTAAATTAACAATATTACGTAAAAAACAACTGAATATAAATGAATGGTTTAATATTTTTATAGTCGACACATAAACAGATTTACCTTTTTTACGTTTTGAAACTAATTAAATTAAAAATTATTCGAGGTAATTCCATCTTTATTTATGTACGAAATAGCCATGTATATTATAATAAAAAAACATGTAATTTCAAGAAGTAGATTAATTGCTGAAAATACAATTAAACATTTCAACTAATATTTTAAAAATTTTTCATTAACATTAGTATATTTTTTATATTGCTTACATAATTATAATAATATACATTTATAATTTATAATTAGTTTTATTATTCATAAAACTGTAATCTTTTAAAATACTGCAAACGAAAAATATTTATTACTAGATATAATTATATCTAGATTAAATGTAATCTAGGTTAGACATTTTTAGATTTTCAAATATTTTTCGCTTAAATTACTTTTAGAACCTAGCTCTAAGAAATCTACGTATTATGAATTTTATTTGGTATTATTTTCATTTTATTTCACCGACTGAAGGACAATAGGATATATTTCACATTTCTGATTTTTCAAAGTAGATCTTTAAGGTCTTTTTCCTTCCAGTCACGACTTTGGATATGTACCGTGTTTTCTTCGGTTTCTAAATTAGACTCAGATTCTTGTTACGCTCTTATTTTGGCACGGATACAGAAAGTCCTTTTCTAGTATGCAAGATGTGTTGCTTTACTTCGATTGAAGCTCATTACAAAACTTCCTACCAATGATAACGGAATCGATCGGTTCTGTTCTCTCGTTCGATGGCTAATTAAACATATATACACTTCCTGGGTGAATTCCCATGTGGTCAATTCGTATCATACCTCGTTATTTTGCGAACGTGTTCATAGAAGTGAGGGTCAAATGCTAATAAAACACTTAAAAAGAACTCTTCCAAGAGAAGAAGGAACAAAAAAAAGTTTCAGATACGAACAAAACATGTTAAACGGTAGGAATCGTGTAATTTATTTTCAAAATAATATTAGACAAATATCAATTATTTTTCAACAGATTACCCGACGTTTTATAATGAAAATATTTTTTGACACGGTAAACTTTCGTCTATTTTAAACCCCACTGAGGCATTGTTTAAACAAAGCATAGTAGCTATTGAATAAATACTCATTCTTTAGCCGGAAAAAGAAACAAAGAGTCGACACAAGAAACAAATATATAGAAAAAAGAGACAGATAGCGAGAGGAGTAGAGCATGAAGAATACGAAAAACAACCACCAGAAGTAAGACTATTGAAACGAAAGGCAAATAAAATCTGCGATACTGTTATTTTTATAAATGACGTTAACAAATGCAAACGATTAAAAATGCTGTCGATTATTAAATATTAATGAAAATAAAAGCGAATGAATTAATAGGTTCTAAAATCAATAATAACCGTTAGATTGATAGTTATTAAAATATAAAACGCTCGATCTATAAAACGAATGATCGTATTTTTTGACTAATTTCAATGAAATTAATTCATGTAACCGTTCGTTTTAAATAGCACCACAAGTTTAAAATTCAATAATTTCAGGCTTTTCGTACCATTGCGAACAAAATTTATTCTCAATTTAAATAATTCGAATTCCTTTTCAAAAAGTTACACGTTACATCTTTTCTGAAAATTCATAAGCAATTGCAAATCGATGGTGAACTCAATTGTACGACTCGATAATATAATTATTGTAAAATTCAAACGGCTCTTTTAATTTCATAATAGACAAAATGAATAATATAAAGTAATATTGAATTGATTGGTTGGCAGACTGGGCGAAAAGAGAGATTTAACGCGGTAGGGTTACTTTATTATCCGAGCGCTGCTAGACATTTTGTTCCTTTCGCGAACGTTCATTTGACATTTGTAACTGGCAAATGTACCATTTTCCAAAGTGCGGCGCCTGAGCGAACATATCAGAGCGCGTGTGATTTAATGCCCTGTGGTACGAGCTAAAGCGTCCGCGTAGTCGAATGCGTCAGTTACATTCTGGAAATTGTAACGAAGCCCGGCCCGATGAACAAACTCCCAATTGACGCGACAAGGCCGAGGCAAGTCGAAAACCGAAGAAGAGACAGATCACTATTGTTCGGCTCGACTTGACAACAGACCAGTTTACAGTCAACCTGTTCCCACCCCCCACCCCCCACCCCAACTCCCCGTTACTCCTATTGAAAGTAAGTCCGTTGTGTCTGCAGCGGCTTGTCAAGTCGATTTTTTAATATTCCCTCGCTCGTGCATCGCGGATTCGAAACGAGGCCACCCATTCGCGAGTTCTCTTACAAGCGCCAAGCGGATGAGCTAATTATCACTTGCGCTTCGCGATAAAAAATAGAGATGAAGAATCACTGGACGTGACCGATGTAACTGCCACAAAGTAAAATAGCGGCAGGTGGAACGTGATATATCGTATGTTTTATATTGTTCCTTCAATATTATAAGGTTTAATGAAACGTAAATTTTTTCAAACCGACGCAGACTTTCCGCTCTCGTATTAAATACTCCGAAATAAATTAAAGCTCGTGAGACAAAATTATTTTACAATGCCAAAATTCCAATGGGATCGAATAGTGTTTTTGATCGGATGCTAAATTTTGATTTATCACCTTCGATCGTGCGTTAGAAAAATCAGTAGAGTCAAATCCAATCGATTGAGCCGTAAATTTTCTACTTACGGAGTGAAAAATCATCCTGCCATCACTGAACCGTACGATGGGCATTTGTTCGTCGATTAAACGAGATACTCGCGTAAGTCTGACAAGATGTAGGGTCAACCCCTTAAATAGTGGCGAAACTCCGGCAGAGCCTTTCACGAGATAATCGCACACAGGGATATAAGATAACAGATCGTGTTTAGGGGAGAAAAAGGCCAGCAATAGAGAGCAAGAGTCAGGCCCTGTAAACCTGACCCGATACCAAAGCATACAAGAATTGTTCCCTTAGGCCAGGCGAGCGCGCCACGCTACTCCGCCGGCTGACTTATCGGTGAAAAATTTGGCCACGATGACGCTTCCGAAATACGGAAAAGCCCCGAAGCTCGACGAGGCTCCTGGGCCTCGCGAATCCCGTCGACTCTTGCGGCCTGTGCCCGATAAGAGCAACAACTGTCCCGATGACACCGTCCCCGGCAGCCATTGGCCCGTCCGGACGTAGCGCGAGCAATTTTCTCCCCCGCTTCCGGAATAGCCTGCAGAGCCCGAAGCTCGCTTTTGATAAAATACCCGCCCCCGTGTACGTGCCGTCGGCTATCGAACTCAGGCACGGGGAGGACTGAGAAAAAGAGCGGAATAAAAAAGAACGCTCTATTACGCTTCACGATAAGCGGCCGACCTATGCTGAGCCCAAGTACCCTGTAATTTTACACCCTCCTTCTGACTCTCTCTCTCTCTCTCTCTCGCCCTGCATTCTCCCTCTCTCCTTCCCTTACATAAGGGTGTCACAAATTCAATTATTATACACTTTACTTATAAACTTTTACATTGCAAAGTATCCTTATTGTAAGATAAATAAATGAGCTTTGGTCGTCAAATAAATAAATCTAAATTTCACACTGGCATCAATCGATTGGATTGCGCAATTTATGTTTAATTCTGCTATTTATGATTAGCGCAGAATGTTGGTTAACGCGGGCAGATAGGCTTTTAAAATATAAACAGGAAATCATTATGGACAGGGTTATTGATTTCCCAAAAGTATAAAACTGTCCAAATATACAAACGAGTTGGGCAACGTGGAACTTCAGCGTACCGCGAATGATTAAACGGGAACTCGGTCCTTAATAATTACGCGGACGACAATTACGAGTACATTACAGTCTCTATGAGCACTAACAATTCAGGAAGTACGGCAGAAAACCAGAGGATCTCCCAGAGATAGTATTTTATTATTCTGCCGCTGTGGGTGCCAAGACACACAACCGCACGCACATATGTATATTTGTATGTATATATATATACACGTCCCTGTACGTGCAACACAACCGCACAAGTCAATTTTTTGCTAAAAATGATCTCTAATGCAATTAGAATTTATTGATTTCGAATAAATTTCAAAACCATAACTTGAAATCGTCCTTCGAACGTACATTATTTTGATTATATTTCAAAGTAAATATTCTCGAATAATAGCAATCCGTTTAATTGTTTCTACAATAACGTGCGCAGGACAATCATCAATTAACAAATATGTATTTCAATGAAAGTCAATACTTTGATCAAATACGATTTCTCTGATGAACTCTGATGAGGAAACGTGAACTATTATTTTGTTCCTATTTCTAGTTCGCTTCGGTGGGGCGAAGGGTCGGCTATCGAGAGTAATGCGATAAGACAACGGGACGAGCGACGGAGAAGGTGAAAAAGAAAGATGGACATCGCCACGAGAAAGGTATGGTCGTATTATGTAAACTAAAGCTGAGCAGCGCAAAATAATGTCATAGCGATGGAGATACATTCGAGCTACGTTACGAGGCATCGCCACTACTAGACTCCAATCGCAACCAACGATAATGCGCCCTAATTATCAGCAAACGTAAAGCATTCGTAAAGCTAAATATTAAATATGAAATACTGCATTGAGTGGTAATCGATCTTGCTTTCGCAGTAGGGCCTAGAACATGGACAAATTTGTATTTTCGTGGAAGTCTCATTATATCAAATTAACCTTCTCCAAGAGAATAACTTAGAACGGCCAATTTTATTATTGCGCAATCTTATACGTATAAAGATATAACACTTTATTCGCTAGCACTGAAGCATTCTTGTTAGATGCCTTTTAACGTCGTCGTTACTATAATTATACTAGATAAGTGTAAGCTATTAATTTAAAACATCGACTCACGTAATTGGCTAATCTTATGATTATTGCTAGAAAATTTCAATGTCACTCGAGAAAAGAAAAAACCATTAATGCTTCATTCATTATGCAAAAAAATTAACGAAGGATAGAGTGCCGTTAACGTATGTATGCGATAAGCAGAATAATGCATAAATTACGGACTCTGATGCTTTATTAAACACTAAATTTAAATATCAACAGGCTGCACTTTATTCGCATACAAATTCAAACGCAACGTCCGATTTTCAAAAATAACGAACCAACATAGAAAAGCATAAACAGACTCACGCTTCTTGTCGCTGCTAAATAAATGCAAATTTTTTATAATTCGACATAACGCGAATGCGCGTTAAACGTATAATAGGACGAGCAGAGAGTGAGATCGTTAATAATTTGAAAATAAATAATACAAAGATGAAAAGCAAAAATATGAGAGAGAGAGAGAGAAAGAAAAAAAAGAAACTCCTTCGAGCCGGATTTGAACCAGCGACCTATGGATTTCTGAGACATTAAAATCAAGTACCAACTACAGTCCACCGCTCTACCAACTGAGCTATCGAAGGTCTTATTGAATTATAGTCATTTGCGCTTTTATAAAGCTCCATTATAACCCTGTATGCATCTTGCTCTCCTGTCACAATTTTCAATCAATGTTTTAATTTAATATTGTACCCGGCTGCTGCGTACAGCTCTCGTTGCCGTATCTAATATCGAGATTCTCCCGACCCTGGCCGTACAGCGGACGTTAACGCTTCACGCCCTATTCTAAAAATAACTTCTGCAACTTTCCCGGATTCGTCAACTTTTGCAATCCGTACGGAAATACACGAGCCGTGCTAGAGAAACGTCCGAGCGGGACAGTCCGAGCGGCCGCGAACAAAAAGAGAAAGCCTAAGGTGGGGCACGATAAGAGCGAGTATCACCTAAGCGCGTGCACTGACAGCTAGGCGAGGGAGCCGAAAGTTAGGTTAGGCCGAGCGAGTATAAACAATGTATGGCAAGGGAATGGAGGCAGCAGTCACCGTCGTCGAATGATATCCGCGAGATAATCGAGGCCCGCGTATCGCCCGCGAATATACCTGTACGTGCGTACGTGCGTGTGTACATATATATATATATATATATATATAAACATGACCTTGACGATGGCAAGGCTAAGGCGGGCGGGGGGTGGGGTTGGCAAATCGGAACCGAGAATAACCTCAAAAGTGGAGAATCGTCGTGACTTACCGTCGTCGCGCCGCAGAGGCCGAAATGGAAGTCGGCGCTAGCCACGGGCGGACCAAGACACTGCACTCGTCAACTCGTCGCTGAAGCGAATATACTCCGACATCGCGAGCCTCGCGCTAACCGTACGATCATTGCGCCCGAGAGATATTTCAATAAGCTCCGCGCTATTACTGTACCAATAACAGACGACTTTGCCCAGGGTTACGAAATCTCTAGTCTGTTGTACGGCCGACCGACGAACGCACCGTACGCGACGTCCTTGCTACGCGGGGCTCGAGCTTTTTACGGCGGCTGCCGCTCGCAATGCTCGGCGGCTCCTGGGCAGCTTAGGCCGTCTAGTGTTTGCGTTGCCGAGCTGCACCGCAACTCCGAGTACTCAATAGCGGATTAGCCGATTGCGAGCAATTCCATCGAGTACAGGCCGCTATGCTAAGCGGCCCCAGTCGCCACAGAATCCGCGAATCGTAATCTTAGGGAGAATTTTACGCAGGCTTCCGGACATCTGTTGTCGGCCGCGCGCGACCAGAGACAAGAGCCCCTCCTCGGCCGCGCACTTACCAACCGTAGAGAAGCAGGACTGCCGATGGCGCTACTCCTCCCCGAGGCCCCGCCAGTCCGCTCGTAGGGTACGCGAGCGGCGATACCAACGCGATACCACTTACTTGGGCGCTCGCTGCTTCCTCTCGGCGGGGGTCGGGGAGGCTCGGATAGGCCAGATATAATAACTTTGACGTCGCTGCTCCGGAGATTCGCTCTCGTCTGCTGCGAGACGACGAGCAACGGTGGCCCGAGGATGTCGGGGTGGAAGAGAAGAGGGACGCGGATGAGTAGCCAGAAGTTATAGTCAAGGGAGGCTGTGGTGCAGTTGGTATAGATAACGCGCCAAGGACAATATTGCCGTTGTTGGCTTAGCTTAATGAGAGGAAACAGAGAATATGTACGGGGGCTCGCTCGATCCTGGCCCTGGGGAGGAAGAGAAAGAGTTTACAGCTCGCGATTAGATCCTAGTAGTCGCCGAGGCTGAGACGAACGATTTATCGCGGCGGGCGGAGGGGGTTGGCGGGGAGGGGGGATACACAGGTGCCTGGAGCCGAGACCTCGACCGACGGCTCGAGCAGCCTCGAGGATCGCCGGCGAGATGAAAGGGGCCGGAGGGGAGTGAAGAACGGGGCGGGAGAGAGAGAGAGAGAGAGAGAAGACCTCGGCGCCCTACGCCGTCAAAATGGCGTTGACTGGCCATATTGCGAGCGGGCGCCCAATAGGGAGTAAAGCGCTCGCGCGCAAATCGCCCGTTCATGAGCGGCGAGTGCGCGTCTCCGCGCGGCCATGTCGCGGCGTCTCCTTCCTTCCCCGGCCAAGCTGCCGAACAACACAGCAGCAGCAGCAGCAGCAGAGACAGAGACTCGCGGCGCCGCGGCGGAGCCGTTGCGTGTGCGCATTTTCGTGGAGGAGCGTCGAGCGCTACGGCAGCAGCGCGCAGGAGGTCTACGTGTGCAGAGCCGCGAGGAAATGGCGGAACTTGAGCAGCAGCAGCAGCAGCAGCAGCAGCAACAGCAGCAACAGCAGCAGCAGCACAACGTTAACAGCGTCAACAGCGTCAACAACAACAACAACAACAACAATAACAATAACAACAACCATCACCACGGCCACCACAACAGTCATCATAGCAAGCGGGCAAAGGAGCAGCAGCAGCAGCAGCCGGGACCGAAGGAGCATCATCCGCACCAGCATCAAGCCTCGCTTCCCTCCTCGCCCCAGGCTCCCAAGCAGAAGTGCACCGAGGCCAGCAACGCCGGCGCCATGCTCTCCAATGGCAGCAAGGGCTCCGGCGACGACGCCGACAGCCTCGAGGAGATGCCGCTCGACATCGGCGAGCACTACCTCGTGCGCAGATCCGACGACTCCTGGCGTGAGTTTCCGACAGTAGTTCTTCTCTCGCTCTCGCTGCAACGGCGGCGACGTCGCTCGCCCTCTCTCTCTCTCTCTCTCTCTCTCTCTCTCTCTCTCCATCGCCATCGCCCCTCCCTCCGCCCTCCCACCCGAGTTCGACCGAACCCGCACCCACACACGCGGGCGGGCGGGCGCTCGCCCACCCACGAACGCCTGTCTCTGCGCTCGTCCGTGCGTGCCCTCCCACTCCCCCGGCCGTCCCTCTGCCCGCACCGCGTGCGTCCTCTCGGAGCCTTCGCCTCTCTTCCTCCTCTCTCGCTCTCGCGCCCTTCACGGGCGGCAGCTCGCCGCGCTGTCACTCTCCCTCCGTCCTCTGCCTCGAAGCAGCTCGGCGACGCTTCCCGATTATTGCAACGAAAGAAAAGAAGAAAAAACGCGGCGGGAAGGACTCCTCGGGAGTCCTCCTCTCCACCAGTCCCCTTCGCCGCTCCCGCCCCGCTGGCTATTATGAGTCAACGAATAATCGAGACGCTTACCACGTGCTCAGCTCGCTCGCGCCACTTCGTGTGCGGGGCCTGCGGGGCTGCGGGGAGCGTGACAAAGAATTCCCCTCGGTAACTTTCGCCGCTGCCATTCTCGTAATCAACGGACACGTGCATTTCTTTCTGCCTCCCTCCACTTGACTTGCTCTCCGCGCTAAGGGTACTCGTGAGATACCGGCTCCCTTCCCTCCAACGCCCCCACCCGCCAACCCTCTACGCACTCTCGTCACTCTTTTTATCGCTTACTCTCTCTCTATCTATCTATCTCTCTTTCGCTGTCGGTGCGCCCGCGCTTAATCCTGTGACAATGACAACTAAACTGTTTTCATCGCGTTCGGAAACACTCGAGAGGCTTCGCTTAGATTCGGCCTTGGTAATTTTCTTCTTAGACAAACATCCGTAAAGGAGGATGCAACGACTCGCTCATTGCGTTCGCTCTCAGCTGTTTAAACTCTCGACGCTCGCGCTTAGTTCTCGTGCATCGACCAACAATTAAGCCTCGCTGATAAGAATCTCCTTGAGTTAATGGCAAAGTTCACCATCTCTTTAAAAGTAATTCCAAATACGCTTCTTAAAAAGCAACACTTCGCAAGCTTCTCCGTAAGCTCTCTTTGCTTTTTCGCTGCGTAAATATCTACATTGCTTAAAATGCAGTGCGAAAAAAAGGGCTCGCGTTGAAAGCCTAAGTTGCAATAAGCAATTTACGGATTTTATTGTATGTGCATTAGCTTTATGCTTACATTGTATCAACCGACTTTCCTTCGACGAGTTTGATCGTTATTCACTACTATTCGACTATTTTGTCATTTTCGTGAAAAAATGCTAGTCCTGCGATAAATTATAAGTCTCTCGTAAAAGTATTTTTTTTTAATATTTAATCAGCTACTACTTTCGGGGTATGTTACTGAAGTTTTTTAAGAAATTAAAATAATTTTCGATCCTCTGGTCGCATAATTTTCCATCTTGTCCAATGTACACCAATGATGATAAATTACTCTGTACTTATTTCTGTATAGACATTTTTCCATTAATAACCCTTATTGCATAAGTTCTACTACAAGTACAAATATCCTCTTCGTACATTAGTTTTCCAATTTTGGTTCTTAATCTTAATGTTTATTTGAATGATTTGTTTTGAATTTATTTAATTTAAAACTAATATAATTTTTATAAGACTGATCATATTTACAATGAACTTTGATCGTATGAGAGATTGCGCTATTCATTAGAGAGTAATCATGGGTAGTTTTGTCACTTTATTATTAAATTTATACTTATCATTGCACATTGTCATTAAAGCGATCAAGTTATAAGGTCCATCCTTAATTCATTAAATACATAAAAAGTAGTAATATTAAATATTTTCATTTTTATAATAGATCCTGCCGAAGTAATTCAAACTCGTTTTAACGAAGTGGAAAACTATTATGAATATTATGTTCATTATGAAGGCTACAATAGGAGACTGGACGAATGGGTACCTAGAGACAGAATTATGTCCAGTAGGTTTGACATGAGTGACCGATCGTGGAAAAACGGAGACAGGAGTCAAAGCATTGATCTTCTAGCCGATTCATCGGATAGAAAGATTACTAGAAATCAAAAAAGAAGACACGATGAGATTAATCATGTTCAAAAGGTAATTCCGTACAGAAATTATATATATTCAAATTTAAAGCGATGCGTAATATTAAATTTGCTTAAATTGAATGTCCTTTTTCAGACGTACGCCGAAATGGATCCTACTACTGCTGCATTAGAAAAGGAACACGAAGCGATCACAAAAGTAAAATATATTGACAGGATACAAATAGGTATGTATAAGTTAATAATTTATTAAATATAGTTTTCTAAATGGTTGCAATTTTAGGGAAATATGAGATCGATACATGGTACTTTAGTCCTTATCCAGAAGAATATGGAAAGCAGCCAAAACTCTGGATTTGTGAATATTGTCTTAAGTACATGAGATTAGAAAAAACTTATCGATATCATATGGTAAAGAAATCAATTTGCATTACATTATAATGCTGAAGTGTGCTTTCAAATTTCTATAACAAAACCTTTTATTTTAAGAGTGAATGTACTCACAGGCAACCCCTTGGTAAAGAAATTTATCGAAAAGGAACGCTGAGCATTTGGGAAGTTGATGGCAAGGAGCACAAAATTTACTGTCAAAATCTTTGTTTATTGGCGAAATTGTTTTTGGATCACAAAACACTTTATTTCGATGTTGAGCCCTTTTTATTTTACATCTTGTGCGAAGTAGACAAACATGGAGCACATTTAGTTGGATACTTTTCAAAAGTAAATACTGTTTTTGTAAATTAGAAGCTTATTTTGAGGAATTTTTAATTTATTAAATAATAAAATTACAAATTAAAACCATTTTAGGAAAAAGAATCACCGGACGGCAACAATGTTGCCTGTATTCTAACACTTCCACCATTCCAAAGACAAGGATATGGTAAACTTTTAATAGCTTTTAGTTATGAACTTAGTAGAATCGAACAAACTGTAGGGAGTCCAGAGAAGCCATTAAGTGACTTGGGCAAATTATCTTATAGAAGTTATTGGAGTTGGATTTTACTCGAAATTCTTCGAGATTTCAGGGGTACCCTGAGCATCAAAGATTTAAGGTATGCAATAATTTCATTTTATTTAAATAAATTTTTTAATAAAATACATTAAAACAAGTTTCTTAAAATGATTTTTAAGTAGGTTAAAAAATATACCTAATAGCACCTATTCATTCAGCTCATTATTCATGAATATAATAACAATATTAATTTGTCATAATAACAATTTTAATCAAGTCTATTAATAAAATGGTTTAAAGTATGGTTTCATTTGAAAATTCAATGAAATAACATTGATAGTATAAATAATAGCTTTGCCGAAATGTACGAAATGCAGTGCAGATTTTCCTCGTATTTCTATAATTTCCAACTGTTTTAATTTGAAAAAAAATTTGTTTCTTTTTTCAAGTCAAATGACAAGTATATCGCAAACTGATATAATCTCCACCCTTCAAAGTATGAACATGGTTAAATATTGGAAAGGTCAGCATGTGATATGCGTCACGCCGAAATTGGTAGAGGAACACATTAAAAGTAGCCAATACAAGAGGCCAAGGCTCACAGTTGACAGCAATGCCCTGCGATGGGGAGCGCCGCCACGAAAAAACATTAAGCCCGGAAAAAAGTAGAGAACGCGTACCTCTGAGTCTTCAGCAGAATTTTGATAAATCCTTAGCATTAACCATTCCTGTACAAGTACGCGTCTTACGTCGTAATATAAGTAGCGCTTTTTGAAATATTTTAAAAATCATGTCGCTCAATTTTACTCCGCAATCAAAGCTCGTGCGAATAATTTAACGATGCAATTAAAATGCAATCATGATTTAACATGATTGTACGTGGAAAAATGAAATTACCTCTCGTTTGGACGCAGCGATGAAGATGAGGAAAAATTGTAATGAACAGTATTAACCGTTATGAGTAATTTTTTTTTTCTTTTACATACGGAGTAAAAATAAAGTAAAGCGAATTTTTAAAAAATGAAGATTCGTTTTTTGTTAATATTGTTCGCTTCTTTCAAATGTAAATTTTGTAATTTATTCCTTAAGCGTTATTTCATTATTATAATAACTTTAATTTTTAGAGGTGTAAATATTATTTTAATAAAATCGGGAATGGAAAATACACTTATAATTTCGCCGATGTTCTGTGAGCATCCATAGCAAGCTTAACTGCATAATTAGATGTACCAGGTGCTGTACATATACCATACCCTCCATGTCCATAATTGTGAACGATCTATTTTATAAAAAAGAAAAAAGAGCAAAAACAAAAAAATTAAAGAACTTTTGTACATACTAAATATACGATATCAACCTGTCAGTACAATGCTCTAACGACTCTAGTATTTTTCTTCTACATAATCGTGCTCATGTATACATATATATATATATATATATATATATGTATGTATGTATGTATTAAATATATATTTTAAACTTCGGTAAAAATAAAAATTGGAATGAAATTATTTACAAAAAAAAAAAAAGTTAGATTTCTTACGGTATTGTACTGAAAATGTGATCTTTCTTAATTATTTTTTCACGTTACCATACTATTATAAGGCCCGTCTTTGGTTCGTTCCATTTCAACTCTTACGCCCCCTTCTCTGTGCGGCCTTAAACCTGTCCTATGCGCTACGACTTTGGCTTCTTTCAAAGACGGAACTAGTTTTTCGCAGCGGTCGCGTATAGCGGCTGTTTGATAAGGGCAGACCGTAAGATCCCAAGACTCGAAATCCCTTACTCCACCTAAAGTTGTGAGACCGTCGTTTCCGGGAATGATGTAGGTGTTTACGTCCCCGAAGAAAAATGTTTTCAACCAAGGTGCTCTTACCTGCCCAAATAACCATGATAGTTGTTTTTTTTTTTTTTTCACAACGATGTAAATATAAAAAGCAACTCCGCAATAGACGTCGTATTTATTATTTTTAAAACGATTACCTTTAAGACTTGACCCTTAATGGGAACCATTTTTCTGTCCCGACAAAGCGCTTTTGCTCCAAGCCCAGTACAATTCATGATAACGTCGTAATCTTTAGCGAGATCGGCGAATGACGTAAGCGGTTTCGTAATAAATGTTGCCCCGCCTCTGGCCAATCTAAATAAGTTGGCGAATATTAATACGGGTCTTGATTGAAAATGGTGCCGCTCACTCACTTATTTCTTGCCCACTTAAGATACTGATTTGGCTGCGTTAGCAACGTCGACATGAAAATTCCGTACTTCCAATCCTCTTTAAACCGGCTCATCTCAGACTCGGTAACTCGACGATAAATTGGTGCCAATGCTTTCATCCGCTCATTCTAAAATTCAATTCAAATGTAGGCTATTGCACTGGAGATACGATTAAGTTAACACTGGCATTAAGAACTTTAGGATAAAACCTGTATGGTTTCGAGAGAATTGGAAAAAATGTATCCAGAGATGCTGGTAACTCCGGCCTCGGAAGCTTCATTCGATCTGCTGATCCTTTCGTAAAAGTCGAAGGCGTACGACAGCCACTCTCTGAATTAATGCGAATATTCAATGGTAATGGGCGTGAAAACGCTCGTGTAATAAGGTAATGAATGTTGGGGAGCGAGTGGCAAAAGAGGTTGTTTCTAAAGGGCCGAGGAGGGCGCGGATCGCGAGGGATTAAAAGATAGAGAACCTCGTGACGCTCTCGGTGGGCCCGGAATAGGCGTCGCCGACGCGAAAGATGCCCGCTGCCACGTGACTCGTCGTCTCCTCGTAATCCGCGGCGACGAAGTCCAGTCGGGCGTTGCGCAGCTCCTCCTGCAGAAGGAGGCCGGTCGTGAGCCCGACGCAGCCTCCGCCCACGACGACGAGCCTCATTACCTCGGGGGCAGCTAAGGGTCCCTCTAGTCCGGCAGCTTGGCTCTCCTTCACCGGATGGCAATGGCGCACCTTGTGGAGCCGAGGATCCGCGGTGGGGCGGCCCCGCTGATAAGCCCCGAACTTTCGCGGAGGCGATCAATCCAGTCGCCGCCAATGGGCTTCGAGCTGCCCACGCGAAAATATTCAAGTGCCTCGGAAGCGCTGGCGAATTTTTCCCCGCTGGAGGCTCTTTCGACGCGAGCCCGCGAACAGGGCAGGCATTGAATTGCGCCAATTGGACAAACGCTCGGAGCGGGGTCAATTAATAAGCCAAAAACAAATGGTTTAGGTTTACAAAGGAAAGTCAGACGACTTTATTTTTTCTATATGTACACAATTTTTATTTTGCATAAAAATAACGCTGCTTCGCTCGATACCGTTTCAAAGCAGTTATATAATATCTAAAGAAAATCTACCTTACTCAATAGCAGATAATAAAATGACAAATAAAGAATTAACAATTGCGACAAACAAAATACAATATTTCAATGTAATATATAAGTAAAGTCAGCCGAAAGTCAGATGTCAATTAGTTCATAGTGCGAGATTAAACTCGGACAGCCTTGAGCAGTTAACAAAAAACATTTTATACAGCCCTTTTTCTATTATTTTTCCCCTCGCTCTTAAATCCCTACTATATAATGATGATGTCACCCTTAGTTATAATACTACTGTCTCTTTCTATAAAAGAATATCTATTTACAAGAAATTACTCATATATTACTATAAGACATACCCGTTTTGCGTATGACCTTTAGCTTATCCTCTCTCTCTCTCTCTCTCTCTCTCTCTCTTCTCTCTCTCTCTCTCTCTCTCTTTCTCTCTCTCTCACAACAATGTCGTTTTCAAAATGTGAAGATAATGTGATAATCGATAAAAATTATGCAATAGATTTTTCTTATTACTTATTCTATATTGAACTTAAAGCAAACATAAGAACGATCACGTTAATCAATGCTTCAATTATTAATTAAGGTTTAAGATGAAATCCATCATTTTTGGTATATAGAAATACGGTTAAATTTACATCGTACAAAAAATGACTATATTTCACTCTAAGGCAATTTTTATTTTTATATACTTGTGCAGCTTGTATGTGTGTAGCTTTTTATGCTTTTGCTTTTACTTTAATAACACGCACTCCTTAGTACGTCAAATCGCTTCCATATATCAAGCTTACTATTTTTCTCTTACAAATAATATGCATTTAGTTTAATTTAATGTTAATGCATAGTCACTTTGACACTTGAACACAAAGGTAAGAAGCAGCTTCATCTAAATTTACTTCATCTGAATTTACTTTTAAATACGTAGAAATTTAATTCAATAGAGAAATACATATAAATTTTTTTGTCCTCGTTTGCAACGATTACCTGTATTTCATCGACGATATAATTGCGTTTACTAAAAAAAGGGGTACTTCAATAATTAATACAACTTACATTGGATTAATTTTTGTGCAAAAATTATGAACAACACGTGTTAGTAATTTGAAAGATGGCGTGCAATATATTACAAGCGAATGACGAGTCTTCGAGACTCAAAAATACTTCTCATAATATACACACACACGCACCCACACACACACATATATATATATATATATGTGTATTTATATTTTTATAATTGTCGCACGTTAGTTTTACCCACTTCGAGTGAAATCGTGCCGAGAAATTAAATGTCGAATTTCACTTTCATTTTCGAGCGTTTATTAACGTGATCGCCCATCCATAGAAGGCCGATGGCCCGCAGCACATCGTCGCACCGACGATCGAATAATCTAAAGCTTGGATAAGCATTGCTCTCAACAATCTTTTAAGCTAATGCTTACTCGGGCTCAAGAGTGGGTCGCACGACTTACGCTCCCGATCGCTAAATGTAGGCTCTACACGTTAGACAAGGCGACCAATCGAACGTACCGAAAGACCGAGTAATTACTTATTTAATAGTATTGCAAGAAACATTCGACTCGCGGGATCTCTTTTATTTCAATTGTAGCCATTATGACAATGGTAACGACAATAATCAATAATAATCAATGATAATAATAATAATAATAATAATAATCAATAATCAATGATAATAATTAATAATTAAAAATAGCAGCAGCAACAGCAGCAACAGCAGCAGTAGTAATAATAATAATAATAATAATAATAATGATAATAATAATAGCAATAATGACGATACTTTATAATGTAAAGAGAACAAAAAGGAGCTAGAGGGGGGCTTAAGCTTTGCTACACGGCTGTATGGAGTAGTTCAACGGAGGCGGCGGAACGAGTAGAGGCAGCGGAGTCGGAGGTGCCTGAACCTGCGAGAGGCTCGAGGTAGCGATCGGGTTGGAGAGAGCCGCGCCGAGGTCCAGCGAGGAGGAGGCCGAGCTCGCGGTGGCGCCGTTGGCAGCCGCGGACATCGAGCCGCTGTCCGGGCCGAAGGTCGAGAGGTAGCTCGGCCAGAGGTGCGGCGGCGGCGGCGAGCCTGGGGGCGGGGGAGGTGGCGAGCGGTCGTCCATATCGTCCGAGTCGTCGAGGACCATCGCCGAGAGCGGCGGAACCTTTGGCTTCTTCAGCTTGATAATTTTTACCTGCGAACAGGGACGCGGGTGGAGCGCGTTAGATTGCCTTTGACTTTTGTCGACGAGCAATAGGTAGGGACCGAGCAAGAATATAAACGCCGCTCGCTATGATATCGGGAGAGCCCCTGGGGCGTCCTCACCTTAACCTTCTTCTTTGTCTTTGGTGGCTTGACGCGCTTCTGCTTCTTGCGGATTTTCCTGGAGCGCAGCTTCTTGGAGATGTCGAGGGACAAATCGCCCCGCGGGATATTACCAGCCGGTGGAGGGGGAGACGGCATGTCGCCCTCCCCGCCGCTGGGACTAGTTCCCTCGCCGGGTTTTATTCCATCGGCGAACTGAACGGACTTCTTCGTTCTTATCTTCTCGAACATCTTTAACGCGACTGAACTCAGGGACTTGGCCTCCTCCTCCTTTTCCGCCTTGAGGCTAATTGCCTTCGCCTCGTCCTTCTCCTTCTCGTTATCCGTATCTTCCAAGTCGTTGAGAATCCCATTGGTCATTGATATATTCCTGAAGAAAAAACAACGCGCTCGTGCAGGCCTTGTTCTGTGTCGAACGCACCCGAGGGTGACTACTTTACGGTGGGCAACTTACCCGAAGCCCGGTAGAATGAGTATACCCTTGGCCGGGGGTGGAGGAATGACGGTGACGGCCGCGTCCTCCTGCTTGAAAATCACAGGAGCTTCTTTGTTCTCCTCCTCGTTGTCGTCCTCGGCCTCGAAGTCCTCGTTCTCCTCCTCGTCGTCCTCGGGCTCGGGCTCCTCCTCCTCGTCCTCCTCCTCCTCGGCCTCCTCCTCTTCCTCTTCCGCATCGTGAGATTGGGAAGGAACGATCTCCTCGGAGTCCTCGCTCGTAGTCGCCAGCACCGGGGAGGCCTTGGGCTCCTCCGGCTCCGTATCCTCGGGAGCGGCCGCGTCCTCCTCGCCGGGCGCCTTGTCGAAAATGCCCCCGGCTACCGAGGCCGATCCGGGATTGACCTTGGTCTTGCCCAGAATTTTTTCAGCCCGGCGTTTCGCTCGCTCGAACCGCCTTCGCTCCTTCTCCTTGCGCTTGATCTCCCGCACGCGCTTGCGCTCCTCCTTCTCCCGGCGACGCGTCTCCAAGATCGCCTCGTAATTATAGACCGGTTGTACGACGGGCTCTGCAACGAATGACCGGCATTAAGAGTGTCGAGCTGTGGTACGATCGTGTCTCGATAGACAAATCGTAGAAGTAAGCTTACCGGGAGGCGGTGGCTTCGGAACCGGGAAGATGACGGCTGGACTGACGACCTGAGACGGCGGCACCCCGGTGTGCACGAGTGGCTTGACTCCGGGTATCATCTGGGGCACCGACAATGGCGAGGCCACGATGGCCGGCGAGGAGTTGGGCGTTTGCTGCTGCTGCTGCTGAGGCTGAGCCAACGACGGCGGAGGCACCGAGGATACGTAGCGCATCGGGGGTGGCGTCGAGGTGGAGCTCGTCTGCTGAGGCGCGGCCGTCCAGTCGATGACCGTCGTCGGCACGACCTGGAGGACGTTGCCGACGCGCACGATCTGGTTGGTCGGCGTCGGGGGCGGCGGAGCCGAGGGCTGCTCCGCCTGGACCGGATACTCTCCGGGTACAACTTGCAGCACGTTGCCGACCTGAAACAATTGCCATCACCCGTGTATACGTCGTACATCTGTCGGCTGGGACCTAACCGTAATAATTGTGAATGGGATCTCCTACCTGTAAGACTGTTTGCTGATGCCTTACGAAGTGTCCGTGATGCTGTCCCTGCTGTAAGTTCGGGTACGCGATGGCGTTTGGCATGAACCCTTGAGAGATAAAGTTTGTAGGCACCGGAGGATCGATAGGGGTTTGCTTCTTAATGCCTAATTCTAATTCGAGTCTGTATGTAAAAAAAAAAGAGGTAACATTGTAATTTTTATTTGCGATTGATAAAGCATTTTAAAGCGCTCGACAGTTATCACTGAGCAATGATAGTATTTTTACGGTTAGGAACGTTAATTGTATTTTCAAAATCGACGTACAGTCCATAACGTATGGGAAACGATCGTAAAGGTAAGCTTGCTTAAACTTTGCCCGTAAAGGCCATGGGGCGGGATTTATGGACGCGGGATAAAAACGACGAAGATATCGACCTGTCGTCCAAGGACAATCGCTTCGGCGAATCCGTCGACTCGTCGGCGATCCTCGGATAAGTCAGATTTCTACTCTGATAATAAGTGTTGTACTCGGGCTCCTCGCTCTCGTTTGAATATCCGTAGCGGGAGGAAACGTTGCCGCCCCCCGTGGCCTCGTCCATGTCCTGATTGACGGAGGCCATGCCCTGGGCGATCGCTGGCATGTCGTCCTGGGACTCGTTCGTCCCGGTCAGCTGTATGATCGTATCCATGCGTCGGGACCTGTCGACGGGCGGACGCGCAGGTGTAATGCACGAGACGATGGAGGGGTCGACCGAGCGGAGTAAGGGCGGCGCCACGGATCTAACGATGCCGCCTTCCCCGAGACGACGGATCTCATCGTCCAAGCGGGACTTCTCGTCGTCGAGCTTCAGCCGGTCGCTGCTGCTGTAGCGGCCTCTCATAGGCGAGAACGATCTGCGTCAACAGCATTGGATTAAAAATTGGATCGCGCGGCCTGTTATCGATGTGAGATTATTTTGGCGAGTAACTTACCTCGAGCGTCGAGATTTATCAGGCCTGAGCTCGTGATTTCGGAATCGCGACCTCGAGTTCGATCTGCTCCTCGAGCGAGACCTCGATCTCGTGAGCGACCTCGACCAGGACCTTGAGCGGGAGCGCGAGCGGTACTTGGATCTCGGCGGCGGCGAGCGCCTCGAGGACCGAGGAGGCGACAATTTTCTCAGCGGGGGCAGCTTGTCGCGACGCGACAGTGGCGTGCCGCCCATAGAATCCGGAGAACGACTGCCCTTCCGATCTCTTCTGTCGTACATTTTTCCAGCGTCTCTGCAATGGGCGTTTCAAACAATCGTTACGGGCTCGCTTGAGTTCGATTGAGAAAGAGTGTCGAACAACTGCATTAAATTTATACTTATTTATAAATTTATATTAACTGCATTAATTTCAATTTATAACTGCATTATATTTATATTATTGAACTTCGGGAGCTTCGTTATTTTTACCAGCCAACTCTCATTACGCGTTGCTTGGCTTTGATAGAACTCAATTTTTCGGTAGAATTGGTTATGCACTAACCTGGCTCTATTCCTGGTACTCGAGCGATGTCCTTTGCCGTCCCTGTCCAAGCTATCGTCCCTCGACCGCATTTTATTTTCATAATTATATTCGCTTGGATACGGATTCATCGGCAGCTTTTCGTCGGGGTGATCCGAATGTCTCCAAGATTTTGGCATATCTTCGTCTATGCGCGATCTGAAATAAGAGAGATGTCGCATTAGGTTGAGATTAATATTAGGCTTGCATTAGAATAGCATGCCTCCAGAAATTTTCACACTTAAAAGTGAAAAACAACATTCAACTTGCCTGACACCACGAATCCTATCACTTTCGTAGTTTCTTTCACGTAGAATTTCCATTGGATCGTAAGGCTTATCTCTACCCTTTTCCGTATCGAAGCAATCGTCGTACCTTCGCTTGCTTCGATCACTCTTACTCGATTGTGAACTCTTCTTCAAGCTATCTGCTCGTTTTTAAAAGTAATAAACGAGGAATAAATAAGTTGGCAAACAGAATAATAATTTTTCAAGCCGACTGAAAAAAAGCTTGCTTTTCACGGTTAATGGAAGCTAACGCTTCGGAAGATTATCGGCATTTTATTACGGACAGTTCAAAGGGGATAATTTTTTTTAAAAAGGAGCATTATTATTATTACCTCTGTAAGAAGAAGCTTGTTTAGCAGGGCTTCGCTTATCTCTCTTGCCGTGGGCCGACTTCGAACGATCCTCCCTCTTACGAGGGCTTCGACTCCTGCTCCTGCTCCTGCTGAGGCTCGCGTTTCGACTAGTACTTCCACTTTTGACCGGCTCCTTAGAGTCCCAGGAGCTACTTGGACTCCTTCTCGAGGTTCGACTTTGGTATTCCTTCTTCTCTTTACAATCCTTATCGAGGCTCTTCAAGTTGCCTTTGCTCCGGTTCTCGTTGTCGCGATCCTTCCGAGCGGGGCTCTTCCGTTTGACACTTGGCGGTGATTTCGAGCTCACAGTTTTAAGACTAGATTGCGTATCCTCCGTCTTTATAGTATCGATGAGTTTTGGCAACTCGTGATTATCCATTCCGCAAATCTTCTTCTTGAAGCCATCCGGCGAGTTGTTCGCGAATTTCAATTGCTCGTTGTTTTGACGAGTCAGCACTTGCTTAGGCACGAGCTTCAACATTTCCTTCGAGCTGTCCTCGGTTGTGCTTAGCTCGACTGATTTTTTACCGGCTTTGGTCAAAATTTTATTTTCAAAATTAATGGTCTCAATATCCAAGAAAATGTCCCTGTACGAGCTGCTCGAGGATTCGATTTTAGAATCGATTTCGGCCAGACCTGGGATCCCGAATTCCGATGCCTCGTCGATTTCTGGTCGCTTCGTTCCCCAACCGCTTGGTGTCATTATTTCTTCCTTGATTCTCTTCGAGGAGAGCATTGCGTCCTGAGGCAGGGACAGCGGAGCTTCTATCTCATCCTTAGCCTTGTTGTAAACATCGAGAACCGTTTGCTCTTTCGAGCTGGCCTGAGAACAAGAAAAATCATTAAAGGCGTCAGCTCCTCGATAAAGGTCAATCGAGCCGCCGCGTTCGTTCTACTAAGAAGGCGTAAAGCCGTCACTCACGATCTCGATCATCGTCGGGGCCTCCAAGTTGAGGCTGTTCTTGGGATCGAAGCTCTTCTTGAGCTTGCTCAAGTTCTGCATGACGTCGGAGGGGCTCAGGTCCATGTCCTTGGCGGTGAGGGCGCGCTCGAGCATCGCGATCTCCTCCATTTTCCTTCGCAGGCTCTTGGGCGAGTCGACGATGCCGATGTCCTTGGGTGGCGTGTAGCGCACCATCGAGGCCGAGTTCACCTTGGCCGTCTCGTCCTTGACGCGGGCGCTCACGGCCTCGAGCAGCGGACTGTTGTAGGAGGCCTCGCTCGTCTTCGAGCCCATCATGTTCAGTGTGTTTTCCACGGCGGTCAGCTTAAGCCAGACGTTGCCCTCCACCTCCCACATAACCGGCGGCGCGTTCTCGAAGTCCTCCGAATGCGTCTCCACGTCCCAGCGGCTCTTGCGCCGCGGCTTGTCGTCGACTCCGCCTCTGGTCGGGGGCTCGCTGCTCTTGCCCGCGCCCTTTTTATCTGACGAGCGCCAAAAGGGGAAAAATCAGTCTAAAAATCAGTCTAAAAATCAGAACCACCCGCGCCAACGCTTTTAAATCTTCGCCGTCCCGTTGAGTCGCGCCGAAATAAATCCCTGCCTGCCTGCCTTATTCTTAGAATGCGACTCCCGAGGCTTGTTTTCGCTCGTTGGGATTGAAATCGACAAATGACAGCGCGTTTAAGAAATTGAGAAAAGTGAGGAGGAATCGATCTTTTAAGCCCAACATTTTGAAGTGACTAACCTTCGGCTCCACCCTCCGAGGTCTCTTTGCCTTCCACCGATACGTTGCTCTCCAAAGACAACAGAAGCTCTTCCCGCTCGGCATTTTCCTGCTCGTCCTCCCAAATCCTAATGGTATTGGCTCGCTTCTCCTTCTTCCTCTTGCCATCCTTGGCGTTGTCCACCTCCACGGGTATGTACGTGTCCGTCTTCTTGTCGTACCTGACCCCCTTATCGGGCTTCTTCAACTTCGACGCCTCGACCTTCAGGTTCGTCGTGGAGTCCGGCATGGCGTCGAGGCTGTCGACCTCCCACTCGTTGGCGAATATCTCGCGCTTGTCCACGACCTGCTGCTCGAGTTGGGTGAGCGAGAGGACGTTGAGCGAGTCGAAGTCCGTGTCGCTCCAATCGACGAGTGGCTTCTTCTCCAAGGGGTTGTACTTTTGCGCCTCCTCGTCGCTCGCCGCGGCCTTCGCTTTGCGCTTACTGTCCCTCTCCCACTCGCTCTGGAACTCTTGGGGCCCCTTTTTCTCCAGCTCCTTCTCCTTCTTCTTCTTGCTTTTGCTGCTCTCCGGCTCCTTTGGGGCGACCTCCTCCTCGGACTCGCTCTTGCCGTCGTCGATCTCCTTCTCCGGGCCACGGGAGTCCTTCCCGGTCTCGCCCTTGGCCTCGTCCTGCGACTCCTTCTTCTTAACGAGCTCCTTAGCTCGCGGCTCCTCCTGGCTCTGGGAGCCCTTGCCGTGCTCCTGGGAGATCTGCCTGGGCACGCTGTCCCGCTCCCACTCGGAGAAGGTGTCTTCGCTGATGCCGCGGCTCCTCCCCTCCAGGAGGATCGGACTCTTGGCCTCCTTGCCGAGCTCGATGCTGGCCTTGTGCGCGAGGGCCTTCTCCGGCTCGGCGAGGGCCTGCTTACCCTTGCCGGACTTCTGGGACTCCTCCTTCACCTTCGCGGCCTTGTGCCGCTTCCCGTCCCCCGACTTGTCGCTCTTCGACTTCGTCTTCTCCGCCGTCTCGTCGTTGCTCTGCCTGCCCAATTTGCCCTTCTTCCTCTTGGCCTTCATTCGCCGGGACCTCTTCTTCTTAGAGGGCCGGACGTCCGAGTCGCTGCTGCTCGAGTCCGTGCTCGCTTTGCGCCTACGCTTGCGCCTCGGCTTCTTGCTCAGCTTCTTCATACGCTTCGCCTTCTTCCTCTTCTTGTCGCCCTTGCGCTTCTTCCTCTTGCGCAGCTCCTCCGAGCTCGAGCTGTCGCTCGAGCTGCTGTCGCTGCTGTCCGACTCGCTGCTCGACTGCTTCCTCGGCCGCTTACGGCGGTGCTTGCGCCGCTTCGACCTGACCTCCTCCTCCGAGTCCGAGCTCGAGGAGAAGCTGGAGTCGCTGCTCCAGCTCTCGCACCGCCTGCGCCGCTTCTTAGAGCTTTTCAACTTCCCGCTGGACACCACGTCGACGCTGTTGTCCGAAACGTTCTCGGTCTCGCTCGTCTTCTCCACCTTTATCTTCACGTTTTCCCAATCGCTCGGTATCGACGGCGACTCCTCCTCGTCCTCGGACGATTCGTATTGATCGTTGGACTCTTCGCTGTTGAGCTTCCCTTGCGACAGCGGCTGCATCGGCAGAAAGTTATTCTGGAAGACCGAGCAATCAAAAATTTTTTTTTTTTTTTAACAGCCGCGGTGAACGATTTTTCAAGTTTTTTTCCCCCCCGCTTTTCCCCACACGCCCTTGTCAATTAAATGTAAATATATATTTTTAACGACCAACCTTCGTAAAGCTCTAGCTCAGTCCGTTAAATATTTAAAAGACTTCTACGAGTTATCGTGAAAATAGTTGCCCAACGATAGAATTAAATTGCACCCACGCGTACAAAGAAATTAGGCCAACGAATACTCGGTAGTGTAAATAGTCTATGCATAATATTACTGAGAGTAATAAGGAACGCGGAGTAACCTGAATTTGCGGCTGCTGATTGGCATTTTTCTCGGAATCCTTGGATTGTTCGCTTGAGGTATCCTTGTCTGTAAATGCCCGAATTGGTGTAGAGGCTTGACCCGCGGCTCCTTCGCTAGGATTATCGCTAGGAGTTGGAATGTCCGCCAGATTGAAGCTCGCGACCGAAGAATCCTTGGAGGCCTTTGTCTCGAGGCTGAACTCGTAGAAGGTGGAGGGCGACGAGACCGGCACGGAGATCTCGTGCACCTCCTCGTCGTTCGAGCTCGCGGCCTTCGGTTTGGTCGGAGTAGTAGCGTCGGCGTTGCCGAGCATCTTTATGAACTGCTCGTACTCCGAGACGAGCTTGTTGTCGCCGACTTCGGGCTCTGGCGTCAACGATTTGGCCTTTTCCGAATTCTCCACTGGCTCCGGCTCCTTGGACTCCTCTACTGGAGTCTTCTCCTTATAGTGCTGATGATGATGGTGGTGATTGTCCTCCCGATCCCGATGCTTTTCATGCTTGGCCTTCTCGTCCTTGCATTTCTTGTGAGACGGAGACTTGTCTTTTCTTTTCGGCGATGGCGAGCGAGAATGTTTCAATTTCGACTTGTGCTTGGATTTTGGCTGCTTGCCCAATTGCTCCTCGATCTCTGTAAATTACAAAGCAATCGTCGACGCGTTCGATTTTTCAATCAGCCTAATTATTCGTACAAGACATTCATAGGGAAGAATTTTTGGTTCCTTACGGCACTCGATCGAGGGTAGCTTCAATTCTTGCAAGTCTGGCGTTGATTGGGGTACGAGTTGTGGCAAAGGCTGCAATAAAGACTGCGACAAAGGCTGCGACAAAGGCTGCGACAAAGGCTGCGACAAAGGCTGGGGCAAAGGCTGGGGCAAAGGCTGGGGCAAAGGCTGGGGCAAAGGCTGCGGTATAGGCTGTGGCAATGACTGTAGCTGCAATTGCGGCTCCAATTGCGACTTGGACTCGGTTTGCGGCAGTGACTTTTGAGAATCCAATTCTTCCGATTCGGCCGTTGAATCCGTGGCGTTTTGCTCGCCGGTCAGAGCGTTAGCTTCGGGGGATTTTTCAAAAACGTTATCATTGTCGCTCAATTCGTTCTCGCTGTCCCATTTCGAGCGTGGAAACGATGGCACGTCGATCGATGTCCTTATACCTATCGATTTCGATGGATCCATCGTTTTGTACCAGAGTCTCTCGTGGTGGCCCTCCTCGCGCTCCGATGTAATTATTCTGAAATTCATTGCTCCGCCGTTAGGACTAATGCTCATCGTGCGTCGGGGCAAACGATGGCCCGACGGCCGCGAGACTCACCTTATTTGCGTTGCCTCGCAAATGTCCTCCATTTTTTCTCGTCTATTGGGCGAGACAACTCTCAACACGTGCTGCCGATCAAAATATAACGGATGCCTGGGATTTTCGCAATACAATATTGAAGGCTTGTTTTTTGTGGCCTTTATTGTTTCTGGCGGATATTCCTTTGGCCCGTTTGGACTTTCGGCAAGAAAAGCATAGCGATGCATTCGTAAGTCAGAAATCATTAATATTTGTTCAAGATATTGATTATAATCCTGTGCAGATCTATTTAAACAAGAACGAGATTTTCATTTTAATAACGAATATAAATTTATAAGTGCGAAACGTCAGATGCGTAACGTCTATTGAATGAAATGAAAAAAAAAAAAAAAACCTTTAGATAAACGCGTATTTAATTATTATGAAAAGTGAGGGCAAAACAAACCTAGGTTTACTCATTTTATCCGGAGTATCATTACGTTTAATATACACTACGTCGTCGATAAAAAATCCATATTTACGAAATTCCTTCCAGGAGTGACACTTCAATAATTCCTTTTCCCTTATTTCTCTTAATTTATCCTTCTCTCTTTCTCGTTCCCTGTGCACTTTCATCCTCGGCTCTTCGCGCTTCTCTTTCATATCGACTCTTTCCAATTTTTTATCTCTTGAATTTCCTCGCTTACTCGCAACGTCGTCTCGCTTTATTTTTATTTCATCGCGATCATCGTCCCGTTTCGAATCAACTTTTGTATCATCTCGCTTACTTATTTCTAACTTAAAATCATCCTTTTTTGATTTATCTAATTTGATTTCTTCTTTCTTTCCAATATCGAATTTAATATCTTTTCTCTGCTTGTCTAATTTTAATTCTTCTTTTTTATTTATGTCTAATTTTAAGTCATCTCGCTTATTTTGCTCAATTTTTTGATCGTCTGTGTTGTTTATATCAGACTTATCGTCTTTTTTACTTATTTCTATTTTTTCTATTTTTTGTATTTTTATCTCTTCAATTTTTTTAACTTCAGCTTTCTTAGGCTCTTCTTTAAGTTCTTCCTTACATTCTTCGTTTTTATATTCTTGTGGCTTCTTTTCATTTGTTCCATCTTTAATATTTTCAGATTTATTATCCTCTTTTTTGGTATCTTCTTCTATTTTTGGATCTGGTTTTTTATCTTTATCCTCTATTTTCAGCTCTTCACTCTTAGTAGATTCTGGTTTTATATCTTGTTTAAAATTATCGGCTTTCTTATCATTATCCTTGGTTTCCTCTGTTTTCATTTCCTGTTTTCTACTTCTGTCGGATGACTTAGATTCTTCTTCTTTATGCCTTGACTCTTCCCGCTTATACTTTGAATCGTCTTTTCTATCCTTTTTGTCTCTTTTATCAGTTTTATCGTTTTTTTCTTTATACTTACTCTTACTATAACGGTCATCTTCTTGAGAAGATTTACGACTAGATCGCTGCCTTGATCTACTGCGAGATTTTCTGTCTCGACTATGTCTTCTGTCCCTTCAAAAAAATACAAGCCAAATCATATAAATAATGATGTTTTATAATAACATTTTAAATAATTTTTATCGATAATTTTTAATTCTCTAATAAAGATCAATAAATTGAAATTAATCAATTAAATTAAAAACAAGGTGTAAAGGTGACTTTCATACCTATCACTCTTTCTCCTGTAAGATGATGATCCCGATCTTCTTGAATAACGTTCTTCGCTTTTTCTATCTCTGCTAGATTCTCGAGCTCTTTTCTCATGCAAAGCATTTCTTATATTAATATCTCTCATTTCTGTAATTTAAAAAATGTTCAAATTTTGGTTGCCAATTTTTATGGAATGATTATTATTATAAAAATTTCTGCATACCTTGAGCAGCTAATCTATTTTTATTTTCTTCTCTCACAATTTCTTCTATTGCCAAAATTTTTTCCTGCCCTGATTTTAAAATGTTATAAATTTTTCATTGAAAATGTACAGACATTTAAAAGTTCTCAATTAAAAGCTTAATATTATTTAACTTACTCTTAACCCTATCTCCTTTCATTTTCAATTTATGCACTTTAGGCATTGGATTAAATTTGTTCGCAAAAGCCATTAATCTTTTTTTTGCTTGTATTTTACCAAGTACTGGTTTCCATATTTTTGGACTTTCAGTCTTTACCAAATCACTACTAGTTTCCCCTTTAGAGCTATCTGGTGTTGCAGGAGTTTCAATATCTTCTAACTTAATTAAATCCATTGATAATGGATCCTTTACTTCTAATGAATCCATTTTTGATACAGTTTCTGACTCTCCTATTTCATTTGCATCTTCATGATAAAATATTCAATATTATCAATTCAGATTATTACTTTTAATATTAATAATCATCAATTATTAAATTACTATTTCTAATATTAAAAATAAAAATTTTCTTTTTTATATTCTCAAATTAATAAATATTTTTAAATTCTATTAACACAAGCAATAATACATTAAATTTAGGTAATAATTATTTAACGTTCTGTATTTAATAATATATTATGCTAAGAAAATTCAATCTACTAACACACATTAGTATTATGAAGATACCTCTATTGTTCTAATCAAATGTATATTTGTTGAAGGAGTAAGATATTAAACGATTTTTAACACAGAATATATTTTATCATCACTATGGTTACTCTAAGTTGTAAGGAGAGAGACGAGTAAACAGAGCTTTTTAACTAATAATAAAAAAAAAAAACATTCAACTATTTAAAATCATTACATCGTTTATATATAAAATGATACAAGTCTAAATGAAATATTACTAAATGTAGTTGATCAGTAAAATAATTTACCTTGCATTTTATTGTTAGTCCTTGTATTCAATTCTGAGATAGCTTTAAAATTATAAAAATCACGGCATAAAACATTTGAAGATAATTATAATCATCTAACTTTAACAATGTTCAAGAATGAAGACAGTAATTTTATATATTACAATAATTTTTGTATTTTTTGTAGCGTGTATAATTATTGCTTTCTAAATTCATATAAATATGAATATAAATCTTCTCTGGTCAAGCTTAGAAATTTGAACATGAAAGAACATGTACTAGATAAAAATGCCAAAACTTGATTTTTATGAAAATACAGTTGCTGCATTTATGAATTCCATCTGACGCTTGTGCAACGAAACGATACGCCCTGAACCAATATTAAATCTCATATTACTTATCACATTTGCAAATATAGAAAACATTAACTGATTATTATGATAAAAGATGAGAGACAAGTCTCTCCCTCCAAAATATTTACATGAAATGTTTAAACGTAAATTCTATCTATCGACAAAAACATTTTCACGGCAATACTTTTCTTAATATGTATACACAACGTGTTTTGCTACTCTTCGGCATACATACTTTATTACGTATTAACTATTTAATTCTAAAATTTTAGCCGTAACCTGTTCAAGATTTCTTATGATACACACAACGCGACAGACATTTTGCTTTCATGAGATGGATTAGATCTCAGAAGTGACAACTGACAGAAATCACACGCTAAAAAATTGAAAAATACGATTGTCGCTGATTAATATTTAGCTGAAGAAAGTCCAATTGATAATACCATTCATTTTACACTATCGAGTTATTTATTTCAAGTGGTATTTTATGACATTTTTCTTTGATTCACTATTTAAAAAGGAAAAAAAACGAATGTTATCTAGTAGTTGGTAGAACTGAGAGAGGAAAAATGAGAAATTTGAAAACTTTTTAACACCATTATTTTTTCCCGAGGATTTGATAAATTTATTTAAAAAATAAAAAAAAAAACAAATAACTTTCTAGCATATAATTGTTTACATATATATATATATATTTTTTTATTTTTTTTTTAATATAACATCAATAGTACATGTATAATAATAATGGTCTTAATAATTATATAACTATTCAAAAATTTCCTATTCAAGCATATTTGTCTTTACAATTAAGAAAATATTTTTTTATAACTTAACTGCGACATTTATAATATCATCAATAATTTATTATAAAAAAAAATCATATTTTTTTTTTTAAGTAAATAAAACTATAGACTATACATAAGCTAATTATATAATTAGAAACTTAAATACCAATGAAAATATAAATATTTTAATGAATTTTACAAATCCCTGTATTTTACAATAGAATAATAGAAATATAAAATGATCCAAAATAATGTACCAAATTTTAACGAAAAATCTTTTACATCAATTTTTAAAAAACAAAAGTAATATAAAAGAATGCAATTAAATTAAAATCATATCTAATCTAATAAAAATTTGTTAATTGGATCAATTTAAATTTCCATACATTGCTTGTACATATTGCGTTTTAACGTCTTTAATTTATATCATCGACTTCTGAAGGATCTCCACCTATAGCTTTCCAAAAAGCTGTTACTAATTGTTCTGCAGCAACTCTTCTTTGATTTGAAGGCATTGATGCCGCGTGTTCTTTCATTGCTCTTAAGTGACTGAATAGTTCTCCAAAATCCGCTCCTTCATTATTCATAATTCCATCTTTAAAATTAAGAATTAATTGTAGAAGAAAATTATGAAACAAGTACAGAAAATATTTATACGTACATTATATGATTATGAAGAAAAAATGCATTGGTGTACATATTTTTTATATAAAAAATTAATATATACTTACCAAGAACGCTTTCCATTTGTAAACGTTCTGAAATATCCTGTGCATTACTTAAACGAATATTTTCTAGTTGATCACCAACGTCGCTCACTTCAAAATGATTTTCCTGAGTATTTTTTCTGGAATCTGAAAAAATTTATAAGTATTGTCTACAGTTGTACTACTATTAATATATAGATATGTTCAATAATAATAACTTTTGAGATTGATATTTGGCCACATATTTGTTTCTAAGGCTTCAATGATTCGTTCAATTCCATACTTGCTTTGCTCTTCTTCAAGTTCCATAATTTCTGTAACATCTGAATGCTCCAATTCAATAAGTTCAAATTTCTTTAATGCGCACCAATCTAAAACTATATTGATAAAACTTGAAAACAATTACTTAAAATATTAATAGAGAATAATGGATTTATATAATTGATAATAAATTACCTTTTTGTCGCACTATTGTATCGGGAATAGACTTACAAACTAACAGCAATATTTCTGCCTCTGATCGATCAAGAAGGGGTAAAACTTGTTCGGTCATAAGGACAAAGGCTTCTTCCTGAAAATTATTGTATCATTGAATGATACTGCATTATTTAGAGTAGATTAAAAAACGTAACTTACCGTTACTAAATCGTAATAAAATATTAATGCCTCGAAATTTGATGTATCTATCGATAAGTTATCAGTTGTGCACAACATAATTTGTGCAGTGTAATATTTATTGTCAATGTCCAATACATAATTATCAATGTCAGCTTGCTGTGATAAGTATTTAGCCCCCATACCTTGAAAAATAGCAATGCATATATCAATTATATTTGCAAGTGCTTCATCATAAAATTATACATACAGCTCGCTATTTCTTTAGACTTTTCGCGTTTCGGGCTTGCTATCAACACACAAGGTAGCTCCATTTCAACATTCGTATTTTCCGCAGTATGAGCATTCATTATAATAAGAACAGGATTATAAAGTATCAATCGAACACTGAAATGACGAGCATTTGTCCACTGGATGCAATCATATTTTGCAGGTTACCTTTTCATTGTATACAATCGCGCAAAACGCATACTCATGCGCTTTGCATCGGGCGAGCGTGTGTTAGTGCACACTTTACTATTAGGTCAATTCTATTAATAGCTCATTAGCCAGAGAGTAGCAAGTCGAGTGATAAATTAATAATGCATTATGGGAAACAGATTTTATTAATTAGGTATATGTAAAATAATTTTTATAAAGAAGTCATTTATATTTATTTAATGTAAGAACCTCGTAATTTATGTTTATTATAGGATTAAAACACATTTACGTAAAGTAAAAAAGCAATGCCTCGGCTCTACGCATGAATTAGTTGAATTACGATGAATTTATTTATAAAATTCGTGTTCCGATTCGTCCTTTTTAATGTTATTTTTATAACTTTTCTCGAAGTCCTTGGCCAGCACAATGTAGCGATTTTCACGCACGGCGTGCATTCCAGCTTCTTGGCAAATTGCATTAATATCAGCACCAGAAATTCTATCTGGACGAGCAACGTAATCTTCAAGATCAACTTCTTCGCTCAGATTCATCTTCGTAGTAATTGTTGAGAAAATCAATCGCTTTTGCCTCCGATCCGGAAGCGGAAATTCAATTTTACGATCCAATCTACCCGGACGCAATAAGGCCGGGTCCAGAGTATCAGCTCTGAAATTCATGGTGACTTGCATTAAACAAACATATCGAATACAATTTTTTTTACGAATCAAGCAATTACCTATTAGTGGCCATGATGACCTTAACATTAGTAGTTTGATCGAAGCCATCCATTTGATTAAGCAGTTCTAGTAAAATACGCTGTACTTCACGATCGGCTCCTGTTTGAGCATCGAAACGCTTTGTTGCTATTGCATCGATTTCATCAACAAAAATAATAGCTGGAGAGTTTTCTTTTGCTAAACGAAAGACATCGCGTACCATTCTTGGACCTTCTCCAAGGTATTTTTGGACAAATTCAGAACCAACCACTCGGATAAAAGCAGCTTTTAAACATATTAAAAATTAATGGTAAATTCTAGGAAATTCGAATTTATCCTGTTCGCTCAAAAAACGAATCTAAGCTAATAAAAATAATAAAGCGAATACCAGTAGTGTGTCTAGCAACTGCTTTAGCCAGCATAGTTTTTCCACATCCAGGAGGACCATACATTAACACACCTCTTGGGGGGTCAATACCGATTTGCTTGTACAATTCAAAATGAGTAAGTGGTAATTCCACAGCCTCCCTAATCTCTTGCTTCTGCATGTCCATTCCTCCGATGTCACTGTACTGAATGTCCGGCTTTTCATCTAAAAAATATCAAAGATTTTTCAAACTTTGTTTGACTAAGATCATAACTTATTTAAGCTAAAGTAATTGTTTGAAAGAAAAATATTTTACCAGCTTGAAGCATGGAAATGCTTGAATCGGCTTCTGGTGGCAAAACATCCACAAGAGCATTGCTATGCTTATGAAGAGCAACACTAGCCGAAGGCTTTAATAGCTCCCTATCAATGGTTGATAAAATGCGTACGTAATAATTGGATCCGGTTGTTGAGCCAACGATTCCAGTATTCTGATCGACTGCTTCCAAAAATTGACCGATCACTAGTGGTACACTTTGAATACGCTTAACTTCTTCTTGAGCATGTAAATATTCCTTCTTTAAATTTCTTTGCTCGTCTTTAATGTACTCCTCTTGAACTTCCAGAAACTCGAGCATTCTCTGCAGTTTCTGTACGAAAACATTTATAAAGAACGTTCATTAAATAAAGAGCACTCGTAAAAATTAAAAATAACCGGCCTACAATATTTGTTCTACTATACCTTATATTTAGTATAAAGATCTTCAACGTCCAATTCTTCAGTACCGCCAGTGCCATGACCAATCACTGGTTTTAAGTCGATTTCACTCGTATCCTATAAATCACAGGGTAAAAAATGACTTAAAAATCATTATTTATAACTAAAGGCTAGTTAGGGAGATTCGAGTGTAATTCGGGTAAACGCCAACAATACCATAATTTTAACGTAATTATTCAAGCATCAACTGTACTTATGCTTAAAACTTCTGATCTAACCAATGCTTTATCATTGAGCTCCGAGGGCAAGGGATCGACTTATCAAAATTTATGATCAACTGCATTTAAGATCCTTACCTTATCGGGCAAAATAATACCGGTTTCTTCCATTTCAATACAATTCCCGTACGTATGCAAAACCTACAGGAGCTCAACTACCGAATGACTTGAACTTTTTCCAATCCCAAAGAAATTTGTCATTTAAGGCTCAGGTCAGGCCAGTGCAAGAAGTCCAGGGGCGGCAGCCAGTCAGGCATCTAAAGGATACTTTACAAAAATCCTGTCCCTCCGACCGCGGCGGATCCACGCGATTGGTCCAATCAACGGGCCGGCCGACGAATCCAATCGCATCGCAATTGTTGAAAATTATTTTAAAATCCAGGCGGACAATCGAAGAAGCCAAAACACATGTTTAAATGTTTCTTCCGATACGGTAATCGTCAATCCAAATTTTTTTTGCCTTTTATATGATTCGATTACGAACAATTACGAATTATTACCATAATTGTAGGTGTATTTATTATTGGCTTTCCATTAGACCGTTGAATAATTGGTAATTGTTTTCTTTCCAATCAAGTTGATATTCATTTATAATATAATTTGCAGGAACCTCGTATTCAACTGGCAGTTGTTTATTCACTTACTAAATTAATAAATAAGGCTAAATAATAATGGTTTCCGAAGAACAGAATTCGGACATTGAACTGGTTTCAGAAGTTATACCAGTACCCCAAGTTCAGTCAGAGGTCAAGGGATTGAATGTTATTAATGTTACTAACGAAGAAACTAATAATATTCACCATGGCAAAGTTCGACACAGGAAGAAAGCACTTCATGCTGCTATTCTCAAGCAAATGGAATTTTACTTCGGTGATTCAAATTTGAGCAAGGACAGATTTCTCGCCGGACTCATTAAACAGGACCCAAGTAAGTTCATGCTCGATATTGAACTTTGTATCCAACTCGATAAATTTTTAAACTGTATTAAAAAAAATTTTCAGACATTGATATCGAAGTATTTTTAAGATTCAATAAAATAAGATCGTTAACTACTGACGTTAATAGAATTATTAAGGCACTTCAAAAATCTACAATGCTGAAGCTGTCTGAAGATGGCACCAAGATTTGTCGAGTAACACCTATTATTGAAAAACATAATATTGATGATTGTACGGTGTACGTTCAAAGATTACCGTCGGATGCCGATCACGAGTGGTTAACTCTTCTTTTTTCCGAGTACGGCCCAGTTTCTTACGTTTCGATTCCCAAATTTAAGTTTAACCATAAAATTAAAGGTTTTGCTTTTATTGAATTCGAAACTCCTGATGCTGCTAACAAATGTTTAAAAGTACGTCTGAACTGTAAAATTGCGTTATTAAAAGTTTAAAATATATCGATATTTATAAATAAATTACTTTTATCAGGCTTTTAGAGAAAAAGGATGTGAATTACCATCGCAAACATCACCAACGGACGTATTGAGCATCACAACTTTTAACGAGGATGAAAAACAAGAAGAGAATGGCTCGTGTAATTTTGTAAAACCCGATGAAAATATCACAGACAAAAATGTTAATGGCGATAGCGTACAAAAGTTGGAGAAATCTTCTGAATTGGAAAAATCTAAGATTAAGAGGAAGAGAAAAAAGTCTATGAAATCCGACGATCCAGGTGACTTTGGGGTAGAGCAATCGGATGTAACAAAATCGAAGAAAAAGAAATATACCGATAGCGATAAGGAGCTAAACTCGTCTCTTTCCGATTTAAGTGCAGAAGAAGATAAACGGGGTAAAAAACGAAAAAATAGACCATCTGCGGAAGGGGTTCAAGATTCAATAATCGAATCGCAAAAGAATACGAAAGAAGCTGCTAAGAAGCAAAAAAAAGTAAAAAATGAAGAGGTCGAAACAGAAGCCGAACAAACGTCATTTAAGGTAGAAAGTGTAAAATCGGAAGACAACGGAAGCATTGCCGAGTGTTCAAACGAGCAAGAAGCATACGAAAAAAAAAGAAATCTCAAGGAGGGCAAAAAGCAAAAAAGACCAAAGACTGATGAAACTGAAGCAGAAGCCGAACAAATTGCTACCGAAGAAGACGGCACGGAAATTGAAGAAAATGAAGAAGCTGTCGAGTGTGCAAACGAAGAAATGTCGGAAAAGAAGAAGAAAAAGAAGAGAAAGCGGAAACAACACAGCGCTTATGAAGTTTTGGAAACTGCAGACATGGGACTGCAAGTTATGGGTAAGAGGGATTGGAAAAAATTGCGAAACAAGTATTTGGAGCTGCAGAGATCCAAAATGAAGCAACTGAAGCAGCATATGAGGAGGGCCAGGTGGAATAACTGGGGAGCGGACAGAAACAAAATTGAAATGGAACACGAAGAGATTGTTGACAATAAAAAGGAGAAGGCATCCTCGACCTTGGAATTTATTCCAGGGGTTATAGTGAGAGCTAAACTCAACGAACCGTGCACAGATCCTAAGGGCTTCAAAGTAATTATTATTTTGCAATCGCTTTTCATTTTTATAACGCAGTAAAATTGTCGTATACGTATTCTCTCTGAATTGACTTTTAGGCGGAATTGAAGAGCAATAGCAATATTAAGTACATAGATATAAAAGAAGGCGCCAACGAAGCCTACATAAGATGCGATTCATCGGAAGCCGCGACAGCGCTGGTCCAAAAAACAAACGAGACGAAACAATTTAAGGTCTTGACGGGTAAGCCGATTAAAGTTAAGGATCGATTATGAACAAGCGCCATAACTCTATTGACTAAAATGCTAATGCCTTACTAGGAGGCGATGAGAAATCCTACTGGGAAAAGATCCTGAGGGATAGAGAGGAGAAAATTGGTAACAAAGTTCGTGTGAAGCAGAGAGGACGCGATAAGCTATTGAAGAAGGCCGAAAAAGAATTGGGAAAGCACATTAAGTTCGAGGAAGTTTAAAATGACTGTACACTTTTAATTTACGAAAGTAATTTGTATTATATTTATATTATCAAGCATAATAAACAATATGCTTCGATCATAATTATCAGTAGCAAAAATCTTACAATCAACGATCGCTCGCGCATAAATTCTCATGTACACGCTGCGTGCCTCGAACGCAGCTCTCGTTGCCCATCGACGCGCGATACGTAACGACGACGATGCGCCCGGGATGTCGGTGTCGAGCGGCGACGACGGCGACGGCAGCAGCCTCTTTGATACAAGAATCCCGCCTCTCTTCGGGGCCCTACCACTTGCCCCTTCCCCTGAAGCCTCCGCCGCCGCCGCCGCCTCCGCCGCCGCCCCTGCGGAAGCCGCCGCCGCCCCCTCTGCCCCCGAAGCCGTTCCCTCGTCCGCCGCCACCCCGGCCCCCGCCAAAGCCACCGCCTCTGCCGCCGAATCCACCCCCGCGACCGCCTCTCGAGCCTCCTCGACCGCCGCGGCCCCCGCGACCGCCGCCGCCGCCGCCGCCGCCGCGCTTCTGAACCGTCCCGGGCGGCTTGGGCAGGAACCTCTGCAGGGGCAGGAGTTTCGCTGGATCTATGTACAACTGAAACGTTAAAGCACACCGTTTCTTAGCTTCCTTTGCACGCCCATGTGCCACTGCCTTTCTTATAGCTTATTCAATTTTGATACAAATTCAAACATAATAAATAAGCGTGCCCATGACGATCGTTACCTTTGTATTTTTCTCAAAGCTCGAGGCTTTCATATTTTCCGATAACTTAATCGACACGTAGAAGTCCCTAATATTTCCAAATATTTCATCTATTTTTCCAATTTGCTGCTTGTTTTCCGTGTAAATAGGGGCGTTAAAGTAAGGGACATCTTCTATATCAACTTTGGCTACGAGGTCGTCCTGAACCGACCATTCAAAGTGACACAAGGGAGTTACTTGTTCCGGTGGGCCATAGTCGAACCTGCAATCAAGACAAATAATGCCACTGTAATAATTTAATGCAAGGTTCTCCAAGCTTCGTTAATACAATATTATCGACAAATCGAGCTTTGAACTTAAAATTAAAAAAAAAACCTTAACGTTGACATTGCTAGGCTAAAATTGATAAAAGTCCGTACCCGCTTCTTCTATCTCCGCCTCCGCCTCCTCCTCTGCCGCCGCGCGAAAAACCTCCACGTCCATTTCGAAATCCTCCTCCTCCTCCGCCGCCTCCTCGGCCGCGGAAAGACATTTTATAAAAGTCTTATCCTAGAATGAAACGAACGTAAGGATATATATTCAAAATGCAGGCAGACGATTTGGAAACGCACAAATTGAGCAATAATCAATCAGTATAGATCGACGATAATGCCATAGATCACTTTTAACCGTTGGAACTGCATTAGCACGGCGCTAATGATATTTTGCGACTAAAGAGAATGTAAATAATCTTAGAACTGCAGGCCATAAGCCATGTGCCTAACCTCTTACGGAAAAGTGCTGTGAAGCTTTTGCCAGTGCTATTAATCAAAATATAAGACTATATGTACTATTGTATAAAATACATAAATTACAACAATGTCGCGATTGATGCGCGTAAAAGATACTTAATGTGCGTTTGAAAAGAAAGCATTTATTTTTTCAAATTCAACTCACTACTCTGTCGGCGTTGTACTCAACATAACCTAAGCGGCATCCAAACAAACGTGTTTTTAAAACGCATGTCTAAGGATGCCAGAAGCCATGAATAATGAATAACACATGTGTAAGTGCACCAATTATGAGTACGAACAAGGGCCAAGAGCAAACTGACTATGGGCTATGCTATGGTTTAGACCAGATGGCGCGAATCAATCTCTCGTTCACCTGCGTCAAACACCCTTTACTTGTTCTGTACTTGTTAATTAAAAAAAATACATACGTATACATATTATATATAAATATATATGTGTATATATGTGTATATATATACCATAGAGCCAAAGACATTCTTCATTTTTTCTGATTTACTAATGATGAATTTACAATTTTTTTCGTATTTAGAATAAGCTGGATGTATGAAACAATTGTTAAATATTGTACTGCTCTACTTAATTCATAATTATTTTGCAATTTATAAAAACAAACATAGCCGAAATTTTTTTTATCTTTACTAGGATAATAAAAACCGACTTTTGATTTTTCTGATTTTTTTTTCATTAAAATATTGTAAAATACTTTAATATATTGAAAAAAAAAAATTATCAACAAAACTTTTTAATTGTTATCTAGTTTTTTTTTCATAAATAATCAATACTTCAGAACCATATTTTTGAACATAATAGGAATTTTGAAAAATTTTTAAATCCTTTAAATATGACAAGTAATATCATATTAAATATTTTAAAAAATGCATAATAGATTACTTAAAGAACTTGAATTCATACATTATTATTAGTACCAACTCTAAAAATAAAAGAATTTTATCTTGACCAAGAGTCAAGACCCTTTCAAGGAGATAAAAAATTGTACTAGTCTCATCATTATATGGTGTAAAAATCATAATTATTAATTATTTTCTTCTTTTTCTTCTTATTATTATCGTTATTATTATTATTATTATTATCTTTTTTTTTAATATTGTAATCTAGTTTTTTATTCTTGAAGAATCATCTTTATTACTATTTTTTCTTTATCTTTATTATTGTTTTATCTTTATTATTATTATTTGTAGCCAAAAAAAAAATTTTTCTAACACTGGGGCCTTATTATCATTAATCTTCATCTTTTTCTTCTTATTGTAATCGTTATTGTCATTATTATTGTTATTATTATTGTTATTATTATTATTGTTCGGGCTAAAAAGGCCCGAAGGATGCCTGAACGGCGGGCGGCATGTCGGGCCGGAAAAGGGACAGATAAGCGGCTGAATAGCGGGCGACGGCGGTGCGGGGAAGGGCGTAATCGCGGGGCCATGAGGAAGTCGTAAGGGAAAATAGGGGAGCGTAAAAAGACCCGAGAGGTCAAGCAGAGGGCAGTGAGAGAAAAAGTTTTGCAGCCGAAACTTCGACGAGTTTTCAGCGCGAGCCGACAGAACCAAATAGGCAGGATTCCAGCGTCACGACCACCAAAGTACAAGTGAGTGAGGAGTGAGTGGGCAGAAGCGAGTCAACGAGGATAACCAGCATCTGAAGGTCGCTGCCTCCAAGCGACCGAATGTACCTCAGGCACGCTCGAAAGAGAGCAGACCTTGGGAAACGGGCTGGTGTGTGACGATCTTAGCGATCGGGCCACGGCCCAAAGTCTCGGTGCGTGACGATCCAAGCTTTCGGGTCGTGACTAGCACCCTCCACTAGCTAGCGGGTTGGCCAACCAACAACAGGTAGCAGGATACAAGGGTACGACGGGCGGTAGATTGAAGGGTTGGGAGGCATGAGTGTGTGTGATTGATTGAATGAATGTGTAAGAAGGCAGTGAATAAAAAAGACTTTCCCCCCCTAACCAAAGCGGGGATTTTATGCCAATTTATAACGCGAGTGACGAATAAAGAATGTTGTTAAGCCCAAACGTGTCTAAAATCATTTCGAACCTGATCCACCATCCCTTCACATAACAGCCAGCACGAGGCTTGAAGAGGCCTGAAATCGCAGGAACAAGTGAGCCGAGAGGGGGGGAGCGGGGACCGGGGGGGGGTGAGGGTGAAAAAGCGGGGGCGAAGAACGGGGAGCGGGGGGGGAACGGGGGTGCGTGATGTAGGGGGGGGGAGCTGGGGGCGCGGGGTTGGGGGAGCGGGTGACAGTTGTGAGCGGGATGGGGGGAGCGGAGGAGGGTAGCGGGAGCGGGGGCGCGGGAGCGGAGCACGGGGTGAGCGGGGAATCGGGGAGGGGGAGCGGGGGGAGGGGGAGCGGTGAGCGGGTGCTGGACCGGGCGGGGGGCGAGCGGGGGAGGGGGTGTGGGAGTGGGGGTGTAACGGGGACCGGGAAGAGGGGGGAACGGGTGGCTGGAAGAGGGGGGGGAACGGGGGGTCGGGATGCGAGGGGCGAAAGCGGGGGAGCGGGGAGCGGGGAGGGGAGCGGGGGGAGGGGTTAGGGGCGCGGGGAGCGTGGGAGAGTAGGGAGCGGGGGAGCGGGGGGCGGGGTGGCGCGGGGAGCGGGGGAGCGGGGAAGAGCTAGGGGGGAGCGGGGGAAGCGGGAGCGGGGAGCGGTGTGAGGTGGAGCGGGGAGCAGGGAGCAGGAGCGGCGCTTGGAGGGGGGGCGGGGGGATGCGGGGAGCGGGGCGCGGGAGCGGGGGGCGCGGAGGAGGTCAGCTGGGGGAGGGGGGCGTGGGGGGACGCCGGAGCGGGGGTCGGAGTCGCAGGTGTGGGGGCAGGAAGGGGGTGGGCGGAAGCAGGGGAGAAAGGGCTAGTGAGACAGAGAAACCGGGGAGGCGCATCCCGCGATACCACAGAGGAACCGATGCAAAGGAGAGCACAGCAAGGGAGCAACGGAGGCAAACGAGGCGACGGAGCGGCAGGCGCAGCGGAGGAACAAGGGGGTACACGTGAGCAACCGGGGGCAACGGAGCAACAGGAGCAACCGTATGCAACTGAGCAACGGAGCAACTGAGCAACAGGGGCAACGGAGCAAACAGTAGCAACGAAGCAACAAGGGGCAACGGAGCACGGAGCAATCGGAGCAACAGAATAACTGAGCAACAGGGGCCACGGCGCCACAGGGGCAGCGGAGCAACAGGGGGCCACGGTAGAACAGGGGCATATCGGCGCAACAGGGGCAACGGCGCAACAGGGGTCAACTAGCAACAGGGGCAACGGAGTCAACAGTGGCAACGGACCAACGGAGCCATACATGGAGAACGGGAGCCACGGGGCAAACGGAGCATACGCGCAACAGGAGCAACGGAGCCACGGAGCTAACAGGAAGACCGGCGCAACAGGGGTACCGGAGCCCAGGAGCAACGGAGCAACGGAGCAACAGGAAGCAGATGCGCCACGGAGCCAAATACAGGGGCAACGGAGCACAGGGGCAAACGGAAGCACCCGGAGCACCAGGGCAAACGGAGTAACAGGGGCAACGCGCACCGGCGCCACAGGGGCAACGAGCAGTGATGCAACCGGAGCAACTGACCAACGGAGCACAGGCGCATACGGAGCCACCGGGGCAACGGAGCAACGGAGCAACAGGAGCAACGGATGAACGGATCAACAGGAAGAACGGGGCAACAGGGGTCAACGGAGCAACAGGGCGCAAACGGAGCAAACAGGGGCAACGGAGCAACAGGGCAACGCGCAACAGGCGCAAACAGGGGCAACTGGAGCCACCGGGGCAAACTGAGCAACAGGGGCAGCGGAGCATACAGGGGCCACGGAGCACAGGGGCAACTGAGCAACAGGGGCAACGGAGCACACCGGGGCAAACGGGAGCACCAGGGCATACGGAGCAACGGGCTCTAACGGAGGCAAACAGGGGTCAACGGAGCAAATAGGGGCAAAGGAGCAAACAGGGGCACGAGCAACATTAGCAAGAGGGGCAACGGAGCAACAGGGGCAACGGAGCAACAGGGGCAACCGGCGCAACCGGGGTCAACGGAGTCCACAGGATGCAAAAGTGGGCCACGGAGCAACAGGGTGCAACTGGAGTAAGGGGCAACGGAGGCAACAGGGGCCCACGGATGCAAACATGGGCAACGGCGCACCGGGTCAACGGCCCAACAGGGGCCTACGGAGCAACGGAGCAACGGACCCACAGGGCAACGGAGCAACGGCAGCAACAGGAGCAACGTGAGCAACGGCAGCATAAAGTACGAACTGAGCAGACAGGGGCCAACGGCGCAACACGGGGCCACGGAGCAAGGGGCAACGGAGGCAACAGGGGCCACGGAGCAACAGGCGCAACAGGGGGCACGGAGCAACCAGGGCAACGGCCGCAACAGGAGCATATAAAGGGGCAACGGAGCCACTGAGCCACAGGAGCAACTGACCAACGGCGCAACATTGAGCTAATGGAGCAACAGGGCGCACCGGAGCAACGAGGGCAACGGAGCAACGGGTGCAATCGGAGCAAACCAGGTAGCCACGGAGCACCATGTTGCAGCTGGAGCAACTGGGTAACGTAGCAACTTAGGCAAACGGAGCAACAGGATAAACGAGCAATGAGGGGCACTCGAGCAACAGGGGCAACTGATCAACAGGGGGCAACGGAGCAACATGATCAACGGAGCAACAGGAGCATACGGAGCCACAGGGGAACTGAAGCAACAGGAGCAACCGTGCCCACAGAGGCAAAATGGGCAACGGAGCCACCAGGGGCAACTTGAGCCACAGGGGCAACTTACCCACGGCAGCCACATGTGCCACGTCGCAACAGGGGCCAACGGAGCCAACCTGTGCAAACGGAGCACCAGTGGGCAACTGTAGTCCTCCATTGGCAACTGCTCTAACCGCGTGCAACGGACCAACATGGGCCACGGAGCACACGGGGAGCAACGGACACAACAGGGGCAACGGCGCAACAAGATCAACTGAGCAACATGAGCAATCTGAGCAACAGGGGCAACGGAGCAACAGGAGCAAACCGGAGCAACTCGGGGCACGGCGCTAACATTAGCCACAGGTGCAACAGATGCAAAAGGGGCAACGGAGCAACAGGGGCAACGGTCAACAGGGGTCAACTGACCAACTATGAGCAACCTCTGGCAACGTAGCAACCGGTTCAACTGAGCACCAGGGGCCACTGCGGCAGACAGGGGGTCAACGTAGCCACAGGGGGCAACTGAGCAACAGGGGGCAACGACTCACCAGGGTCAACTTATCAACATTATCAACTTATCAACATTTTCAACTTATCAACATTATCAACTTATCAACATTATCAACTTATCAACATTTTCAACTTATCAACATTATCAACATTTTCAACTTATCAACATTTTCAACTTATCAACATTTGCAACTTATCAACATTATCAACATTTTCAACTTATCAACATTTTCAACTTATCAACATTTTCAACTTATCAACATTTTCAACTTATCAACATTTTCAACTTATCAACATTTTCAACTTATCAACATTTTCAACTTATCAACATTTTCAACTTATCAACATTTTCAACTTATCAACATTATCAACTTATCAACTTATCAACATTATCAACTTATCAACATTTTCAACTTATCAACATTATCAACATTTTCAACTTATCAACATTTTCAACTTATCAACATTTTCAACTTATCAACATTTTCAACTTATCAACATTTGCAACTTATCAACATTATCAACATTTTCAACTTATCAACATTTTCAACTTATCAACATTATCAACATTATCAACTTATCAACATTATCAACATTTTCAACTTATCAACATTTTCAACTTATCAACATTTTCAACTTATCAACATTTTCAACTTATCAACATTTTCAACTTATCAAAATTGCACAGGGAGCAACAGGGCACACGGAGGCACAACGGGGCACACGGAGCAACAGTGGCAACGGAGCAACAGGGGAACTGGAGCAACAGGGTCACGGAGCAACCTGGGCAATGAGCCACCTTAGCAACAGGGGGCACGGAGCAACGGGGGCCGCGGAGCAACAGGTCAATCGGCGCCAACAGGGGCAACGGAAGCCACGGGGCCCACCAGGATCCGTCAGGGCAAACGGAGCAACCGGAGCAATTAGGGGCAACTGAGCACAGGGCAACGGCGCAACAGAGCAACAGGGGCAAAGGAGCACCGGGTGGCAGGTAGCACAGGGGCAACGGAGCAACAGGGCACACGGAGCAACGGGGCAACCGGAGCAACGGCGCAACCGGAGTCAACTGACCAACGGAGCAACAGGACAACGTTAGCAACAGGGGCAAGACCACAAACGGAGCATACAGTAGCAACGGGCACCGGAGCAACAGTGAAGGCACGGAGCAACCGGGGCAACGGTAGGTAACAGGTGGCAACGTAGCAACATGGTGCCACGGAGCAACAGGGGCAACGGAGCAACAGGAGCAACGGCGCAACAGTAGCTAAACAGGAGAACGGCGCAACAGGGGTCCAACGGTGTCATATCATTCGCAACAGGTGGGCCATACTGGAGACCGGAGCAACAGGAAGAACGAGCAACAAGGGGCAACAGGGGGCAGCGGAGCAACGGAGCAACCGGGGCCACACGGAGCACATGAGCAACAGGGGCAACCATGAGCAAAAGGGGCAACGGAGCAACAGGGGCAACGGAGAACGGAAGCACAGGGGCAACGGAGCAACAGGGGCAACGGAGCAACAGGGGCAAACGTAGCCACAGTGGCAACGCCGGACCAACAGGGCATACGGAGTCAAACAGGGCCAACGGAGGCATTCAGGGGCAAACGGAGCTAACAGGTTGACTGACCACCAGGGGCCCACGGAGTCAAACGTGAGCAACGGAGCAACGGAGAAAACAGGAGGCAGGCGCCACCAGGAGCACGCCCCCCCCCGAGCAACAGGGACCACGGAGCAACAGGAGGCAACAGGGGCAAGGAGCAACAGGGGCCCCGGAGTAGCAATAGGGGCAACGGAGCCACAGTGTGCAAACCCTGGGAGCAACCAGGAGCACCAGGGCAACGGAGCTAACAGGGGCAACGGAGGCCACGAGCAACAGGACGAACGGAGCAACAGGGGCAACGGAGCAACAGGGGGCACCGGAGCAACAGGGTGCAAACGGACCAACAGGGCAACGGAGCAACGGGGAGAACAGGGGCAATCGGAGCACAGGGGCAACGGCGCAACCGGGGCAACGGAGCAACAGGAGCAAACGGAGCAACAGGGGCAACGGAGCAACAGGAGCCAGAGGGGCAACGGAGCAACAGGGGCAACGGCGCAACAGGGGCAACGTAGCAACAGGGCAACGGAGCAACAGGGGCAACGGCGCAAACAGGAGGCCACGGAGCAACAGGAGCACAGGAGCAAGGCGCAACTAGGGGCCACGGAGCAACAGGAGCCACTAGTGCAACGGCGCAAACTGATCAACAGGGAAGAACGGAGCAACAGTGGCCACAGGGCACACGACGCAACGGAGCAACAGGAGCAACGTGACCTAACGTAGCAACTGAGCCAACGGAGCTACCAGGGGCAACGGAGGCAACAGGGGCCACCTGAGCAACGGGGCAACTGAGCAAAAGGGGCAACGGAGCAACAGGGGCCGCGTAGCAACAGGGGCAACGAGCAACGGATGAAAGGCGCAACAGTAAGAACGTAGCCAAGAGGGGCAAACGGAGCAAACATGGGCACCCGGAGCAACAGGGGCACGGCGCAACAGGAGCAACGAGCCCCACCGGGGGCAAAGGAGCAGCAGGGGCCCCATCGGCGCCACAGGAGAAAGGGCCAAAACGGAGCAAACAGGGGCATACGGAGGCAACAGGAGCAACAGGGGCAAAGGAGCAACGGGTGCAGCGGAGCAACAGTGCGCAACGGAGGCAAACCGGGGCAACCGAGCAATAGGGGCAACTGGAGCCACAGGGTGCAAACGGTACCATAAACAGGGGGGCAACTGCGCCAAACAGGGGCAACGGAGCAAACAGGGCAACGGAGCAACAGGGGTAACGGACCAACAGGTGTCCACGGAGCAACGGGAGCAACGGAGCAACAGGGACCACGGCTGCCAAACGGAGCCACATGGTGCCACGAGCAACATGGGGGGCCATCGGAGCAACGTGGCCAACGGAGCAACCGTTGCCAACGGAGTTCAACAGGGAGCAACTAGGTGTGCAAACGGATCAACAGTGGCAACGGCGCCAAACAGGGGCAACGGAGCAACGGAGCAACCGGAAGGAACGGGAGCAACCGGGGCAACGTAGCAAAACTGGGGCCCACGAGTCCACAGGGGCAACGTGACCAACAGGGGCAACGGATCAACGGGAGCAACAGGGGCATACGAGTATACGGGCAAACGGAGCAGTCAGGGGCCCAATCGGAATCCACAGGAGCAACGGAGCAACAGGGCAACGGAGCACAGGAGGCAAGCCGGGGCAACGGAGCAACAGTGGCAACCGGTAAGCAACAGGGGCAACGTATGCAACAGGGAGCAACCGTGGCAACGGAGCAAAAGGTGCAACTGAGCAACAGGGGCATCTAGGCAACATGGGCAACTGATGCAACATGGGCAAACGGAGCAAACAGGGTGGCACTAGAAGCAACGGGGGCAGCGGTAGCAAACAGGGGCAAACGGAGCAACAGGGTGCAAGTAGCAAACAGGGGCCACGTGATCAGCAGGGGGCCAACTGAGCAAAACGGAGCAAGAGGGGCAACGTAGCAACAGGTGCACGTCAGAACAGGAAGCACCCATTGGCAAATGAGCACCGGGGGAGCTTAGCAACAGGGGCAACGCCGCAACAGGGGGCAACTGAACTCACAGGGGCAACGGAGTGCAACTGCGCAACAGAGCACGGACCCACGTGCAACAGGAGCAACTGAGCAACAGGGGCAACGGATGCAACGGTGCAACAGGCAACAGTGGCAAACGGAGGCAACATTGGGCATCGGAGCAAAGGTGCAACGTAGCAACGGAGCAACGGAGAACATGAATAACCTGAGCAAGAGTGGTCAACGTAGCCACAGTGCAACGGAGCAACAGGGGCAAGGTGAGCAACACGAGCACGTCGCAACGAGGAGCATACGGCGCAACCTGATGCAAACAGGAGCAACAGGGGCAAACTAGCAACAGGGCAACTGAGCAACATGGGCAACTGAGCACCACATGGGCAACGGAGCACATGGCCAAACGGAGCAACAGTAGTAACAGGTGCACACGAGCAACAGTATCACATGGGGCCACGGAGCCGACAGGGGCAACGGAGCACCAGGGGCAACGGATCAACAGGGGCCACGAGCACCAGGAGCATAACGGAGAACATTAGCCATACAGGAGAAAGGTAAGCAACAGGACCAACAGGGGCAAACGGAGCAACAGGGGCAACGGAGCAACAGGGGCAACTGATCACAAGGTGCAACTTATCAACCGGGGCAAACGTAGCAACCCGTTTCAACGGAGCAAACAGTGGCAACTAGTTAAAAGATCAACGGGCAACAGGGGCCACGGAGCAAACAGGTGCAACCGATCACCCGGAGCAACATGGGGACGTAGCAAACGGGGGCAGCGGAGCAACAGGTGCAATCGGAGCAACAGGGTCAAACGGAGCAAACAGGGTCTAACGAGCATGTTCATGGGGCCAAGGAGTATTCATTGAGCAATGGTTGTGCAACGGGAGCAACAGGTGCAACGTATGGCAACAGGAGCAACAGGGGAAATGTGCAACGGGTGCAGCTTAGCCACCGGGGAACGGAGCAACAGTGCACACGAGCAACAGGGGCAACGTAGCAAACGGAGCAAACATTCACCGAGGCAACTGACCCAATGGAGCAACTGACCACGGAGCAACAGGAGCACGGAGCAACAGGGCAAAGGCGAACGGAGCAAACATGAGCAACGGAGGGCAACCGGGTAGACGGAGTCAACAGTCTTGGCAACAGGGGTCAAGCGGAAGCACGGAGCAACCTTAATAACGGAGCACAGGGGCAACTGAGCACACAGGGGCAACGGAGCAACAGGGTTGTGTGGGGGTCAACAGGGGCAACGGGAGCACAGGCAACGGAGCAACAGGAGCAATAGGGGCAACGGAGTCAACGGAGCAAAGTGAGCAACCGGACCAACGGCGGCAACAGGAGCCACTGAGCAAAGGTTTGCAATGTCGCAACTTAGCCACATTAGCACACGCTAGCAACTAGCCACCGGAAGAACGTAGCACCGGGGCAACGTAGCAACAGGTGCACGGCGCACAGGGGCAACGGATCAACAGGGGCACGGGCAACAGGCAACGGAGCCACAGGGGCAACGGAGCCACAGGGGCAACGGCGCAAACAGGGGCAACGGCCGCACAGGGGCAACATGAGAACGGCAGGAACTATCAACCGGAAGAACTGTAATCACCGTGTGCAAAGTATCACATGTGGCAACTTATCAACAGGGCAAACTGCGCAACATCGCGCAACAGGGGCAACTAGCAACATGTGCAACGTAGCAAACCATGTGCAACGGAGCAACAGGGGCACACGTATGCCACAGTGTCAACTTATCAACATTTTCAACTTATCAACATTTGCAACTTATCAATATTTTCAACATTATCAACTTATTAACTTATCAACATTAATAACTTATCAACATTTTCAAATTATCAACATTATCAACTTATCAACATTATCAACATTATCAACATTTTCAACTTATCAACTTATCAACATTATCAACATTTTCAACTTATCAACATTATCAACTTATCAACATTTTCAACTTATCAACTTATCAACATTATCAACTTATCAAAATTAATAACTTATCAACATTTTCAACTTATCAACATTTTCAACTTATCAACATTTTCATCTTATCAACATTTTCAACTTATCAACATTTGCAACTTATCAACATTATCAACATTTTCAACTTATCAAAATTATCAACATTTTCAACTTATCAACTTATCAACATTTTCAACTTATCAACATTTGCAACTTATTAACATTATCAACATTTTCAACTTATCAACATTTTCATCTTATCAACATTTTCAACTTATCAACATTATCAACTTATCAACATTATCAACTTATCAACATTTTCAACTTATCAACATTTGCAACTTATCAACATTTTCAACTTATCAACATTTTCAACTTATCAACATTTTCAACTTATCAACATTTTCAACTTATCAACATTTTCAACTTATCAACATTATCAACTTATCAACATTATCAACATTATCAATTTATCAACATTACCAACATTTTCAACTTATCAACATTTTCAACTTATCAACATTTTCAACTTATCAACATTTTCAACTTATCAACATTTGCAACTTATCAACATTATCAACATTTTCAACTTATCAACATTATCAACATTTTCAAATAATCAACTTATCAACATTTTCAACTTATCAACATTTGCAACTTATCAACATTATCAACATTTTCAACTTATCAACATTTGCAACTTATCAACATTATCAACATTTTCAACTTATCAACTTATCAACATTATCAACTTACCAACTTATCAACATTATCAACTTATCAACATTTTCAACTTATCAACATTTTCAACTTATCAACTTTTCAACTTATCAACATTTTCAACTTATCAACATTTTCATCTTATCAACATTTTCAACTTATCAACTTATCAACTTATCAACATTAATAACTTATCAATATTTTCAACTTATCAACATTTTCAACTTATCAACATTTTCAACTTATCAACATTATCAACTTATCAACATTATCAACTTATCAACATTATCAACATTATCAACATTTTCAACTTATCAACATTTTCAACTTATCAACATTTTCAACTTATCAACATTTTCAACTTATCAACATTTGCAACTTATCAACATTATCAACATTTTCAACTTATCAACATTATCAACATTTTCAACTTATCAACTTATCAACATTATCAACATTTTCAACTTATCAACATTATCAACTTATCAACATTTTCAACTTATCAACTTATCAACATTATCAACTTATCAACTTATCAAAATTAATAACTTATCAACATTTTCAACTTATCAACATTTTCAACTTATCAACATTTTCAACTTATCAACATTTGCAACTTATCAACATTATCAACATTTTGAACTTATCAACATTTGCAACTTATCAACATTATCAACATTTTCAACTTATCAACTTATCAACATTATCAACTTACCAACTTATCAACATTATCAACTTATCAACATTTTCAACTTATCAACATTTTCAACTTATCAACTTTTCAACTTATCAACATTATCAACTTATCAACATTTTCATCTTATCAACATTTTCAACTTATCAACTTATCAACTTATCAACATTAATAACTATCAATATTTTCAACTTATCAACATTTTCAACTTATCAACATTTTCAACTTATCAACATTTTCAACTTATCAACATTTGCAACTTATCAACATTATCAACATTTTCAACTTATCAACATTTGCAACTTATCAACATTATCAACATTTTCAACTTATCAACATTATCAACATTTTCAACTTATCAACTTATCAACATTTTCAACTTATCAACATTTGCAACTTATCAACATTATCAACATTTTCAACTTATCAACGGAGCATCAGGGGCCAACGGAGCAACATGAGCACGGGGCTAATCGGAGCAACGGAGCCACGGATCACGGACCAACGGAGCAACAGAGCAACGCGCAACGGGGCAACGGAGCAACTAGGGCTAACGGAGCCACGGGGGCAACGGTAGCAACAGGGGCAACGGAGCAACAGAGCAACGGAGCTAACAGGAGCCACAGGAGCAAGGGCGGCATCACAGACCTAACAGGGCAAAACGGAGCAACAGGGGTAACGGAGCAATCAGTGGTGCAACGTAGCAACAGGTGCAACGGAGCAACAGGGGCAACGGAGCAACAGGGGCAATGGAGTCCACAGGCGCAACCTGGTGCAACGGCGCAACCGGAGCAACCGGGGAAAGAAGCAACGTAGCAACAGGGGCAAACGGAGCAACAGGGCAACGGAGGTCAAACAGGCGCAAACAGGGGCAAACGGATCAACAGGGGGCAACGGTACGCAACAGGAGCAACAGTGGGCAACGGAGCAAACGGAGCAACATGACAACTGACCAACTGGTAGCTAACAGGACAACTGAGCAACAGTGGGGCAACGGGACGCAACGGGGGCCACCGGAGCAACGGTGCAAAATTCGGAGCAACAGGGGCAACGGCTTCGCCACAGGGGCAGCGGAGCAACGTGCCAACGGAGCAACGTAGCAACGGAGCAACAGGAGAAGGAGCAAGATGGGGGCAACGGAGCAACAGGGGCCACTGATGCAACAGGGGCAACTGAGCACCAGGAGCAACGGAGCAACCGGAGCACTGCGGCAACAGGCGCAACATGAGCAACAGGGCCACTGAGCAATAGCCCGGGGCCACGGATCAAACAGTGGGTATTACGTGAGCAACAGTGGCAACCGGCGCAGCGGAGCAACATGAGCCACCGGGGCAACGGAGCAACAGGGGCACAGCTGAGCAACAGGGGCAACGTAGCACAGGGGCAACGGAGCAAACAGGGGCAACGGTAGCAATCAGGAGCAACAGGGGCAAGAGCACCAGGGGGCAACGGTAGCAACAGGAGCCACCGGTGCAACGGAGCAACGGAAGCAACATGGAGCAACTGACCAATCGGCGCAACAGGGTAGCAACGGAGCAACAGGGGCAACGGTAGCTTTAACAGGGGCAACTGAGCAACTGTGTCAACGGAGCAATACAGGAGCCACGGAGCAAAGGGGCAGGCGGAGCAACAGGCAACTGAGGCAACGGAGCAACGGTATGCAAATCATGGACGAACTAGCAAGATGGGTAACGGAGCCCAGGGGCCACCGGAGCAACATGGGTCAACGGGAGCAAAAGGGGCACGTAGCAACAATGGCAACTGAGGCAACAGGAAGCAACAGGTGCAACGATCAACCAGGTGCAACGGAGCAAACATGCGCAACAGTGGCAACTGCGGCAACATGAGCAACATGGGCAACGGAGCAACGGAGCAACAGGTTGGCAACGGCGCAACAGGGGCACCGGCAGCAACAGGAGCAAACAGGGGCAACTGCGCAACTTAGCAACAGTAGCGCAAACGGACCAACGGAGCAAAGGGAGCAACGGAGCACAGGGTGAACCGGAGCAACCGGGGCACTGAGCAACGGGTCTAACTGAGCAACAGGTTCAACGACGCAACCCTGGTCATCTGAGCAACAGTTGCAACGGAGCACAAAACTGGAGCAACTGAGCCAACAGGACGAACGGAGCAATATGGGCACGTCGCAACGGGGCAAACTGAGCAACAGTTGGCAACGTGATCAACATTATCAACTTATCAACATTATCAACATTTTCAACTTATCAACATTTTCAACTTATCAACATTTTCAACTTATCAACATTTTCAACTTATCAACATTATCAACATTATCAACATTATCAACATTATCAACATAATCAACATTATCAACTTATCAACTTATCAACCTATCAACTTATCAGCTTATCAATTTATGAACCTTATTCTAAGGTAGTAATTTTGTCTTTCTCATCAGACGAATTTATTACGACGTTCTCAACTGTATGAGGTCCGCCGTGTTCTACAAATGCCGGGCGATTGCTCGTTAAGATTGAATCACTATGTCCAGTAAATCCACTGATATTAAAGAATCATCTTAATTTTTTTTATCTTTGTTTTTGTTTTATCTTTTTTTATTATTTTTAGCCAAAAAAAATTTTTTCTAACACTGGAGCCGTATTATTCTTCAAGTACAAATTTATGCCTAATATTTTGAAACGCAAATACCCTATTGTGTAAAAAGTTAACAGTTTACTTATTATTTTTTTTAAAATTCGTTCAATTTTATTTACACTAGTAAAAAGTTTATTTGTTTAATGAAATAAATACAAATTTGTCAGTCATAATAGATATTAAGGAATCGCTTGCACATTAATTAATTAAAACATTTTTATATCAAAACATTTGGTTTATATATGGTATCATATTCTAACATAAGAGTACTATTAATAAATTTATAAAATTAGTTAAAAATGGAAGGAGTAAAAATTTTTTGGCTATAATCTAAAAAATTAAAATCAATCAGGCCCTTCCATAATCGAATAAAGATTTTTAATTGTAATTATTATTTATACATAAAATTTTCAAATAAAATACAATTTGAGCGACTCTATCATTTTATAAGCTTAATTAATCGAAGATATATATATATATATATATATATATATATAATGTAATAATACAATATTTATTTTATATATATATATATATATATATCTCGGTGTGTGTGTGTGTGTGTTTTGTGTGTGTGTGTAAAGATATTTTTTTATATTAAATTATATTTTACGTTGCTTTTATAAAATTTTATAAAGGTTTGATTACAAAGTGCTTTTTAATCTTATTATATTTTTTTAAATACAATTTTCACATTTTTTTACTGTACAGTATTCACAAACATAAATACTGGGTTAACATAAAATAGACTCGAAATATTTAATAAACGGTCGTGGTAATCCTTTAATAATAAAAATCATTTAAAGATTGAAGACCAGTGGCTGATGTAAGATCTTGTTAAAATCATTTTCCGGGGACGAATGACGGTTGAAATAATTGGCAAGAGCAAATTCGTTTGGATGAAGGTATTCGTTCAATGAAACGTATCTCGGCCCTCCAAATGTGTCCAATACGCCAATTGTGTCAATTTTTAATTTAGCAAAGAAAAAATGATGATCTGAAATTATTTTGAAAATAATATATATGCATATATATAATGAGTACAATATTTCAAGAATAATATTAATTCGTGAAATATTACCTTCCGGCATATGAGCTAACCACGGATGTCGTTCGAACATTGCTGTTTTTGCCGTTTGAAATTCAGGGTTGTCATCTTTCACCTACGAAGTATCAATTATTAAAAAAGTTTTATAGATAACGAAAAAAGAAAAAAAAATAGAAAAAAAGAAAAAAAAATTGAATACGAAATCCGTGTACTTTATCGGAATTTAAAAAATTCTACTTATAATGTTGCTGATTTATACTTCGTAAAATAAATTTATGAGAATGTTCGCTTTCAACAATCGATAGCGATTCAGGAAAATTTAATCAATGCTAAGTTTACTGAATATTGACTTCACCAATAACACTGAATTCCATTGTAGTAAATGTAAAACTTTTTCTATTTCTTACCGATTTCATTAGCCTGTTTTTTTTTACAAAATATAAAAAAAATAAAACAATTTATAAATTTTATTTACATGCTTATTTAAAAATGTTAAATATTTATTTGAATAATTGTCAAATTACTTATAACCAATTGTTAAAAATGAAAAACTACGTTTAATACTGTTTTGCTGAATAAACATAAATTAGATATATGATATACTCGTAATAACATTAGTTTTTTTTTTAAATTGTAAAGCTATAATAAACTATATGTTCTTTAGTTATACGAGTAAATAAAGTTCTGAAAAACATTTTACTAGCATTTAGAATTATTATCATGACCTTAGAATTCGTTTAATCGCTTTAATTCCTACCCTTTGAGCATTAAATATGTATACTTTATCGAATAGATGACGCATCGAAGTCGCAATTAGATCGCGCTTACATCGGCGTGTATTAACAAAGTAATATTAAAAAAGTTGTCATACCTGCTTTATTTTTCCTGAAAATACAACCCTAGCACATCGGGGATCCATAGGATCATAATTTTTTTCCTGACAATAACGTCCTTGAGCTAAAGACACCATCAATGTTGCGCGATTATCTTTCTAAAAAATGAAGCGTTGTGTAATTTTAGATTAAATATTTCTATTCTTATCAATTTGTAATCTTATCAGGTAAAAAATTAGCGATCGGTTTCATTGATAGCACACAATCTAAGAAGAATAATATTTAATTTCTCATTAACTCAAGCTTTTCAAAATACTCACGAAATTTTTAATTCATCAATAGTAAATTCGTGATTCAATTTTTTTTTTGTATGGCTATTAATGTCTTTGATGTTAAAAGTGAGTCTTGTGTCGATAAGCGAATAATTGAGTACTAATTTATAATTGTTTACGTTTTAAATAAGTGAATTTATATGCTGGAATTAAAAATTTAAGACTCAAGTTATTCAATGTATATTAAAACGAATCGCTGATAAGCAATGGATATTTAAAAATAAATGAATTTTAACTTACATAAATATCTTGAGCTGTAAAGTCTAAGGGTGTTAGGAATAAGTATGGAACTCCAGAACCGTTTCCAATCGGGCCATCGCTTAAAGCTACTATATTTACAAACGGATAGCCTTTGGTGTTTTTTCGCGAACTAATTGTTGCAACTGATGTCCAATCTATAAAGGGTGAATTTTTCTTAAAATTCGTTTTTTACGCTTTACATTGAATTCCATATTTATATTTTTGTTTTGTTTCTTTTTATGTCTTAGATTTCGCTTAATTCTGAAATCATTAAGAGAAATTGTTGATTTGATCGGTTCGCTCTTTATTTTGACGTGCGTAACGCTTATTTAAGAGGATGACATTGGTATCGAACGCTTAAAAAAATTTAACACGTAACAATGGTATACGGATAAATTTTGGTTGGGCTTTGGATGTGCCATTTTTAGTCAGATGCAAAAAGCCAATTTATAGGATAATTATAATAATAATAATGATAATGATAGTGATAACGATAATGATAAAGACCGGGCTTAGAGGATAAGCAGGTAAACAGCAAACGTCGAAAATAATAATAGCCCTTGCGAATGGGCAATTAGTGTGCCATGCAATATTCAAAGAATTCATCGTAACAAGTCGATCTTCCAATGAAGGAGCAGTTCACTATCCGAATGCAAAACTGCCTTATCGTCAATTGTTACAGCGTGAAACTTATTTGTACATTAATAAAGTCAATCAAAATAATTGTTAGGGCCGTTTTATTATTGCGTCAATCATTTAACGCGCCTTTTCTCATAGTTCTTTGATTTTAGTTGGTTTTTCATCAAGGGTATCAGTAATGCCGTGATTTTTTCCCTTCTTATTTAAAATGCCCCTATTGTATTAGGAAGAAAAGAAATTTGAAAGAATAATTTTACAATTAAATTTCACGATCAAGAAGTCCTTGTTCGAAGCCTTAGCTTAAACGCCTTCCCAATTGTTTTAGGATTTTCTCAATGCTGAAAAATTTTAATAATTAAATTGTCCACCTATATTAGCATTATTCTACTGAAAATTTAAAACCTTTTACGTAAGCGCATCGCGATAAGGAGGGCTGGAATATTTGCATTTCTCTTGAAATTGTCTCTTAATACGATAATTTAATTTGGGAAAAAGTTTGCTCGTTCCAAGCAATTGATAAAATTAAACGATGTAGAATTAATGGAATAGAACAAGATTGCAATACCAACAGTAATAATTAGTTTAAAACGAAGAGTCATGCCAGCTTAACAATTTAAATAAGAAGAACAAAATTCAACAAGCTCGAAATACCTTTGTCCAGTGTAATGATAGCCGCTTAAAAATCGCGGATAAGCGAGAAAAAGAAAAGGAGAACTATTTGCAAGGCAAAAGGAGCTCCTGGAGTTATCGGTCGCCGAGAGCGACGAATTGTGCGTGGATACAATGGCTGAATTTTTTCCTGGCACTGTTGTTCTCGTGGGTTGTGCTTTATCAGCAGCAGGTGCGAAAGCGAAGGGAGCGAGTCGCGAGGCTCTCCTCGGTGGAAGGGAAGGCGACCGTGTGGAGAGGGATAACGGGTGGGGGGGGGTGTGCCAGGGGATGATCGGGGAATCGGGGACCGTTGGCTCACCGGCCTGGTTGACGATGTAGCGGGCCATGAGGGCGACCTCGTCGATGGGCGGGGGATCGTGGGAGGAGGCGTATTGCAGCTGATTGATGGACCGCATCCAGCCCCGGAACTCCTGGAACTCTCGGAACTTCTCCAAGTCCTTGATCTCCGACGAGCCGGGCCATCGGCGGAGCCCCGAGGTCGAGGCGATTAACAGCGAAACGAGAACGAGCCTCGAGGCCATCCTTTCTCGACCTCCTCCTCCTCCTCCCGCCGGTCTCGCTTTTTTTTCCCTCGCCCTTGGCCTAGACTACCTGGGCCTTGGAGCCGATCCTCAGCCGCGATCAGCCTCGGACCTCGATTCTCGATCGAAGCTCCGTCTCGACTCTCGATGCTTCCTCTGCCTTTCCTCGGGGTACCTCTGCCGTAACGAGGAGTTTCTAATTAGAGCGCGCATTTATCTCGCTGCTATTGAGGAAAAATTTCGTTGCTGCTGCTGCTGCTGCTGCTGATTTATTATCGGCGCGGTCGAGTCTTTTAATCTCTCTTAATCGCCCCTTTCATTCCTAAGCCGTAACCGATCTATTTCTAAGCTCGATTCCTTCCTCCTACGCTCGACGCCCGATGAGAAAACAATTTTTAAAGCAATTTATTATCGATCCACTAATTTTTAAATTAACTTGTCGATTAGGGATTGTCGGCGCACGCTTGTTTGGGAAAACGGGTTGTAAGAAAAAACCATTGCCCAACTACTACGTATTAAAATTAAAATTAATTTTTTTATTCACTTGGTTACTCCTTTGTTCTTTGTAAAATCTACAAAGCATGAAATTGCAATACGTAGATATTTAAAATAATTTTTTCCCAACAGCGATGCAATTTACAATATGTATGTAATCGGTACCACGAATATAAATAATTAATCGATCGATTTTAACCGTGATTAATATAATAAGATTAATACCGAAAAGTCGCGAATATTTTTGTCGATAAGGGCTATTGATTAAAAATGAAAGGCACGATCGATAAAGTATTTTTAATATATGCCGTTGCTTTTATTATTTTATATTATTAACATTTTATTTAGTTTAACATTAAAAGTCAGTTTTTGCACAAGATTGCAAGGCACACCCTTGAGTGGCTCAAAGCTCACGCGTATCAGTTTCAAGTTCCGCTGCAAGTGTTCGCGTATGGAACGTTAAAAATTGAGCATAGAAGTGAATATTGAGAATTTTTTGTCGACTGTCAATGTCGCTAATACCGCTGAATAATGTTCGTGAGTTTTTAATTAAAGCGGGTGAAAAAGAAAAGAACAGCGAGAAGGGTAGGATTGTCATTGTGGGCGTTAGATTAGAGCGCGAATTGTCCCGGGCGGAGGGAGGAAATCGGAGTAGGCAAGAGGAGTCTTGGGCGCTCGCGAGAGCGAATTCGGGCTGCGGAGCAATCGGTGACGTCCGCCTTGGCATGAACCAGCAGAAAAGCAGCTTTGAGCTTGAGCCGCGAAGGAGGCGAGCGGCGGCTCGGGGGCCTTGGCGCCGTAACGGGGAGCTAAGGTAGCTTCGCGGGGGGTGGGGGGGGCGCGCGACCGGGTCCAGACCCCGGAGGAGAGACGCCCGCGGGCTCGGCGAAGCTCCGCGAAGCTCGGACGTACCTCCAGTCTCGGATCACCTCGGATCTCCCTCCGCAGATCCCCGGGTCGAATCTCGCTGGCTGGGCTTCCTCGCCGACGGCCGGCCGCTGACTGAGAGTCGACGCGCTCCGTCGCGGCGGGCAGGCCTGGCCGCGGGCCCCGGGAGGGGACGACGACGACGGCGAGCGGCTGCCGGTAACTCCGTGGGAGGCTTCCCTCCCCGGGCGGCCCGAGTACCGGCCGAAGGTCCTCCCGGGCTCGCGGTTGCCCCTCGAGTTGCGCGACTTGCCTGTCGTCGGACAGATCGCGAGCACCTCGGGCCCGACCGCCTGGCGCCGATCTCGCCCTCGAGTGTCTTACCCTCGAGCTCCGTCCCCGCCTCCTCCTCCTCGACCCTCCCGCTGCTTGTCCCCTCGTCTTTGGAAACTTAAAGAGACCTTCTTTCGATACAGCTGATTCACTCAGTGGCAACGATCATTCCTTGAATCAACGTTCTAAGAAGGTCAAGAGCTCCCGTTCCGATGTTTGATAACGAAGACTGCATTTGATAACGTTCGCTATGCTTGTTTGGCTCTGTGCCATTCCCGAGTTGCGCTTATTTATTTCCATAATTATTCCGAGCCGAGCCGTACTGTCAATAATTACTGTTTGCGTATTATTGAAGCGATGCCCTGTGATTATACGTATTTATATACGCATTCATATATATATGTGTGTGTGTGTGTACATACACGTTGGTTTATCATTTTTTCCACCGATTACCAAAATTAATAGGTATATATAAAAGAAATTGAAGATGTTCATATCGAAAAATGTTTGTACTTATTTATCAGGCGACATCTACAGTCGTAAACAGATAACTGATCGCTGATCTTCTAACACAACGGACAAATATTTGTTCCTGTTGTTGTTTAATTTATATACGCAAGATTTCGCGTACCTTTATAAACGAGTCGAGGGCATTGCAAACAAGTTGGAAATTCGAAACGAGTATTTTTTAATGTAATTTTCGCTGATACTCCATATTTCCAAGAAAAAAAATATCGTCGATTCTAAATTATACAATTTTGCGCGCTTACGCTTTATTTAACTACTTTCGATAATTCCAAAAGAACTCTATTAAATGCCGTTTTTAAACAACTTATTTTTAAATTACAGCCTTCCTTGTAAGCTTATGAAAACGAATGGAAATCAAATTAGTAAATTTTTTATTAATCGATTAGGCACAAAATTTATTTTGCATTATTTTTCAAAATTATTTTGCATTCCAGCCTACAAGGAAATGTATAAAAAATATCTTATTAGCAATGAAATTTTTCCCATATTAAACAATAGAATTTGAAAATTCTTCTTTTTTTTTAACAGAGTGCCATTAAGAAAGTGTATACAACTATGTAAATAATAGAACAAATTTCTTATTCAAAAAATATTTTTTTACTCAGCCATTCTTTTCATGTAAGATAATTCTTAAAAAATTAAAAATATTACTCGATCGTTTTATACTCGTCGAAGAAATTTTTTGCACTCTTGTCAAGTTTTTTCTAAAAATTTATCGAGTAAGCTAAGTTTCTTGCATTCTTTAAAATCAATCATAAAATTAACAAAACTTTAGCCGTGAAACAATTTGTCTTATTTAAAGTACAAAATTGTACGAGACTGAGATTAAGAAAAAGGAATACGCGGAAATAATAAATTAAATAAATTTACTTTGCTTACATTATTTTGCCAGACATAATCATTGGAGTACGCTTAATTTCTAGTCAATAATTATATGTTATACAAAATACTTATATTTCCTTACGATAGTAACGATATATTATTATATTTTATCATAAAATTCAATAATACATTGCCAATATATACGGTGAAATACAAAATGTGTGTCAGAATTAATTGATTTTGTGTATTTAGATTATTTTAAATTGCCCGTTTCATCCAGAGAACTATCGCTTGCGTAAACGTTTTTAGCCGAAAATTATTTTAAATAAATTATTTTAGCCGAAAATTTAAAAGTATATTTTTACGTTTCCTTAATTTTTTCACAGAACGAATCTGAAACGTAAATAGAAATTTTTATTGAGAAAACATTGGAACTGATGGGTATTGTAAATACGCATTAGCTCAGGATAATTTAAACGTCGAGCTCGAACGTTTTAATGGTACAATTAGTCTGTTCGCTTATGAACTTGTTTCTGAAGATCGCGAAGGCTCGGGGCATTGTTTTCTACTCTTAATCGAACAATTCATACTTAATTTTCACACACTAGGGCAGGATACGAGTCATTTTCTCGATAATTTAAAAAGGCACGGAATCGAATTCGCGAGCTATTCGCAGCAATCAATCATAATTTGATAGTACTTTATAAATGGCGCAGAAAGGTAAAAGAGCATCCAAGTATTTAAATGGCAATTAACAACTAATAAGCTCGTATGGCGCGTGAAAAAATAACAAACATAATGTATGAGTTTAAAGGGAAAACTCCGTGCGAATTGTAAAAGAAAGCGGCTCTTAGCGGGGCTAAATTTCTTTTCAAATATTTTTATAATAACGACGCAGGGGGACATCGAGCCCCGTTTGAAATCTCGCTCGCAGCTCTCGAACGTCTCAATCGTACAGCAGATAAATAAGAGCAGGGCGAACGAGGGGGTGTCACGGGGTTAGAGGAGCAAAAAGTAAGAAGCGAGCGAGCGAGGAGGAGGAGGAGGAGGACGCGCCAAGGAAAATAAAATCGAATAAAGAGCCGAGGGGCGGGGGAGCTGACCGGGTGCCGAGGCAATTATTATCGGGAAAATCTAGTTTCATAGAAGACGAGAGTAGCGGTGGCCCGCGGGGCACGGCCACCGGCTCGGATTGGCTCCGTGCACGTACGGCCGCGACAGGTAAGGCGACAGGTAAGCCACGACGGGTAAGGCCACGGGCGAGCGGCGCCGATCGGAGGAAAGGAGGCTCGGGGCAAAAAGTCCGCGGCCAGCGAATCACCTTGGCGTTTATTATGGAAATCGCCTCCTTCTTCTATTCTCCCCTCGATGCCCGCACCGAAACTATGTTTTTAGGTAAGTGTGATGTGGCGATTGGTATTTAGTTTTCGCATCGGAGCCATTAGCCGAGGATGGTTATTTATCGCCTCGGCAATTTTAATTAGGCTCAGCCGCGGCTGATCGATCGATACACCTTGAAAAGCTTCCTCGGTCACGTGCCTGCAGTCAATTGCGGTGGTAGGCATCGGGGACTCTTAAGAGGCCCCTTGGGATTTATTTGCATACCAACACCAAGGCAAACGCACTCCCAGATCTTATCGGCGCTGGCATCTGTTGCCGAGCTGACAGACTCCTTAATTAAACCGTGTATCCTTGTTCTTTGCTTGCAATTTTCCTGCGAGCGTCGCCTATTTTTCACGCGGTAGAGCATTTCTATTTTTCCATTCCATAAATAATTGATGCGTACAGAACGAATCGCCGCCTATTTTGCGTATCCAACTATTATCCAGCCGTCGCGAAGCCGAGTTTCGTCCTGATTTTTTGCCATCGCAAAAAAAAAAAAATATTCGGAACGAGAAGATCTTCGTCCCAATTCGATATTACCATTGTAATTACAGGATGCATTTGGGTCTTGCACTATTTATAGAGCTACAGTTCAATAATATTAGATGATTATTTTTTACGAATGCTATGATTTAATTTTAAGAGCAAAAGAAAAAACAATCGGTTAAAGCACCAAGTTGCCTAATTCTCAATTGTAAAGCACGTTGCAACGGGACCTAACTTTTCTTTAAACTTATTTTGTCCGCTAATGGACGATAACATTATTACAGCCAGCGCGTGTAGGAGAGCAAAATCATCGTGCGTCAACGGCCAATGAAAAAAAAAAAAAAAAACGAATAGTTCGCGTGTGCGGCTCGAGTGACTGGAAGCCCATCGGTAGATGAATCATAATAGCAAACACTATTTAGGTGAAGAAACAATGCATTCCTTTTCTACCTTATGCATCATTTAAACAGGTGGGCATAATTTGGCTCGTGCATATTTCAGAATCGGGAGGTCTGCTGCTGCTGCAGGTTGAGCAAGCCATTGTTGTTTTTCCGTCTTAGTCGATCAGCCGTAAACACGAGCGCGTGGCTAACGATCTCTAACGTGGCTAACCCAGCAATCCGAATAATAACCAGCGATCGACAGGGTTAGGGAGCGTCCCCTTGGAGAGCGTCTGACTCGGAAAGCAAAAAAAGGAACGAGATTCGCCGAGTTTGGCCCGGGGCGAGGAGCCGGAGGAGGGAAGCGCGAAAAGCCCAGAGCGCGAACGAAATTAAGAGTAAAGATGAGCGGCGACTTGGAGGCGGGCAGAGGAGGGATCTCGGCGCCTCGGAATCCTGGACGTCCTTCCGACCTAGAGAGTAAAAGTAGGAGCGCTCCTCTCGAGGCCGGGAGGAAAGAGCAGCTGTTGCCGATTGTTCTCCCCCGGGAACTCCTCGACTTTCTCCCCGGTGGCTTGGCCCGCTCGGGGCCGCTTCCGGTCAGCGGGGAGAAGGCACCACCGCTGCCGCCGCCGCCGCCGCCGCCGTCGCCGCCCTCCCCTACTCCCGGCCCCCGGGCCAGTCGCACTTGCGCTCGGCCGGCTGGAAACTGGCACGTCTCGGGGGCCCAAATGTGGGTCGCCGGCTAACTGTTCCGGCGTACCGTTTCGGCCGGCCTCCCGTCGGGCCCCGGGTACTGGCTCTGGCTCTCGGCCGGGAGCCGAGCGCCGGGGCCCCGGCAGTCGACCGCGAGCAGCAAGAGGCGTCGGCCGCCTATCACTGGCACCGCACACGCCCGGGACCTCCTCTCGCTTTTACTCGGCACGAGTCCCCAGGACGAGCCCCGACCCCGCCCACCCTCCCTACCGCAGCAGGCCGCAGCGAGCTCGAGGATCCTGGCCGGCTGGAGGCTCCTCGCCCTATCTCCCGACTCGCCCGAGAGCCCGGGGTCCGCGAGGCCCGGCCGACGACGAACGTTCGCCCCAAGGTCAGTCAGTCACTTTACGCCGGCGCACGCGTTACCACCCGAGCCGACTCTTTTACCTTATTCTCCCTTATATTTAACGCTTTTATCGATAGCTTACATTTCTGGCTCTTTCCATCGAAACCAACGCGGTCATCGACCACGGCTAAGATCACCGAGTCCGAGCTTTTCCTTATCCTCGAGCCATTACCGGTGAGAATTCGCCCGACGATACTCACGAATATTTGCCAATCCCTAAATTATTCTCAGCCCAAAGTCTTACCAGGACCAACATCTTCGTCCTTTTCTTTATCAATGACCAATTTTATTTTTGTTAGCTATTAAATAATACACACACACACACATATATATATATATATATATTACAAATGCTCAAGTGCATCGAAAGATAATGACGACGAAAGTAAAAAGATCTTTTCAATTTTTTGTTTAAGTTAAAAAAAAAAAAATAGAATTTACAATTTTCTTTAATTAAAATATCTTTAAACGATAATCCAGTAATATTAAAGTAAAACAAATATAATGCGCATCATTTAAAAATCCAATTGAATGCTAAACAATTTTGATTGAAAGTGATTTCATTTTTTGCAAGAGGAATAATATTTCTTATTATCATGGATTGAATTTTTTATATTATTGCTGATAAAGTAATTAGTAAAACACCATTTAAAACATGATTAATATGTAATATTTTAGCAACAAAATCACTGAAAAATCAAATTTATCCTTACAATAAGCGCATAATTGCACTCGATTGACCGATTTACCGTGTATAATAAGCGAATGGATAATTAACTTTCCTACATTTGAATTCAATGATAAAATTAACATAATAGTCGAGTAAAGGTAATATGTAACTAATAAGCCAAGCACAATATTTTAAAGCGATCCTTTAATGCTCATTAACATAATGTTTATTATTCGTCAATCTGAATAAGGTTCGATGGTAAAAATCCGAATGCTGCCTCGATAATTTTCATTATCTATCGGTGTACCGATGCACATTTCAACGGGGATTATTTCCTATAGAATAATTTAAAGAGCATAACGAGACTGTAATGCGAAAAAGCTGCAGCGGAGCAAACAAACGAAGGGCTCGCAGGTACGCTGCTCGGGGCGACTTTTTTTTATACCGACGATAGCAGTAGCAGTAGTTGGCTGACTTAAAAAATCGACATTGGCCGCGCGCATCCCAATGAGGAGCCAAGGATCGAGGGCGAATCGCTTTAGAACGCGTAAGCTCGGGAGAGCTTGGCTCCCGAGGCTGGGGCAGGACTCTTGCGGCTCCATCAGGAGGAAGCGTCTCCTCGCCCCCGCCGCCGCCGCCGCCGGTCTGGCGCAGGTCTTTGACCCTGTCGGTCAGGCGTGCGAGTCTGCGCACGAGTCGCGTGGCTTTTTGTCCTGCGGTCGAGGCCTGGTGAACCGACTCCTGGGACAGCTCGACCGCGGGAGACGCGTCGCGGTTGCCGCTCCTTCGTTCGCATCGCTCTCCCGCCCAATTGTCGGCTTCCCTATTGCGCGACCAAAGTCCTACGACTGTTGGCCGGGAAGCCGAATGATAAGCTTTGACATTTAAAGCATAAATTTTAACGCCTCGATGACTCATCGAAATTGGCGTACGACGCTTTTATTAATGGAAGTGTCGGCAATCCTTCGCGAGCTGTCAATAGCCTTGGCTGTGCAAATATTTTGAAATTTGATCTTGTGCTCTTCCATGCTCGGGTAGATCCTTTCGCTGGAAATGCATAAACTACTATTTTTACTACACTTAATCAATATAAATTAACAATTGTCATTGTGCCGTTCGCTTAAAATTGTCACATATCCAGAAGAATAGCGATGTCTTTATTATTGAAACGACAGGGGCCTAAAAGTGTACTGTACAATGTATTGAAAAGTGTATTTCCTTGCTAACATACATTCAAAGATAGAATGGATCGTCCAGCGTTAAGTATTGTTCTAAGTGGCCAACTTCGTCAATGTCATACGCACGAAAGGTCTTTTCTCCGTAAATCAAGTCCGACTCCGTTTATGCACTCGCGGCTTTGAAACCGTCGCTATTGCAGCGTATCTTCAACGTTGGAGCTCGCTTTATTATCATCTCCTTTGTTCCCTGCCTCAATCGCTATCGCACTTTCTCAAGGATGACCTTATTTTGCATTTCTCCGTGAAATGATGCAGGTGACTCTTATTTATTTATTTATTTATTTTTTTGCTTTCACCAGAAGGAACCTTTAAGAACGGACACCTCGGCCAAAGTCTCCTCCTCGCGATTATCCGTACGCCGGCCCGTAAACAACGGCAATCGATGATTCCGATACGTAAATTCCTGGCTTAAAATCACAGGAGCTCAGGGTCTCGGTGTTTTGTCGAGAGCTCGGACACCGGGCAGGCCTCGGGCCTGTTCGCACTGGCCGAAAGAAAAGAGGACTCGACAGCCGTTACTAATCGACCCGGTCGAGCCCTCCCCGATGCGTCTCGGTTAAGTGGGTCGCCCCAAAATCCCACTGCATCACTCAGCGCGAGCGAGCCGCGCGACTTCTCGCAGCTCCCGGGAGATTTCGACGACGGGCTCGCTTTCTTCTCCTCTCTCTCTCTCTCTCTCTCTCTACCCCTTACATTTGTTCTCCTCGCTCGGGCCCATCCACCCGCCTCGACTTTTCATTCGGCTGAATCGTCTCCCAAGGGTTACGCGATTCGACGGGAGTCGAGTTACGCCACCGCGGATGAAAAAAACATATGTGGGTCAACGATCGGTCCACGCGTAATGATAATGACTGCCACGAGTTATCGAACTGTAGAGCGTCGAGCAAGGGATCCTTTGAACACTGGCTCAGCACGGCTGACTCTTTCATTCGGATTTTCACCTCCGATTTTTGCCCTGATCTCTCCTGTTTCGTCGTTTGGGCTGCAGCCCCAGCCGTTTTTAAAATACGAATTCTTACTGCGTTTCGTAATAATTTGAGGGTCGTTGCGCTCGTAAAAAAAACGCTCGCGTAACTGCCGTTCGGTGCGCTTCGGCTGCTTATAAGCTTCGTTTATTTCAACAATCGCGCTATCTACCTGTGCTCTTAATCTAATACGTCAACGTCGCTTCAACGGTTGTTAACGATACCTAAGCCGGAAATCGCGCCCTTCAGAAAGGTTGAATCTCTTCTTTCTTGAATTTTTAACTTTCAACGCTTTTCATAAGAAGCCGTTTGATGTCTTTGGGGCTCGCATTACATGATATTACACTGGCATCATTATTGCGATACGATCTCAGGTTGTGCAATGTTTTTTTTTTTTATCAATTGGAAAATTTATACACGCGTGTATTTGTAAAAATATTGACGAATAACGAATGATTATAATTTTTCAATAACACATCCAAACATTTTTTGCAGGCTATTAAAACCAAAAAAAAAAAAACCATGAAACAAACAAATTTTTAAGAGCATTATTCGTAGCCAAGAAAAAGAATATTATAAAGTGCGAAACTACGAATAGTAAATTGTCACCTCGCGCCATTAATTTGCATAAAGAATAATGATGCGAAATCATCCTCCGTGCATTATTATTATCATCGATTAGAGTGACTTTCTCGCAAGGCTTCACCTGCTCTTTTAATTCCATAGCTGAGTTTTCAATTTCTCACGTCCCAGTAAAGCATAAGGACGCTAACGTTTGATCGAAGTAACAGACGATATCGGGTGCCGATCGCCGTATTTATGATCGGCGTAACTGTTCCGCTGAGCCAAATGCCATTTTCAACGTTTATCTCGAGAGAGGCGCGCGCCGTAAAAGAGGCGGATAAACGAGCCTTAGGAATTAATCGCCGATCCCGCCCATAAAATGACTAATATTACCTTCTCTCGTCAACGGCACATCGCATGGCGCATCGCGGCGTTCGCACGCCGAGTTTTTTCGCCTCCCGCAAGCGCGTAACGGATCGGCGTCGGCCGGCGAAATAACGAATCTCTCCGGGATATCCAGAGGATGGGGCCACTACTCGGCCGGGCTCGAAAGCGCGAGTAACAATGCGGACGTATTCGTAGTGCGCAGTCGTTACGAGAGCGGCGGCAATCCGGTCTAATGCGTAACGCCTGTATCGCGATGACGACTGACTTGACGCGGGGAAAAACAGAGTTTTTTCCTACCGTTTAGCTGGCATTAACTCGATCTTCCGGTCGCGCACAAAAATGGAATTCTCCTTCTTTTCGCACAGCTGTTTCCGTAGAATCGGCTTAGGGCTTTCTTTTCTCTCGGATCGCGTACTTTTGTTTTTTACCGGCTTCAGCTGCCGAGAGCCGGTGGTCATTGCCTTCTTCCTTATTGCCAATAAACGTAATCATACCCCAGAGGATATTCCCAATAATCCTGTCTCTCGTTTCTTATTCAATGCTCCATTTAGTTGTTTGCTCAACCGTTTAAAGCTCAACCAATACTGGTATGTTTATCAAATTTAACTTTCCATTTATAAATCGGTATTCAAGATTTAACTACTTCGTATTCTACATTTATCCTTTTTATGCTTCGAATTGCTAATCTAATTTCTACAAGATTAATCATGTATTATCGTTTTGATTCAATGAACCTCTTCCATCTTCGACTTTGATTTGCAACCTTCGAGATCTGACAGTCTGAATGTTTCACCGATATCATCTACGCCACAACGAAACAAGAGCTTAGAATTTAAGCGTGCCTTCCTTATTTTACAACTACAAAAAAACAAAGCATTCCATGCGAAAGCCTCTGGATGCTTATATTATTTTTTCATTACAGTTCTCGAGTGATTCCGATTTCTAATTTCCTGCTTCTTTTTCCAAGAGGCTATAAATCAGACATTTGATATCGATTGATCATTATTCGATACACTTACAGAATGCAAATTTGTTACCTTCGATCAGATTTTATACGATCATCCATCTTTTCGACGTATAAAACTAAACAAATAGGCGAAAGCTACGAGGCAGCTCATTTCGAAAAAGTTCCCTGCTTGGAAATGTTTTTTTTTTTTATACTACGACTTACAGTCTATAAATCTTAACCGATATCCTCTAACTCGTTACTAATGAACAGATCATTGGATAGGATGCTGCTATTTACGGCGAAGTCGCCTAGATGATCAGCACTTTGATTAATATGTCTTTCTTCTTTTTTTTTTTTTTTTTTATTGCAAATATGGATATTTATTACGCTGAAACTTAATTAAGTAATAATGCCAAAATACGTGACAAATATTATGATAATTTATATGTAGATACATTTTTCAAAGAGTTTTCATTTTAAAAAACTACTACTCCTCCAATAGCTTATATTTTTATTTTTCATTTGAATTTTCATCGTAGTACCTCGTACTATAAGATTTTATAAAATATTTTAGCGTTAAATGTGACACGATCCACTTTTGTTTAGTAAGTGTCGAATAGCAACAGTATTAGTTTAATTGTCACTCTTACTAAACGCCTCCCGAACGTACTATTCGTACTATATTACTAGTGAGCCTAATTTTTTTTTGAAAGATTTTAAAAACCGTTGTAGCGCAATAATATAGTTATAAGTGGCGAGAGAATATTTTTCGCTATTTAATTTCATGTATTAACGTAACTGTTTTGAAATTTGAAAAGAAAGCATCTTTGGTTCTGTCGTGAAAAACTTTAATAATTTACATCTGCAAGAAGTAATATTCGTACATGCTTACAAATGCCTAAAAAGTAAATCTCTTACTTTGAAAGTTGTAATCATTTTTGTACATGCGTGAAAGCCTTTCCAAAAATTATGCCTTCTAATTATTACAAATGAAAAACAAATTTCAATGTAAATAATAATAGGTATAGGGCAATTATATTTGAAATACATAGCTTATAATCAGAGGTGCTGTCATTTATTTTAATGACAGTACTATATTTATTTTAAGTCAGTTATTTACTCTTACCGCTATGTGTTAATAGCATAATACAGTTACAAAATATAGGTTATAATACACGAACTCCCATTGTAATTTTATTACATATTTTTTCTTATCATTCTTGACTTTCATTCATCGGCAAATTGATGCCTCAAGATTCTCTGTATTCATTATATTTAAAATACATGCCTTTCTTCAAAGATGTGCCAAATAGCTTGAATGGTTTTTTTCTTACGTAACACAAATAGATGTTCTATAAACAACTAGCGATGCTTTCTTTACGATGGCAATTGATTTAACAAGGTGTAAAAAAATTCGTTAGAATGGATACGCTAATATTTCAATGCTTTTATCATGAAAAATGATACAGATGCTGCTCTGCAGTGAATTTAAGGTCAAGTCTTCAAGAGTGTTCGAACAATAAAACTGGAAGAATGCTGGAAGAATGGAAAGCAAGTTTGTAGATTCGAGTAAAAGTTTTTGTAAAATTCAATTGAATATTAACATTTAAAATACTGCTGCGTTGAATTATGGAGAATCATTTGAAAGAAGATGAAAATACAATTGTAAAATACCATACGGATGTAGGATATATATATATATATATAATAAAGATGCAAGCCAATACGATAAAAGCCAAATAACTATATGATTTATAGAAATTTTTAATGGACAGTGTAGGAAAAAAAGTCGTCTCCAGATGTCGAAGCTCGAGACTCGGACCGGGCGAGAGCGCGAGCTCCGGAGGTGCCGGGCCGGGGCGGGTGGGGAGGTGGGGTCGGAGGGTCGCCGGCAGTAATCCAGTCATCGGCCGTTGGGAAAACAAAGCCCGGCCGGCGTGAGATAAGCCCGCGCATGCTAACGAGCCCATTGTGCGCGCATTCCAGCAGCAGCAGCAGCAGCAGCAGCTCGACGACGACGACGACGACGAGGACGTCCGTGACCATGGCCGCGATGGTGGGAATCTGTGTCAGCTCGGCCCATTGGCTCGGCTCCTTTCACCGGCGCCTCCTCGGCGCAACCTGCGTCTCCCCCGAGCGCGAAACGGCCCTCCCTCCGAGGCCCCTAGCCTCGGAAGCACTTGCACTGATTCGGCTAAGGGAGCCCCCCACGTGTTTATCTTGCTCGCGCCTGCTCTCTCTCTCTCTCTCTCTCTGTCTCTCCGGCTCGGTCGCGCGTCGAATTTCGCCGACGAGACTACGGTCGGACCGGCCCCGATCCCCGGTCCGTCTCCTCGCTCGGTGCCTCGGCGCTTCGGTCGAACCCCGGTAGAATGCCGTCAAACCAGATTGGCCGAGTGTCAAGCCCCACGAAAATATCGAGTAAGCGGCTCTTCGAGTAAGTGCCTCTCGAGGCGTGAATATCCCCGACGAGCCGATCCTCTCCTGCCGATACTCGTAACCAACTTTTTAAAGCTCACGGGCCTCGATTTAATTGCTCGGAGTACACCTTGCGCTTCGTCATTGCCCACCGGTGGCCCCTCCTCTGCGCCCCTTCCCAGCCATACCAGCGGGGGGAATCGAGCTCTCGGCTCGTCGCTCGGTCTCCGCGTCATTCCTTCATTCATAAATAAATTTGACAAATCGGCGACGCGCGCTCGCCGGGGATACTTTCTCGCAGTGTTGAGCAGCCGGCACGAATACCTACTTAAGTACAGCGACGAAATCCGAAGGTGGAAGTGCGGTCTTCGAGCGAGAGAGACCAAAATGATCTCGTTTTACGGTACTTCTAATGCTACCTCCGCTCGAGCGATAAAATACGTTGTTTCGCTTCGTTGAAATAAATTCCGAATCGGCTTTTATGCCTTTTGTAATCGCGCGAATAACTGAAATCGTTTTACGATGCTCGCCTTACCCGCGAAGGCACTCGAAACATCTGTTATTGCTTGTAATTAATCCCGAGGCAGACGATTGCGATCGACTCTTCATTTGCGTACGAGTGCACTCGATTTTCGCGGAGATATAATTTAATTTGCATTCTTCTTTGCATTTCGCCGGACAGCGCACCGGCAAAGCCCATTTTTTACTCGATCGGATGGGGGGGGGGCCTGAAGTGGCCCATTGGCAGGGAGTACGGAAATAATCGAGGAGTCGACCGATGCCGAGGAAATATTCGCGAGGGATGTCCTTCCACGGCGGACTCGTTTCGCGGGAGCTTCGTCCTTACCAGCGGCGAGCGGAGCGATCAATCATAGAATCGTGAATAGCGATATCGTCGATGGCGAGGCTTCCCTTCCTCCCCTTCCCAACCTCCTGACGCCCCGAGTGGCCAACAGGTTTCCTCCTCGAGCGTTCCGATTCTCAATGGCCCGAATTATTGAAGCCGCAATCGCAACAGGATGAAAGAATGCAAGAGTGACGTGCGGAAAGATACGGCTTCGGAGCGAGAGAGGGAGAGAGAGGAGAGAGAGAGAGAGGAGGAGGAAACTTTTGTGCAATCGTCATCGCGTGCATGTATCCTTTCGGTATGCGTCGGGCGCGAAAGCGACGACCCAATACCGAATCCCGTGGCATGGCTCTCGTGACGTAACAATCTTGGCTAACGGTACATTTTCCTCGTTATAGACATCTCGCGTGCCGCGGCAGCGGAGCACCGGCCACGGAACCGGTGATGTCGCCCCTTGCCCCTTTCCGCGCTGGCTCTCCGCTCCGCGATCCCTTCCCCGAGGATCCTGACCTTTTCCCCGCTGCATTCTTATTTACTTCATTGTTTTCAATTTCATCGACTGCCGGCCGGATGGGCCTTTCGCGCTCTCTCTCTCTCTCTCTCTCTCTCTCTCATCTCCGCGGTCTCTCCCGCGGTCCCGTTCCCTTCCAGTCCCAGCGGCGAGTGGACTTTTCTTTTTACCCAAGGCACAACTGTACAATGATTCGGTTTTTTGCGAGTATCGCGCGGAAGCGGATGCTTCTTTGTTCTTTTTTTTTTTTTTTTTTTTTATCCTTCATCGCCGCTGGCGCTCTTCATAAGCTGGCAATTTTTTTCAATGATTATCGTGCGAATGGATTAGCCCGTAGTTTATTCGAAAGCCGGATATTTTACGAGCTTAGCGAGAGAGAGAGAGAGATAAACATTGGCTATTAGGCAGTTAAGTCAATTTTCTTTCGACGATCAAATATAATTGTTTATAAGTGGGCCACATGGTAATTCATTTTTTAATGGCACGCACACGCACACACGCACACTCATATATATATATATATATGCACATTTATGCTTAAGATTAGAAAATAACAATGTACAATGATAAGAATCGAATGATAATCGACGATAAAGATCATAGGGGTTGGAAAATTGAAGGAAATTTCAATTGTTGACGAAAAAAAATAAAATAAAACGGATCATTATTTTCAATAAGATATTTGTTCTTTTAGAAGATTTTTTAGTTTCATCTCGAAGTTACAAGTGACATTTTTTATGCAAAATTATCGAAGGGGTTTGCAGATAATCTTCTACGTTTAATCAAGTTTTCAAAACGTAATTAACGCATCGAATGAAATTAGATTATAAATAACCTTACGCCGATATACAGTTTTTGGGCCAAGCTAAAGCGAGCATCGTTGAAATCTAAATTTCATGAAATTATATTTCGATAACAATTAATAATTATTTAAAAACGCATCAAATAATCTTCTCCTGACTACTGCATTAGGCTTGTTAGCCTTTACTGTTATTTTCTGATATTACCAATACTTCTATCGACGTCCTCGGTGGTCATTATTTTTCGTGCAATACCCATGAAATTAATATAGCTTGCAATACAGATAACATAAGGACCTATTAAGTTAATTGTTGGAAATTGCAGTATTGTTTCGCAGTACGGAAAGAGATGGCGTTCGCAATTTTGACAGGGCTGCTAATCGCCAGTACCGCGGTATTGAGCAATCCAGCGGAATTTCCAATAAGCAGCCACTTAGATAATAAGAACGTTCAAATAACGGACGACGCGTCGCCTTCCTCCTACTTGGTTCTCGCCCGTACGGCCGACGACGAGGACGACGACGACCTGGATCTCATAGCCGAAGAAAGCGCTTCGATTATTGCCTCCACGCCTTACCCGGACCAAGAGCCAAGGTACAGAACATACAATTACCTTCGCCTTTTTTTAAACATCGTTTCGCTCTTTCCGCTTTTGAAACCTCCGTTTTGACACAACAGTGCATCGTTTATCCAAGCCTTTATTGCGTAATTAAGGGTATTTAGCGAGCAATGTTAATTTGTCATCCTCTTAATGCACGTTTAATGAAGAAGCTAAAGGATTTCTCGATTCCTTTCGAGTTTATAAAATTTTGTACGACCTTTGAATGTTCAGCTTTGAAATCGTGCGATGAGCCTTGAAATTTCGGGGTAAATAATAAGGAGGGGCAGCGCAATAAGCTCAGAGCCAAGCGAAGCGTCGAAAAGTCGATTCTGAAGTTGAACTTCTCCCGTGTCATTTACAGGTATAAGCTACCGTACGCTTTCGCCTTCAACGGTGGAAAGCCATTTTCCCTGGAGAAGGACCCAATAACCGGGAAAATCGACTTCGAGAAGACGCCGCCCCTGAAGGCCCTCAATCTGACGGAGGCCTACCAGGAGGCTGAGGATGACGACGAGCTGGGGCAGATACAAGCCGGGAGTCGGACGAAGCTCGAGGGCCAGTACCAGTACGGGAAAATCGGGTACCTGGACAGCAAGCGCGTCGTTTCGAGCAACTCGAAGAACGAACGCGTCGGGCCCAACGAGATAAACCCTTACTCGCCGAGCTTCCACGACTTCCTTAACCTGCCGGTGCGCTACAGTTCGGAGAAGTACGAGCGCGACAATTATCCGCTCATATCGAGCTCCTACGCGAACACGAAGGTCCAGAGCGGCTCCAACAGCTACAGCATTAACAATCATCGGCCCTACCATCAGGAGACGGCGACCAAGGTGTCTCTTCCATTATCTCTGACTCCTTTAACTCTCTTGTCCGATACTTGCCTTCGCTCGTTAAGGATCCAACTTAACTTTGCATCCATTGAAATTCTCCGATACGCGGTACCTTAAAAGGCGGCTGCTACCCACCGACTCCTCGTCCTTTTGAATATTTCTAACTCACTACATTGGTAGCACAGCTCGGCAATCGATAATCGACCGATTTTCAATTTAGATGCACTAGATCTTCCTTTCGTACGCCAATAATTTTGAATCTACGAACAATGTCTTTTTTTATAAAAGTACCCGCGTCCTATTATTGTGTTAACATCGGTCTCTTTAAATGCGAAGGTGTCCATTAGCACAGCCACTCGCAAGGTATATTATCCGAAGACGACGAGTACGAGTTCACCGACTGCGACCACTACCACAACCACGAGGCCAAAAATGACATCGAGCACTGCGGCAATTACGTCTACATTGAAGCCGATGGAGAAAAAGACGACGACGAAGCTCGCGAAGCCGGCAGCGGTCGTAACGAGTACCCCGAGGACAACCACGACCGCAACGACGACGACGACCAAGTCACCGGTTACGCAGCCCAAGATAACCACGTGGAAGCCGTCGAAGAGCACCAGTCATCATTACATGGATTACGAAGATATGCTGCCGATCGAGAAGCTGCAGAGCAAGAAAAATACTACCGTTCAGAAATTAAGGTGAGCTTTGGCATCGTGTCTCGATTACACGGTAAAAGGAGCCTTTTCAAAAATCAAAAGTTAATAATATTGATCAACAGCTCGGCATAAGTGTATTTTAAATGCGAATACAATATAATACAACTGCATTAATCAATGATAAATTCAATTGTAAACTTAAAGCTCGTCTATAGCATCCTTCGATGTAATAATAATTTTTAAACGCCAGTCAAAAGCTATTTTTTATCCGTATCGTTGCTTAAAATGGACATTGAATCGAAAAGCCTAAACCTTTAAGCAACAGACCAGCCGCTAACAAGGACACGAATGGCCACAACAATGGACCCCAGAGTCCTTCGAGGGAGACTCAACAGCCGTCGTACATTTACAACGACGAGTACGACGAATACGATTCGTCACTTTACGAGCCTCTGCCCGATCACCGGAAGCAGCAGTTCGCCCCTCCGGGCGATGGCCTTCATCGGGTGGATCTGGAGAGTCCCCCCGTAGCGCCCAACGCTGTCCAGGTACCGACGACGACGACGACGACGACGAGCCCGAGCACGAGCGCGAGAACAACGACGACGACGACGACGACGCCACCGACGACGAGGACGACGACGATGGCGCCGCGCTCGACGACCTCGGCCGGGACATCGACGACTTCGCGCGACGAGGAGCCTTCGATGGGTGTCCAGCCGACGACGGAGGACGCGGCTGGGGACCGGCGGCAGCCGCCGGCGACCTCGATGCCCCTCGACAGCGGGCCCGTGGGCCTGCCCCCACTCCACGAGAACTTCGTCGAGGGGCACCGACCGGTCGAGTACTACAGCGGCGACAACAGGAACAACATCGTCCACTCGACCATCCGCTTCGGGGGCAGCGGCTACGCCAGGCCCGGCAGCGTGATAAGCGTCCTCCCCGAGAGCACGAGCAACGTCATCGTGCCCCACGATCAGGACACGGTCTCCTTCGTCCTGGGGAACCGACAGAACGTCGAGGGCAGCTACTACACCCTCGGCACCGCCGTCGAGGAGCGCCCTTACGCCCCTCCCAATCCCAATGACAACAACTTCCGGCCGATACTAGGAGCCGTGAGTCTTCTCTTCTTCTTTAAGCTCCGGCTGAGTCTTGCTCAGCCGATAAATAAAAGAAAACCCTTACTCCTTTAAAGGGCTCGAATAATCAACAACCGAATGCCGATCAGAAGGTCTCCATCGCGCTTCCTTCAGTGGCCATTGTTGAGCCTTCCTCCTCGATTGGCCACAATCCATCAAAGTGGTACAATCCCAATTCGAGCTCGAGCTCCAACCCGGAGATGCAAGCGAAGCCGCAATCGTCGCTTGTCTTCCCCTCGTCCATGGACGCCGTTGTAGAATACGGCAACAATAGCAGCGGCGGCCGCGGCGACATAAATGCCAACAGCAACAACAACATCGAGCAGTACAGCGACCAAAGCAAAAACAATAATGACAATAATAATCCGGATGACATTTCGAAAAAAGATAAGGATCCTGGCTACGTTGTTTTCCCCGACAATAACCAGGGCGAACGGCACGAAACCAATCAAACGCCGATTATGCAGCGGCCGATCGAAGAGCACATTATTGTTATCAATCAAGCCGATGGCTCGATCAAGGAAATCACGCCCAACGGCTTGAAAAATCCGGCCGACAATTCCGTCATACTCGGCAGTAATAGCAACGCTATCATTGGTCATCCGAAGCTACCGCAATTATCGGAAAACTTAACCCCACCAGCAGAGAATCGACCCTCTAGGTAAGGGCTACGCAATCCTTACACATTGCATTGTACAAGTCGTCACAATATAATACATTCATCATCCCAATGAAGCCATCCACCGATCAATTTGCACTTGTCGATAAATCATGGGGCATCGGGTATTATTTTGCACAATGAACTTTAAATACCTACCAGATTATCTGAATAATTTTCAATTGAGACTCGAGCCGAAAATTCCCAACTGAATTTACTGCCGGCTTCCAGGCTCCCCGGGATAGGGAATAATCAGCGACCGCCTTACTACTTCCACTACCAGCACGGGAATCCTGGCAAGCCGCTGGAGTATCCGCCGCGGCCCCAACGCATACCATTGCCACCGAGGCAGAAGCCCGAACTGCCGGCCGTTGGATTCAAGAGGAGGACCAACCCACCGCACGATGTCAAGTTGCCCAACATTCTGCCGCAATTCAGGCCCAACGCCAAAACCTCCCACGGTCATCGAGGCTCCGACAAAATCGGTAAACTCCCCCCTGGTTTTGCTCCTTCGCTTCCATTTGCAATCCTTGCTTCGTTAATGCGTGTTAAGACTTTAAGCTTTGTTGTTATACGCTTACCAAAGTGTCTGTAGTGGCTTTGTTTCTATTTAATATTTTTTGAAGCACAATTAATAGTATTCGCACGCTTATATATATGTAGATGCTGTTTATCTATTCAAAAACTGCTATCGGTAACTTCCCCTGTAACATTTAATAGATACATAATCATTGATTTCCGGACAGATAATTAGTAATTATCATAAAATTTATACAAATGATAATTTACAATATAAAAAATGAACCGAAAGCAATAAATTATAAATGAAAGTGCAAGAGTTGATTCGGTGACGGAGGGCGTAAGAAGACGCAGGGGACAACGAGAGAATCTGTAGAAGCTCCAAAAACTGTGCAATAACAAATGGGGGCTCTGCGTTTCAGGAACCCTGAGCGCACCTCCGGGCCACGCGACTCGGCCCCGACCCTCCTCGGCTCAGCTCTCGGTAGGCCTCCTCCACCCCTCGCGGCGAGGTCCGCCCTACCCGGGGTCTCACCTCCAGCGGCTGAGTCCGCCGCCGCCGCCCCCGCCGGCGCCGAGCCCCCAGCAGCAGCTGCCGCGCAACACGGAGGAGCTCCTGATGGGGCAGGGCGCAGCCGCCAAGCCCGAGCACCTGAAGCGCTACCGACCGGGCTCGGCCCCACCGGGGATCCGAGTCCTGACCCAGAAGCTCCGCATGGAGGACGACTCGGCGAGCGAGCGCTTCTCCGCGGAGCCGCCCCAGGTGCCGCCCCAGCCGATAATCTTCCCCAAGAGCCAGGTGGACGGCCAGCCCCCGAAGGTCACCACCCTGCAGATGATCCAGCAGCGGGGCTCGATGGACGCCGAGGCCCTCAGGCCCAACCTGCCGCCGCTCTTCAAGCTTAACCGTCCCGAGGAGACGCGGGAGGACGGCACCCAGAAGGAGGACCACCATCCCCTGCTGGTGAGTCCGTCCCCGATCGATAGGGCGCTCGGGCGCGAGCTCCCCCCGTACTAGCCGAGGCTCGTGTTCTCAGGTCGTCGGTAACGAGGCCGATCGGCGCAAGGACAGCGAGGAGCCCGAGGAAGCGGGGCCGAGCGGCGCCTCCGAGACCGGGCCCGTCTACGTCGTCTACCCGGTGAACAGCGCGGTCAACATCGGCAGCCAGGACGAGAACGCCGAGCGCGACGAGTCCGTGGTCATAGGGACCCGCGGACCCCACAGGCCCTTGCCCCCCGACACCCTGCCCCACTACGACGAGGAGCCTCAGCCGGCCGAGCAGGAGAAGCCCGCCGAGGAGACCAAACTCTCGGGCCTCTACTACGGCAAGAGGCCGCATCACCACAATGCCCTGAACGCCGACTTCTCCCAGGTAGGTCCGATCGTTGGCCGGCTTAGAAGCGGCCCCCCTCACTCGTCCCGTTAACCGCGGCCTTTTCCTCAAGGATTATCTGGTCGAACGCCACGACTCCTCGGCTACGATCCGCGAGAAGCCTCTGCTGATCCCGAGCGACTCGAGGGACGAGGAGGAGGCCCTGCCTGTAAAGGACCCCGAAGAGATGAGCGCCGAGGGGAGCGGCATCACCAGCACGAGCAGCCCCAGTGGTAGCGCCGACAGCAGCAGCAGCAGCAGCACCGCCTTCAACGTTATATCCTACCTCCAGGACTTCCTGCCCTTCCCCGCGAAGAAGCAGCAGCAGCAGCAGCAGCAGCAGCCCTCGACGATATCGGCGGCGCGACTCCCAGCCGTCCAGGCCTCGAGTCCCATCGCCTTCGTGTACACGCCGACGACGCCCTCGGCGGCCCACCGGCAGCAGGACTCCGAGGAGGACTCGGAGCCCGAGCTCGGGCCGGCCTACGAGCGCCACCGCGAGGAGAAGCCCGTGCTCCTGCCCTCCCAGCAGCCGAGCAGCTCCTCCTCCTCGGCCCCCTCGCCCCAGAGCTTCATGGCGCCCTTCGTCGCGAGCCTCTCGGCGGAGGCGCCGGCGCGCAACGGCTGGAGCGTCGTCGTGGCCAACGGGACCCAAAAGGAGTCCGTCGCCGTCGACCGCGTGGACGTGCTCGAGTCCAAGGCCGCGGAGAGCACCGGCGACGAGTCGGCCAGCACCGAGTCCCAGACGGAGAGCCACCAGCCGGCGACCGACGGCTTCGACCCCGAGAGCTTCAAGCCCCAGCTCTTCGGTGGCTTCAAGCCCATCTACGAGTTCCCGGCAGACGAGGAGGAGCACACCCCGATGGTCGGCCGCGGCCTCGCCGCCCCACAGACCCAGTGATTCGGCCCAATCTAGCCCCTCGACTCTCTTGCGCTAGCCGAGCTCGAGACGTTCCCTTCGGCATTTTCACGCGACTCGATCGCCCCAGCCGAGCTCCTCGACTCTGTCCTCGGATAACCCGTGCGGATAACGCGCACGGATGATCCCCAAGGAAAATGCCCGGGGGAACGCATGGGAGACGAGATCTTGTGGCGGAGCGCGTGTCGGTGATTGGTGAACGCGATAATTATAAACGCGACTCTCTTCGCTCGGGGATACTTAAGTAGATTAAGACATCGCGCTCGTTGAAAACAATTCTCTCGTCGTGGCCACGCCTGTGCACTTTTTATTAACTGCACAGCTCGCCTTTTCACTATATTGTACAGCCATTGCAAAGACTTCGCGGATAATCGGCCGATAATCGGAAAGGGCCAATTTTGCCGTAGTCCGATCGTCGATCGGAGCTTATCGACAGGCTGAGGTACGAGCCTATCAAGATTTAATATTTCGCCACTATTCGTGCGATTCGCACCATACGAAACGAGTGCCAATCGCATTGTCATATGCCAAACTATATTTTCTACGCTTTATCTTATACGCTCTTCATTTTATGCTCTTCCTAACTATTACAATATTTACACACTATTTACACTCATATAAATAATACGTAGACTTTCAAAGTTTATCTTAAAATAAATTATATTGCATAAATGTCCATTTCGTTGAATGTAGTGTAATTATATATATATATATATATATATGTATGTATAAATAAGCCACGTCAAGTAAATGGTGCGTGTAGACTTTTTTGTAATTTTTAGCAAACAAATTGTAATTAATATTTATTATACAATTAAGATATCATTCGTTGCATTATTTTAATCACGTTGTATTTCCATTCATCCTCTTCCTGCTTTCCCATTCCCTCTTCTGACGCGCTCGTTCGTCGGATTTTCGCATTCGCCTCACACTGCGCGACTCCTTCCTCATATTGAAATACTGATCTCGGAAATTTGCTTCCCCTATCGTACACGGTGGATCGTCCATCTGATAAAGCAATTACAAATAATTACACCTTTACCAAGATTGTATTTGCATCTTTAAGATCGTGCTTATTTCTTGCCTGTGCCTCCTTAATTTTTTCGTACGTCAACAATCGCCTACTGGTGTAATTGCTGAGAATTTGTTCCGAACTGGCCACAAGCTTCAAGCATGGATGAAATGGCAATTCATTTTCTAAATCTTTATTGGATAGTCCATTTTGTGAACACTGATCTCTAAAACAATAATTTATACGAGAACCGATCGTTTTGTAATGGATAGAAGAAAATAATATACAAAATTGAGGCAAAGATTATTTTAAACTTTCTCACCACTGACTAGTATTTACTGTTAATTCAATTAATATTAATTCTATTTACTTTCATAGATTTATGATAATTTGATTCATTGAGTAGTAATAATACATACGCATCTACATTTCGTATGTATTTACAACACACTCAAAAATACATTTAATGCATTCATGAATATTAAAATAAAGGTATCATTGATGTTTACCCCAATGTGAATATGTTTAAAAAAACATTTAAAGTTTGTATAATAAAGCATTAGTTTAGTTATCGGTTTCTTTCTGAACAAGCTCCATCCAAATTCGAAAAAAGTTCTTACAATATTACAAATTACCTAAATATTGGAAACCAAAATACTACTCTTCCATTCAATCGCAGATGCTTAACGGAAAATTTCAAAAGGTCTGTAAATAAATGCTGCAATTTGTAATCTACTTTTGATGGATAATGAACTTGATTGTCTTCGATGCAAGGATTAAGCTTTAATGTCCCAATACGTTCTACCGCTTCGCGGATACCATATGGAGCTGCAACCGTTTCTCTTTACAAAATATTCTTATATCAACTTTTTTTTCATCTACTTACGATCAGTGATAATAGCGTCTAATTGCATATTCGATCTCCATAACGGTCGAGAAAAATCTGATACTAAAACGTCCATAAAATATGCTGCTACACCATACTGTTCCATATTAGCTGCTATACTTTCGTCTTCGTCCCGTTTCTAGAAAGAAAATTGAAATCTTAAATAATTGAGGTAAGATTATAAGTTGAAATTCAGTTGTAAAATTAATCTTGATTAATTTTTTCTCTCTGTGACATGTATTACTTACTTTTTGTGAAATTCTACTAGGCCTTGTACGAGCGTGTAGCATTAGGTAGTCTATGTCGGTGCCTAATGTGTAGCCACCGAACATTGATGCAATAATCAGTAATGATCCAGTACCAACAAAAGGATCTAGAACTATATCCCCATTTTTTATTTGCGCTTGATTTGCCATTAAAATTGAAAGCTGTGGGTCCATAGATGTATTACCTATAAATTTCCTTGATTTCAATGAAAGCCTTTGAATCGTTTCCCTTTGACCATTTGCGATCTGAAATAATAATCTTTGTATTAATGTTTCGTTTATCCATTGGTATTACTAAATATTATATCTTGACTTACCCATCGTCCAAAAAATAGTTCGATAGGTTTTTCAGGAATATCGTTTGACTCAATGCCGTAATATTCTATATAAAATAGAGTTGTATCTGGATTAACTAAATTGACGGAGCCTCTTATTGGCAAATAACTGAACATCTTAAATTAAATTCAAATCAGTTTTAAAATGCGGTATTGAAATGAATATGAAAAATTAGAAAACATACTTCTATTTTGTTTACTTTCTCTTTCTGTGAATAATGCTTACAGAATGGTTCAACAACAAGCTTAAATGTTGTAGACAGATGCGATTCTATTTCATCTTGGGGGAAAGATTTCAATTTTGAATGTAGATTTTCTAAAGTTTTTGAATGCGCCCATAATTCAATACAATGACGAAGTAATACGGATCTACTACATATTAAACGGACAGTTTCTACAGACGGTAACTCGACAATCCAAAAAGGCTAAGGGAAATTAAGAATAACGATCAATTTTTAAAAAAACGTATTAATTTACTCGTGTGATTTTAAACAAATAAATATCGTTTAAAACTAAAATGTATATTACATTATCTTACGTGATTTGTCGACTCGTAAATTATTCTTGAGGTTATATTAAACATGCTGATGATCGAATTCATTTCCTATAATTATAAATATTTAATTATATATAGGTTTTTAAATAAATTAAAAAATTAATTGGAATGTTTTCATTTTTAATACTAACTTCTTTTCTAAAGTTGGCATGCTGATGGGCAAACCAAAACAAATACTTCTTCCAGGATTTATTCATGATTTCTCAAACAAGTAGCTTACATAACCTAAGAACACCGGCGATTCTTAGTGAAATTTACCATTAGCTTACGAATTTCACCATGATGAACCTTATCAAATTGCAAAAATTTGCAGCATAAGAAACTTCTTATCAAAGCTTTTTTTTCTTAATGTAAACGAAGTAATTTAACACATCCAAAAGAACTCTCTTGTTTTCGGTTTCTGTTAAATACGTTTTTAATAAATAATAAAGGTATAATACATATTTTAAATAAGACGATTTTATTTGTAAAATTATACATGTCTTGTAACAAGCTCCGCAGTATTTTAATTGGATTAACGCTTTCTGCGGAGTGACAAGGAATTCCTTCGTAGCCAGGCTGCCCTTCGCGATCCTCCGATTGTTTGGGAGAACCTGTGTCCTTTGCCGAGGCCGCGCGAACTCCTACCAGACGACGTTTTACCACGAAGTTCGCGGTGCTTGTGAACGGCCTGGCAGAGCCAGTTAATCTTGGGGTCGTTTCTAATAGCCTGTAGAAAAGTAGATTGCGCATGAGAACACTGTCATTTGAAATTTGGCACAAGTAGTCGAACGATTAAATTGATTAGTAAGGATATTTACTTTATGTGCAGGATCTACTAAGATAACTTCATAGTATTTGTATGAAGAGTCTTGGGCTACCCAGTAGCTATTTAGTACTCTCAGTCCTCCGCATCGTCTTCCGACACGTTCCTAAACAGATGAAAAAATTGGCAATCAATTCAGATGCAAGAGCATCGTAATCGAGAATTTCTTGCGTATTCAAACGCTCAGACATCCAAGGAAGAAAACCAATCATTTTAATCATGAATGAAAATGCTGTATCATCATTTAAGAATTAACCATTGATTTGAATTTGAATTTAGCCTCAGCTCAAAGCAACGAATGTCCTCACCTCTGCAACGGACTGTAATTTTCTGGTTGGCTTGAGCTGGTTTACACCATGACTCTTGGGCTTGCCGTAAGTTGCTCCCTTAGGTACGGGACGTTTGCGACCACCACGGCGAACCCGGATTCTGAAGATGACGAAACCTGTTGAAAGAAGCGCAAAGTTCCGTAACCCAAGTATTGATTGGCCAAAGCCAAGTCGGTTATCGTGCCTTAGATATCAGATAGACATGATCGTCATATTGACATAGGAGTGGTGCATGTACAAATCATCATTATAAGGCCCATCGGGGATAGAGTATGGAGGTTTAAGCCACGTCGGCATGTGGTTTATAACATGGACTCGTGGGTAAAATCTTGTGAGTAAATACAGTTATAAGGCGACTCAGTCGGGCGTTATAGTGTAAAATACCTTGTTTCGCCTTGTATCCTAAGCGGCGTGCTTTGTCAGGTCGGGACGGTCTGGGTGCTCTGTGCATTTTCGTGAGCTGGCGGTATTGCCAGCATCGGACGCGCAGCAGGAAGCGAAGCACGTCGCTCTGCTTTTTGCGATAAAGCTCCTGCATGTATTTGTACGCACCCATGCTGATGACCTGCAAAACGAAGCCAGGATTTAATAGCGAGCCGCGACTAACGTGATTTACCCAACGATATGTGCAAGCGTGTCGAGAACCGATCCATATTATGAGCGAGCAAGATTGGCTAGTATTGGCAGACGGCCAATTTCCTCCGGCACTCGCTGTGCGAAATTCATCGGAAATCGTCGTCTGCGAATACAATTAGAAGCAACAATTGATGAAAGTACTGTTACGATACACGAATGAACACAGGGGGTAAGGTTAGGACGAGGAGCATTGAGAAAGAAAAATAAGTGTCGAGACCTTTGCACGGAAAAAAATACGAGGTACATTGCAACGCCCTGGCTTTCATCTTCTATTTCAACCGAATAAAATTAACTATTAACACGACCGATGGGAGATGCTTAACGATATTAACGAGTTGAGTTCTCACCTGAGACGCCCAATAAAGAAGAGAAAATCCGCCGCTTAGGATATTAACAATGACTACGATGTTTTCATAGACGGTCTACCAATGGCTAGGCACGAATCGGCGGACACTGATTGGTTTATCGCTTCCTCTATCTCTCGAATCTCGAATCTCGAATTGAGGCCTCCGTATCTCGAACCAAACGGTGGAGGATCTTCTCGCTTCCGAACTCGGCAGCTTCAAGTCGTTCCAACCGCAAGCCCGCTCAATTTTGAAAGCGGCGGTTGGCCCTACGGTGAAGCCTTCGATCGAGCCACTCTCCTACAACTTTGATCATTATTGAGAACAATTTTATAACGGTTTTTATATTTTTTATACATTGTTGATATTTTAACTACAACGACGTAATGCATTTAATGCTCGTTATTGTTCGTTCATTTCGTAAACTTATTCATCGACACAGTCGCGGACGTTCGTTTTGATAAAAATTCATAGTGAAAGCACCAATAGTTAACGGATCTTGGATTTTATGCAAAGAAATTTTCAAAAGTTATCGTCTAAGGTGAAGAGCTTATAGGTAATTAAATCGATAATCTTATAATAAATCGTAGAAACTATATGTAAGGATGTACTTTTTATTGCAGGATTGCTGTATATACCGCACCTCTTTTATTATAAATCTTGGAGATATCGCAAAGACAATCCTTTATTTATAATATTGATACTGTAAGCATGAATAAACAAGCATGGGGACATTTAGAATCTGACGATGCAAAAGGTGAGTAGTGTTAAATGTTGATAATTCAATTCGATGTCACGCTACATTACTTTTAAGTCTTAGATGTACCGAGTAAAATTGGAAAATACTAAGAGTTTAAATATTGAGTTTAAATATGCACTAGAAGCATGCTTTATAAAGATAAACATTCATTACATTGTTAATAAAAGTCTATCACGCCTCATTATCAATTAAAAATTAATTTATAATCAGTTTGAAGACCAATTGTCTTTTTAACATATTTTTTTCCCAACTTATATCAGCCTTATTATAAGTTTTTTATTATCATTTAGTTATTAAATTTATTACAGTTAATTATAATAGATTTTAAATTCATTACTTAAATCGACCTTTTGATTACTTTTGATTTCGGTCAAATAGGTTTGGAACTAATCAATAGCTTGGAATAAATTATTAATAAATCATCATATAAATCTTTATATTTTTTATAAAATTTACGTCGGATGTCTCTTTAATAATGCTTCGTAATAGGCACTTCAAATATTACTCATAAAACCGAGCCATAATAATTGATCATTTGAATCATCGAAGTCACTCATCGTATTAAGTTTTTAACAATTTAAAATGCCACCTTAGGAACAATTATTATCACTGAAGCTGATCGAAAATAATTTATACGGTAATTGCCGAATATTAATAAATTTTTTAACAATAATTCTCCAATGGAATTAATAATAGATTATATCAAATAGCATGACTGCATTTATATGCATGGTGAATTAATGTAAAATGACATTAATAATTCATATGTCAGCTTTCAATATTAAATCATTCATTCGTATGATATTTTACTTTTGAAGGTTTATTTTCTCGGTAACAATTGCGAATCACTTTAAAGCTCTCTTAGTGGAGTTGAATACGGGTGGGGGAGTGACTTCAAATTTTTGGATTTGGTCGATTTGAAATTGCGTGCTGCTACGCATATTAAGTCAATTTCATGGTGCCACTACTAAGGCACAAGTACCACCGATATTCCATTCTCGTAAGTCTTGTAGGCTTGTATGAGCCACTGCTACGTTACATACGTAATGTAAATACGACATCGGATGAGCGTACGCGAAATTGCGTGCGTGGCTATTTGCATGCGTTCCAACACATGAAAGAGAGAGAGGGGGGGAGGGAGGGAGATAGAGAATGGAGAATATGAATGGCTTACTTTGTGCATATTACGTTATTTTTGCACGTGGGTAGGTTACACAGTCGTAGCTAAACAGGCACGTAAAGTAGCTGGTTTTAATATTAATTCTATTAGAAGAAACAAATATATATTAAATACGTTTAATATTTAATTCAGCGGCTTTTATTTGAATTTAAAAGAAAAGCCGTACTAACTTTTAAAGCAATAACCAAATGATAAAATGTCGCATAATTGTAAAATAAGATAATATTTAAAAGTAAAGAGCATCATTGTTGCTCTTGAATAATGGTCATTTTTTTAATTCCAAAGTATTTTGATATGTGTATACATATATACATATATATGTACGAGTGTGTGTGTGTAAGTGTGTGTGTATGTATATTTATATTCAGTTTTTGCAAGATAAGAAAAATATACGTATGGTATTACAAATTTTGTTTCATCTTTCAAGGCTTAGACATTCGAATTTTGAAAAAAAGAAATTAGCGACGATATTAAAGTCAGTCCCATTAAATAAACTATAAAAATTTACTAATTACTATACTTTAAAAGTTATATTTTTCACTGGAATATCGTATAAAAAGCCAATTTTTCATTGACTGCACGTAATCGAGCAAAATTCCAGTAGCTCACCGAACTGGTTTTTGTAAACAAGTTTTTTTTACGAGAATTCGTAGATTCGCAATTATCGAATTTAACAATATATGCGAGAAATTAAAAGTACGCATCTTCTATTCAAAATACTATTTATCCGTTGATGCGTTCGTTTTGAATACAACTAGAAATAATAATAATAATAATAATAATAATAATAATAATAATAATAATAATAATAACAACGACTCGAGACGATCTTGAGCAGGTAATTCTTATCAAAAATAAAAATAAAATCGTATCTCAATTACGCAATTTAAATTAATATTTAAATTCTTCATTGTGGCTAGAAAGAAAAATTTCACGCTCTTATTATTAAGCTCGTTTTTTTTTTATATGCGCAAGCAATATGCAAAGCAAATTGAGCCAATGAAATAAATTCATCGAATTAGCGTAATAAAATGCTCCAACCAGATGACACACTTAAGGTAAAATTGATTATTTTCGAAAAGGTTTTTTCCGGTAAAATGCTTAGTACTCTAATTGCCCGCGCACTTCGAGATCACTGCCTGGCAAAAAGTGTAGCCTAAGTAAAGATTTTTAACCTTAATACAACAGTCAAGATATGCCGAGTCGTAGGTAAGTACGGCTTAGAAAAAAGCATTGCCGTGTTATTATACGTACGAGGGTTTTGAAAAGTAGTACTGGCAGCTTTGCTAAAGCTTTTCCTTCCTGCGAATAAAACGAGTTGCAGCTACGTTGTAGCCAAGGCAAAATAAACCGAAATTACAGTAATCGGCGTATCGCGGTAATAATTGGCATATTTATCCCATGTGAAATGGTCTATTGGCGAAGCGATGCTGCCGATTCGCGGCGATCGACGCACGCGACTGTCGATGATGAAAAATGGGAAATGAAATTGCGAAGGTTGATTCAGAAGGAGACGGTCATTGGGAGAAAGTGGTGGTATCGATGGTGGGGCGACGGAGGGAACGAGCGCGAGATAAAAATACGCAAGTGTTGTGCGTAACTAGAAATGAGCGCGGACATGGAAACAAAAATGTTTATATATATATATTGCGTGCGTATGTCGGTAAACGGTACGAGCACGAGCTTGAAGAAGAGGAAACGCCGTATGAATTACAATGGTCGATAAGAATAAATATGGGAAGCAAAAAAAAATGAGACATAAATGTTATTGATGCGAATAATACGCGGTATTGTGTAAAATTAGAATAAATGGTATGTCAAATTGATTGAAAGAAACGTGACTTGAGTGAATCACCGACTATAAAAAGTCAAGACTCTTCGACGAATAGATAACTTAATCTTTAATCGTATAGACGAAATTTCGAGCTCTTATGAAAATTCTGTTAATAGTCATCCATCAGTAATTGCAATCACTTTAATAATTCTTTATTTGCATTCGAACTTGACTACGTATACGATCTAATTTATATTTTATATCGTTATACATTTATAAAATTTAACGATTGATAGAGATTTTGGGCTTTTTATGAATATTCCGAGTTCGCGAAATATGCGAGAAAAATTGTATTTTTTAGATATACGATTTTTTCAATTTTATTAAAATATTTCATTATTTAATGAAACTTTTATCGTATAAACTTGCTTAGCGACTCGAGCTTCCCAATGGTAAAAGTAGTTATTTTCATAAAATATACATTGTATTTCACAAGATGTTAGTTTTACTTTGCGCGATCGATATTTTAAAACAAAATGACAGCAGGATGTAAAATTTAAAAAAGAGATTAAACTTTCGCGAATAGAAGAGTATTAATTTTAAATTTATGCAAGCGTTGCTGCATCGCTAAAGGCGTCGAAATAATTGATTGCAGCGTTTTTAACGAAATAATGAAACTTTAAAAACACGCAAATAGAAGTTCCCGATTTTGGAATCGAAGTCCTCGATTATGTGGGATAACCGTTTTTTTATATTTGCCTGTGTATATATATATATATATTTTTTTTTTGTAATATAAATTACAAATAATTAATAATATATTTGTTACTCTTAAAGTGCAATAAAATACATATCTTATATATTTAAATTGTTATATCGAATTAAAAGCTAATAACATTAGAGCGATAATATTTCAATCGGTAGGTAAGAAAAAGTTCCTTATTATGTCGAATGGTAGTAGGAGTAGTGAGATATCGAGAGGCATCCGTAGAGGCACGGAGATGTCGATTATTAATATACAAAAACTGCATCAATCGCGCCTCGCTAAATTATAAGCCGATTAAAGAATGTCGTTGTAATGCGAGTAACGCCGATCCGCGTTCAGTCGTTGACTTTATCGTTAAATTAATTCCTCCGTTCGGTCGAGGTATCGGTTTCCATTTAATAATACCAGGCAGGTATAATGCAACAATCGGGAGCTTCTTTGGAGTATCGCAATTTCGAAACGTACATTTCTGCGAATGCCTCAGGTATGCACGTAAGTACGGGCGAGTGTGGGTAAATTTAAAAGTCTCGCGTGTAAAAAATGTCGACCGATCGCCGATATAAGAATTCCAGGAAATTGAAACAAAATGCAGACGCACAGAGAAATCAGTGTCCCGAAAAGAGACCGAGCGAATGAATCGCCACTCCTCCGCACGAAATTTTTTCACCGGCGAGCTGCTCGTGTGACACATGGCCGGGGCTGCGGCGGGGCGGGGGGGAGGGCCGGCCGGCAGGAAGGGAGGAAGCGAGAGGATTACCGGCGTTCGCGCGCTCGTGCGTGTGGGTGCGGGCCAGCGGCGCCGAGCATGTGGCCGCGCTGGCGGGGCTCGAAATGAAGGGACGGGGGAGGAAAGGAACGATAGGTGAGAAGCGGAAGGGGATTTATCGAGGCTCGAGAAAGAGTTAGACGCAGGGAGATGAGACGACGACGCTCCGAGGTCCGCGGCCTATATATCTATGCGTGCGCACTAACACGTGTGTGTGTGTGTGTGTGTGTGTGTGTGTGTGTGTGTGCGTGTATATATATATATATAACCGTAGTGTCAGCGCGGCGGGCGGAGGGGAGGAAACGCGGGGGCGCACTTCCGGCGTTGGCTATCGCGGGAGCGTAGCTTCTCTCTCTCGCTCAATCTCGCGTACTCCCTCACTGGCTTATTCGTTCGCTCGCTTTGGCGCGCGTGGTCGTCAAAATATATTACGTAACGAGCGAAAGTATACGCGTGTGCAGAGTAGGCGCGAGTCGATGGAAAAATACGTAAATTATTCGGACGCCTTCACGAAATTCTTTCGCGAGATAATTCCCCCCCCCCCCATCGTCCGGCTCTCTTACTCTCTCTCTTTCTCTTCCTTTCCTTCCTTCCTTCTTTCTCTCTTTCTTCCTCTCCTACTCCCATTGATGTACGGAGGTGCGCACGCGTGTACGTGTGTAGGTGTAATTCCACGGTTATTTATTTGTCACCCGAGTACGGATACATATAAATATGGCTTGTATTATTGCTGCTCAATGACGATAATAATTTCCTGGCTATTTATTGTTATGTGTTTTTGTAATATACCAAAATAATTTATAAACGCCGATTTTATACGCACGGAATTGCCATTAGAAGCCCAACCGCTTTCTAGATTTCGCGAAAAAAAGATGCTCCTGTCTACTTATCTTACTTTACAATTATTGTTATTGCCTTTTTTAATTATTATCACTGCCATCCATATTTGCAATTAATATTTATCTAAAAAAAACATAATTGCAAAAAAGGACCGTTTTTGTCTTTCCTACTTCTTAATACGAAATATTTCTATAGAATTGACTTTTATTAACAATGGATAATTGGCCTTAAGTATACGGCATTTTTACATTAAACAACAAATTGATTAATTTTATTAGAACGATTTGCACCGAGGAGTACTTTATACTATAAAAGTTACTCGTGAAATGTATTAGTTTTATTATACATTGGATAATAAAGTCCACAAAGTTTTAAACACAAATAAATAAACTAACGCAAGAGGAAAAAATTTATTGGATTTGAATACATCATAATTGTATAAATTACCGCTGTATAAATCGAATTGAAATTTATTTCTAAATTGACTATAAACTCATAGGATATTAAAGCGTCGGCGTTTGCATTCTATTTTAGTATAAAATAAGATTTTGGTATTCATCTAAATAACTTACGATTCAAAAGAAAAAAAAAGAAAAAAAAACCATTGAAAATTCAATAGGTATTATTTACGCGTTTTAAAAATATTAAGCGCCAACGCACTTAATTCTTAAGTTAAAAATATTTATAATCGGTCTCTCAAAGAGGAAGTTTAACATAGCAAAAAACAAGGTTTTGAAATACTTTATTGAAGAATGTTTTGAAACCCAGAGACTCGATTACTATTTTGTGATTGGCAATCGAAGTGTCTGGATATGCAGATGCGCGTACACAAATTACATTATTAAAAATGATTTGTTAGATCGCAATCAAATTGTATTACTATTTATTATTCGTCATTCCGATTAACGTAATCATCTATTAACCAATATTTACATGGACAATTCGATGAATCTCGCGTACCCGTAATATTTTATTGTTTATCTTAATCGAAATTTTTAATCGGAATCAAATATAAACTCAGTTCCATTAGAACTTCTCAGTCTTTTTTCATCATTTTCCCGCAACCCTATAAGCAAATAAAAAAACTTACAATGTAATCCCGTAAACTTATTTTTAAACATTTTGTTCAATTATATATCGCTTTGGCATTGTGTATTGTGGCATTGGCTAATGTGCATTTCTTTTTAATTTTTTTTATAAAAGTTTACATAATACCTTATATAGATTATCTAAAATAATAATTTAATTTTAAATTCGTATAAAAGTTTTTTCTATTAAAATTTAAAAAATTCTTTATTGATTCTCATTTCATTATTCGTTTATTATTCATGCCACTTTCACTTTTCTCGGCTCTAATTTAATTTTTGCTCAAGATTTTTAAAATATTAAAAATATTTATAGGCTTTTTTTTGTAATAATTAATAATGTTGAAAAAGTACTTTTTTAACATTGAATACCATATCATTAATGCGAGAAATTTAAAAATCATGTTTAATGCTATTGCAAAGAGTTATTTTTATCTTTACTAAAATAATATGATAATAATACCACTTTATTCGATAAACTACATCTACCCTATTTTTTTCATTTTATTATTTAACTGCATAATTAACGATTTTAATAAATACTAACACTATTGATATATATCAACAGTAATAAATTCTATAAGTGATAAATTATGCGACGCTGTTTCGTTTGCTCGATCTTTCGAATCTTATTTATGCGTTTTTTTATAATTAATGGCATGCAGTTGTATTTGCAAAAAACGCGCGGAATTCTTTTGCTTAAAAGTGCGGAAAGAGTACGAATTTTCTGTAAAATATACATAAAGTAAAGCGAATGGTGAACTTTTGATCACGTCAATTTTTTGAATTGTACTTTTTTAAATTAATTTCCATTTACACAATTGAAGTACGATAAAGTATAACTTAGTTATGTATATATAAAAGAGAAATCTAATGCCATACCGTAAGATTTAACAATAATTAAGTAAAATAAATGAGGTAAAGTTAAGTTCCTTAGAATAACTTTTCCAACTTTAAATTTTCAGTGCTCGTATGTATAGATTACCCGTTACGAAAATTTGCTTTTAGAACTTATTAAAGAGAACTTAATTAATGGGTTGTATTATAAATAAAATGCAGGCATTTAAGAAAACATTTTCTTACTATTTTATAAGGCAGTTATAAACATTTTGAAAACAATTTTATGATTGGAATACATTTTTACCGCGCAACTTTAACAACTTCGATGAGTCAATTAACTGAAATATCAGGCTACATGGTTGCATAATGTATACAATAAAGTGAACGAACTGCATTGATGTTGAGTCCCTAAATCAAACTCGCTGACACGAATGACGTCTCACTTGCCATCGAGATGACGTTATCAATTAGCTGAATTGTCTCTGAAAGCATTCCATATCACGGGCTTTTACCGATACTAAAAGCAGTTCGATATTTCAATATCGTCTCTTATCCTTGTGAAATCTAGAAATCATTAATCTACGTGAAATTTTGGCCAACCAAATGCTGGAAACAGTGTCAAGATATCGATGATCGGAGATTCTTAAAGGCGGATGTAGATATTAATATCGGAGCTAATATTGTGTAATATAAAAAGAGAATAGTAGAGAAGTTCCATACTTTATGCCTAAATAGCGTAATATAACTTTTGCATCAACCCTTTTACCCTTGTTAATCTAAATCATGTACTTTCCCTACATGTTGCCTCTCGTAAAATTATACAATTTATTAATAAATATTATTTTTCTACTTTTTTCATCGGTCCGGCTTGAAACGCTTCTTATTGCCTCAATGTTATTAGATAAACGTTTTCATCTGAAACATTGTAAAATTTATATTTTATCAATTAGCGTAATATGTTTTGTTAATTGATAAAAACTACTGTTTTAATATAGAAATTAATGGCTTCTACTGAATAATAATTTTTTATGCGAAAACGGTCGTAATCAGTTTATTTAACGATTTAATTTTATGTACATCATATGTACGATATCGGTAATATATTTAATGCAAACAGTGTACGCTGTAGCTCGTATAAAATGTGGTTGGATTTTTTACAAATTTTATTCCTCGCGTAATTATTCGGAAAGATTTTGCTTCAAGCGTCAACCGACTTCACATTTTCGAGAAAAATAAAATTTTAAATTTGTACACTATTTTAGGGCTTACAATTATTCGTAAACAAGTAAGGAAATTTATTTGACATCGCCTCGCGTGTTATTATTAACTATTAAGGTTACTTAACAAGAGTTTAATATTATACACGGCGTAATATATAAATTGAAAAATTTATCGAAAATTAAATGCGAAGTGATGAAAAAGAGAGAAAAGAAAAAAATTTTTCTCAATTTATATCGTTATTTTTATACATTTGGAATATTAATGAAAATGTTCGACGACAAGTGCGTAAAGTATTATTTCACTTTAAACGTTAATAAGTGAAAAATAATTAGCCAAAGTTTTAAAAACTTCCATAATTTAGGTATGCAAGCAAGAATATGGTCTCCGCGATAAATTTGAATGATTTTGAGGAACGTGTGAAGCGATTCGCCTTAAAATAGCATAAAGAACGTTTTCTTCGTTACACATATGTGTGCCATATGTATATATGTATATACGGCTTAGTAGTTAGTGTGCGGGGCTTATAAGGAAGGCTCCCGTTACTTCTTCCGTCTTATCAGATGCACGCGATCTTTTTGAGCTTCGTTGACTTGTATAAATATATTTACAGAATACAGTCGCATAAGCTTTTGGAAAATGTCTAATCTTTGCGGATGGACTTTAATACTGTATAACTATGGCACAAGCTCGTATGGTGAATTAAAATTATTGTAACAGTAAGAAATTATTATTCTTAAGAAATTGATGCTTTTGTGAAAGAAGGCTTAAGAAATCCGTTTTAGCCTTAACGTTGAAGAATACTATATTGTTTTAGTTTTTAATTGCTTTTGGATAAGTAAGAGGTACATTTCATTTTTTTAAACAAAAATTTCATGAACTTAATTCTTCAACAGTACAGATGTGACCAAGAGTCCTTATAAAGTAACTACAAGTAATAGAAAAAGTCTTTTATAAACTAATCGTATGATATTGTAATTATGATTGCATATTTATTTCTTTGTGCCAATGTATTATAGTTTTAACAATTTATTTATTTAAGATATTTAATACTACATTTTGATTAATAATACTGCTTGACAATTAATAATACAAAGATTTTGTAAAATATTATTAGACTAACTACACCAATTAAAAAATTTTCCAAGACCAATACAGACGTGCGCAAAATTTTTATAAAACTTTATACAAATGTGTATTCAATACTAAAGAAAGCGCAAAAGGCGTTTGACAGATAAAGTTCAAGTTATGAATTATATAAGTTGATTGTACGTAGGAGTAACCATTCATGATTTATAAATACCCTATGCGATACAAATTACTATTGCGATATGTACTGATAATAAAATTGATAATCGCGATTAAAATCAATATTGGCACCGTTTAAGAACTTATAGATGGAACATTGGTGTGCATTCAACGCAAAAAGCATAATACAATGTGTTTCTTTGCCTTCAATTGTAAGGTCATTGAAAATTGTTTTATAACGAAAGGCAGGTGAAAAAAGACGGAAGAAGAAAAGTGGCTTTTCTCTAATTAAAAAACCTTCTACACGTCGTACACAAGGCCTAATAAGTACCCGGAAAATGCATCGATTGTGCTGCAACTATTACGAGGGCATAATAATTCATCTTCCTGGTATTGCAATTCTTTAATAGAATGTATCAAAACTTGTTTATACAGTTATCACTATCGAAGAGTCGATCGCGATAAAATTTATAGTTTTATAATGTATTACAACATAAATATTTACATGCATAGAAAAGTTTTTTTCATACGTTATTACTGTATACTGTTATAATTCGAGTTGACAGTTATTTAAGTACGTCATAGTCTCGTCATAATTATGAGAAGTCCATCTACATAAAATGCACATAAATTTTATCCAAATTAAGCAGCATTCCTTGTAAAAATATAAGGACGTTTTTATAGCAGATACACTTGCGTATATTTTTAAAGGTGTGTTATTGAGCATTAATACACAATATGAGATACGTGTGTAAAAGAAAGTCTAGAGAAACTTTTGATATTATAATTAACGTAACAACTGTATAAATTCTTTTGAGCCTTTAATGAGCAAGAGACGATTTATTTAATTTATAATATTAAAATTTTATCCTATTTAAACGCGGATAAAATTTTTCCATATAATTAATCGTTATGCTTTATTATAAACCTTGCTTTATTATATTAACTCGTAAATATGAGCGCGTAAACAAATTTTGCGCAGAAGAAAAACATATCGAAGGAGGAGGAGGAGGAGGAAGAGGAGAGTAAAAAACAGAATTTAAAAGATAATTATACGATATAAAACACGGACAACTTTTATAAATCGACGGCATTGACATAGGAATAAGAAAATCCTGTGTAACCGATGAGTCATGACGGGTGTCCTTTAAGATAAGCTCCTGAAACTAGGTTAAGCTACTCTGTAGTTTTACAAGCTAACAATCGGATTATTCGTGTAGGAAAAGAAAGCTATTTAACGAGCGTATAATATACAAAGTCATTTTGATGGGTGACAGTAAAATATCCAATACCGATTTATCATATAACGTAATATCCTCAATTCCGTTCGGATTATTCTTCCTCGGCAGCCGGAGCGATCAATTTTAAAATAACTGCGGGCTCGCGCGTGAAATATTTCCCAGTGCGAAACCTCGTAAAGTTTCTAGCATTTGTATATTTCTAATCGCAAATAGAGGAATCTTGTAAACTGTAATCTCGGCGTTAAAGATCTGCGGATAATTAATAATAGGTTGACGTGCCCTGAGAATATTCAGGCCTGGCGCTCGTTTATTTTCACTCGACGGCCTCTACCTGATATCAAAAGGTCCCCTCCTTCCGGTACTTGGCTCTGCGATGCGGACGGAACTTCGCGCTGCGACGCAGCCGCGGCGGGAGGAGGGGGAGGGAGAACGAAAGGTGGACAAGTCCGTGGAAATGAACACCTTCGCATGGCCGGGGGCTAGGCTCTCTCTTACACAGCAGCGAACCAACGCTTAGCCGAGATGCGAGAGAACAGAGGACTCGCAAGTCGAGTAACGATTCGTCTCGAGAGCTCGCGCTCTATCAATCCTTGGTATTGCCATTAAAAGTATCGGAGACGTTTATGCTAATTCAGCATTGAATGGCGATAGGCGTTATAACGTTGGCTGCTGAATACAGTATTTAAATCCGAGGAGGGAAAAATTGTAGATTGCTAAAGTGACGCGATAATATAGACCCTAGGAAATTAAATTCTTAGTCGAGCCTAACACAATGTGGACTGACAACATCGTAACGGTTCGCTCGAAATATCAATTTAATTAATACCTGGATTTACACTTCGTCCGGACTTTTATGCTTTGGGGAATTATTGCTCTTCACCTACACGCGCATAAATTGATTGACAAATGTAGGAAAAAATAAACTGTCGTCGTTCATTTGGAGGCCGTTAAGTTGTAAATACAAATTACATCGATGTACGGTAAAATAAGTTATAATGAATTGTCAATTTCACAGGCAGCGTTTAGCGTTCGTTTAGTTTAAAGGAGATATATACGAACGATTCTATCAACTGGACGTGTCTAATTATATACTTAGTTTTATGTGTAATCTTCCTAGTTTCCGATGTCTTATATTTACTGCGCGCGATGCATCTGGCAATGCAACATCAATAATCGATGATCACGATGAAAGTTAATGTACTGAAATAAAATCTTATGAGCCATTTTGTAAATACTAATCACGCGTAAGCTGGCAAATTCTTATTTTTATCAATATTTATTATGATATTCTACGAAAGATTTAAACACAAATAGTTATGCGTGAGTACGTTAGGAATGTATTTTGTCTAAATGGTAAAGGTCAAAGTCTCGAATAAAAATTTTCGAATATCTCGAGCGACAATTTATAAGTACGTAACTTCACTAGAACGCACCTTTCCATAAATTTTGCCAATTGTTGTATACTCATAGTGACTTTTTTGCACTCGATCATTAACGATAAAGAAAATTTACGATTGCTTCGGTGATAAAATCGATAATTTATTCGACCAAGTATTTATTCTTTTCATATCGTAAACAGAGGAACATCTGAAAAATATTTTGTTCAACGAGAGTTTCGACGTAACTTTTTTCCAATTGAAACTGAAAGTCGTACGATTCGAGTAATATCAAAATTGTAGCGGAAATAAAATTTGTTGTCTCCTTTTATGAATCGGTTATTAAAAGAACAGACTCGAAAAGTAAATACATTGATAAGATAAGGTATATATTTTTAGATCGATTGATATCCCATTGAACGCATCGTCCATTCGTTGATAATAAAGCTGCTAAAATTAAAGTTATGAATGAGTTTGAATTTTAAAAGAGCTGCAGCAGCGCAACGAATCGATGCTGGAACCACACGGAAGTTAATTGGTTAACTAATCGATTGGGAAAAACATTCACGAAATACGAGAATAAAATTTCAATATAATAGAGAGCGCTCTGTAATCGATAGTTTTAGGGATGTACGGTAAAATAATAATAAAGCGTGTACAATTAATGAAAAAGAAAAGCTGAGTAAAGTACGCAAGCGTAGCCGTGCCAATGCCTTACGAAACGTAAGAAGCGAGCCTCTCTTGAATTTAAACCTCGCGTTTTAATACTTTCTTAGACTTTTAGCATGTGAACCAAAGCTGTACGCTCTCCGCGCGAATCGATTTCCTGTAATAAAAACTCAGTTACCTGCCGTATACATTATATGCGAGCCTCGAGGCGGGCAGGACTTTTCATAGAATAAACGTAAAAATAACAGTATTTTTGCAACTCGGGAGCAGTACAATTGCTAACTTATTCCCAGAATAAGAATATCAAACGTGTGGGAGCTAATGGCCGGAATGTGTCAGAAGAGTAAGCAATAAGAGCATCCGGTAATCGAGCGAATCGACGTCCAGTCGCTGCTTAATGGAACCGTAAATACTCGCGAAAAGCGATAAATGGGCCAGTGATTTTCGCGGAGATATCGCCGCTTCCAGGGCGGCGATCATCGAGCGAACCGCTTCTAAAGTGACGAGCATGTCCACAGCTTCGTGAACAATAGGCGGAAGTCGTTCCTTCCATGTCTCGGGCTCACTTGTGGTTATACATTTTTTAGCTACTCTAATCCCCCTCCCCCAATAACCCCAACCTCTCGCGCGTTGGCCCTTCTTTGGCATCGAGCAAGAGTTGCATTATACACCGGTGTGTGATGTGCGCGCGAGCTCCGGCACTCGCAACGTGACTCTAATAACCTGCGTTGGGAAAATATTTCTCTTGAGTGCGCGCGCGATAAATGCCATCGCTCGGCCTATGCCTCTAATGCCCATCTGCTGCACTCTCATTTACCAAATAGCAAAAGAATCCGCGCCTCTTAGTTGCGTTGCTCTCCTCCATTCGATAATCGGAACGACAGGCCGTCACTTAGTGGGCCCTCAATGCGCAGCTCGACTTTACGAACTTGTACCGGGCATGATGTCAAAATTAGCTCTTTCCTCGATTTTGCAAAAGCTTACATAGGAATATCAGCTGTCGCGATAAGCGCCGCAACTATTCTTTTTTATCGTTCAGCTTTAAATAAATAACGCAAGTTTTCATTATTGATCGATGCAGCTAACAGCGCTTTAGATTGATTGTTTTATTTTTATTTCAGCTGAATCAGCCTTTTATGGGCAACGTCATTTTCTTCGCTATACTCATTATGTATAAAAGGCAAACTCGTGGTCTCGCTATGATTAATTCGATTTTAATGAAATGGATATGTTATGCCCTTGAATCATTGATTTTAAAAATAAGCTAAACGGAAAATATAATGAACGGTAGAGCCGCGACGATCGAATGCGACAGATAGGAAGGAATCGAGTTTTTTAATTAGTCCCGTGAAAAATAAAACTATTTCAAAATTCAGTAAATTAATTAAAAGTTAATAATCCTCGTCTATATAATCTCGGCTTTTCGCGTTGTCTTTTTTGCTCCGGATTCAGTGGCTCGAACACTGATGGAATATCGTGACCTGTAAATACCAACGGAGAGTATCAGAATTACCAACAGTTTCGGATACATTTCAGGACGGCTACCAAAGAAAGTTCGATTACAAGGAAAATAATCCGTTGCTTTTTTGCTTTCGTAAAGAATATCGTGTTATTCTCGGTAGGGTTTGGATAAAAGGACGAGCATTTACAATTAAAAAGGTAAAGATAATTAAACGAAATCGATGTATCTTGTCGATAAATTATTTATAAGCTAGAGGCTGAAAAGTGGGAGAGAAGATCGGGAGGCATTAAGAGAGCAAGAATACGTGAGAAGTGAGGAGTCGATACGAGTAGGCGCTCGTTCCTTCATTCATAAAACATCTGTCAGTCATTCATAGTCGACACGAAAGAGTCATGCGATTTAACGATAGAATGCCTGAACCGTCACCGCTTACGCCGCGTCTCTTTTTTCATTTCGTTCGCCACCACGATTCATCCTTATTTATCCAGGCCCGTCATTTTCAACCGTTTGCTAAACTTTGTTATTAATTATTGTTATTTCTTCGGTTGTCGCATCGAGCGAAGCCAATGTTGAAAGCTTATTCTTCTGCTTTGTTATTGTGATTCTTTTAATATGTAACATTTCTTTACAAATATAAATACGTATTACATTGCTTTCGAACGTCATAATAATTTAGGTGCTTTTGCATAACTCGCTTCTTCGGTATGTTTTTTTCCATAAGGCAATTGCGAAATTTTAAAAACTTCTTCGAATATCAAAGACACCTTTGCTTACCGATATTGATTAAATTTACTCGTAAATCGTACGATTCTGTGATAAAGATGAACAAAGACTGACGGTATTTTTTAAAAGAAAAAAAAATATGTCCGCGCGCGCTCGTTAATTGCGTAGTAAAAGGAAGCAAAATACGTCGGTGGATTAATTTATGGAAAAGGACCCTCCGAAGGCGTGCGAATAGGCAAATAATCAGCGGATGCGTATAAATGCTGGGATTCCAATAGAGTTATATCGAGCGAAGAAAGGCGTAGGGCAGATTTTTAAGGCAAAAATGAATCGCAGGTAGGTTTGACGAACGTTAGCCGTGGCATCGAGCGTGGAGGAATTAGAAAAGCAACTCCTCGAATTCAGAAGCTAGCCTTGATTAATTGCAGGCGCGAAAGGCCAATGGGATTCGAGGCCCAAATAAAAGTATGCACTCAGAACTCAGAGAATGGGACGAGAAGGTATCTCGATTGAAAAAAAGAAAGAGAGAAGGATAAGATAAAAAGTAAACAAGGAGGGAGAGAGAGAGAGAGAGAGAAACGGCGAGGAGCCGTTACAAGTATCCTTGGCGAGGATCTCGATTAGCCTCGGCTACTGGCCTTAGCCGACATTTCGCGGGCCTTGCGTAACTCCCCCATCGAGCGGAGCCACATAAATAACTAAATAAATCAATCAATCGTCAAAGCTCCTCGGTCAGGGACTCTTTTCATTCATGTGCCAGCGGCGGCGGCTGTGGCGGCGGCAACAGCAGCAGCAGCAGCAGCAGAGCAGCAGCAGAAGGCGGCCGAGATCTCGGCCGGGGCGCCGCGGCGGCACACATTCATCGTCGACGTCGTCGTCGTCGTCGTCTTCGGCGGCGGCTCGTGTGGGCCACTCAAGGTTATCTCGTGTTAGCGCAGCGCTCACCATTCTTACATAAAGATCGGCCCGATATTACAAATGCCCTCGTCATCCGCTTCTTATAAAGCGGTTCCGCTCGAGGCGCCCGCCCGATAACACGTGAGGAGGAGTCGCTAAGCCGCGCGCGCGATCCCAAGCCTCGATCCCGTGCCGGAGTGCGTATTAATAGCGAGCGCTATGTTGCTCGTTAAACTGATATCTCTCTACCTCTCTACCTCTCTCTCTCTCTCTCTTTCGCGTTCGGGTTTTATCGATTTTTCAGCGTCGATCGGCGCTGAATTTCTCCGAGCTCTTATCTCTTCTCCTCTCCGCCATTCGCCCCGCCGCCGCCTCGCCCCCGACTCCCGGCGCTCCCGACTTCTGTATTCCGAAATCCCCGGGCGATCGATTCCCCCCTCTGCTTTACCTCGCTCCTTCCAGGATTTTATTCGCTTCTCAGCTCGGCAGCAGCCTTTTTAGCTCGGCCTAGGCCGCGTACTCACGATTTCTAATGGTTCTAAGCCGTCCTCTTATTTCTCGGAAATGTGCCTCAAGTGTAGACAGTTTATCATGGAAGCAGATGTTAGGGGCTTTAATCCTAGATTGTATCTGCATTTGCTGACAGCTTGTTCTTGAAAAATCTCAGACCTGCAAAAAGTTTACGCCTCTCCTTCCTCCTTCTGTAATCTTGGAAATTTTATTGTACCCCCACTCCCCACCACCACTCAGATACCCGCTCACTCCAAATCCCAACTTACAATCTATTTGTTTTATTTGCGACCCCATTATTATTATGGGTAATGTGGCTTCTCGACTACTCTCGATAATCCAAATACTCTCACTTAACAAAGCCCAAATCGCAAGAACGTCTCGTTCTTGCTCTTATTAGTTTTCGCCATCTCTTTCGATACATTTTTTACGTAACGATTAATTTTAATTTGACACATTATATGAATAAAAATGACTATCTCCAAAATTATTGTTACTCAAATTGTCTTCTTCAACATTTATATCATTAAATACTCGACGTTATAATGCTCATCGTTGAATTATCATCTTTCCATCTATTTATATGAAGCTGCCAGTAACGTCAAAATTCCTGCTAACTTTAAAAAAAAGTTCAATTTTTTAAATTTCTTCCCCTTAAAATAAAGTAACGATTTGTCTCTCGTATTGTGCTTTAAATATGGATGCAATCAAATATAAGCAGAATGACATCGCTTCGTCTAAATTATTATTTGTAAACCTCATTTAATTATAAACAATCCTATTTAATTTATATTTATTTACATGGCATACCCGATAGGTATTAATAGTGAACAATGCCAATCAAGATAAATTTTATCCGAATAAAAGTATGCATCGTAAGTATAAATTTAATACCATCCAAGGGATAATGGTAAAATTTTATTTTTAAGGCAATGTTTTTTATTATAAACGATTAAAAAGCCGTTAGGCCTTGTAAGAATGAGCTCTTTTTTCTTTTTTACTTCCTACTGGAACTATATTTTTATAGAAAATGTTAACATGACCTTTAAAATAGTTTACATTTGACGCGGATGCACCACATTAAAATTTACGAAACGACTTTTTCATGCACGGATATATAGTCTAAACAATTTAATACTAATTTTGTTCTAATTATCCATCAGTTTTCGCAGCTTTAACTGCATCGTATCTTCCTAGGTTCGGAAAGGCAACTTTAATAATAATCATTAATATACTGACAAATTACATAAATTTTTGACAATAAATGTCTTACTAGTATTACGTACGAGCATTAATATACACAGCGTTAATAACTTTCGAAAAATAAATCCACCGTTACGTTGCGAAATTGACATTAAATTAAAAGCCACAACAACGATAATAATAATAAAAATAGCAATAATAATAATACTAAAAGCTAGTAATATTAAAGAAGGCACAAAAGTACATTCTAAGATTATAAAATAGTCAAGTTGATACTCATTAGCAAGCATGTGTACAGCGAGTTCACCGAGTTCACCGAGTAGCTGTAAAAATAAATTAATGTTGTTCCGCGCAAATGTCGGAAACGCTAGTTTGCCCCGTTCTCGTTGTTTATATTCACGAGGCGCTCGAAGGCTTCGGTATACGCGTGCTAATTAAAAAAGAAAAAGTAAAAGAAAATAGTTGGCAGCTTTGTAGGGACGGCGCAAAAATAAAAGATGCCGGATTAACAAAAGAGGTGAGCATAGTAGAAAAGATGCAGGCGTTGAAGAGACGCGGAACAAATTGCCAAATGAGTAGAAAGAAAGAGAGGAGGGAGAGAGAGAGAGAGAGAGAGAGAGAGAGCGGCAAAGCTCGGATGGCGATAAGGGGCCTGGTGCGCATCGCTGGTTGCGTCGGTCGCAAGGTCGGCTCCGGGCTTTTCCATTACCCTCGCACCGCGAGGCGATAAGCCTTGGTACGTGCGCTAAATTCACCTGAAAGATGACGCTATGAGCCTCTTTTGGCAATTTCAACTCAATCCGCCCGAGCCTTCCCCCCGTTATATCCACGCGTGGCTGATCAAACGCCCGACGATTTCGGTAGCCTAGAGGAAAACGGCTTCGCGTCACTTGGATTTTTCCATCGGTCTCCTATATAAATTAATGCATACGGTTGAACGGGGAGAGCGCGATCGCGCGCGAAATACATTGTCAATTGACGATTCCCTGGATAAATAACTCATAAATTGTAAGAACTTGTGTACTCGAACTCGTTGTATTTATATACGATATTCTGAATAACGAATGCTTGATCTAAATATTCGAGACAGACCTACGTTAATGTTTATGATACAATAATACGCCTAGTTATTAAATCCTTTATCTTATTTACATTATTTACAATGCATACGAAGTCTACATTCAGCTTTGAGCTATTCTAGAAGAGTTTTTCTAGCGCATCGTACACATTTTACGTGGAAGTTTTTTTTTATAATTTTAATGCAATGCTTTGTTATTGATTAAATCACTCATCGTTCGATCGCAAGTAACAACACCATAAGGGATTCGTTATTACACCGAATGTAGAAGAATATAGAATTATTCGTAACGGCGTTGATTTACTCGAGTACATCCACGCCTACCTTACATTTGCGTATTATTTTTCCTTAGCAATTGCGCGAGCTCTTCTCTTCGTCTTCAACTGCTACTTTTCTAAGGGCATCACTTCGTGACTCTGGAGTTAACGAAAAGTGCCCTCGCGCTCTTCCCTCCAATATAATATGAACTTTTTGAAGAAAGTCTCTTAAGATTTTGAAGCTTTAATTTAAAATAATTAGAAAAATAAGAGCGAGAGTCTTGCGATTTTGCCAGAATACCATCATTGAAGAAGGATAAGCTCACGCGTACGAGGGTAGTAAAAGAATATTGCTTGATCGCGGTTATTTGGCGAAACTGCTCGGAGCTCACCTCGAGTATTAGACGTTGAAAAATCTTTGACGATGGTTGCGCTATTAAAGCTGTTTAAAATCATACATATTTCATGGGCTTGCGCAACTTTCTCTCTCTCTCTCTCTCTCTCTGATGTATCAATCGTGACAACGGCTGTACGCGTAGAGTCGAGAAGAGTTGCAAAGTGGCTAAAAAAAATGGCATTGTCGATCTTTATGTAAGTCACCTAAATTGCACTGGATAATTGTCTCTGAATGCAGAGCGCAGATGGTACGACGGCTTCGGATCCCTTTCTCGTGCCCGCCGAAAAAAGGAAAGAGAAGAAGGCATTTGGAAAGAGAGAGAGAGAGAGAGAGAGAGAGAGAGAGTGGAGATGTGCGCCGGAGTCGTTGACGCCGAGATGCAGACGTACTTGGCGCGTGCACTGCCCCCGTATTTCCTTGACTTTTTCCCCGCTCTTTATGCCGCCGATGAGTCTCTGTCTCGCGCTCCCTCGACTCGCTTGGCTCCTCCGCCGATTCGCAAATTTTCACCTCAATCTTCCAGTTAGACGGGCCGAAAAAGTTGTCCCTTTCGCTTCCCCTGACAGCAAATCCTTCCTCTCCCCGTGCAGAAAGGCCTTGGACGCCTCTGCGGCTCACACAATTGGAGACTCCGAGGCGATTCTATACGCGATGAATTCCAATGGTGATACTTATCGAGACTCGTGTAAATTAAGCTCTGGTGCGAGAAGACACGAATGGCCTAAGAAATATTTCATTCCGTTGGCACAATTATTCTCGAAAATGTCTGCGATTGCTCCAAGTTTATTTACTTTGACTCGTGACGAAAAGCTTAGGCCATCGCTTTCGATCCAATTTTTCGAAGCGTGTCTATATATACTCTCCACCATCGAAGAGTCCAGTAGCTGATCAATTGATAGCTACAAAATTGTTTTCGAGATCAATTACAAAGAATCTTTGATTATTCCGAAAAAGTGACCATTTTTTAATAAAAAATAACGCAATACGATCGTCGTTGAATATTTATTGAATGTCGTATTTTAAAAGATTTTTTAAATCACAAAAAAAAATCGATAGCCTAAACCAATTCATCCATACGAATACATTGTCAACTTACACATTTTAATAAAATGTTTTATACTGCACCTGAATTATTTTCTAACCAAACTAAGCAAAATGTGAAAGAGAAGTGCCTTGGGAAATACTTTCTGTGCCTTTCTTGAGAAAGTTCAACAAGTTGAATATTGCAATACATACTAGACGTCGATTTATTCTGCAAATCAATGACATGTGCAACTGTACTCAACACGTAATATCCAACGGTGTATTCCTCGTAACGTTACATAGCGAGAGCAATTCTTTATTCCAAGTTTTTTCTCTATTTATGTCTCTCTCTCTCTCTCTCTCTCCCTCCCTTTCTCCGTCTGTCTCTTACAAATTTTACACATTTTCGTTTCACAAAATTGAATAGAGAGATACTCGATCTTTTGTTAATATTCGATATGTACCGAAAAACAAGGCACAAGACGAATCCACGCGCGAAAGTAAAGACTGATAATAAAAAGTAAATATTCGATGCCTTGGTAAAACGTGGTTTGGAAGTGGCATTGAGAACGAAGCAATGAAGAAGTCAAGGAAGATATAAGGGAACCGCGTAAAGGAGGCATAAAAAGGGTGTCAAAGCGACGAGGATTAAAGAAGGAGAACTGACCGCGTTCGACAAGAATTACTTTTTACGCACATATTTTTTATTCTCATCTCCCAACATCATACGCTCGCATACTGTGAATTCCATTTTTTGCCCAATTCGCCTTTTTACAAATGCCTCTTTCCTATCGCATCTATTTTTCTCGTTTCTTTTACATCGCTTCCGTCTCGTTGAAGTTCCTTCGAAAAATAAAATATCTCGCCAAGAAAAATTTGATATTCTCGATACTTTTATAACCTGCACTGAAATACTTATTTGTTATAGTAATTTACAAACAATGCTTGCCGTACAGTCTATTGCCTTTATCCCTGTCTTCGTATTATTTTTTATAATATTGGAACGCAACGTGCATTCGCGTCAATAACAGACCGGTATTATTCATTCAGCGGCAAAACCGAACTGTGTGTAGAATTTATTAACATTTCACTAAGTACAAGCGATAATCCTACAATCAACATTCCATCTCGTTGATACTTTATCGACCTTCAACTCATTGTGACAATTGGAAGTCGTGGAGCGAGCGATGCAAGTCCAAGGTTACGTACGGTCTTATTTTCAAATTTTACTTGTATCTTATTTTTTGGCACCGTTTAATGCTTCATAATTATACGTGAATTAATAGCCGATGGACGTCAACGAATCCGACCCTAAACGCGCGTAATTTTAAACGTTAGATTGCAAATAAAAAAAATATCATTACATTTGTAGGCCTGTCAGAGAGCCCAAGTAAGCGCGACAAAAGTATGCACGTAAAACGTGCACGAAAAAATATACGCGACATTATTATTATTATTATTATTGTTGTTGTTGTTGTTGTTGTTGTTGTTGTTGTTGATGTTGTTGTTATTGTTATTATTGGCATTATTATTATGTTGTTCAGGCACCTAATTATAGAAAAATTCTTACGCGATGTGGATGCTTCATTTGTTGATAAATTTTCGAGAGCATCAACGACCGAGTGGAAGGTTCACCGATAATCGACGCCCATGAGTAATCGATCAGATATTGTTGTTATATCCGCAGGAAGATAAAACGGTTATAAATACAACATAACACGCGCTCGGTGTAGAAATCGCAGATAAGGACCCGATCAACGTATAAACTTCCGCCTCGGCGCTCTCCCTCGACATTTTTCTCTTCCACGAAAATACCCGCGCCGGGGAGGCGTGCGACCGGTGACCTTGCCAAGGTTAGCACTGGCGAAGAACAATGCCCAGGTGCAACAAACTTTACTCGGCGCGCACATATTTAATGCATGCGTGCGTGCGTGCGTGCGTGCGTGCGTGCGTACGCACCTTCGGCCTGGGCCTACTCGCCGCCACGGCGGGTAATCGTCGCCATCGCTCCGTCCTTCTCCTTTTTTTTTTTTTTATTTACACGCACACGCGCATTCATTCACGTTTCGAGGTAAGGCCTTCTCTCCCGTCCTCCTCTGCCAACTCCGTCTCCGGCACTCCTGCTCCCCACCGTCCCCTCGCTCTTTTGCTCACTCTCTCGCTCTCTCAGCAGCGCGCGCGCGCGCACACTCGCTCACTTTTCACTCGCGATCGTTTCCTCTGCAAGCTGCTGGGGAAAGACTGTATTAATTTATGCGCCGATCTGTGTGTTTACAAAATAACGAGCGAGAAAGATAGGGAGTAGTAAGCGAGGAAGGGGAGGAAGAGAGAAGCCGTGCGGGAAAGAAATAATGTTCGCAATTACGTAAGACCGGTGGATATAAATTGTACGCAAAATTGCGAGGGTGGGAGAAACGGACAGAGAGACAGGGAGAGAGGGAGAGAGCGAGGAAGAGGAAGAAAAAGAAGGGAACGTACGCATAGACAGAGGCGGCAGAGGACGCGGATGAGAATACGCAAAATTGTAGTAGCATTTTATGAAGCGTCGCCGATAGGCACTCCTTAGCTTTAAACTTACCGTAAACCAGATTGACATTTTAATGAGATTCTAGTTGAGGAGGTGAATCAAAATTTAATGCCTATTGCTTACGTATCCGGAACGCTGGGCGAAAGGAAGCGCTTAAGCGACTCTTTATCGAGATTTTTCCCAGAGATATAAATACACCCCCAAGAATATATTCTCAATTTTTGCCAAGCATTAACCTTTGACCTTGGAGAATTGCAGCCTCGAGATAAGCTGGAGAAGCTGCTGCTTAATTGAATAAATATCGAGCTCTTAAAAGCTTTTAATGTCAGATAAAGTACGCGCGATTCCTTGCTACGGCAGTAGAAATCGGTCTGAATTTAGGTTATAGACGCGAGCTTTCGCGTAGGCGCACTTGTCCTACTTAAAATTTTTTCTTATTTTCCAGAATCGATTCTCCGATCACAACTGCAATTAATATCATCTTTGATATTATTATTTTTTTTTTTACTTTAAAATATTCATCCGTTTATTTCCTATTCACGTAATTTCACATAACGAATCAGAGAATCGATTGTTTTTATCGTGTTTTTAAACACGAACAATTGAATAACACGAGCAGTGGGTCAATTCTCATGATATTTGCATGTCATTTTGAAGTATTAATAAGGCAGTAGTCATATTTTCATATACTTTACACCCTTCAACCTATTCGTGCCAAAAGTTTCTCAAAATAAATAATTTTCCAATAGTATTTTTACGTTATATTTAGCAATATTACGTTATATTTTCAATAACCAGCACATGCACATTTGCCGAATTTCAGAATTTCTTTTCCCCTTGAAAAAGGATCCTAGACAATATGACAGTTGAGCGTTCATTTTTTATTAGTTTTACTAGCGTTCGTCCGGCCATTCTGACAGCCGACTTTTGACAGGTCGACGCAAGAGTAAAATTCGTATGTGTAAATTAACAAGTACAAGTGTATGTAATATACAATAAAAACTTCACCTACACACTGCAATTGATCTGATATAACTTAACAAGTGCGACAAATCGCAAGTACAGTTTTTATACGGTCGTTACAAATACTTTTAATAATTGAAAGCAATCGAGAGGATGTAAAGGCAACGATTTTTTCTTAGATCTTTGTTATTTCAATCGATTTTTATAGGCCTTAGATGATTTTAAGATCTTTTCATAGTCGCAAACACAGAGGCGTATCTTTATTTTTATTCTATATTTCCAAATTTCGAATCGCCTAGGCATCAGCCTTGATATATATAAAACCTTGCTGTCGTCTTCTTCTTTAATGCGTGTTTTTTTTTATCTCAGATTCATTGCCGCTCGAACGGTGGCGCTATCCGCATCCTTGTTAATACTTAATAAGTTACTGCACTGGCGCACGCAAATACGTCTACACATACCAGACTAAATCTTTACTGAATTAGTTGTAATATCTCTCTCTCTCTCTCTCTTTTCTCGCATACGCGCACGCACTCGTTTTCACATAAGCCCACTAATGCTTACGTATATAATAGTGCATTTCCATTCTTTTACTTTTTCTTGCCATTCCTCACTTTTTGATCCGTCTTCAAACTCGGCTTTATCTTAAGCTACTGTCAGCTACATTAACTTCTACGTATCCTAAAACTCGACTTGTGCTTGCTCTAAGTTTATCCACATAAAATTCAATGTCTAATATAGCTTTACTTACTACATAGTAATAAAATGTTTTTACACATATTAAGCACTGAATACACCGTGATGAATTCTTTTTCATTTGCGATAAAAAAGTTCACAATTAAAGCAATTATTTATCGTCAAATCCGTTTAAAACTGTTCAGAAAAATGTCAGTAATTAGAATATAAAAAATATTAGAACTCTTAAACTGCATTTAATGGGAGCTTTTATTAAAATTAATTTAATATTACGATATAATTTTTAGATTATTATTGTAAACAATTTTAAAATAAGCTTCCATAAAATATGTTTCTCGTTCAATCGACTATTAAACTTATTATAGAAAATATTTTACACCTTTTTTAATAAATATTATTCGATACGTACGAATTGTCGTTAATACAATACTATTTATACATTTAATTTAAGTACTTAGATTTAGAGGTAACTATTACTAATTGAAGATATTGATATGCTATAACGAGAAATTTTAATGTAATAACAAGAATTTTGCAATAACATGATATATACTACATAATATATTACATAAAATATAATACACTACTAATAATTTAGTTCAATATTATACTAAGCTCGATCAATTTAATATAAACAGTCCGTTTTTTCTTTTCCCTTTCACCAACATGCATTTATTTTATTAAAATTTTTATTTTAAACTAATAAAAAGCATCTGTAAATGTATTGAATATAGAAAATTTGATTAAAAAAAATGTTGAAAATTGATAATGCAATGTTATTCACTTACAATATTATCTCCAATCCTTTAAAAATGTAACAATATAATCCTGAACATATTATACTGAAAAATGAATGAAATTTAAAATCATAAAACTTGACGATACAAAAACGAAGAAATACAAACATTTACATTAGAATATAAATTTTTTAGAATTTAAACGAGTGACTGTAGAAGGATTTAAGAGCATCGATTAAAAATTAGAATTGCACGCATGGAATATTAGTCTACAACAGTAGATCGTTGCCGAGTTCGATCAGACATTAGGTCTGACTGGAACGATGTAAATTCACGCAAATAAATAAATTTTTTGCATTTTCTTCAAATTCGAGTACTTGATTTTCTATACACGCAATTAATAAGTGTACATTACTCAATATTCCAAAATATTTGTTTGAGTAATATTTTTATATTCTCCGAGCAACCTTTTTAAAAATCGTCGTGCTTTGTTAAATAAGTAAAAATAGTTTTTTCGGAAATTATCTTGGTCGTACAATGAAAGGAAAAATATGTTGTTTATAAAAAATTAAAAATTTAGAAGATTGTTAAGGTACATTATAACTTAATCTATATTTATATTTTTAGTATATAAGCAATCCGTGTATCAGTTATATGAAATTTCAAAAATAATACAAAATTTTAACCGATAGTCCTAAATATTTTCGACGTATTAATTTTTTATTTAAAGTATATATTTATACATTAATTTTAAAAAAAGACTATTTTTAAACGTGTAACTTAAAAAGTTAATTATTTTTTAATCGATTTTACAAAATATTTTTAAAAATTATCAAATTTATTTGAAGAGCAACGTAAGAATTTTTTTTTATCTGTAGCTCAAAATTATTATTAATCTTTTATTGAAACTAATTTTTTTTATATCAAATCAACCTCGAATTCGTTTAAATAAAAATATAAATAAATAAATAAAGGTATCTAATGTGTCATAGAAACTAGAAATACATCTCGACAGATGATCCAGATTTTTAAAATCTTTAAAAAAAATTATCTTAAATTGATATAACAATTATTTAAATAAAATAAGTAATTGATTGATAGGTATTTTTCATTTTAAATTATAATAATAAAACATATTTGATCATAAATTAGAAAAGTTTATGCATCAATATTAAAGAAAGTCATCAAATTGCACATTTTCTTACACATTTACAAACTAATCAATTGTATATATTCAAAACTAAACATATATCTGCAGCATTTGAAAAATCAATTTCACGTTATTGTTAATATCAATGAGAATTAGAATTCGTAAGAACCAGAAAAAAGCTTTAAAGAACGCATGACTTACAATAAAATATAATTTGGAGTTACATGAAAGAAAAAAGACCCAAAATTATATCTTAGCCAATGATTAGGTTGTGTTTAAAAACATAGGAATGTCGAGTAGTATCAAGTGTTTAGCAGAAACTGCTTATCGTAAAACTATTGTCGTATATAATCCATCAAATGCGGATTAATAAAATTTGATCTTACGATTAAGCTTTAAAAAATATCTCCCCGATCGGAATTTTATTCGCGAAAACTGGTTTCTGGAAAACAATCGTCCACAGCTCGTTTATCTACATGGAGGCTCGTTCGCCTTGCGCCTACGATTTCCTGCATCGATGCCGATTCGAGGCCTGGCGCTTTAGCCTCGGTCTTTCTCGCGCTATAAAAAAAAGAGCAAAAATAACCGAAAGCAGGCGAACGGCGTTGCTGCAACGGACCGCGTTCCGCGTTTCATTTAAGCGAGGCGACATACACGCGGGGGACGGCGGCGACGAGGCAAAATACGCATCTCATTGTAAAAAGCGATTCTTGATCGCGAAGAGGCGCGCATTATTCGGTGGATGCTGGGGGGGGGGTTAGCGAGCTGCTGAATCCCCTCGGAGTCGCAGGGACGTAAACGTGCACCGCTGGCGACGCGTTTTCACGAAATTCGTGGGCGTTCGATAAACAGGGGCCGCAGGTTGAGGCCGTCTCGAAGGCCAAAGCGATAGACTCGTGTTGAATACCAATGCCCGATCGATTCAGCAGACGGAGATGGAACGTGGGGAAAGTCTCGGAAAAAGATCGACGAACGCGATTATTTCCCTCGCGAACCTCCATAACAAAGTTCTCTGGCCTTTCCGGATAAACTTCGCCGCTGAAAAATTCTAACTACGGCCAGAAATGTCTTTTCACGATGGCCTGATTATTTATTACGTCAAATTCATACCGAGACGTGTATAATTCTGTCATTGCCGTTGGTTCGAAAAATTGATCTCTCTTAATTTTACAACCTATAAATTACCGATGGTCTTTGAGTTATCGTTTCGCCCGTTGATTTAATATATTTACGAGAAAATTGTCTATAATACTGGGATGGTCGATCAGCGTCTTCATCCGACGAATGGATAATTTTTAATTCGAATTATAATATTAAGCAGGGAATTGATATTCAATATGTATATGATACGAGGAACTTAGAAAACTCGATAATTGCATCGTTTTATCAGATTAAATACCTAGAATACAAATTTACTGATTTCGTTAGTTAATTTTTTTTTTATTTTAAAATGTGCGATAAATCAGGAAACGTTTTAAACGGGATAGTGAATTATGTCATTATGTCTAAGTACGGATGTAATTATAAACTCAACGAATAGTAAAATTGATTTAAATTTTCCTTGTTGGCGCTAACCAACAAAATCCAAGCATAATAATTTCTTCCGAGAATTCGAAACATCGTAAGATTTTCCCGTTTAACGCGCATTCGGAATTCTATTAAGAGGGTCGATTGAATATTTTATTAAGATGACTTCTAGCGCTAACTTTTTTTTCAAAAACTTAGAATTGGCCGTCGATATTTTTATCCGTTTGCCCGCGCCTCATTGTACAGGTGCAAATCCAAATAGTAGTTGCACTTTATCTATTTAATAAATCGATGATTGGTCGGCAGCCATTAGATTATCTAATGACGTGACTGATTTTTAGGTACAAATAAAACGGCGCACTTAATCCAATCAATCGGATGATGCTAATCGTATTACAAAATGTCTTCAATTAACTGTTGCATTTTCCGAAAATGTGGCTTTTAAGTAGATTTTGACATCCAGCTAAACAATATATATCTCTTATTTATTATTGAATATAATAAAGTCAGTTTTGCAATATTTATTATCAATTAGTCGATTAATAATATTATGGCTACATTGCTAAATATTATTCCTGTTGCAATACATTGATTTTAATGGTAATACTCTACTTTTGATTTGCCAATACACTTAAAATACATTCTACAAACGAATAATAATTTATTGAAATAATAATTCTATATATTCTTACTTGGATAAATGAGCCGATGCGTGATTATTTTCAAGACGGTCGATATCTCGTCTAAGCTCTTTCAACTACAACGAATATTCATTCGTTTTTTAAAATACTAATCAGTAACCTTTGTTAACGGTAACTTGGTGTACGTGTAATCCCCTTTCAAAAGCACCTGTAATTGCGTCTGCTCAATTATTTTAAAACGCATAATAAGGCGACAAACAATTTTATAGATATTAATGACTGAACTTTTTAAATCTCAGTCCCCGATGTATCATTTAAGTATAAATCGCGCGCGTACATATAAACGAATATTATCTCATCTGCGTTTAAAAAATATAATCCATGGCATTGCCAATTATAGATATATATAAGAAGGCCATCGCTGAGATTTCGGTATTAATTTCATACGGACTCACGAACTTGTGGTTACGAGCACAAGGAAATAAGAGAAGGGGACTTGTGGGTGTTTCCAGTTGATTGCGCGAGTGGGCCAGTAGCGATATCTGCCGAGTATGAAAAGCGGTGAGAAATATAGAAATTGAGAGGAAAAATAAGGATGCCGTATGTGCAAGCGAGCCATTGGGAAAAAAATGTACGAACATTATTACTGACACATTCTCCTGGCCAATGGTGCAATTAAAGCAACACGGCATTACATAATTCTGGATTGATGCATGAGAAATATTTCTTTGTCCGTTGACTTTTGTTTTTATCGTAAACTCAATATGGGACTTGTTCTTTACAATGTCTTTGCACCCGATTGATTTTCCATTCGCATTTACGACGGAGGCGACACTCCTCGTTATTGGACGATTGCAATTGTTAAGTTCTTTGGCGATAATATTTTGAAACTTGGTCAAACCTTGGCTTTGATAAAGATTTTACTCTGAAACCCCTCTATTAAAAACTCAATGATAAATAATAGTACTTAAAAACTTTCTATTCTAACTAGCATCTGGCTAATGTATAGGAAGTTTTTTTTTCTTTTTGTAAAAACTCCCATCTCAATTTCTACTTGCTTGTGAAATCTAATTACACATCGATTGTTTTTCAAATGTAAACATCTGATAATACGGAAATTTCAACCTCTTGATACCCGGCCTACGTGTGAATTGTGCAGATGGTCACCATAATTGATTGCACGTTGAAATTTTAACAATGCGTTCAATTTAAAAAAAATACAACTTTGAAATACACTATAGATCATTAAATGCAATTATCAAACAAGATGTCGATGAATTTTAGGATATCGCTGAGTTTAGAAAAAAAAGGGGGGGGAAGCAATTGTAAATGAGAACGAGAAGTCAGCGAGTGCTTGTTTCATTGTGTAGCGGCATCCAAGTCGACGACTAGTGCGGGACTTTGAAAAAGGGCTCATTCAAACGAATGCGGAGCGTATGGGCGAAAAAGTCCCTCGCTTTGAAGAAAAAAATAGATCGACCAAGCGAGATCATGAATGAAGGAATTTTAAAAAAGCGATAGATAAAGAGAGGACTGTATGAATGAAGCCGGATGAATCACGGGGAGACTGAGTGTTGTTGAGTTAAAGTAGGAAACGAGGGAAGAGAAAAAACCGGAAGAACTGATTAAAATTATTATAAAAGTAATGGTATGCAGAGAGGAAATTGTAGAGCTAAAATATAAGTGGCTAGACAGGAAAAGAGATTTATACGCATGTGGGTGTGTGTAATATGTACAATATGTATAATACGTACATATATATATGTATGTGTGTATATACATATATAATATATATGTATATATATAATAATAATAATAATAATAATAATATTAATTAGTAAACAAAGCCTTTGCGAATGTGATAGATTATAAGTGGGCAAAACGGTTCCCGGAATTCTTTAATGAATATGCAAAATACTCGATCATTATTGGTTTTATGTTTTCATAATATTAGTACGCGCGTATATTTGAATGTTGTGTAATACACATAAATTACAACCAATGATCGATGTCTCATTCATGAATAAGTAAGAAAATTTTAAACCAACGTCTCTGCTTTAAAAACTCGCTTACACACTACTACAATATTTATTTTTTCGTACACAGCTCGACAACTTTACCAAGGTAAGTCGGAAGATTTTTCATTTTCATCCAAACGAATACAGATCGATTAAAATTATACGAATGCTTTATAAATACAAAGTGGCGAGCGATTCTGAAATAACAATATTAGCAAATATATGTTTCGGTAAAGATTTTTATTTTCTTACGAAGAACTCGAGAAAATCGATTTTCAAATTATATGGATCCTTTCATCTTTCAACGCTCCGCACGAGCGTGTGGGTGAAAGAGAAAAATTGCAGACGCATTAAAAGCGGAAAAAATCAAAGAGGGAGAGAGGCGAAGATCGGCTTAAGAGCGAGATGAATCGTCAAAGTCGTAAAGGACAAAAAGCCCCTCATTAAAGTGCATGATAGAGACACAAAGCCTCGCTCTTGATCTCATTGTAGGGAGGCAGAAACAGAGGAGGGGCGAAGCTCGGCCGGCTCCCTTCCACCCTTTCAAGCAGAATGGCCAAGGGGAAGAGAGAGAATGAGGGGGGGAGAGAGAGAGAGAGAGAGAGTCAGTGAGCGAGCGAGCGCAGAGAGAAAAAAAGACTCGTGTGGCACGATGGCTTTGGACCGGAAGCTGTTACTTGTTGCCACCGCACGAAAATATCAACGACCGTTTCGCAATCGGCCGACTGTTTGGTGCTTCGTCGTGTTTAATATAGAATGAGAGACGATGCGAGACGGAGTTGAGTCCAACTTGACTCGGACGTCTCGGCATCGGCTACGTTTCGCCAAAGCACCTGCATTAGTATCATCGAGTAGACTCCTTACGATACAGCAGACCCTTCCGAAGCAAACTAGCTTCTAAAGGCATTTATTGTTTTTCATTTATATATCGTCCATCCTTGCTTTCGTTAAGTCCTTCGATTCTTACGTTATACTCTTTTGCGCCTTATTGAATAAACATTATTTGCGTATTTGAAGCATCTTTCACCCGACTGGTCGTAATAGTTTTTTTTTTTTTTTTTTTTTATATTCTTCAACTATTATTCTGACGTAAAATGTTTTCTTAGAATTCCATATATGCGATAAGGCCACTTTTGCATATTCACGTTATGCATCGTAAAACCAAACTTTCCAATAAATATTTGAACGCTAATGTTTATTTTCCATTACTTACAGTAGAATCGTATTTTTTTCGTTCAGTTACAAAATCACTTGGTTTTCTTTTTTTTTTGAAAATGTACATTTAAAGATATTAAATTTCACAAAAATATAAGCGAATATGAAAATAATTTTAAGTGCTCGATAAAATTGGTACAATTTTAAGGCACTTGCAATGTTTTTCTAAGAAAAAACACTCCGTCAAATGAACAAAATTGTCTTTTTACGAGTCTAATATATAACGCTATAATACGTATCATTGGTTCATTTGGCAAATATCAATTAAATTTTTATTTTTAAATGTGTTTCTTTCATCTAGCTTAGATGGAAAAAAAACGAATGAAAAAATGTATGAAAAAATGAATGAAAGAAAATGAACAATGAACGAACACATGAATGAATGAATGAATTTTCAAATATACTTTTAATTAATTTCTAAAGGAAGTATTATTGGTAAAAAAAGTAGATGATTCTTTGCAAAAAAAAAAATGACAACTTCCTCAAGATTGTTCATTGAGAGGAAGCTGACCTCTGATAACGGGTGTGGCAAGGCCATCGACTTGCGCTCCCCGTCTCTTGTTTACTATTCCAGTCATCTCCGAACCTCCTTATTCTTTTACTCCCACTCGCACACCATCACCCCACCCCCTCCTTCTCTCTCAGCTCTCTCTCAACTCTCTCTCTCTCTCTCCTTCTGTACTAACTTTGATTCTCCAACTGACTCATTAATCCTGGTTTTCCTCACACACACACACATACGTATTTTTAAAAATGCTTACAAATTCAGATACTTACAAAATATTGTCGAAAATTTTAATTTTCAGCTCACAATATTTTACGCATTTCTTTCACAACTTTCATTCACAAATACTATAAACATCTCCCTGTGTAAAATTACTTCATAATAGACCATTTTAAAAAATTATGTATTTATATCTAGTAATGATGCATCGTTAATTTTTTTAAATAAATGATTAATACTTAACAAACGTTAAACTACGACTATTTCATACGATAAATTTATTCTTATAATTATCTTACTCTTCCTCATAAAATTCAAATTTTTTCTAAAAATCTTATAACGTTGCATAAAAATTCATTGTTTCAACGCTGAGTTTTAAATGAAATGATACTCTTTGTATGACAAGAATTATGAAGATTTTCAACGTATATTTTAGTAAAAATAGAAAAGCAACTGTGGCAATAATTGGATTAAAATTAATGTAACATATATAAATACGTAGAATTCAAAACACCCGTCTGGGGTTTACATTATCATTGACCTATATAAATATAATATTTCAATAAATAAAGATTAATGTATTTATGTAACAATAATATATATATATATATAAGTACGTAAGTTAAAACTCGAGCTTAGGTTTTCGATAACAGATGAATAAAAGGGAGCGATAGAAATAATAGAAACCCTAGAAGAAGAGAGCGCAGTGTCAGGGGAAAGAGTAGCCACAGCATGCAGAAGTAAAATAAAGGTACGAAGAGGCATCATGATGAAGCAAAAAAGCGATACGGAGAGAGAGAGAGATGGGGAGGGTGAAAAATGAAAGAGAAGTAAAGCGTTGGCCGATATTGGTTGCGGCTAAGGCGGGAGTAGAGTCAGTCTCTGAAAAGAGGCAAGAGAAGGAGTAAGCTTCACTTCCGGTCACGTGACACCTCAGACCCACAGCCAGTTATTTTTCTTTCTTCTTATTCTCAGTCGTTCACATCCGCTACTTAATAACTTCACTCTCTCTATCTCTCTCTCTCTATCCCTCCCTCCCTCCCACCCTCCCGCTCTCTCTCTCTCTCTCCCTCTCTCAACATCCTTCCCTTTTCTCGATTTCTCTCTCTCTCTACTTGTGGACGACGTTCCATCTGCTACATTCTACGGTAGTTTTTCGTTCGCTTGAGATATCCTTAATTACTTTGTCTTCATTTCTTGTAAGTTTATTTTCGAAAAGAAAAGTGATAAAAAGAGAGTTATACTAAAAAGGGATGAGTAAAGAGAGAAAGAGAGAGAGAGAGAAAGACAGAGAGAGAACAGGAACTGACCTCAAGCGTATAAGAAGAAAATTGTGTATAATCGATTTTAATTGATAGACTTGAGTCTGTTGATTTTATGTATTAACGTCTTTAATTTTTACATCGCGCAATTTTATTGCGCTGAATATAAATATTTATTATTAATAATTGCGCGGTATATACGTTGTCAAGAAATAAATAATATTCTTCTCTGTTTTGGCTCATTTTATTTAATTTTAATTAAAATAATAAATCGGCAAACACAATATTGCATAACGTTACTAACTGTTATTTTTATTAGACGATAATCTATTTGTCTTTGACACGTCTCAAATGTTTAAAAAAATACAATTAAAACGAAATTTACCATTATAAATATATTATATAAATTAATAAGAGCTCGAAATGATTAAATTAGATTTATCTAACTGAAAAGAGTCATTTATCCGTAAAATTTGATGAACATTCCTCCGAAATTAAATATAAACAAAGTGCAAAAATAAATCAAGATCCAATGGATGATATATTTGAAAAAGGAATATAATTTTTAGCTGAAATGATGCAAGACTGTAATGAAACAACTTAGCAATGAAACAAGTAGTGGTATCAGTTAATATCGTAAATGGTAACTTTCTTCAAAAGCAAAACCGGGAAGTACTCTTATCTAGATAAAGGGAAAGGGAAAATCGATTCAATGAAAATATGGAGTACATTATTCGTTTTAAACTAAAAAATCCAGATACGCACGAACAGCCATTAGTAGAGTAGAGATTTGACCCTCGAGACGAAGCCTCGTGAAAGGAGGAGATGGAGGAGGAAGAGGAGGTGAAAAAAAAGAAAAAAGAAGAAGAAAAAAAAGATAAAGCGCCTCGAAAACGCGGTGTTCGCGGTTCGTGCCACTCTCGGTATCCAGCGAGCAAAATCTCCATAGAAGACGCGAAGATAAGCTACACGAGTGAAGAGTTGCTCGTCTCCGAAAAAGGCCTTTTTCGATGTATCGAATTTCGCGCCTAGGCGGAGGATATCCGGTGCGTAGGTCGCGTGACTTTTATTCTCAGGCGCATCGGTCGAACTTTCTCTCGGTGTAAGCGAAAAAGAGGAAAGGGATAGGAGAGGGAGATTTTGGAGCGATGCCGTTTCCTCGTCGCCCTTCTGTTCGTAATGATGCGTAGCCTCGTGCACACTGCTGGCTTTTGTGTCGAAATAGGTGAGCCGGCGAAAGAGAGAGAGAGAGAGAGAGGGAGAGAGAGAGAGAGAGAGAGAGAGAACGAGCCGATGAAGGAAAAGCAAAGATAGAGTCGGCGAGGAACGCCGTAACGCGGATGAAGGACAGTTGCCGCGGAGAGCGGGAGGAAACAAGAAGGACAGAGGGCAGAAGAGGGACTGCTAGGGAGGGAGAGAGGGAAAGACCTCGGGGGTGGGCAGGGAGGGGGGTAGAGAGAGAGAGAGAGAAAGAGGGAGGACGAGGAAGGGCGGGAGGGAGGGAGACAGGAATCTCCTTTGAAATAGTTGATAGAACAAGTGTGCGTGCTTGCGCGTGCGTGCGCGTGTGTGCATGTATGGCGGGAGGGAGAGAGGGTGAGCGAGAGAGGGAGGGAGAGCATTGAAGAGGGATACCCAGTGCTCCGTGGGAAACTGGCTGCTCTCTTCGCCTCCACCTCGTTCTTGACGCGGCTTACTGCTGCTCTTCTCTCGATTCTATTTTATACCGGCCACACTTCCGCCCTCAGCTTTTGCGGCCTCTCTTAGCCTCCCTCCTCTCCTGCGCGTCTGCTCTACTGCTGCTGCTGCTGCTGCTGCTGCCCCTTCCCCTCTCTCCCTCGCTCCCTCTCTCTCTCTCTCTCTCTCTCTCTCTCTCTCGGTCTCTCTCACTACTTACCGTACCGTGACTATCCCCCACATCAAACCTTTAGATCAAGTCATTACTTGTAAATATTGCTGAATTAAACCTAATTGATTTATTCTTTATCAACTCCCTTTTCAACCAACGCCAAGCAAATACAATCCTTTCGATATTATTTTGCGGTGAAGAGCACATTTCTTTGTATTAATCGAAGATGACGCCTAACTGAGTCCGGCTTTACTTATCCTTCCTAAGCTGAATGTTTAATTACGAAATTGACTAGAGCAGAGGTGCACAACGATGAAAATGAGCACAACTCGTGTCGACGGTCTTGTATCACACCAATAATAACACGACACTTTGTACATATTATCGCAAAATTATCGCAAAATAATCGCAAAATTTTTACAAATTCATCTGCAGTTATCGGCAATTTTAATCGATGAACGTGCCGTTGCAAATTTAGAACAGCAGCCAGTAAAGCGATTCATTCGGAAAAATCATTAGATTCATTCGGTTAATATAATTTGCTTTTTTATATTTTCACTATCCTAAGAATCGGCGTATTTATTATTGCTTAGTATCGGCTGCAAATTAGAACAATAATTTTCATTAATGGAATCTAAACTAATTCCCATCATAAATGTTTATCTACGTCTTCTTCGGTATATTTGAGAAAATTAAAATATCGGTAAGAATAAATTATTAACCTCGTCGTGTGCCAATATAATTGAACAAAATAATCAATGGCTTGTTTGTATTATCAATGGGGCTACACAGAACTTAGAATATCCAGAACAAATTACGCTTAACGAGGAATTCGTGTGGAAGGTATAATTTTTTTTTTTATTTAAGTTTTACGCGCAACTGTTACATTGAGAGCTCTATTTCTGTTGCTTTTAATATTATACATTTCCTTCTATGCCTTATCCTTATTATCAGATTGTGTAATCGTCACTACTTACTTTTATAACGGTTAAATTTTAAATTCAATATCATTTATACTCGTGCACGAAACGAAGACTATCGTTTCAAATCTTTGGCTCTTTTATTGCGCGACTGCTCATTATACACTGTGTTAATCTCATTTTTTATTATTAATTATTCGTACATTTATAATAAGGTTTTATTGAAATCAATATTTAATTTATAATTTTTCCAATGAATGATTGTAAATAAATAATAATAATATTAAAAAAATTAAAATCTCGTTTACAAAATAATGTCAACTACAGTATATAAATTGAATCAAAATAAAAAAAAATTTGTTTTCCATGTTTCCTACTTAATATGATAATTATTAAAATCAGTTCTTTGATTTCAATGTACAAGCGTTATAAAAACACTAGAGAAACTGGTTATTTAACTCATTTGTAATTAAATAATTATAATAAAACGAAGTTAAATAAACTTATTATTAAAAAATTATACAATTTTTTTCTATTTTCCATCGGTATCTTGTTGATCGATATCTTATTATGAAGAAAACAAGCAGCCGGCGTTCTCGATCTAAGTGAAAGCAAGATATATAATTTTACTACCTCATTTAATAAAATTGAAATATAAGAAGAGTACAGACTTGGCGTTAAGTTAGTTATAAAATAAACACTTAATATGCAGAAGTATTTTTAACGAGCATTATTAACGATCTAATGTCGCAGTACAATATATACATATTTATATATATATATATATATATATATATGATGGAGTATAATTGGGCAAATGTAACGTTGTGGAAGTGTGCAAAAAAATCCTCGTGTTCGACCAGACAAATGCTTGTGAGGTACAATTGAACAACAAGTAAGGTAATAATGTCAGAGACGATGGGCAAGTTCGAAAGCATCGGAATCGGGTATAATTCCGAACTTGAAGTAAATTTTAATACGATAGGAAGGAATGCTAATTGTCGCGAGAGATAATAAGATTTTAAGGAATATCTTGGATGTCGGTAAAGAAGAATGCGTGAGTTATTGGAGTGATTCATCATGCAGGCGGTCAGTTCCAATTTCAATCGAGAGCACTTTGAAAAGAGAAAGGAAAGAGACAAATATATATATATATATATTTTTTTGTATTATGCGATGTATATATGGATAAATGTGTGTTTGTAAAGAGAGAGAGAGAGAGAGAGAGAGAGAGAGAGAGAGAAGTGCATCAGGGATAATCGTCGAGCATCAGCGAGCGTCACGTAGAGGACGTAGAGCCGATCGGAGCATAATATACCTATGCAGGTCGGTTCCTCGCACCGAGTGGAGCTGCAACGCGCGCAGTTCGGGGAACGACTCGCTTCTTCGAAAGGATCTCTTACACTATGCTCTCCCAGGGAGCAGCGCTCGCTTCCTTTCTCCGCTCCGAGCTCGTGTCACCTAGTCAGCGAGTCCCTCTCTCTTGCTCTCTTGTGCTCTCTTGCTCTCTTCTCGCCCCCACCCTCCCGCCGCGCACCGGCTCCACACCGAGCCGGTACACTACCACCACCACCGGCACCGCCGCCGCCGCTACAGCCTACCGCGGAATACCGAAAATACACGAGAGGGATCGATTTTTTCTTCTTCTCTGTTCTCCTCCTCGCGCATTGTCCTGGACCCTACTCGAGGCTACTTCCGGATGCTGAATGCGGACCCGCAGGAAGGTGCGCAATAATACGTGGAAATTCGGGCGGTCCTCGCAATAGTTCGACGACACTATTGCCGATTTTTTTCTCGAAGGCCGGTGCGGAGTGGAGGGAAGCAGGAGAAGCGGAGGAGGGCCTTCGCTACGGAATACGCACCAAGATGAATGGCGCGGAGTGATTGGGCAGTAACGCGACGTTGCATTCCTCGGATTCATGCGGATCGCTATCCGGTCCCTCTTCCTTCTCTCTTTCGACTCCTCTCTTCCTTCTCGTCCTTCTCCCTCCCTCGTCGTCCTACTCCCTAGCCCCTCCGCCGTGCTCCTTTGACTTTTTTCCCTTGTCCTTACGCGCAACGTCCTTCAACCAATTACGTACCGCCAACGCGCAAGAAGAGCCTTGCGTTAGGACGCGTGAATACGAACGGTACACGAGACTGGGTAAGAATGGCCGTCGTAATGGGCCTCGATGTGGAAACACTTCCGAATTAATAATGCCGATTCCGAAAAATTCTCGTCCCCGCTTGGCCTCCGCCTTTCACGCCTCCTCTGCTCCCCCCCCCCTCTGCGACCGCCGCCCCGCCCTAGCCCCGCGCCCATTCATTCATCTTTTACCGTAGGCCAATTTTGAGAAATGCCGTGACTCCTTTTTCTATTTACTCCGGGCTTACTTTCCTCCGATTGACACGGCTCATTGTGACGAGCACTTGAGCTAATTCCACGCCTGTCCTTTGACTACAGTTGATGAAATATTTATTTAAGGCGACGTACGAGCTTGGATCTCTTTCTTTTATTCTTACTTTTTTTCCCTACTTTTTTATCTTCTTTTTTTTCTTCCTTTTTTCCCTCCTTTTTTCTTCTTCTTCTTCTTCTCTTTCACGCGCGCTACGAATTGTGTATAAGTGCAACCACTCCAACTCTATTGATCAACAATTTACCGTACAATGGAGGAGTGTGCGTCGCTTACCTTCGCTCAATATCTTTCGAGGACGTATCTTTCGTATTTTTTACGGGGCAAGTTTTCGGCAATGTACTTTAAAATAACTGTCGCTGCCGGTCGTTTTGTCGCTGTACATTTTCTGCACGTTCTGCATCGCGAGCCAACTACTTGCCTTTTTTTAATTTAAAAGCACGTTCTATGTCCGACTCGGTTGTTGTTATAAAAACCTTAATCCACGTTACGATTGATCGTGTACGCGATAACGCGTATCTAACTATACGATAGTGAGAACAATATTAGATAATAATAATGTTCTGTCATTCAAACATCGATAAAAACATGCACAGAACTCATATTACAATATATATATATATATATATATACATATATACTTATATTGTACTGGTAAATCTTGAAAAGTTTCAATTTCAATTGTAAATTATAAATAAGAAATTTAAATTTCACTTCAATCAACAAATGCATTTATATTTTAATTTTTAGTATTTAATTATAACTAATGCAAATTCATCTAACAATAAATAATATATTTGTGAAAATATATTCTTATAGCAGAGCATTATTATTATTTATATCTTATTACCGTAAAAACAATATTTTATTTATAAAAATGTATTAACGTTATCTAAATAATCGTTTTAGCTTCATTCGTGAAATAACAACTCGTTTATAAACAATAATACTTATTCAAGGAAAGAATGACATTTTCAACAATCAGTTTAAAAAAAAAATATAATGTTATTTTAAAGATTGACTAAATATATAATTCATTTTAGAACAAATGTTATTTCTATAAAATACAAATAATTTAAATGTCTAATTCTATCATCGCTTAAATATGTTTTCCTTATTTCTACGCGCGTTTCAAATAATAAGCGTGTTTGTCAGTTTCATTTGATATTTTAGCGCTCAAAATGGGTTTTTTTATTTATCGAATTGTAATTATTCTGTAGAAATGTTTTATTTAATGTAACACGAAGGGCAGATGAATTTATATCGGAATGAGTTACGTTTTGCAGAGCATTATAATCACGAATAAATTTTTTCCTATCGTCATAAGAATTCTATTATATTTGATATAAACAAATGTCTTCGATTTGATGAGGAGGAAATGTATTCATTATCAGTAGCTGTCGGCATTACTCCAATGAACTATTATGAAACATTGATAGAAAAAAAATCAAAAGTAAAAGAACGATAACGTAAAATTTTTTTTAACTATTAAATGATAAGTTATAAATTCTCTTTTCTGAATGCAGGTTAATAATTTTTTATACGCTTCATTTACAAAACATCCAAATAATTAACTAGAAAAACGTAATTTATTAAAAAAATGGATTTAGAAACGAATTTATAACGATGCTTTCAATAATTAAGCAATTTTTAAATTGCAATTAATTGAAAACCTTAGGGCCATTTAATGAAAACATTCGATTTCAAAAATACAGAAGGAACTACATAATTACTGTAAATATGAGGGATTCGATTACCATATAAATAAGTTTATCATCCTATGAACGTATCGAGGAAAATAATAAAAAACGTCCTTTCTTCGGAATCTATAATTTATTATAGAACATTTTCCGACATTGAATTTTTATTTCATATACACGATAAAGCCATTTTTGTAAACTATTGCGTTGTTTATAAATAATATTGATAAACAATACGATCAATTGAGCCGTACTTCCTCGAACTAAGAAATAAGTAGTTCCAAATATAATAACAATGTACAGAGATTGTATTGTATTATAAATAATATTATAAAATATGAAACATAATTGCGCGAAACATAACAGATGATCCGAGAATTGATTGCAATGAATTGTATAAACGCGCGATATGTACAATGCATCGCAAACTCATATGTATTTTGATGGAGCTTTTTTAACAATACGCTCCAAGATTTATTCCCGACTATAATAATATATATTTCTCCGGCTCCTCGAGCTCTCTCGGCAAGATCCTGCAATGGATTGCAAAGATGATTTCGGTAAAGTAGCGAATGCATGGAATGACGCATGAAACGGCGACAGAACTTTTTTTCCAATTTAGTCGAGGATCGAGAAAATCATTCTCCGGGAGACGTCGCTGCTGTCCACCTTTCCCCCCCCAAACCCCCGCCATCCCACCTCTGCAAATCGCAAATTGTAAATAAGCCGATCGAGGATTCCCATTGTGGAAGATGATGCGGAGGCATCGATTCGGCGACTGTGACCAAGGACTGCGGCCCACGGCATTCGCTCCATCAATTCACGAAGGAAACACGTCCGCCAAGGTGTCATTTGGGCTTTTACGCGTTAAGAGGAAACTGCGGCGACGGGAGGGGGGCCGGGGTGGGCAGGAGGAGGCCGCAGCTCTAGGAGGAGAGGAGCGAGCGAGATGCAGACACCGACGCGCACCCACCCACTTATCGTCCTCCCCCCCCCCCGACTCGCGTAGTGGCGCGCGCGTGTGCGTGTGCGCGACGGCGGTTCCGGAACTCGGGAGCGGCGGAGGAGGAACGCGAAGAGCCACGCAGCCTCAGCCGTGCGCGGAGAGAAGGACGTCGCTTTGGTACCTGTGAGCGGCTTACGGTGTACTCTCGGGTGCACTCGGCTGCGGCCGCTGTCCCTCGGCCAATACAGTACGCACGCAGACGCGCGCCAACGGATGCGCGCCGAAGTCGCCGCTCTAAAAGGGAGGCTTGCTGCTGCTGTTGCTGCCGTTGCTGCTCTTGCTGCAAGCAATGAACGTTAGATCCATTCCGTCTCAGGCGGATGCAGTCCGGTTGCCTAACTGGCGTTTCCGGTGCTCTCCCTCTTTCGTTCTGGTTATCCTCACCCCTATCCCTCTATCCTGTCATCCTCCTCCTCCTCCTCCCCCCCTCCTCCTCACCAGGCCGCCGCCACCGCCATCGACGTCTCCCCCCACCGAAGCAACAGCAGCGGCAGCCGCGTATATTTTTCTTCATCTCACCCGATACTCCGTTTTATCTAGCGCACACCGAGGAGTAGCGCAGAGCCTCCGCGCCTCCCTTTTTCGCCATCTCATTCATGTTTTTCTTTGATTCTTCCCGACTTTTCCTCCCTCCATCTCTCCTCCCTCCCCACGACCTCCGCCATTCACGCGCATTCTCTCGACCTCCTCTCTTCGTCCTCCACCTCCTCCTCCGCCCGCCACACCCGACGACCGAGGAGCCAGGTCCTCCTCCTCCTCCTCCTCCTCCTCCCCTCCTCGCGTCCTCTCCTCCCGCCATCGGCCGTCGCCAACCCGGCCACAGTGCATCGCACTGCAGCTCTCCTCCACTCTTTTTTCGCTCATTCATGAATTTTATATATTCATCTAAACGCCGTACGTGTGCGCGCATACAAGTGTACCGTTTTTACGGTATATACTCTCCATGTGAATGCGTTCCACCCTACTTTTTCTACTTTTTCCTCCTTACATTCCCTCCTTTTTACACGCGTTGTCCATACACCGAGATCATTATACTCGACGTGTACGTTTCCAACAACAAACGCCAAGGATTACACGCTTACTGGGTGTATATCTATATATATATATATATTATAGGGCCCTTTAATAGACGTTTTCCACCGTCGTCTGCCTCTCATCTAGTACAATTCATCTGAATTTTGTTTATTCTCTACTTTTATTAGGTAAGACAGATACGCTCGCTATAAATCAAGTCAACTGCACCTTATTTTCGATCCCCGATACACGCCGCCAAGTGTTACACACAAAAAGGAGAATAATAGTTTGGAGTCGACCAATACTTGCTACGTAAGAGTTGCACACGCACGCGAACTTTTTATAATTCCTGAAGGGTGAAGAAAATGAATGAGCGAATGAAAATGAATGGAGTTTCAATGCCTTGTTTTATAAGAGAGATAATCCAAAGAGAGAGATAGAGAGAGAGATAGGAAGATTACGCAGACTAGGAAAATGATCGATAAAAAATTATGCGCCAAAGAAAGCAAGTAGACGACGGTGAATATGTTGCACGCCCAAAACCTGCCCACCGCGTCTTCGATGCTTAACTCTTTTGTTCTCTTTCCCTTCACGCGTTTATCTCGGGGACCAAGCGCTTATCTCTTTCTCTTTCTGCTGCTCAATCCTCCCCCACCTATCGTTTCTTTTCTCCAAACTATTGCGAGCTGTTACTGTTGCCGCAGCAACTACTCTATCTTGCTTACTCTGCCCCTCTCGAGTGTGCTGTTATCTCTGTTACTCTCTTGTGCACAGCTCATCGGGTTCCCTCGACACTCGCTCTCAGTTCGCTCTGAAAACCTGAGTCTCCAACTTAAATACCGACCCACTGTGTGGGTATACGTGCGCCGATATAAGAGATTAAGATATACATACACGTACACGTACAATATACAATATGCATATACATATACACATACATATATATATATATATATATATATATATATACTAAGAGAGAGAGAGAGAGAGAGAGAGAGAGATCTGACATCCGGTCTCATTCCCTTGTGGATTCCTTACGGATCTTTGCAAGAACGAGAGAGAGAGGGAGAGAGAGAGAGAGAGAGAGAGAGAGAAGATAGAGCGAGAGCGAGGGTGAGTGGAAAAGAAGTCAAGAGGAAGGGAAGCTATGGAGAAAGAAAGATAGAGAAATCAGACGAGGTTGTTAGCTGCGAGTCGTTCACTCTCCTTCCTGCGCAAGTAGTGTATGAACGAGCGAAAAATACAACTCCTCTCTATCTCTCTCTCTCTCTCTTTCTCTTTCTCTCTCTCTGTCACTCACTCACTCACTCTATCACTCTCTCTCTCTCTCTCTCTGTCACTCACTCACTCGGTCTCTCTCTCTCTCTGTCACTCACTCACTCGGTCTCTCTCTCTCTTTTTCTCCGTCCTTTTTTCTCTTTTCTTTTCTTTCAGGGTTTTCTACTCTACCCGACAAACTTCCGCCCGAGGTTGTGCACACTTGCTTGGCTTGTCCTCTGCTTGTTTTTTAGATCGTTTCACCTTGTGAATGTGCAATGTGCTTTTTATTCTACTTTTTCTCTGCTCCAGTCATCGTCGTCGACTCTTTGTATTTCTTCTTTTTCTTATTCCTATTCTTCACACTTTTCGGAATATTTTCCTTCTTATCAGGTATCAATGAATCAAAGGGCACGAATAAAAGGTAATACATTTAAATAGAAATTGGTAGTGATAGAGTCGCTTTGGAAAAATAAGCCTTACAAACGCGCAAATATTTTTTTATGCAATACTTAAACAGAATTTTGTTTCGAGATATATTAGAATGGAGCCTTTAAACGCATAAGAATCTAGTTCTGCGTTGTTTTAAGTTGTTATTAGATTTATTCATTTAAAGATAAAAATGTCTAGTCTCACATTGTCGAGCTTTCAATTATTGTATAATTACGAATTTAGTACACTTGTGTTACAAAGAGACGAGGTTTAGTTTCTACAAGGCGTTAATCCGTTTCTCATGGATAGAGTTGGAAAAGCGAAAATGGAAATTATTTTTCGAGAAGCTTATAGTTTAATCAACTCGTTAAGTAGCATACTGATATATTCACTGAGTAATCCGCGCAATTTCAATAACAGACTTATTCTGGATCTGATTTTCATCTGGGCAGTTTTCGTCATAGGGGAGAGTCTATGATCCCTCAATCCACTCGGGGCTATAGAAGAGGTTGTCAGTTTGCTTCCAGTGCAGGAGATAGAAGCCAATTTATATTTACTGTATTGCGAACTAATTTCTGATTTAGATGGTCCGACTTATCTTTATCAGTAATCGTGCAACAACACTTACTTATCCGAGAATCTGAACACCTCGAGTTCTAATTATTAAGCTTCTGTTTTGAAGAAGTAAGTCCGAAGGCAGTCACTAAGTATTTTAGGACCAATTCCTGAACTAAGACTCGGATGATAGATGCAGAGGCTTTCTCTGCATTTAGTCAAGAATGCCTATGGTCACTCTCGATGCGGGGAAGTAGAACCATTCGATTATCAGGGCTTTACTCGAAAAGGAATTTCTGCTTAATTTATATTTATCACGATAAGAAGAGAGGAATCGGATCATCTTTTGCTGGAAATTCTTGCATCTTTGATAACAGAATGCAGTTCTCGAAATGCTTGTTCTGCGCACGAGGAGTCAATTTGACAAACGTGATCGAAAGGTCAGCCCCGTTGATTGCTGAATCTTAAGGGATGAAAATGAGAAATAAATAAATACAATTGTACGAAGCCGGAAAAATCTTCTACATCTTTGGTGAGAATATCCGACAGTAACATTAACTAACCACTAGCAGTCACACTACCATCAATTGTCGCATGCATTCCCATTGGCGACCAATCGAATCTTCTCTTCCGATCTTGGCTGCAATATTTGTATTGATTATAAGATACAAAAGATGGCAAAATGTCTACTTTTGTCGCTTCCCTAATGCCAACACAGAAACACTTTTTGCACAACTTTATAATATTGGACGGTTTATCTCCACTATAAGGTGCTCCACAAGAATGAAAACAATAAAACAACTGTAGATTCCCAAATAAGCTATCATACCGCATCTTATTTATCAAAGGCCGCCACTTGTTAAGGCACCCATCACATTCTACACGCTGAATAAATTGTTATATGACGAATAGAATCCCACTTCTTTAGTAAAAACGATTAGAATGTCGGTAGAAGATGAAAAGCTCTGTATTAAAAGATGCGAGTCGATTAATTGACTAGTAAGGGCAGTGAAAGCCTTTATACTCTCGAAAGTAAGATATAGTAGGAGGCCAAGAGGAGAACAGGACTATACTTTTGGAGCGCAAGAAAGCCGCCGAGTCAGATCGCTCATTTCTACTTATATACTTTGGTTGGCAGTATCGAAGCGTATTGACCGGCGCCACCTAGTGGCTGTGGTACACACTACCAGAGGGCAGCATCTTTGTTTGAAATATATGGTTAGGGTGGTAATCAGGGAGGTAATCGCTTCCGTCGTCTAGTGGTAGATTTAAGAATCACTTGGAGGCGAAGCGGCATATTCTATTGGATTTTAAACAATTGCGAATACTTAACATAATGATTTTATAACCATGGGCACAAATTTCGCAAACTATGTGACAAAAGAAGCAGGTGGAAATATTGCCTTTGCGGCTGCGGCTTATATTAATTAAACTGTATTCTCGCTACAGTTGTGAAGCTTTGAAACTTTGATTATTTAACCGATTCATTTAGAGCGGAGGAATGACATAACGGAACGGAATAAAGCTAACTAGAGTTTTAAAGAGGACGTCTTCTTAGAAAACCCGATGAAATTCTTCCGACCAAGCGGACGTTCGACGATATTATTTTTACGCGGTGGAGTCTTCCATTGGAGGACTCGGTGCACACACATGAGGCGCACTTGTGCCAAGTAGCACACCGATTATAATACTTGTTCGTACGCGTGAATGGAATACTCCAAAATGAATGGGGGAGCCGCGTGTGCTTAAACACGAGTTACTGCAGAAGCTGCGGTTCACGACCGCCCGGATCGCTTCGAAAGCTTTGATTTCTCTATCGTTGGATCCGTGGGCGCGTCGTTCGTGTAGCTGTGAATGAAAATATTCCCTCTACGCTCGCGGCTGCGAAGATCCTCGATTTAGGAAACAATGAGGGCTCCCTACCCGTTATGCTTCTGTAGGCGCCGATTGCGAAAAACGGAAACTTGGAAAAAGCTACGCGCGGACCTCGAGAAATTCAAAATTCGATACGTACACGGACAGCATATGTAGAATATTTTCATGATAATTTTGAATAGGCTATAAGTGCTTTGGGATACGCTGCTCCTTTTATCCGATAAAATCATCGAGCATGTCGATTTCATTGTTTAGTTGATACAATTACAAAACTATTCTGTATGATTGATTCAAATAAAAATTAGCCCATGTCTAAATTAGCGAGGCCGAAGCCTCGACGTTATTTATATTCGGTTGATCGGCTATAGAAAACCTATTATATTTTCATACGGATTTGTGATTACTTGTGTGATTTGTGGGCCGCTGATGGACGAAAAATCGCATCTACATTACGAAATACGCGTCAATTCTAACAACAAAAATTGACTTATCGATTTATTGGCTTAACGTTATTCTAGCATTATTTAGCTACCAGAGCAGCGAAATAGGTTGCGTCAATGTCAGATATGTTATGCTTAAATTTAAGCGTTAATTTAATTAAACTTGTAAATAAAACTAAAAGAACGGGCCTTGCATTAAATTTGGTTTAAAAATGCCGTGATTCAGTGTTGGGCGTGCAGGTAAAGTAACGTTATCGCAATTATGAAAAGTAAAAAATCTCTCTAGTAAATCGAGTGTAACTCAATGATACAGCTCCATTTGAATGAGTGTGCGATTAAAGCCATACGGTACTTGCGTATGTGGATGTGCACAGACGCATCCGAAGCCTTTTCTACAACACAATGTACTTAAGGCTTGATTAGGTTTTTTATCGATTTCCATAGAATGCGACCATTTTTAATGAGACCGTATATCCGTTGCCTCTCACTTAAGTGGGAATTATAACAAAACAGAATTATTCCTTCTAAGGAAGTTATGATATAATTGTGAATGAATTACGAGAGCCGGACGAAGATACGGAATTTTTGTTTATATAAAAACAAAATAAAAATGAAAAATGCCCAAAACTCGTAATTCTTCATCGATGGCTCGATAGGAAAATATTTTCTCGCGTGTAATGTCGAACGGAGCACAACTTATTTTGTCTTCGTAAAAACGAAGCGAACGGGCCGCCTTATTATTGTTTATCCAGCCGAAATTATAAAATCGACTGGTGGCCGTAAAACTATCCGCAGGATGTAAAGAGCCTTAAATTTATTTGAATCCGTAGCTCGTAGAGGTATAAGAAACAACGCTAAGAACTAAAAATGAGCTCGAATATTTAGAGCCCAACTGGTCCTCCTCTCGATTTCTATTTCTTTCCCCCTTTAACTCTCGGCGGACGTTGAAAATCTGACACGTGAAATCATGGAGATGGCAGTAAATCCATTACCACATCTATCTAATTCAAGCACGATTAATTTCGAGAGCACAGAGACGTTGTTAAAGTCATGTTTTAGTTCGGCGACGATTCCGGCCCTCGTCTTATTTTCGCGATAAGAGAGCTCGCAAAAATTACATCCAGGATTTGATCCTTGGACCAACAAGCTTCGTGCGCAAACTTTTATAAAAATCCTTTTAAACATACTTACCTTGTATTTTTAGATTTTCACGGCCTTTCCTCGCCTATTATTCATTGTCTTTTTTTTCACTACTTTTTCACTATTTTAATATCTACTCGAAGTTGTGCGATTAGTAGATTATTTATTACTTTTGTCGCTCAACGATCATTGTTTTATTTTCAAGAATATTAAAACGCAAAACATGCCAAATGACTTCAAGCATTATCAAGAGTTCTATTAAAGGATTTTTTCACGGGCTATCTTATTATTTATTAAGAAAAATTCCACTCATAGATTTATGTAATTGTACGGATAAAAGTATGCCGAAAGCAAGTAATGAGTTTAAATTAACGTAAGCAAATGGTTTTATGAAATTAAAGACCAGTTGCACGATGCAATAATGCCTCGTATTTATCAGCAGAAAATCATAAATGCGTTTATACGCTCATTATTTTAATGCATAAGTATGAATATAATTCATTGTTGATTGCATAGCCCCATAAAACTTTATTGGCATTATTAATGCGCTAATATTTACAAACTTTTGGCATCCAACGAATTTTAACAGTTCAAGATTCAGAAAATCTTTCTCTACTTTTTAAAAGCATACACTGGTCTATTGAAAAATAGAATATGGTTGTATATAAAAAAAAAACAATTGTTTTTGGCGCTAAAATTATTGCTAGTATTAAGGTTATAAACATAGATAATTATTACCAATATTACTAATAAATTGTTTATTACCAATATTATTATAAGAAGTCGTGGCAACAGAATTAGAAAATAAAGGTGATTAGCACGAGCTTTAATGTTTGAAGCATCGGCTGACAGTAATTTATGTAAATAAATAATCGACGTAGGGTAATATTATTATAAAACATCTAGACAAACAAAATGTTTCCCGGTGCTAATATTTATCTCCTGCTGGAAAACTGGCTGATCTTTATAAGCGATGATCTCCGTGATTTAATGTCGTATGCAAACAATAATATATAAGCGCATGTATGTAAACGATCGTCGAGTAGCACATCGAAAAATGCTTAAAATGCTTACATAAAGAATAAATTGAAGTCGTAGCATTAGCAATAGTAATGCTGAAAGTATAGTTGCACGAGTGTCGCAAGGATTAAGGTTAGGGAAAGGAATACGAATTAATATTCAATCAATAAAATCAAAATAATTTTTTTCAAATATATATATTTACAAGACATATACAGAGCGTGTGTAGGCCTTATACAGATAATGAAAGGGGATTCCTGTCGCTCTCCTTTCGATTGTTGGCGATTTATCTCTCTCTCAGACGCACACCCACACACACACACATACACACACAAACATTCACTCTCTTTCTTATTATCTCTCTCTCTCTCTCTATTATTTTTCCCTCGGATGACGCCCAAGCGGTTCTTGATTGGCGAAAATTCTCGCTCCTATATACACACACAGGTATATATGTATACATATATGTATGTATAAGCACACCCCAACAAACGCACACAAACGCACACATATATATAAATATATATATAAATATATATATATATATACATGTGTAATTGTTCGACTCGCACGTCGCGCACGAACACGGGCTCACGTACGGACAGCATCCACACGCGCACGCATACTCTCCCAGCCAGACAGATAGACTGACAAAAGACACGCTTGTACTTTGCTACCGTACAACGCGGAAGAGCAAAAATTCTGGCTTACAATTGTTATCTCTCTCTCTCTCTCTCCTCTCTCTCTTCCTCTTTCTCTTTCTCTCTTTCTCGCACACGCGCATGCACATTCTCGCCCTCTTCTGTACTCTCTCTCTCTCTCTCTCTCTCTCTCCTCTTCGTCAGCGTAGGCTCAACAGGGTAAGAAACCGCGGAGAAAGCGTTACGACGTGAAACTGAACTCGCGACAGTTTCTCTCCCGGTGCTAGTCGCATTGCTTACTAGTATCGTTTTATACATCGACATGTGTTTGCGTAGAGAGTATAATAAATTGATAGTTAGAGCGACTTCCGTCGACTCCCTTCAGCTTCCGCGGCGTTCGTGTGGTCGCCTTTGCGAACGGGGACCCAAGCCTTTCTTCCTCGCGCGCATCCCGCGCGAGAGTGCAGATACGAGTACGGATTACTTGTTTATTTATGCTTATTTATGCTTAATTGTGTGTGCGTGTGTGTTTTTGTGCGGGTGGGTTTGTCTATCTCTGTGTGTGTGTGTGTGTGTGTGTGTGTGTGTGTGTCTGTGTCTGCGTCTGCGTATGCGTCTGCGTGTGAGTTCTTTTCTTCTTCTTCTTCATCATCTTATTACTTGTTTATTAGTGTAGAACATTAAGAAAGTCAGTGCAGAAGGAATGAATTTTTCATTTAATATTTCTCAAGGTAAGTGACACGTTACGTGGCGAAGGAGTGCGGTCCTCGCTCGCGAGTTACTTTCTTTATCTTCTTTTTTTGTTTATTTAAACCTTCGTAGGTAATATCGGCGATTTACGTCTAGTCTAGTTATGCTTGTTTGCTTCCTTTCGTCTTACTTTCTTTTCTCCTACATACTGTTAATAGCAGAGACATTCACATTATACAACTTATATACGACGACATTTTATAACGCGGCCTTTAATTCTTGGCCGATCACTGTCTGCCGGGAACTCCTCGAGACTCCTGCTCTCCTGGGGATGACTCGCTAAACCAATCGCAACCCCGCTAAATCGAGTTCCCGCGCATAAAGGTGCATAGCGCACTGCTTATACGCATCAGAGCATTGTAATTCGGCAAAAAAGTCCCACTTTTATCGTTAGCATTCGCAAATCTCTCACTCACTCGCTCATTCGCACTCTCCCGTTCCTTCCCTCCCTCTCTCTCTCTCTCTCTCTCTCTCTGTCTACGTAGCACTTTCCTCTCCCTTTCACCCATACATATATATTTCGCGTGTTCGCTCCGATCGAAAAGAAAGCCTATACCGTGGTTTACCGCGTTGACAAAAACGTTCGCAAGACTAGATAATACTGGAAAAATTAATAAAGTCAAAACACCCGACAATAATCCCATCTAGAACATCCTTTGAAACACGCACTCGCTTTCGCTCTATCATCGCTTTTTTTAACCATCGATTATTTCTTAATTTCCTACTTCGTAATATTTTTTGTAAAAAATCATCGTCCGAGCATTTATAGCGTGTTTTCGTACCCCTCGGCGCACTGGACCGAACATCGACGATGGACTTATCGATGAAAAACCACCACTTAACGAATTGACGGTAGCACGAGAGACGTCGGAACGGGAATTTGATTTCTGGTACGTTGGGTGGGGTGGAGTGGCGGGGGTTGGAAGCGAATGAGGGGAACGGAAATTGAAGGGACTGGAAGGATACGCGCAAATAAGTTGCGCGTATTGAAAAAAGATCTCGTGCGTGTCTTCGGTCGAGTGCCTCGAGTGGCTTGTGTGCTTTTATCAATCCTTCCTCGTTTTTCATTTATTTTGACCGAGGACCGAGCGTTAATTTTTGCAGACCTGCGTCTCTTTGTATAATGAATCAATCGTAATAGTGATGAAAATGAACAGAAATCGCTATTATATATTATCATTATTATTACTATTAATAATAATAATAATAACAATAATAATAATAATAATAATAATAATAATATAATAATAATAATAATAATAATAATAATGAGAACAATAATAATAATAATAATAATAATAAAAATAATAATAATAACAACAATTATAAGAATAATGATAATAATATTTATAGAGAATTATAAAAGAAATGAAAAAGAGTAATTATTTTTTCAACAAAAACATTGATTCGGTCCTCGGTGTAACGTTTCTCTAAGTCGTAGATCCATCAAAAATAATTATCAATAATAATAATGATGATAATATTAATCATAATCATATTATTAAAAATAATGACGATGACGATAATATTAATAGTAATGATAATTTAATAATAATAATAATAATAATAATAATAATAATAATAATAATAATAATAATAATCATAATCATATTATTAAAAATAATGACGATGACAATAATATTAATAGTAATGATAATAATTAATTAATAATTAATAATAATAATAATAATAATAATAATAATAATAATGAGAATGAAAAGAGAAAAAAAAAATAATAAAGGAAAGGAATCCTTCATTGTCGCCCATATTTGCAACATCTCTCGCGTCGTCGCGTCTTGCGTAATAATAGTGTACCCGCGATACGCCCACGAATAAATTAACTGTAGAAAAGTTTTGTTCTTTATACAAATGTAATATACAATATATATTTTAGTTAATCCATCTGCAATATATAGCTCATATTTATATATGTATATGTATAATATGTACGCGTGCACGCGAGAGCGCGCGCGCGCGCCCTGACCCACGCACACACGCGCTCTTCCGCGTGCGCGCGGCCGGTTGGGCGTCGGGCCGCGGTCGGGCGTGTGTCCGGGAGGCGCGCACGCGCGCGCGCGCTTTTGCCCGCGTATAGTTCTATCTATGTATTGCGCGCGATCGGTCGGCGGCTTCTGGCCTCCGTCGATTCTCGACGCGACTGATCGCCGCGACTCGCACGAATCCTCGCGATAAGCACATATATAATATATATATATATATATATATAAAACATCTCCCCGGGAGCGCAAACGGCCCTCCCGCGACTGGGAGGATCGCAATAAATAATAAGGGGGTGGTCGGGGGTGCTTCGCCCTACCGCCGCTCTCGCAGGCGCATACAGGCGCGCTCGCACTCAGGCTCCGGGCTTAAATGCAACTCTTGTACAAATGCGACATGGGGTTTTGGGAGGAGGTAGAGTACCAGGTTTTGGCAGGGGGCATGGGAGGGGGGGGTGAGGGGTGGCGGCGGCGTCGGCGTCGGCGGCGGCGGATCGGGGGGTCAGGGTCGTCCGGGTAGGAGAGCTAGAGGTCCGGGCCCGTGGGTTCGAGGAGCCGCTTCTCCGGATCCCTCGAGTCCCTGGCGAGGGCCTCCGGTAATTGGGTTCGCTGCTCGCACCTGCAGCCCTGGGCGGCCCTCCGCGCGTAGCAGGCCTCGCAGCCGGCGACGCAGGCCCTCAGGGGCCAGTAGCAGAGGAGGCAGGGCAGCACGAGGGCCAGGCCCCCGAGGCAGGTCCAGCGCGCGGCCTTCCGGGAGCCGCTGCAGGAGCAGGGCTCGTCCGCGCAGTCGGCCCCGGGGTCGGGCTCGGGGGCGGGCGAACCCCCGGGCCCGAGGCCCCCGTCCGCACAGTGGTAGAAGAGGCCCTTTACGCAGCAGAGGCAGCTCGCGTAGTCGAGGGCCGTCTCGGCCGAGCAGAAGCAGGCGTTGTCGCAGAGCCAGCGGCTGGGCAGGGGCGGCGGCTCTCGGCAGCTCTCGCACCGGCACCGGCTGCAGCGCTCGCACATTATCGAGAGGCTCCGGGTGCCGGCCGCGGGCTCCTTCGTGAACGAGACCGGCTGCTTCGTGACGGGGGGCCGCCCGGGACTCGTCGATCCCGGCCCTCGTCGCTGTTGCTGCTGTTGCTGCTGCTGCTGAAGCTGCTGCTGCTGCTGCTGCTGCTGCTGCTGCTGCTGAAGCTGGCCGCGGTGCTGCTGCTGCAGCTGGGACCGCTGATGCTGCTGATTGTGATTGTGTTGGTGCTGCTTGGGGCAGGCGTGCACGGCCGGGGGGGAGGCCGTCTGGGGACCCTGGGGTCCGAACGGCGCCTCCACGTACTCGTTGTCAAGGCGCTCGGCGTTCGGCCGCGGCGCCCGGAGGCTCACGGCCTCGAGGGGTCGGGGCGGAGGCGCCGGAGTCATGGCGGCGCCCGTTAACGGGCCCGGGGCCGACTGACGCGACTGCGCGTCCGGGGCGGCCGGGGTCTGGCCGCGCTGCTGTCGGTGCTGCTGAGACTGGAGCTGCTGAGACTGGAGCTGAGGCTGGGGCTGAGGCTGGGGCTGCGGGCTAGCCCATGGCCGCAGGGGCGCGGGGGGCGAGCGCCGGTGCGGCGTCGTGACGGCTGCTGCTGATCCTGGCGGGGGCGGTGGGGCGCGGGGCGGCTCGGGTAACGGCCAGCCTGCTGCTGCTGCTGCGGCGCGAGGTGCTGGCGCTCGCGGCAGAGGCGTTCCATGAGCGAGGGTAAAGCAGGATGCTCCGCGACAGCTTCCTCCCGCCCTTGCGACGCGCGCTTCATCCCCACCTGTGCAGAAGAAGAAAGGGTCGCTTCGTTAGTACGATTCTTTCGTTAATTCATTGGCTTTAGTCAGGCAAGCCTACGCGCGCTAATAAGCCATCGAGCTAATAAGTCAGCTGATAAGGAAATGGGCGCGTGCGGGCTTCGGGCCTCCCTCTGCTGCTCAGCTCCGCCTGTGCATAAATAAAGCAGCAAAAATCGCACTAATGGACATATCAATTAGCGGGGAGACTCTCTATGCTCCCTCCCTCGGGCCAAGGAGCGCCATTCTCTGAATTCCGATTCACCGGCTAATCTCTCCTACCCCTGCCACCTCCCCCCCCTCCACCCTCCCCAAAGTTCGAGGCCCGCGAGCCTCAACTTTCGAATAATCATAGGCCCTTCATACGAGCGGCGCCGCAGTTGTTCTCGCCGACTCGACCGATGACTTCTCAATGAAGATCGCGAATCAAGACCTCGTTCGGATGCACCGGATGTGGCGAGGAGCACAGCCAACAACGTCGTTAACGTTCGCGCACATCGGGGGACTCGATGAATGCAAGCAACGCTCGGCTCTAAAGGCGAGTCTCGCGACGAGGGGATGCCCGACATTATTAACGTTTGTCGCCAGGTTGTGACAGCTAAAGAGCCCCGAGGGGATCTTTCCCTTTTTTCCGTCTGCCTCCGAACGTACATACTGATGATTGTGAGCACACACGCGCGCCCGCGTGCGCGCGCACACACGCACGCACACACACACACTCTCTCTCTCTACTGGCGCGACCAAGGAATCTACGCTCGCTTGCGTTCACGTGTCCAGCGTACAGCTCTGGACAAAAGTATTCGCCTCGACGACACCAAGATCAAGCCCTCCTGCTGGAATTTTCCCGTGCCGCGGACGAATCCGCGCGACATGGCACTCAGGCTTTTCTTCCATTTCGGAATTTCCCTTCTCGCACGGCGACTTCCTTGCGGCCTTTGCACAGCGATTCCGACGCCTTGTTCGCTTATTGCTTCCCTTTTAAAAACCCACCGACTATTCAAGTTTCGTTAAATGCTCGGCAAAGTTGAGACTCGAGACGTGCTCCGAGAGTATCGATCTCGTATGAAGTATTTGAATGGGAGAATGCAGGGGCTCTTCCTTGCTCTACATTTAAGTTCTTCTATTCATATGTATTTTTATTATGCGTTGAAATGCCTGTCAATAATGTCGATCGGTGCATCGACACTGCTCGACCATATTTTTGTATTTCTAATTTTTTTTTTTATTCGTCCTCGACATTGATTTGTGAAATGGCCATTAACATTACTTTGAAATTACTGTTTAAACATATTTAAATTTTCATAGAAACGTTATTACCTATTTTTTTTTAATTATAATTCCTTTGCAATCTTTATTTCTCTCTCACTTCCCCTATTACACCTATTTTACAAATTTCCGCCTCTTATTCCTATTTCACGTAAATGTAAAAAAGACCGGCAATGGCTCGAGGATGCATGCAAAACTTGAAACTTGTGCAAATGATAAATCCTCGTAGAGCAAGTAGCGTAAATAAGTATTCCTTAATGTATTGTATGCTTCTAAAATATACAGTTCGTTGCGGCTAGTACGATAGAAAGCGAGATAGCGAGAAAGAGAAAAAACGGGGGAGAAAAAGAGAAAAACTGAGGTCAAAGAGGATTGTTTCATTGTCATATTTCAGCAGCGTTTAATAGATTGTCAAACTTGGTCCTTAGAGTGGAACATAATGGGACACTGCACTGAGTTTATACATTTTGCCCAAAGCCCGTCTTTCCTCTCTCTCTCTCTCTCTCTCTATCTCTCTCTCTCTCCAGATCTATATATATATATATATAATTCATAATAAATAATATATGGATATACGTATATAAGCACAAACATGTTTGTAGGTATGTGGGTATATGTGTGTGTATAACTGTCTATCTAGCTATCTGTCCATCTCTATCTTCCTCTTTCTTTTGGTAAAGGGGAAAAACGAGACAGAGGGAACCACCACAAAGAAGAAGAGGGAAAGAGGCAGGCAAGCTGGCATGAAGGGCGGCAAGGAGCGTGGCTAAGAGGGCGAGAGGAAGGGAGAGAGAGAGAGAGAGAGAGAGAGAGAGAGAGAGAGAGAGAGCGAGTGGAAGGGAGAGAGAGAGAGAGAGAGAGAGAGACAGGGCGATAGGAAGGGAGAGAGAGAGAGAGGGAGAGCGAGAAAGGGCAAAGTATAGAAGAGTGCTGGAATGATATTCGACAAAGGAATGTTGAGGGAGGCGGTTCACAACTATACACGAAGGATGCGTGCGAGAGAGAAAGGACTATCCACGCGGGTTCAGGTAAAGTCAGCTCTTGAATGAGACTTCTTGGGAATCCAGGCAGATGTGCACGAAGCGTTTAGGTTAAGTTTCCTCCTTTCTCTTCTTCCTCCTCTCGCTCGCTCTTTCTCTCGCTACGCCGCGCCTCCCTCCGTCCTTCTCGCACTCTTTCATTTTCTCTTTTCCGATTCACGAAATTTTTTCCCTTTTAAGCGTGTCTTTTCCATTCGCATCCTTCTCCATCCTACTCGAGCCTCCTCCTCCTGCAGTCGCTCACCGCTCTCTCTCTCTCTCTCTCTCTCTCTCGCTCTCTCTTCTCCCGCTCTCACTTTTGCCCTGCTGTCTCTCTCTTCTCTCTCTCTCTCTCTCTATCTTTCTCGAGATGATGTTTTTAAAGGCTCGCCACCGAGTTCTATGCATAGACCAATAAACAGATGGCAGCCGATCTGTACTCGCGTTCCTCCTGTTCCTTTTTCGACCCGATTATGAATAGATTGCCAAACTAAAAAAAAGGAACGAGCAGGAATGCAGACCTTTGATTTTACTCGGACACTAGCGAATACCATGCTGATTTCTCCCTGATACTGTAGGCCTGATTTCTAATCGTTTTTTAACTATACTACTTTGTCTCGACAACTGATGTAATTATAGAGATACGATTTTTGCCGTCGTCAAAATATACAATTTCAACAATTGGGATTATCCATTCGTAACTGAGAAGGCACTTCATTCGCCTCGACCGCATAAGAAAATCGTTAATCAAAATTGTAGTATGGTTGGATTTGTGTAATTATTTAATATAATAAATGTCTACTGTGAAAACATTTTCAAACATGATGCAGCTTATAATATACGAGCCTCGAGTGGGATGCGAACTTTGAAAAACGGACTCGTATTAATATTTGCTGCAGCTCGGAGCATAAAAGCTACCTGCAGTAAAACATTCGTTTACGTATACCCATAAAGCATTGTACAATATCGTATTTAGAATTAATTAAAAATGAAAAAGATAGTTTACCCCCAAGTTCGATACTTGTATACACGCCGACGAAGATTCCTGTCTTTCTAACGCGACAAGCACACGGGCCATAAATTTAGAATTGCTTTTCCGTTTATGAGCCTCCGCATTATCCTCGAGTTCGCGCGAATCAGAATCTCGGCGCTTCATAGGGGCGCGCCTTGCTCAAAGCCACTCGGCGTATTGGTCAGCTTTTCCAAAAACCACGTAAAATAATTATAAACAATTTTCCTATCTTCGTGCATTACTAGTGCGCGGATAAATAATCGATAACTTTCCTTTTGTTACGATGCTTAAGAAGCGCTAAACGTAAATACTACGACTATGAATATCGACAAGGCTTGTATTCAGAACTCAAATCATATTCCGTTTGACATTAGAAATAAAGCTTTAAGCGGACAATGTAAAGATTTTAAGTCTTGCGCGAGATACTGAAGATCTTCGACGACCGGACTGTGATTTTATTTCATGTCCATTGTCCTCCCGGTGCCCCTCGACGGCTATCGGATGCTTGACTTTCGTCCGAGAAGGCAAGAGAGTCCGATCGATGTTTACGCGGTTAAAAAACTTCCATATGTAGAGCAATGGACACACGTTGCTCAGATATCTGCCCACATTTCGAGAAAAGATACCCACTTGCCGAACCGAATCGAACGACGCATTCCATTGAATTACGTAGTAATTACCTTCTACGTTAATTCACAATCCTTTGATGCATCATTTCTCATAACTGTTCCATAAAAAAATTCTTCACGCGTAACAAACGCTCTTTATATTTATTAACGTGATTGGATGCGTGTGCGCGCGCGCGCGCTCCTCTTTTATGGCTTGGACGTACAATTTAATTGCTCGAAAGTGATGAAAAATGCTGCGAGCATCTCCGCGAGATCAAAGTGCACGCGAAATGCATTAAAAAGTATTGGATAACGCAGGAAAGGCTAAAATAAAATTTCAATTGGATGCCACAGCCAAGGAAAAAATTATTTCTCTTCGATTCTTATAATGGGTCGACTTTGAGATCAATATTCGAGACCCGACCAAACTCAATCGTTATCATATTATCCGAAGTGCAGGGGCGTTAAGCGTGCCTTATTAATAAGTCCAAATTGTTAGAAAAAAGTGTGCTTATTCGTAAATTGTCCGATAAGCATAGATTTGTGAATGGTCGTATGAGGGGCGGGGCAGGATGGGGGGGGCTAAACTAAATACGGTAATACGTCGGCCTAATAAACGATTCGGCTGTAACGCAATAATCGCACACGCGCAACAATTGAATTCGGTACAAAGAGACTGAAGTGGTATTTTAACGTTCATTAAATAGTTTTACGAATCACGTAAAGTGTTAGATATGTGGGCGTCCGTCTAGATGAAAAGAGAGAGAGAGAGAGAGAGAGAGAGAGAGAGAGAGAACAAGTCGAGAATGCTAGATGAAAGTAGGTCTTCGAATTCGCGTGGGCGCGAGAGCCCAGTGCTCTCGGTCGGTTTGTCTGTCTCTGTTTTTCGTGTGGGCACATTCAAATTCGTTCGCCAAAAGATGCCCGCGTCACTCGGCACCGCCACGGGCCGATAAACAGAATCGCGGTATTCCTCCCCCTATCACGTGTCGCTACCACCGATGGAAAAAAAGCCTTGCCCTGGTCTAGACAAAATCACAAAAATATCACATTATTGTCTTTGGCTCGTAAATCGCAGCTCCGATTGCTTCATTCAGCCGCTCTATTCCTCGATCGAACGATCGATGTGACGGGGGGGGGGGAAGCCGCGCTACGGTAAACAGGTACACCGCCAGCTTATTATTCTCGGTTGACGTTCGCCAAGCGCTAAATAATTCAAAAACTATGTCAGACGCTTTATTACACCTGGGAGTGGATTCGTTAAATTCCGTAAGGAGAATGCGTGTTTTCGCAACGGCTTCTTCTTCTTCTTCTTTGGCCTCTCTTCTCCTATGCGAGTAGGCATTTAAATAACGTTAAGCCTGTCATTTTCTAAACGGATTATCTTTTATTTATGCGCAGTAATGTGCTAGGTGGACATTATCATGCCTACGAGACGATTTCTAGCTGGGCCGCGAGCCATCCTGGACTACCAAATTGCGTGGGCGACTCTGAAGTTTGGGAAACTCTTCATGCACGCCGCTCGGAATTTTTAAAAGTCCATTTAATGGCGACATCGTTTTAATAATAAAATTTAAAGCCAATCGCGATGAGGTGTTCTCGTCTCGTTGGAGAGAATAGCTATTTTCTGCGTGCAAGCCACGTGAAAAGAAGCTGAATAATAAGCGCAGAGGCGCGCACCCGAAGTGCGCCGAGGTACTTTTATCGCGCGAGTCGTCGATTAGAGAATGCGTTGAGTCCTTGGCGCATCAAAGGGGAGAAAGTGAGCCACTCTTCATAATGGAAAACCGTATACAATGAGCTCACTATTCTGATAATCCATGGGATACATGTGGAAAAGTGCATCTCTGAAGGAGAGCCACTCGAATACGCGAGCCTGGACCTTATAATATTACTCTAGCCTACGTAGCCCGACGAACGATTTAGATTGATAATGATAAAAATAGTCGCCAGCAGCTTCCACGAGGACAAGAAGGCGGTCTTCGTGCGCCTTGGCGTATATTTTGAAGAGATTCGCGAGTTTCGCTCCGTGACAAGATTCAAAATATAATCAACTCTCTGTTAACAATATCGCATGCCTGTAGAGAATTCATAAGTCTACATCTTTCGAAAATATTTTTCAAAAATTTAATTACACTTTCGTTGCGTATCTAGAGTCATTTAATTAGTCATTAATGACAAAAATTGGAAATTTAAGATACATTACTTTAGCAGTATCGCGATGATTTCTAATAAATCCCAATCATAATATTATAAATTTTGTTTCTCCGACATAACCCGACATTTATTTGAATAATCATTGAAACATGTCTAATACGGAATACCGCGCTTTACATACACATACATATATGCATATTAGTTTTCTGTAAAAAATTGTTTGAATTCTTTAAAACCAACATTAATCTTATTTTTTTCTCATTATAAACTGCAATAAAATCTAAATGCATCATCGGAGAGTTAAAAGACTAAAAATATCGTTACTGATGAACAGGCAAAGTTATACCGTAAAGTATTATCTAGACCAATAATAAAAATATGTAAGAGCTTCGATCGATAAATAATGTTTAAAGCATAAATCATTCCGTAAGGAAATTACGTTGGTCATTATTAAAAAAGTTCAAAAATCTAACCTTTCCGATATAAATAAGCATCTTTGAGAGTGTAGCTTCCCTTGTATCTTTTAAATTATAACCTTCCTTTAAACGAGGAGAGTCATAGATTTTATTAAGTGATCGAGGCGTCCGGAGATAAGGAAATTAAGATGGTTATGGGCTTATACTAGGCAGATGCTTAGATAGAAGCGTTATTTTAAATGTCGAGATCGTTTTTTAAAAATTTGTAAGAATGTAGAGTGTGGCTCGGCTGCTTTGAAATCCGTTTCGAAACTGATCATTCTGCTGGATGAATGCACGTTTGTGTAGGTGTAGGTGTGGGTGTCCGCTCACTTATACTCGCGAGGAGGTGCGTAACTAGTAGGGAGTAGGGAAGGATAGGTTAGAAATAGTACGATCGAGAGACTACGATACCGCCCTTGAGAAAACTTCATTATTTTTCTGTCGTAACAATTATAAATCTTGCAATATAAATGTATATTCCCCGAGGGAATTATTGATCGTAGAAATGGCTTAATCTTATCGCTTTGTATTCATAGAGTAAAATATAGCCTGTATTTCTGAATGAAAATAGATAAGATAAGGAGTCTGCGGTTTTTATCGGAGCCGTCGATTTTCGGTCATAATTTTATTTTCATCGCGCAATAGACGGGAATCGCGACGGGAATGGAGCCGAAGCAAGGAGTCGAGCGGCGGGCTTAGGTATCGTACAGTGGGGCCAGTCATTCCGGGAGTTTTCGAGCGAGAATAAATTGACGCACGTCGCTGTCGGGTGAGTGAGTGGGTGGGTGGGTGGGCGTAGAAGCGCGCGGTAACTCCGGCTGCCTTAGTGGTGCAAGCAGTAGCCGAGTGAGAGATAGAGAGAGAGAGAGAGCCTGGTAACGAGAGGCCGACGGCGTGGCCGAGGACGGCGAGGAAGAAGTCGAGGACGAAGTCCGGGCCGATGGGGCGTGGCGAGCGGTCGGGTGGGTGGTTTGGTTAGATCGAAGGAGGCAGGAGGAGTAGGTGGTGCCGGTGGAGGATCGAGGAGGTGGAGGAGGTAAGATGGCTCCAAAAGAAACGTCAGTGCAGAGCGGCGGCGCCGGCGGTGGCGGCGAGCCTTCGGGACCGAAAGCGCAACGAGTCGTCATCACTGTGCCCCAGTGTTAACGTGCCTGCGCTAGACGCGGCTCTCGGCCGAGAGAAGAAACAAGCGGACCATTGAGGCAGTTACTGAAAGGAATGCGCCTCTATCAGCGGCCGATTGCCACAGGTCAAATCTTTCAGTCACTATATGTACGCGCGCAGCACGATAAGCGCGAAATTTTGTAAGCGATAATACGCATAATGTGGGAATCGGGCACACACTTGCCCTCTCTCGCTCTTTCTACGGATGTACATATATGCCCCTGGTCACGCTCGCTCGCTCTCTCTCTCTCTCTCATACGCTCCCTCACTCGCTCAGCGCGCGTGTGCAGATTTTGCCCTACCAACGTAGGTGTGGAGAAGCTCGCTATTTCTCAGCCGCGGACTCACCGAAAATTCATGGGACAAGCGGCGATGGTAGTTTATCCAGCAGCGCGTCGCTCGCGTTATCTCTGCGCACGTTTGTCTACACTAAGGCACGTCGCTGCTGCTGCTGCTGCTGCTGTTGCGGCTGCGCCTCTTTCCTCTCGGCACTCGTGCAACACACCGCAAGTGTCGTCGTCGTCGTCGTCGCGCACCACACCACAACTATCACCAAACTGCCTCCTTTCTACGTGCGCGTGTACACGGGCTCGAAGCGCCGCGCGGCCTCACGACGTCTGCCGCATCCCGAGCTCCCAGCACTTGGACATTCCCTCGCAGTCTCTCGCTCGCTCGCCGCTCTCTCTTTTATCGGACTCCCTCCTCTCCGCGTATATATCTTTATCAGCCGCTATCTCGCGCACTCGCGCACACACCCTTTCCCTTTCGGTTGCTCCCCTCGAAGCTCGAGTGGGGTGGGGTCGGAGCTCGAGGCTGAGGATAGAGAGAGAAAGAGAGAGAGAGAGAGAGAACTCCGGGGCGCAGTCGATTCACCGGTGCTCGCACACGTGCACTTCCGCTCCAGCGGAGAGAGGCCGAGAGAGTGAGTGAGAGAGAGAGAGAGGGAGAGAGAGAGAGAGAGAGAGCGAGGAGGCCGCCGCTAGGCCCTCGACGAGCCGATCTCCGTCGGTCGGTGCTCTACCGAGTCGATCCCCCGAGCGGCGCAGCAGCAGCTGCGAGCCTCATTCATAGATGCTGCCTCGTCGTCGTCGTTACGAAGTTCGTACTCCTATCGTGGCTCGGTGCTTCCATTCAAGCAAATATAGCGCATGAATGGAACGACGGCCGCTCTCGGGTGTTGGCTCTCGCACCGCCTCCTCTAATCTCCTCGAGAGCGAGGCGCGTATCCGCGAGGTGTCCGCTGCGCCCGAGTCCGCCCGTGTCTGGGGCCTACTGCGCGCCTCTGCTAACGTGGCGGAGGCGGCGACCGGACGCCGGATATCCCGTGTGCGAGGAGGAGAGCGCGAGTCGGCAATGGCTCCCACCGGGCTTACGCGAGCCGATAATACACGCGCATCGACCGCCGTCGGACAACTGAGAGAGAGCCGCCTCCGAGAGCAGTCACGGAGGCAGAGGCGGTGGCTACGGCGCGGAGTAGGCTGTAGGCGGCCGGCCGGAAGCGGCGAGAGACGGAGAGAGAAGAGCCATTGTGCAGTCCTCCCCCCGTGCTTGCGACTGAGCCCAGCCAGCGGCAGCTACGCTTTGAAGGGGGGAGGGGGGGGGGGTCGCGTAGCTCCTCGTTCTATACGCTTGTCTCCTCTTCCTCCTCGCCCCCGAGTGCAGACCCTCGCTCCCATCCGCGACACACCGGCGCACCGATTCTCTCTCTCTCTCTCTCTCTCTCTTTCCACAGGTTTCTACAGCTTGCGCCTCTCGTTGCCGGACTCTGGTGTGAGTGCGGCTCAATGGAGTTCTCGCGCCATCTAGCGGTGTTGCAGCGAGTCCATCTTCAGCCAGCGCCTAAGTGAGCGACTCTCTCTCTCTCTCTCTCTCTCTCTCCCCATTATGTGTGTTTATAGCGCGTTCGTGTGCGCGAGAGAGAGACAGAGAGAGATAGAGAGGACATAAGAGAGTAAGCGTAAGCGCGCGCACCCGCACGAGTTGAAGAGAGAGAGAGAGAGAGAGAGAGAGATGACGAAAAGAGACAGAGAGGGAGCGAGACCAAGAGACTTTTTATGAATGGACGGAAGCTATCATTGAAGTTTCGAGATGAATGAAAACATTACTAGCGTCTCTGCTGCTTCTGTTGCTGTTCCGTTGCGTTGCTCTATACCTACCCTCCCCTCTCCTTCGGACTCACACTTTATTTCTCTTTTTGTTTCTCTCTCTCTCTCTATCTCTCTCACTCTATCTCTGTCGGTCTGTCTCTGTCTATCTCACTGCGTTTAACTAATCGTGCGCGCATACGCTCTTTCACCCGTCCCCGGAAAATCGGGTTCGCTCCCTCCCCTCTCATTCTCGTCCCTTTTCATGCTCATTCTCCATCTCATTTGCTCGCTCACTGGCTTTCTTCTCTCTCTCTTTCTCTCTCTCTCTTTGGATCTCTTAAGACGCGAGGACTTTGAATGATCTTACTTTGATTCATCACTCGACAACACGCTTGCGCCTCTTCATTTTTAATCTACGAACTTCACGAGAAATGCACACGTACGCCGGCTTTGTAATTCCATCCATAAATTCAAGATCGTTCATGATTATAGTTGCGCCAAGTACATTTAAAGTAAATGCAACTCTGCCTAATCGGGTCAACTGGAAATGGACTTGTCGAGACATATTTTTTCCCTTGTGTTTCATTTGTCTATTTTGCGGCAGCTTACGTCGGATGCATCATCGCGATCGAATTATGCTTCATCGAAAAAATTCTGCAATGCAATGACATAAAAGAGGGTCGGTGGTTGGCGGGGGGCAGGTCGAGGAGGGGGATTGTTTAGAGGGGGGGGGGAACCGAGAGCGAGACTAAATTAATGTGCTCTTGCGGTAGCTTGTTTCTACGCGCTAGTATGTACTTGCTGTGTGGCTGTGTAAGTGAGAGGCGCAGAGAGCAAGTGAGAGCGAACGAGAGAGAGAGAGAGAGAGAGCGAGAGCGAGAGAGGAGGTGAAGGAAGAAGGCTAGACCGTGTAAGTACGCGAGACTGTATGTGCAAGGACGGGGTATGTAGAATGGGAGGGGTTGTGGGGAGGGGCGAAGGACGAGGTGATTTTCTCACGTGGCATGCCTTAACTGGGTTCCCCTCCCTCCCGACTCATCCCAGTACACCTCGCCGCCCCTGCCCCCGTCCCGCACCCCTCGCCTTTAACAGCGCACCGCCGCGATTCTCAACACTCCGAGAACTCGCTCCTCCTCCTCCTACTCCTCCTCCTTAACCCCCCCCCCCGTCCGACACTTCTTCTTTTTTCAGAATGAGCGAGTGCGCTCGCGCAAATATGCAGACTAAACATGTGTGCACGCAATAAAGCGTCACCGAAGCCTGTATTTGTGCATTAAGTTTATCAGCATTTTTTATAAGGTACCTACAAGGTGAATTAAAAAATGATCGGAATCGCTCCTACTCGTGTAAAACTCTTTAAAATCACTACGCGTAATATACGTTTCTTTAATTCGTCCTGCTCAATTTTTTAATTTTTTTCTTTCTCTTCTTTTCTTTCTTTGGAACGAGCAAAAAGTTTTAACGATCGTATTCCGTTTCCTCTATTCTCCTTCGAGCGTTGCAATTTCTAAGCTTTCGTACGTTTTGTTTATCAAGTGATTTGCACACATTTATTAAATAACCTTGCATTAAGTTTACTCGTTCATTGTACCTAATGCGGCGAGTCGATGAACCGAGAAGAAGCAAAACTGTGTCAAGTGCATTTCATTGCAAAGTCATGTTAATTAAACTCCTTGGAATTATCGAATATTTCACCAGCTTGTTGACAGAGCCAGCGACGTTTCAATATTATATTTAACGAATGTTGGGGAAAAGCTTCCGAGCCCAAGCTCGCAGCAGCACATTGCGAATCCATGATAATCTTATCATATGTTCATTGAATGACTAAACCAAGTAGCTTGGCTCTCTGTAGCGCGTGTAATTATTTCAACAATGTAGATTACACCTAGCGCCTCGTACGCAACAGCGTTTAATTCATATTCAAAGGCAATATCACAAATTATCCAGTTTTATTGTGGAAACTTATACGATGTTCGTCATCGTCGCCTCTCCTTTTGTAAGAAATCTGATCTTTTTAGTTCAAACACAGATAGCGCACGCCTGTTAAAGTTAAGCGCTCGCTCGCTATATATATATATGCATTTGCCCGTAGTATAATGTAAACGGGCATTTTATCGTGAATTATATAATAAATATTATTTTAATTGTAAATACTCATCTCGCTTCTGCACTTCAATGAGTAAGGCCGAAAAAAATTATCTCGAGCGATGGTCTTTAAATTTTATTTTTTCAACATCTTCTTTATGAGTGCGTGGCTATTGAATTATATATCGAAAAACAAGATGAACTGTCCAATTGTAGAAATTGTGAAGTTCATTGTATGCGTGTGTATCCGTTGAAGTGCATTTTTGTCGTAAAAGATATAACTCATTTTCAAATTAGACCCTTTTTGGGTAAAAATTATTTTACTCGAAAAACTAAGAATCGATGATCTAATATCGCTTTATTTTCAAATATCTGAACGTATTTTTTTGTACTTTAGATAAACAGATATTGACTCGATTACGCAGTCTGGTATTTTTCTTGCACCAAATAATGACAAGCATTCAGTATCAATTAACATTAAACTTTGATTTAGACTTTCGATAATCACAATGGCGTAAATAAATCAAAATATTTAGTAAGAGTATAATTGTTTTCTTAGAAACGCCTATAGAATTATAATTTCCAACAATAGCCTATTTCCTCTGTAACTGTGACCTCATTCTCAAGTAGTAACAAATGATTGCCTCCTCGGATGAAATAAAAATACAGGGCGAGTTGCATACTGACGGAAAAGAAGAAAATAATATAGGATTCTCTAGCGTAGATGTATTTAAGTACTGATAAACGTTCATTATTTGTGAAAGCGTTTTTATTTGTCAATTTCAAATGTTTTCCTCATAATAAACTATTATTACGAATTTTCGATTGTAATTTTCGCATCAAAGTGTGAAATGGAATTGTAAATTACACGATGAAGCTTGATGATTTTATTGATAAATAAGTTCGCTAGTATAAATAATACGCGCGCACGCGTTACACACACACACACACACATATATATATATATATATATGTATATATATAATCATTTATAAGTATAAAACATTCCTTCGCCTTTTTTGTCGTAAGAGTACATTCAGAATATATTGCAAATAAAGTAACTCTAGTAAACTAAATAAATATGCATCATAAAAGTATACTTTACGAATGCAACATTGTATATATTTTAATATTATAATATAAACAACATTGGATTCATTAAATGCACATATTATGTAACGAGAATATTCGTATTGTGGATGAAGAATGTAGTATCTTGCAACGTGGTAAAATAATTTAAATACATGTTTCAATTTGAGCTGATCATTAGTATCCAGTATTTATTCTTAAAAGATGAAAATTTTCTAATTCATTACCTTTCCCGGCTTTTTTACCGTATTATTTAAAAAAATGGCAATCCTCCATCAAATTAATATATATATATATAAATTGAATGAAATTTATAGGAATCGTTTAAATTATCGATTCCATACGTATTCCGAAACATTAAACTTTATTTTATGGAATTGATGATGGAGTTTTTTAACAAATACTATATTAGATAATTCTTGTTTATTAGCGCGTTGAAAAACGCCTGTGTCTCATAAGTCGACTAATCAAGTTATAAATTTTCATAAAAGAACATGTCAGTGTTTTCCAAGTATCAATACCTTATTAAGCTCTCGATTTATTTCTTTTACTACTACGTAGATTTTTTTTTAAATAATTGCGTGCCTTTAATGCAACATACGTAACGTAAGTTAATCTTTCAAATATATTGATATTTACCTTGGGCAGATGGATTATAAATCACAATAAAATACAAATAGTATAAAAGCCAATTATACTGCACATTTCATGTACATTGGTAGTATATTTCCAAACCGAGATTCTATTCAGAATAGAATTATAGAAACCAATTGTATTCGGCCACTGCGAATAATTTAAATGAAAAATCTCTTTGTGCTTTCGCGTAAGGAAACTTTTGTTTACTCGTTTATAAAAAAAAAAAAAAAAAAAAACAATGCGATTCCAGCATGTGTAAGAAAATTGCAAGTCAACGCAGTTAGATACGTTTGAGTGAAATTTTTTACAAACAACTTATTTTTTAAAAGTTTTATAATTTATGCTCTGCAATATTTACAAACAGCCAATACTGTTCTCATAATTATAGTTGTAAATTTTACGACAGTTTGTTTAGGCACGGGAGAATTGTTAGAAATGCTTTATATTTTAATAGTTTTGGAAAATACCTTGGAGGCACACTTTTATCAATTTGAACTATTATCCGCATACTTTCAAAAAGCCTGAGCATTGTGGAGAAAAATGAGGAAATAGACGCAACGTATCGAAATGACCCACAACGAAGGATAAAAAAAAAGCAATAATAATGTTTAGAGAAAGCGACGCCGTGAATAAAATGAAATAATACAGCAGCGAGGTGCGTAATGTGGCTTATGTTCGGTGCGTGTCCGGCCATCGCTCGTGCTCGCACATTGAGTTTCTCTACTGCCTCCTCCTCCCCCCGCCGCCGCGCACCCGCCGACGCCACACTACATCGCCGCAACCCATCATCGAATTCTCGCTTAAGAAAACAAACCCAAGCACAGTGGCTAAGTATGCAGCATAATCACGTGTTCTCTATCTATTTCACCACACAAAACCTTGTCTTAGCTCACTTTGTACGTACAAATGTGAATGTACTCGTTTATGAATGCGATAAGGAGGCAGATAATGGGTATTATTGAATAGCTTTTTAATTTTACGTCTGAAAATAAAATAATTAGAGGCTCATTGAACGACGTTGAGCAAGCGCGCGCGCGAGAGAGAGAGAGAGAGAGAGAGAGATAGGGGGGAGGAATTAATTTCATTCAGGCCTTCTTTGAGGAAAAATTCATTTGAATTTTTAAACAGAACTCGAGATCGGCGTACGGCAAATTTTAATAACTCCGAAAATAACGAGAGCGTTCTTTAAATAACGCTACTTCAATATTTGCACAAGATATAGTAACACCGATAAATATCGGCTAAATAAAAAAATCGCGTTTTTAACGTAAATAAATGTGCGCATGGCATTGTTGAAATAAAGAGTTTCATTAACTGCACGGCATCGACATGTTTGAAATAATATTTTTACAGTATAAATAATAAATATTACCGTAAATTGGCGCAATAATAAAAGGTTGTTGTAGTAGGAGCGGAGAAAAGGATTCTTGACTTTCATCGGCAAATACACGACGTGGCCGCTGTTGTATGTAAGCCTTTTCTTCAAATATTCGTATTGCGTGTGGCAAGGCCCCGAAGAAGGTCGCAAATAACTTATGAACAAGTCCCGCTGAATGAATTAACTGATAAATACCAGAAATATGATGAAGCTGAACGAATTTCGACGATCCTGCCCCCAGCCAAAGTTAATTGTATTTCAGTAGTCACTCAACTGGTTTTCGACAAACTTTAGCATAAGCGCAACTTTTTTTTTTCTTTATGGGAAATAAAGGAGCTCGACTCCAACCCAAGCTTTATTTTCAGTCTCATTACGTCCCAACATTTTCCAAATTTAAATCATTAGTCAAAATGTTTCGAAAAACCTGACACTTTAATTGCTTCAAGGACTTTTGTCATAATACATACGCACGTTTAAGTTTTAAGGCAAACAATTATTTAATGACTCATTAATTCGTAGACGTCAATCAGAAATCTGACATACACATTTAGCAGTCACGATACATACTGTAACTTGTGATTAGTATAAAGTATGCAATTAGTAAATAAATGCAATAAATATGAGGTAAAATTTACTCGGTTATTTACAAATTGAAACTATTACAAGACTGCGAAATATCCAACACAATTCAATGCTGTTCGTGAGCGGCGAAAAAATAAATCGAAACTAATGTCTCTCGATTAAATATGTAGCGATTGAGCAAGAATGTTTAATCAAAATCAGGAAAATCTCTTCTCGACGTAAAAAGACGTCGGCGTAAAAGTTTTTAATTAACAAGATGGAAACAAAGTACGTGCATACTTGTATATAGATTATGTGCTCGTGTGTGTGCGCGCGAGCTGCGTTTTAGCCTATCTCCTCGTCTCGCTTCGGCTTGTAAAGCCTTTCTATATTTATCTTGCTCATTACGGCTGTCCTCGTCCTACCAACGCTCCATTCATGAGCATGTCTGTCTCGCTCCCACGTACACGCGTTTCATTCATCCGACCTCCCACCCCCTGCAATTCTCCTTCGCTCTCTTGCCTCAACGGATTATTCGTTTTCCTCCCTCCAGGCTTCGATCGCTCCTAATGGCTTACCCAATTTCGAATAGGCTTTTTATTTCTCTCGAAGCGAAGCGATTCCCCGTGTTCCAGATATGTTTTTTTTCCATCCTGGCTTTTAAACAAAAACTGAGATCGAAAGAAAACTCGCGATGTTTGCACTAGCGGAGAACACAAACCCAATTTAAATATTTTCTGTTTATGCATTAGGTATATATATATATATATATATATATCAATTCGTTTGCAAATACTCGTAGCGATTGCGTTTCTGCTTAGAGTGATTTTTTTGCCGTCATTTTTTAAGAGCAGTTTATTAAAATTATTGTTATTCAATCGATTCGCATTGTTACAAAATTTTCTTCTATCGAGCACACTTTTATTGCTTAATAGTATTAGGTTGTTTGCGAGAATATTTATACGATATCGGAATCCCTTACATTATTATAATTGATTTAAGTTACCACTGATGCCTTATAAAAGTAATTAACAATTTTATCTAAGTATTGGTAAAACCAACCATAATTATATAGGGTGAGCCCAACATTCCAATTACGCATGTCTGACTGTAATAATGAGGAATGTCACTTCTCAAAATATTATTCCTCTTGCACAACATTCGTGTGTATTTACAATAGAATTTTATTTCGCCATCATTTAATTCAAATGGACGATTATATTTTCACAAATATTTTGTTCTTATGTCAATACAATGAAAATGAACATTTTACATTTCGTAAAATTGAGCTTATTTTTAGAGTAAAATTCTTGGAGTTCCCAAATATTACACCCATCCACACCCACCTACCCACACACACACACAAAATGTATTTGTTATATGTGTTTATGTAATTACATATCGAAAACGTTTTTTTGTGATTTTGAGAAAATATTCTATGAAATTCGTTCTCCGTCTCCAATGTTCAATGATATTTTGAAAGCTGATCGAGCATTCATTCGATCTAAATCAACGATTTAAATGTCCGAAGCTACAGCAGGAGGAAAACGAAAAGCAGCTTTGACACCTTGTTCGTTACAATAAATGGCCATCGATACTCTTTAATATATAAATATATATATATATATATATATATATATACATATATCGGGTCTCTCGTCACGCTGGATAATACAGTGTCACTCGTTTCTTTCGCTTTGCCGAGCAATCGTCGACGAGATTCCCTCCTCTTCTATCTTTATCTCCGCCGATCCATCCGGCAAGGCTCCGTCTCTGTATTTTTGCTCTGCTCGTGCGTGCGTCAGGGTGCAACCGCAACGTGCAGACGACGCGAGCTCGTCGCTGCCGAGCGCTCTCTCTCTCTCTCTCTCTCGCTCTAGCCTTATCTCTCTATCTCTATCTATGTGTCTCTGCGTGTCTTCCCGAAGAGCAGACCCCCCCTCAGCCACGGTCGCCACCACCGCCGTCGCCATCTATCTCATTGGCTGCATTCCTGCCCTTCTGTATGTTTCTCCCGTGCCTTTTTCTCGTTTTCCGGCTGGACCTCAGCAGCATCCGCGGGAGACTAGCCCAAGACCTCACATCGCTCACGCACGCACGCACGCGGACGTTCCCGTGCACACACGCACACACACACACACACACACACACGCGCAAACACACGCACAAACAAGTCGGCCCTCATCTGCCGCGCACTACGCGCCCGTTCGGCCGAGCGAGACTTACGAATGCCAAAAATAATTTCCTGCGCTTCGAGTGTAAACAGCGTTGGTGGCTTTCGCGGCTCTCGCGCTGCACGCGCCTTTAACCGAATAGCAAAATTCTCGATAATGCACTCCGAGCCGCTGTCCCGACTTTTTTTCTCCTGCGCCCACGACTCGCCACTTCAAAATCTGCTTATCCACTAATGCTGAGATATCCCCTGATTCCCGGCCCTTATTTATGCTCTCGATTTTGTTATTGATCCAATTAAATATATCGTTCGCGATTAATCGCAGACGAGGCTTATTAAAGTTTGCGGCTCCAGCGATGCTTTGCTCTTTAAGATGACCGCCATTAAGTACGACACTACAATACAAAATAATCTTTTTCGAATTAGCAATTTAATTTTCGTTCATATATATATATACATACATAGGTGTGGGCGTGTGCGTCTGTGTGAACTTAAAAATATTAAATCTGCTTTAAAACGTTCGTTATAAATTTTGCGTAAATACATAATTAGACGCGCGTATGTCCCACAACATGTTTAAACTATATTTTTATTTTACTAGGCTTAGTACAAAAAAAAACTCAATTAGCTAATCTAAATAATTTTCCGTGCTAACACCGAGAGAAGAAAAATACTTCTAGTTGCAAATTGACGCAAGGAAGTCAGAACGAATGGAAGAGCGCACTCAATGAGAGTGAGAGAAGATTTATATTTTGTTACATTATCAATCGCGAATTTACGAATTAATCGTGATAAGACTCTTTGAAAAATAAAAAAATTTTCGCACGGCAACTTGACTAATCATTGTAATCATGCGTAAGCCAATTATTTGCATTATGAAAAGAATAGGTGTAAATTTCATCTTCCGTTTAAAAAAAAAGCACGCGCACGTAAGAAATTCATTCAAAATCTGATGATCCGATTTTCAAATAGTCTACTTCTAATAAGTAGTATCAATATTCTTAATCAATATTCGCGACGATTAGCACGTACACCACTATTATGTTCAATGCTTTCATTCAATTCAGCTTTGTGGGTACGTCATTGCCGTTTCGTCGAAAGCCTCGTCATCGGTTAAATGAGCCACGTAAATAATGACTGCATTAATTATCGCGAGAGGAGAGAACTTTGCCTTTTTATTATTATGTCATCGTTCCATTGTAAGTGAGGTCATTGTGATCCATAGGTGAATAACGACGATTACTCGGATCGGTAATTTCCTGCGCATTTATCATTTCGTTTATAAATGCGCGAAATTCAATGAGGGAGCAGAGGACGTGATTTATACCGTAGGGCTTTAGCAATTTAAGTATCGCTCGTAGTGCACGTGTTTACGGATTAATCGCCGTTCGAAACGTAGGCGCACGAGTTGGATTAATAAATTGATAACTTAAATTATTGTTATTTAAGGAATAGAGCCGCGGGCGAATGTTGAGAAGCCTAAAGAGGAACGCGCTTCCCTGGCTATATAAGTAATGAAGATGTCATGGAGCGCGAGGAGCCAACACGGAGATGAAATCTTCAATAAATCCGTGCTCATCAACAAATTCCTAATCTATAATTACAATTTCGGTACACGGACGCTGAGGTTGGGAAGGCGCGCGAGGGCAAATGTAGAGTATGTGCAGCTCGGCTTCCGCTCGAACGGGAATCCGACGAATCGGTGTGTATATGTGTCTCGCGTGTAAGCACCTCTCACTCGCTCTCTATTCTTCTCTCTCTCTCTTTCTCTCTCGAGTACTACGGAATCGCGAGTTCGCGAGGCGGCGGCGGCGGCGGCGGCGGCGGCGGTTGTGCCAACAAATAAGAAGTCTACGATTCGTCGCGAAAACGTCGACCTCGCAAATCGAGCTCGGAGTCTCCTCAACTGCCTCAACGGCGTCAACTGCCTCGAGCCGCGTCGTCTACTATAGACATTCACTCGCCGAGCCTTCGAGCGCGAATAAAATCTCATCGCCGCCCTTTGACTCGGCGATCGTTCCCCCTTTAACAACGCCTCTGGGGGCCAACAGCTCTGGAAAATCCGAACGATTCATTACTTGACCGGCTGCCGCTCTCTCCTGGCACACCGCGGCAGCGGGCCCACGCCGGGGACTCGGAGGTTACGACCGCCGCGTCCGACCAACGAGGGCCCGTTACACTTACGCGCATCCGCGAGTCGTAGCGAATCGTTGCGGCGCTCGATTATTAATTAATCCCATAATGCCCGAGCCTCGCAGGCAGTATCGGCCGAGGCAAAGTATCGGGTTCGCGGAGACTTCGAGAATATTTGGAAGGCCCTTACTACTAAGCCTGGAGCGTGGCCTTTGGCCAGGGCTTAAACCCTGCTTTCGTCGTCGTCGTCGTCGTCGTCGGCCTTTGTAAATAGGCTACTCTCCTCGTTGAAGAGTTAGAAAAGGAAGCGGTGTACAGAATGTTGGCCGGAGGTGGCATCGGTATGCCCCCCCCCGATCCCCACCCCCACCCCCAGCCCCGTCGCCCTATCGCCCTCCCTACTCCCCCTGCGGGGCCCTGCCGGTAGGTTACAAATATAGCCTCCGGCTTCTCTGTTTATTGAAGCAGCCGTACGCGAAGAGGCGAGGAACCCTGGCGATTAATATCGTCGAGACGTTGGGCTCGGGAGTCCGCTCGCGTTCGACTAAAACGACGACGATAGGAGATTGAAATTGAAATTGGCCTAGACCTGGTGCGATGGCTGATCGAAGGCTCGTCAATGGTCGGCGGAGGACCGATACACGGGCTCAGGCCGAATGCTTGCACCCTTGAGCCCTGAGTTTCCACGAGGAAGAGGACGAGGAGGTTCTTTACCGACTGTCAATAAACTTTGAGGCACTTTAATAAAGCTCGAATAGAGTAAGAGAGCTTGAGCCCGAAGAGCCCGTCGGCCGTGTGCCTCTTAAGGGGGGATCGCGGCTAGGAGCTTGGAAGCTCGTAAAGTGCAGAGACTGTCGGTTTCGAATTGGAAAAAGGAAGAGCGGCAGGAGAAGCAGCAGGCCATCGATGATAGCCGCATCGGTTCGCTCGCCCGCTCGATTCACGGATAAATTAGAGTACGAGCTCTTATCGCCGGAGGCAGCGAGCCGAGGGACGTGGCCCGGGTGGCGAGGATCGGAACCGAGGAGAAGAGAGGACGCAACCAGAGTCCGACTCGAGCACATCTGGCGGTGCGCTCACCGCGTGGGGTAACTTCGCGCGCGGTTTCCTTCGTTTTCACCCGGGACTCGCCCAAGCGACGCGACCTGGCCAACTCGATGCCAGCCGAACCGAGAGAAGCTTCGCTCCGCGCCTCGGCCTATTCGCGGCGACCAATAAGCTCTCGCCAGGAGCCGATGCTTCTCCGATCGTAGCTGACGTTGCTGTACGTTATTCCAAATTTCCCCACCAGTTGCCCCCCGATAAGTCGAACCCTGGCCCGTACAATGGCGAACGCGCGTGCATTACTTTGGATCCGAGGCTGAACTCGAATCGGTGAACCAACCAACGAACGAACGGCCCTTCGGGTGAACAATTTGACTGGTTGTGTGCCTCTACCCAGACACCCGACTCGTGTGCACGTGCGCTTGTGTGATTCACGTTTGAACAGCTCGGATTGATTCGTTAATTACAAATGTGGAAATCGAGTGAAAAAATGACGGCCAGTGGCGAGCGTACAAATGCGTTTATTAGTTTATAAATCTTGGCGAGCGCGCCGAGCAATAAACGAATTGTAATAATGCCCGTATAAATTAATTGGTCGCGCACCGGCACCGAAGTACTCCCTGTGTGACATTTGATTTTACTTTTTCATTCGGAACGACTTCTCGGCTACTCCGAACGATTTAAAAGTGCACACCAGACATCCCAAGGTAGCCTCAGCGCAATGCTGCACTTGGCAGTTGCCGGGAGGAGGCGCAGAAGGAAGAGGAGGAGGAGGAGGAGGAGGAGGAGGAGGAGAATTATTTCCCCCAGGAATTACTCTACGTCGGTTTTACGGCTTTCCGGAACGATAAAGCATCGAGGTACACATCTCCCTTAAAAAGCGCAGAGCTCCACATCACGGGAAATAAAACATACACATCCAGGACGAAAGAAATAGCCCTGGAGATCCCGAACGCAAGATACGACTACCGAGTATTAACCTCGGAGGCTCTTAAAAATAAAGGAGGGGAAGAAGAGGAAGAGGAAGAAGTAGAAGAAAAAGAAGATGAAGAGGAAGATGTGGCGGTGGCAGAGTGAGAGACGGCGGAGGTCGGCGGGACGGGAGGGCGAGGGGCGGTAGAGGAGAGGGGAAGGGCGGGCGAGAGGGGCAAGGAGGTGGAGGCAGCGGAGGGAAATGGAAGAAAAAAGTAGAAGAAAAGGACGAAAAAACGAGAGAACGAATCGGCGAATGAAGTTAAATTTAGGCAGGGACGTGAATGTATGTCGTAAGCGGGTTTCTTTCTCTTTCTCTCACTCTTTCTCTGACTCTCCCTCTCCCTCCCTCTCCCTCCTCCTCTCTCTCTCTCTCTCTATCTCTCTCACTCTCTCTCTCTCCCTCTGTCTCTGGAGTCACACAGAGCCGCATGACCTAGCCGAGAGCCTCGTATAGAAAGCGAGAGAACGCTGGCTTCATCTCGTCCACCACCTCCTCTTAAACCACCACCACCACCACCGACTCTTTTTTCACCTCTCCTTTTTTCACTCCGCGACCGCGATAAAGTACATCCGGGGACCAGCTGCTCGACCACGAAGGACCATTGCCCGGCCTCTTTCAGCCTCCTCGAGCCTCCTCGAGCGGACGGACTCGTCGATACAGTCCGCCGAAACCGATCGGGCCGCGATCGCCTTCCCTACACTCGCAGCTCGAAATTTTTCGATCGCGCCCCAATGTCTCACCTCTCGAAAATACAATCGGGACCAGCGGTGGCCCGATTCTGACGGAGAAGCCAAGTACCGCGACTCTGCGGCTCGAGGCAACTCAATGGAACTCGATGGAACTCGAGGGAACTCGAGACCGACCCTTCCAAAGATTCAAGAAACCAGGAAGGATAGTCGATCCCAGAGGCAAAAAGAGGCCCCGCGTCAAAAAGCCGCTGCTGACGCTGCTTCTGCGGCTGCGATCCGAAGCGAGGAAGTATGGGAGCGTTCGCAGGCCATCGGCACCGAGCTCAACCATCCGTAAGACCCACACACATCCTTCGCACTGGCGCTGTTCCGCTGTGCGAGAAACCGCGAGGCCAGGCACGATCGAGCCCGGACTTGGTGCAGCTCGTCCGAGGCGACGGACGTCTCCTGCCTCCTATCTCTCTCATTCTCTCTCTCTCTCTCTCTCTCTCTCTCTCTTTCTCTCTATCACCCTCTCATTCTCCTCTCTCTCTCTCTCTCTCTCACGCTCTCTAAGTAGCTAGCTTAGAGCGCTACTCAATGGTCGTTCACAGTTGGAGAGGGATAGAGAGAGAGAGAGAGAGGTAATAGAGAATGGTATTGGATTACTTCGAAAAATAATAATTCAAATTTATACGCGAATTATGAAATAAAGAAAGATCGTAAAGCTGCTGCGCGATATTGTGTGGATAAATTTCGCAAAAGCTTTACATAAATAAAGCAGAATACACATTTTGCTATATGAGCATAAAAGGGGGATAGAGACAATAACGTTGAGAAGGTGGATGAAACGAAAGGAAAAAAGAAGGATAAGGAGGAGGAAGAAGAAGGTGAAGGTGGAGGTGGCGGAGGAGGAGTAAGAGGAAAAGGAGGAGAAAGAGAAAAAAATAGGAAAGAAAATGGAGAATGCCAAAGAGCCATGGAGGTTATGTCCGTGTACTTGTGCAGTGCTGCTGCGGTTTGACGGGCCTCTGACTGGGATGAGGGAGAGGCTGAGGGGTCCGTCGGCAAGACGCGCAGGGGCGCGAGGCGGGGAATGCCGGGGTGTCGAGGAGCAGGAGGAGGCGGTGGAGGAGGAGGAGGAGGAGGAGGGGGGCTCTGGAGACATGGCGGCATGGTGGCAGCGACGAGGAGGGGATTGTTGCGGGAGTTGACGGAGAAGCAACGAGGAGGAGGACGAGGAGGTGGTACACATGAAAGAGGCGAACGCACACGTACACGGCGACGACATTGGTTCCAGTCAGTGCGGAAAGACGTAGACCCGTTGGCGTGTAGCTCCCGCGCTTACGCGTTTGTACGCACGCGTTCTCTTCTCTCCCTCCTTCCTGCCACCAACACCCCCTCCCCTTGCCCGCTCTCATGGCCCTCGTCAATCGCCTTACTCCTCACTTCTCTGCGACGTTTTTCCCTCTCACTCACTCGCTCACTCGCTCAATCTCCCTCTCTCTCTCTCTCTCTCTCTCTAGCTCATTTTTTCCCTCCTCTCGTATCCCATCTTTTTTGTTTCTTTCTCGCTGGGCCCTGCTCGTCTGCCCCATCCCCCGCGCCGCTCCATACCTCGTCTCTTTCTTTCTCGAAAGGCGAAGGTCCTTCATTCGCGCGCGACTACACAGAGCCGAGCGCGCGAGGCAGAGGTAGAAAGGCATGTACAAATCGCGCTATCCTCTCTCTCTTTCGCACACACACACACACACACGCACGCGCGCACTCGCGCACTCTTACTCTCACCCTCTCTCTCTCTCTCTCTCTCTCTCTCTCTCTCTCTCTCTCTCTCTCTCTGTCTTTCCTCTCGGACATCAGCGACAGAGACGGGGACACACGGCAAACACTGTACATAGACAGCCCGGGAGAGGGGCGCGGAAGGGTAGGGTAGGGGGGACAGAGAGACAGAGTTAGTGGATGAAGGGGGCAGAGAAGAGAGGTCCGGTTATCCGCTACTCTGGTCCACGAATGCTCTCTGTCGAGGAGAAACGAGGACGCAGAGATGACGAGAAAGAGAGATGGATAAGCATGAATACGTATACGTTTAAGGGGCCGTCACAATGTTCATGGAGTTTTCGCGCGTCTCTTTCAGCCACGATTTCGCTTCTCTGCCAGCCAAATTACTCTAAACCCTTTAATCTCTCTCTCTCTCTCTCTCTCTCTCTCTCTCCTCCACTCTACCTCCCACACTCTCTCTCTCTCTCTCTCTCTCTCTCTCCACCTCCCACTATATATATCTCTCTCTACCTCCCACTATCTCTCTCTCTATATATCTCTCCTAGTAGGAAGTACAAGGGCTATTCAAGACGGTTTTGTCGCGAGATTAATCGAGTTGGAGACCTTACGGTGACCTCTCGCAATGTGCATCGACCGTTCGGCAAATCTTGGCAAACGAACACGAGAAAAGATTTAATCGACGTATCGAAGTGAAACTTAGTCACTTGCGAATATCAAAGTGAATTTTACTCGCTCTAAAATCCCACAAAGGTCACTTACACTGTTACAGATGCATGGGGAACAATCATAAACCCAATCGTGGACACGACGTCATCCGCTTCTACTCTCGCTCACTTATATTCTTAAGTGCATCCTAAGCTATAATTGAAGATGTTTAGCTCGTGACTCTAACCAATTTTTCATGCATTCCATTATACCACCGATAATCCGACGCCCAACAACTATTTGCCTATAACGAAACGTGAAAATGAGCTACGTAAACAGGACACAATCGGATCGCTTGTGTAACGTGAATAACTAACAACATTTTAAATACAATCTGTCTGCGGGGTTTCAAACTTTACTTCACAAAATAAAATAAAAAAAAAAAGGTAAATAATACATGCACCGAGCACAATGTTAGCGGAAAATCGGAAAGAAAATTATACTCGACAACCAAATGTATATAAATAATGACGAGGGTTAAGATCAAAGAAAATATATCGAATGAAGCGAAGCACTGACGTATTCACTTTTCACGTAGGCGTTTCGTCCTCGATTCATCTGAATTTGATTCATCGGGAGATCCTCCGACTACTCTCTCTCTCTCTCTCTCTCTCTCTCTCTCTCTCTCTCTCTCTCTCTCTCTCTCTCTCTATCTCAATCTCAAAAGCTATAAAAGTTTCGTGTAGTGAATCAGTATTTATAAGAACTGAGGTAGGCTTGTCCGCTGATGGATTTTGGTCGTAGCTCTACTTATTGACCGCAAGTGTAATGAGTTAGTCACGAATCGTTTATGACTAAGATTATGCTGAATATTCCTCCAAAGACATAAATTTATTTTCAACAATGCATTTTCCCTTCCCGTACGTCCCACCCGCCGGCCCGGTCACTCTTACTCGACGTATTAACTCTTATTTTCTCTCGCTCTTTCCCTCGGGCTAAAAATAAAATATATTAAATCACCGTATAACACGCGTAACTTAAATAAACCCTATGTGTATTTACGTGTGTTCATGTGTGTACATAATATTGAACTATATTAAGATAGTTGTGTACAGTTTTTGTCATGTTATGAATATTTTCGACTAAAATTGTTTAACCAAACATCCCGAGAGGCATAACAATGTTTACAGTTGTATTCGATTTTACTAATTTACAAATAAGGTTTTTGTTTTCCAGGTTGGGCACCTGAATAAATGTATTTACAGAGTCGGATCATCGGTCATTGCGCAAAATAACGCGACTTTGACATTTGGTCCGTAACTTTTTTTTTTTTTTAATATACATATATATAAATCACACAACACACTATTAAGGAAAACATAATAGAAAAAGATTAGCTTTTATATACATTGTAAGTGTGCAGGCGCATGATTGTGTGTCCCTCGTCAAATCAGTATCCAACGTTGTCAGAAGCGAATTCCATTTATTAAAGTACCACAAGATTGTAAAAGATCTTTTATAACATCGTCCAAAATAATCGCCACCAAAATAATGGCCACGCTTCGTAAAAAAAAAAAGAGCGGGAGAAAGATAATGTACGGTAACGTAAAAATAAAGATGTGCGCAGGGACACGCATTTAATGCACTTATACGTACGTAGTATTGGCAAAAAGTACGAGTTAGCGTGCCGAGAGGGTCGGGAGGGAGACGCGAGGTCGACCGAAGGGTGGGAGGGAGTGATGGGGGAGAGAGAGAGAGTGAGAGAGAGAGAGAGAGAGAATTAAAAAAGTGGCCGTACGGTGATTTTGCGCGCTCTCGGACACGCAGTTTACGATTCTGTTGGGGGTGGAGACGAGCGACAAAGACGATGACGACGACGATTATGATGTTCGCACTGGAGAAATGATCAGCGGTAGCAGGGAACTCGGCGGCTTGGCATACCGACTGTACGAGGAAACAAGAGAAAATGACGGACAGCGAAAGACACGCAAGAGAGAGAGAGAGGCAGATAGATGGATAGATAGACTGGTACCGAGGAGGGCGAGGGACAGAGTTAAAGCGGCAGAAAGAGAGAGAGAGAGAGAGAAAGTAAGTGAGTGGATCCGAGAGGTAGAGAGGAGTATGAAACCCAGGCTGCACACGTACAGGGCCGTAACTAGTGGTCGAGGGGATCCGAACCTTTTTCCCCATCCCAAAACTAACGGGGATACTCGAGAAGAAACCTCCAGTTTCATTGATGCCGTAATTTTTTTACGCAAATTGCCACTCGATCAAGCTAGCGATTGCGATTATAATGCAATACGAGTGCCGCAGGACTTGTCAACGAGTATCGGAAAAGCCCATTCTCGAGTACAATTTGCACTTTTACACAACAGACGGAGAAAGGCATTATCGATTAAAGGTAGCACTTAAATTGAGTGCTTTAGGAGTTCAACCTGTCATCTCGCGATGAACCGAGTTCCCGAGAGTTAATTTTTTTCCATCCGATGATCCGGCAGCCTCTTGACAAATATTTAAGAATTCTTTTATGCTGGACAATAGGGAGGCATAAAAATAGAATGTATTTTTATCTTGGCTTCTCATTTTGTAAGCGCCACTACCTTTTTGTAAGAATATGTTAATAATATTTTCATCGTAATATACATAAGGTTACAACAATAAAGTGACCGGCAAAAATAAATATTGCCTCTCGCACAGAAGCTACTTTAAATTAACATATTTATATAAATAACAGAAAATATGATAATCATATTTTGTTCTTTGGTTCACTTTAAATCGACCTTCGATTAACAAATTTTTCCCGTGTGCACAAGTACGTGGACACACGCGCACACGCAAACAAAAATCCAAATTGAATTCAATTATATTATATGGGGATAAATCACGTTTATCCAGTTGCTAATTTATTCATAAATGCTAAAAGACTATTGGGCAACTTTTTAAGCACCCAACCTTGAAAAAGCATTATTTTTTTGCCTTGCAGGTTGTGTCGTATTCACTTTTCTCTGTACCATAGATTTCAGGCATGGACCTTGCATTATACAGATGTTTTGACCCTATGCCCCCCCCCGCCGAAACCTCGCTCGCTCTTATGTTATACATCTGCTGTTTTTACTGATTGATGATCAGCCTAGAGGCTCCTTTCTTTCATTCCATTAGCATTGTGTTTTGTGAATGAAAAGTATGCCCATTACAAAGTCAGGGAGTTTCTTACTTCCTTTAAAAAGCAATATTTACTTGCTCAATCTTAATTTGAAGCAATACACTGTAGGTTGTTCATTTTTGCGTAAGCGCAGTATTTGATATAACGCAATCTATAATTATAATCGCAAAGTGCTCGAGTTAAGGCAATATTGCCACTTTTAATTGACTTAATTACTTTGTTTTAATACTAAATATTTATATATATATATATTTATGCGTGTGTGTGTGTATCTATGCATGTATGAATATATTTGAACCTAATATTTTTTAATCAACATTGATTTATCAGAAATCAAAAAGAATTTACGATACGTACTTTTTTACGCAATATTTTAGAAATAATATTCCATATGACATGAATTGGTTACTTTAAAAGGTTTCTAATAAAACTTGACGATAACTCGACGTGTGTTTATTGTTGTCTTCTCGATGATAAGATTTTGAAAGTAAGTACTTTGTACGTGGCTAGTAGTAAACGAATAGCCAATGGTAATACAATAATCGTTTTAAAAGCATAATGGCCTTTCAGTATTTCAAGTCAATAAATGTATAAACATCAAGTGTTAATTGGCAGGAAGCCCGGTAGGACTATTTATAAAAATCTTATGTAAAGCCATTATAATCATCTGATTATCAATTATAGTGGGCCCGATTATGCGTGCGTGAAACTCGATAAAATAACTCTTTTCTTTCATCAATGAAATATGAATAACACTACATTCATCCGGTTAATCGACAAATCAAGTAATCACGCACTTCATAAAAACATTTATCGTTTATTCTTTCGTCGGATGGAATGAAAAACAAAATTCGCAAGAGTATGAAACAACGAGAAATCAAAGAGTAGTAAACAAATGTGGAGTAGAAGGATAAGAGGGAGGAGAATAAGGAGGAGCGGGGAGTTTTAACGATCGCGCGAAGGAGAGCGAGAAAGAGGAGGAAGGGAGAGAAGAGGAAGAGGGAGGGAGAGACGACTCGAATGGGACGGATGTCAGAGGGAGATAGAGAAAACAAGAGAGACGATAGTGATCGAGGAATTTATTGCTTTTTACAGACAAGAAGTGGTTATCGTCTGGTTTTTTTCGAAACGCTTCGAAGAGTCGTCATTCAGAAAATACCAGGAGCGACGTCACCAAGATCGCGCGCACACGCTCGCGGCTCAGCTCGCTCTTCTCAACATTCTGGGACATTTTCTAATATTCTTGGCATCGCGGAAAAGAGTGAAAAGCTTTATAGGAGCTCAAAGAGATCTGTGCATGATAATGGAGAATGTTGAAGCTTAATTTTTTTCGCCTGATAAGTTCTATGAATTCTATGAACCGTAAGGAGTATTTTTACTTACGAGGAGGTGGCTTCGCGTAAGTCAATTCGAAAAAAAGTGCAAAAACTCGATGCAAATATTCGAGAACGGCTTTGCGCGTTTTCTTTTTATGTGCACAAGTTATTAAATGTCTCTATGCTGTTATGGTGATTACTGGTGGGGTATTATATTTTTTCGATTAATTTATAAAACATATTAGTAATAAACGCAGTATTAAGATATTCAAAATTAAGAAAAAATATTACGATTGCACTTTCAAATGGTAACATTTGTGATAATTTGCAATCGTAAATGGTAATTGCTATTATATATATATTATTAAAATTCCATACCACTATGAGCTTGTAAAAAAGTCAGCAATACGATGAACGGAACTAATAATTAAAAAAGTGTAGGAAATTAAATCTGATGCTCAAAAACGTATTGTTTAAGCGTTGAAATGTTCGATTAAATTATGATTAAAACAAGATAAAGTGATATTGGAAGTTTGACGGCCCTTTTCACACGAATGAAAAAAATTCCTTCTATCCATTAATTACCTAAAATTGATAAGATTTCACAAGCAATGGTGATTGTTACATACGTTTTTTTACCTTCTGGATATTTTCCATGCCCCATACTCTTTCTCCGTTCTCATCATGTTTAAAAGCATAGGCAATGCCTATGCTAACGAATTGTGTTAATTCAAATGCATTAAAAATTAACAATTTCGATACGAATAAAGGAATATATTACTTTAAGGACAAGAACAACAACAGAAACAAAAACAATAATCTACCTTCTGAATTTGTCGAAACACGGAATGCTATAAAATATTAAACAACATTAAACATTAACAATGACAAAAAATGTTTCAAATAACACAAACAGCGTTTCTCGTTATTTTGTGAAAAAACTCTATTGCTATAACTAAATGATCGATGTCAATGACTAATCCATGCCATTTATTTAATATCCAGTGCAATGAGTAATCACTATTCATTAAAAACAAAACAAGGAATAATACATTTTATAATTTAGACTCAAACGAATATGAAATAACGCAGATATGAAATAACAAATCACCGAGGACAATGTACACGTATAATAAAAATTTTTAATAAATTGATCAATGAAATAAACTATTCCGATACATTAGCGATAAATCCGAAAAATATTGTCTCACAATGTAAATTTACGTTTAAATATAATATCCTGATCGAATATTGTATAACGCAAAATGTAACCTGCAAGCATTAACAAAGGCAGTTATGATTTCAGTGATATACGATTAAAGATGCATTTGACCGAATTTTTCAACCTGGAAATATAACGAATAAACTTAAAAAGCCGATAAATTTTTTGAGCAAGGCCAGATTTTCACCAACAGTCACAAAAGTGCTCGAGTAGTATCGAAAGAACACCGGATACATTTCAGGCACCGACAAGCCGGTAACATGCTTAACTCCGTTTCGTAGCTGATTTTTCTCCAAGATGGAACGAGGAATGGGCCAGAAGAGAGGACCAAACGGTTGACGGTTCCGAGGTAATTTTAAAATTAACAAATTGAAAATAGGCTTCTCAAAACCTGAAAGCTTAGATGCGGCGTCAAACTGTCCATCCCTTGCGTCAAACCTTGCAATGCAATTTAAGGACAATATTGTTATACGTTTCGTTGAATTTTCATTCGAGGCGTTTCATCCTTTATCAATTTAATAAAATCGGCTCGTAAAATGTAAGGCTAAGTAACGAGTTTTCGATGCGATTCGTTTAGAAAAAAAGTAAAGCAATTGGAATGAGGCAATTGGAAGTGCTCGGATACGGAAATGCAAAAAAACCAAATATTACGGCTACTGGGCATAATTGACACATTAATCGTAGAGTGATGCTGCTGCGTACACGTGTAAACTATTTCGCTAATCATTTAAATATCGGCGTCGGGGAGAGGTTAGAAATGGAAAAGTGATATAAGCTCGAATAATAACGACGTCGCCGAGGGGGAAAAAATCTAAGGAATCAATAGCGATCGATTGGTAAATAAAAGAGAAAAGTCTCCAAAAATCAGCAATGTAAACATACAAAAGTAAAGTCGCTCCAATCAATAGGGATTGCGATTGCGGTGACTGGAGTCAAAGTCAACTCGCTCGTACTTTTTCACCGCTGGCAAGTTTGTCCCGGTAAGTTTGTCTTGGGGCGCGCACACGAACCAACGAGAGAGCGAAGGAACGAGTCGATCGCGATCTCGCGTCGTCCTGTTCTGCAGTACAGCCTACCTGGCCCCGATCTCCTCCCTCCCCGCGTAGCCGCTGTTGTGCAGACTCGACGTGTGTTAGTGCCTGCGGAGGGACTCGCGCGTAGCGCAACTCATTCGTGACACCGTAAAAGTGATTGCGCGCCGCTGGCAGGTAAATGTCAGCCATCGCCGCTATTTCGCTCTCTCGAGGCTCCCTGTCGACGTTACGCGAGCCGGAAGCTCCCCGGGAGATATTAGCCTTTCCTGCAACTAAGGAGCCGCGCTTCCAAGCCGCTACGAGCGTTGGCACGGGCCACTACTCGCGCCAGATGCGGCCTAGGCCTGACCTTCCGAGCCCGTCCGCCCTGACCCACCCACCCATCCTCCCACCCATAGGCCGACTCCCCGCGCCTAGGACTCACGGCCCTACGGAGAACCGCACGAAATTCGTCGCACACACGGTTTATTGTCCTTGCGGGTCGCGTATTGTGTGTCGATGACGTGCGCATTCCGTTCGTTGGAACCTACCGATCCCCCCTCCGCGCGACGCGCAACCTAAGCCAACCTCTACCACCACCCCATCGTCTTTGATTTACAAGCGTTTGTTTCGTTTCGCCGCTCGCGTGTCTAGAGTCGCTGCTGCCGATGCTGATGGCGAGGGAAGCTGCGGCAGAGAGGGGGGTTGGGGGGGGCATGGGGTGAGCGCGCGCACACAGAGAGAGGCTCACCGAGCTCTTGTGTGACAGGAGAGGGACGGAGAGAGGGAGAGAGCGGACGAAGGAGCGCCTCGCTAGAGCTATTTTTCTCGAGTGCGCGCCTCGAAGGTGTACGCGTTCCTCGCTTTATCAATGAAACACTAGCCGCTTGCTTTTGTGACATCATGTGTTTACGATATTCTTCTCTCGTTCTTTCATTTTCCATCCGTCGGGCCTGTGAGTCGAGAATCGCGAGCTGCCGCTACCAACAGCATCGTCGTCAACGATATTCCGATACGCCCATCGACATTATAATACCTGACGTGCACCGGCTGTATCTCACCTTATAACTTGTATTCCCGCGAGCTTGCCTATCGTTTTATCTCTATTCCCTACGTACTCCATACCCCCGAACAACCGCCTAAGATCAATTGTGCGCATGCAAGAGTCAATTGTCTCCGTTACGCGCTCACTTTTCTGGATATCTCATTTGCCAAAACCGAGCTCGACGTTCAATCGATTCAAATATTTTTCTCTTTTTTTTTCATCTTTTTTTTCATCTTTTTTTTTTACTGATTTAGTGACACGTGCAACGGATATTAAAATATCTATATTAAAAATTTTGTCTCGGGTTCGCTTTGCCAATACTTTACGTTTAACGTACGTAAAATTCATGTTACACTGTTATCCGTACGACCAGCGCAGTTTTTTAAATGCATTTTTTAACGCGCATCGATTGCAAATGATTGCTTTATCATTACTGGAAAATTTATTGCCTTCGACAAATTATTAAAAATCTTAATAATGAATTAAGATTTAAGCGTATAAACAAAATAATAATAACAGTCGTCGCTTACATCATCGGTAATTGCGCGACTGATTTCTTAGCCATCTTCTAGATTCATACTTGAATTGACAACATTTTTCCGTTTTGTTATTCGGTTTAAGGTGAATAGAAAAAAGGAAGCACAAAGATATATATATATATATTTTTTATTCTTTCAAATGACTCGGAAAGAGTAATGACATCTAAGCTCGTGGTACCAATTTCTTCAGGTTAAAGGGATGTAGACATCATAAAAACTCTTTGTAGGCACCCTTGTTAAACAGGAAAATGTAAAGTCGACAGGGAAAGAGAGAGAGAGAGAGAGAAAAGGAGAGAGGAATCTTCCCGAAGCATATCCATGCATAGTAAAATATGTAGGCAATGACCGCGAACAGTGTCTGCTTTACAATACTGCGAGATATTCGCATAAGCACGTCCCTATTATAAAATGATAATTGTGTAAAACTTGGGTGTCGGTGCGCAAGAGCTCAACATTGTTAGATTTGAAACGTCAATCGCGTACTTTGCAATACGTCCGTATAAAATTAGATGAAAAATCTTTTGTTAGAGTTGGTAAATGATGCATCGGTGCATTTGCTCGCTCGGCCAATTCCAAGCCCGGACTCCGAGTGCCCGCAGATGAATGGCAGTAGTCAGTCGTAGGTGTTATTCATCGTACCGAGGCTAATTGAATACAGTAATTTTTCTGAATTTTCAATCGACCGATTGTCGCTGCCTCCCAAGAGCCACTTCCCCGAAGAGCCGATCGCGCCTGAGCCAAGATAGACACGACGAAATCGCTTTTCGAATTCAAGGTGGTTTCGCCCAGAGCCGGAAACGCAAAAGCCACACCACCAGTGTGTCCAAATCTATTTTTGGAAATTGAACGTTTGAGTGAAATATCCTGTACGGAGGATGGTGCTCTCGTCTAATAGGTGGATTCCGAGGAGGCTTCCCTTTTACGTGGAAAGGAGGAAGCGTAGGGGAAAATACACTGGCTGAGCGTTTAGCGCGGAAGAAAGACGGCATTTTCGCGCAAAAGCGGGGGCTGACGTCGCCACTGCCGCCTTTGTCCCAGCAGCAGCAGCAGCAGCAGCGGCGGCGGCGGCGGCGGCGGCGGCGGCGGCTCGGCACTCCGGGGCATTATTCTATTTTATGGTTTTCTTCCTTTCTCCCGGTGTAGCACGAGCGGCAGCGACGTCGTAGCTCCGACTCTCTTTCGTGCACAGAGAGATGGAATGTGGACGCCATATGGCCCCACAGAGCCCACACTCACTCACCAACACCCACTTCGGCATCTATGCCCCCGCCGCCGTGTCTCTTTCTGCTTTTATTTTTTCAAAGTCCTTTTTTCTCGCCCTCTCCTCCTTGCATCCCGCTCGATCTGTCCTCCCGTCCTCCTCCTCCTCCTACTCCTCCTCCACCTCCTCCGCCGTTCCGCGTCCCTACATCTCTATTTCTCGATCTATCTTTTTCTATTGCTACATCTTTATCCCCTTTACGCGCGAGCGATTGAAAATTTCTTTCGACTTTCGTCGAGCACTTGGCCATATTTTTACCAATTATGCAAACCACCGAAATATTTGCTCCAATATAGGTTTGTCTGATCCTTACTATGTCACATGAATTAGTGTCAAATTCAATGTTATTCGTAATCCAACGCGTAGCCAATGAAAGGTACATTTAACTATACGCGGGCAATTTTTTGGACACCGAACTTTCCAATATTTTTCATTTGCAATTTAAACTTTCAAATTTTAATTTTCAGATAAATCATAATATTTCCTTTCAACTCGGAATTACCTACAGTTTTGCGCGGTAATTTCCTTCGACGATGAAATGAAAAATGACTTATCTCAACAATATAATATAAGTATTAGTAATAATAATAATAGAGAAAAAAATTATTAAAACATTTGTATTTAATAGTTTTCGAGAAATAATAAACATACTCTAAATGATCGAAAGCATTACGAGGTTTGTAATAAGTTTGAAAATTTTAGATAATATCTTTCTTAATGTGTATAATTAACATATTCGTTACCTCGGAGGTGATACCAGGTTCTTACTACAAGTATTACGATTTAGAATTTGATCAGTTGTAGAAAGCACGAGTAAAAGTAAATAGACAAATGATGATTGCCTTTCTTTAAAAAAAAAAAATAATAAAAAAATACACGAATACTTTTAAATGCCACGAATCGTCATCTCAAAACATAATCAATCATCGCCTTAGACGGAAAAATGAACTTATTTTTATTTAAATTCATTATTCCTTTAATCAAGGTCAGCAATACTATCGCTTCTAAATAATTAAAATTTTTCAATCTCTCTGGACAATAATATAATTTTATTATCAACACAAAGTAGAAAAAGTTTTTCATTTAAAGCGTGTAACTTGCTACTAATTTATTTTTATATTTTTTGTAAATTATAAATTGATAAATGATATCGACAGATTTGAAATTTGTTACTAATCAAAAAACATTTCATTAAATAAGTAAGCACAAAAAAAAGTAGATAAAAAATTCTGTGGACTCATGAGTTCTTAATAATATTTATCGAGTTAATATATACAATGCAAGAAAAATGGTATTTATTTTTAAAAAATTAGTACACAATCAAAATTATTTAATCGTTATTCTGTATCCAAGTTGCTTCCGATTGCACAAAAGTTGATCGTAGCATAAAAAAAATTTTCCAATGGAAAAAATGGCTAAAATTTCCAACAAATGAAAAAATAAAGTATCATTCCACCTAGTATAAGATGTCGGTGTGGCATCTTATGCTCGTACAATTGTGTTAGTGCGCGTGCCTGTATTTAAATCTGTCCGCCTGTGGGTGTGTATAAAATTACGAGCTTAAGAAACGTTCGTATGCAAGTGAAAATGTAAAAAATACGTATTTTGAAATAATTATGCAGAGTGGAGTTATTTTTAATTTTTTTTTTTTTTAAATGTGAAATCCCAGGTCGATAAAACCGCAAGATGTAGCCAAGAAAACTTTAATCGCAAATTACAATATTCTAGAATCTCTATTCTTGTAAAAATATTTTCCTCGTTCAACACCGTATGTTCGTTTAGAACGAGCTCAAATTCCTGTGTGCAGTGATATAGATAGGGGGAAAAAATTTATACACGTATTGAAAAAAATTCGAGAATCATAAAAATAAAAATGAAATTCTTTTTATTCTCACAATATACAGTACCTCAAGCGCTTATTTTTACGTGGATACATAACATTATACAATCGCGCCGTTGATTTCCTGCGCGAGGCACAAGTTATACTTGTCGATCGATCGGGAGAGAGAGAAAAAGAGAGAGAAGAACGACTGAACGAGTGAAAGAGGCAGTTTGCTGTGTGTGTCCGCGCTCGTGTGTGCGCGTGTATGTGTATGAGAGCAAGAGAAAGAGAGAGAGAGAGAGAGAGAGAGAGAGAGAGAGAGAGAGAGAGAGAGAGAGAGAGAGCGAGAGAGTGCTAGATTGAGAAACCGACGGCGATATCTGTGTTTCGATGAATAGCTTGAGAGATAGTCGAGTCGCGAGGCTGAAGAAGGAAGATAATTTTCTCTCTCCTCAGTGAATATATATTTCGATTCGAGAAGTAACGAGATTCTCTTAACTCTCACAATTCGTGGAACTCTGTGGCTTCATTTTTCATTTGCGTTTTACTTTTTTTGCACACCCGCAGGTGTCTTGGTTGTTTATGCAAAGCTTTTAGTTGATAAATTACTATTTAAGTACTGACGCACCAAGGTATAGTTAATGTAGGAAGTGGACAAAAAAATATTTATCGCGACGACGCCAGGAACTATACCATATGATATTCGAGATACACCGAATTGAATGTGAACGTATAGCTTCGAGATTTGGAAATGCTAGAATTAGGCAACGATGATTTTATTAACAATGTCACTTTTAAAGTCACAGGCAATCATGTGCAGTCGTAAGGTAACTTAGCTAAGGCCTCCATTGAATATTTAAGACTCAATGAGATTAATGCTTAATACCTGCTAGATCGCAGTTAAAATTTACATTGAAAAAAAATCATATCTAATCGGTCGGTTTTCAATTTTTTAATCCTAATTTTTATTAATTCCTACACATTTCACATTTCCATACAGAATTTATTTTTTAATTTACGATAGTATCGACTTCGTAAGTAGGAATAAATATTTTGTAAATTAGCGGAATTTCGAGGAATAATATACCAACGTATAAAAATAAAAATTTAAGCGAATTGAAACTGAAAATCGAGTAGACGATAATTACTCCAGACAAAACTATTTAATTACTTTCATTGATAGAAATTACAAGAAATGCCTATTGACAATTTTGTTGAAAATAAATGCATGTACACAAGTTTCTAAAAGTTATTTGAAAACAAATAAAGTGGCTCCTAAGAGGTTAAAATATCAATCTATTTCAATTATATTCATGAAACTTTATTAACAACATTACTTCAAATATATTTTAAATATCGTTCTCACATATTACGAATATTAATACTATTTTCATTAAAAAAAAAAAAAAAAAAAAAAAAAAAAAAAAAAAAAAAAACACGTCACTAATCAATTAAAACTTCAAAGTTGTGCTCTCGCAAAAAAGTTATTCGTTAGCATTGATTTTAGCCTTTGAACAATTATTTACTAGTTTTATTTATCAATATCCTAAAATCCTGAGAATTGTATTGTTCGGCATATTTGAATTTATGAACAGTTATGCCTTATTATGCCTATAGGAAAGAGAGAATCAGAAATTTCTTCTTTGATAAAGGCAAAACTCGTTAGATTTAAAACCCTCCACGTGATGTTAAGATTAAACATTCAAAGCGAAAATGCTACATAAGTTTGAATCATTCTAAAAATATAATTTATTTTCGAATACAGCGGAAAAATAAAATCTATTTCTAACAATAATTTGGTACTCTAATAGGGTACAATAATGTTAATTCAATGCACATTGAAACCAAAATACTTTATATACGTCGACCAACTTTGCGTACTATCATATTGTTTCAAAGATATTTTTAAGCCTTTTAATTACTTGTAAATTTATTACTTCCTTAAATAGAATTCTCTTTTATTATTATTATTATTATTATTATTATTATTATTAATATCGTTTTCGTTATTGACGTTGTTATCGTTGTTGTAATTGTTGCTGCTGCTGCTGTTGATCTATTGTTACTAAGATCATTCGTTTAGTTATACTACTATTAGTAGCATTTAAGTACAAACGAAATTAAACTTTTTTTTTAATGCTCGAAAACCGGTTAATTTAAGTTATACACTAATGATGGATGGCATGTGCGATTGTACAAAGTGAATCTTGGGATGCGGATATAGAGATGACCTGCCGTTTTTTGCTAGTTTTTACCATTACAAAGATTCATTAGCCCGTGCTTAAGCATTATTTATACGTTACAGTTGGGATTAAGTTTATTGAAAAAAATGTATTTATTTTTAAAAGTCATGCACAATCAATTGTAATATGATAAGGCAGTTATTCAGATAATAAACTAGAAATAATGTAAATAAGCTCAAGCGATAATTGTTTAGCGAGTGACTGAATATTATTTGTAAACTAAATATATTCGCATGATAATTTATTTGTTGTTACACAGCTAATTAAGACAATTACACATACAGATAATTAGACGTCATATGTACCCAAGTTTTTTTTTCTAAGTAATTTTTCTGTAAAGCTAACGCGTGTTTTTCAATCAACCTTTATATCACGCGTATTTTAGCAACGCTGTTCTCGCTATACTTTTACATGCGTATTTCAACCGTGTGTGCATTACGAGATTTCCCGATACGTAAGCAGTGTAAATATTATCACCAATGAAATAGCTTGACTCCCTGTTTTTAATAGTCTTTGAGCGTAGCGTCCAGAAATTTTCTAGGCGTTTCTGACGAAACGATTGATGGTAAATAAACTCATATCAATAAAACGATCTCCTCCTCCCTTCCTCGCTAACTCTCTCATTCTCTCTCTCTCTCCTCGATATATACATTTCTTCTTTCTTTTCTTTCGGCTTGTCAGCACATGTTGCTTGTTGGTCTCCGAATGTGTAGATTATTGTAACGTTCGTGTAGGCGAGAGAAGAGAGAGAGAGAGAGAGAGAGAGAGAGAGAGAGAGAGAGAGAGAGAGAGAGAGAGAGAGAGAGAGAGAAAGAGAGAGAGAGAGTGAAAGACAGGAAAAGCGCGGAGAGGAAAGGAGGTGTAGGCACGCCATGATAACGGGGTGGGTAAACAGAGATAACGCGATGCATGTTGCCTATGGAAGTGTGCGTTTATTCTCAACGGAATACCGTCGACTGAATGCTCGCTTCTTCTTCTTCTGCTGCTTCTTCGTCTTTTCCTTTTTTCTCCCTTTTTTTTTCGTCGCTCGCTCATCGTTTCCTCTCGCGGTTATAAAAGGGTTTTACAATGCTGCCGCTCGCTGCAAGCCGATCATCGCCAGCTTCTGAGAATGTTAATGAGAACGAAAAAGAATCTTCGCCTCGGTTCCATGGCCGCGATCGAGTTTCGCTCGATTGATTAGGAAAATGTTTTCGTAGTTGGTCTCTTCCGCGACCGTTCCCCGATTCTTGGATTGTACACGCGCTTTCATATTAGAAATAATTTATATATATATATATATATATATATATATATGTGTGTGTGTGTGTGTGTGTGTGTGTGTATGTATAAAAATGTATATGTGTACATATATGTGTAAGTGCGTGCGTATGTATCGGTTGATAAGTCTGCGATATTGATTCAATAAAAAAATCTCATCTTTTCGTATTGCGCCTTTATCGTTACTTCAACACCAAGGTGCAAGTACTGCGTCGTATCGCGTACTGTGAATTTTATTAATAATCCTCATGCTCTGCTACTGGGTGGGATAAATTGTGAACTTTTATAGTAGGGCAAGTGTAGGGTGACATAAGAATTCGCGCCTTCGAGTGCGATATACTTAATCATCTACTTTCGTGACAATTAAAATTGTACATCCTACACTGGGAATGCGACTTTAGTTCAAATGCCGCGTCGAGTCGTACGCGAGATCCTGTAGGCACGCAACATCGCTTTTGATTCGTGCAACTATTTCTATGGGCGCACAAGCGCGCGCGCGGACACGGCCACACACGCACAAACGCACACGCAAACACTGTAGTTGTGTACATAAAGATGAATGTAAAAATGCACTTTGCCGCTCGAAAGAGGTCAATGCAGTACCTACCGAAAGACCAGAGGCTATCAGAATTTTCCGTTTGAAACGCAATCCGTATTGCGAGCGTGTCGAAAAAAGGAGAAACTCCTTTTTCAGAACTGGCTTACGTTCGATCGGTGATCGAAAAAAGGAGAATCTGCTTTCTAACCCGGCAATAGTGAGTACCCGAGCCAAGAAAGTAGTTTCTAACTTTTTTTCTCGAGCATTTTCAACGCCAGCTGGGGTGGGGAGCGGCGGAGGTGACGAGGAGCCGACGAGGAGGAGGGCTCGGAAGGGGCATCGATGCGCCGAGTGCCGGATCAATGGCCAGAGGGTCGAAAAAGTCTAAATTAACATGGTGAATGAGCGAGCAAAGGAGGAGCAAGAGAAAGGGATCGATGGAGCCAGTGGCCCCGCAAATAGAAGCGCAACCATAATAAAAGAATTTGTGAAGGCACAGAGGAAAAAGATCGTTAATGCGCTCGCTGACAATAAAAAGGCAGAGTGCGCGCGCGCGACTCGCCGGAAATTTCGCAAGCGCGTATACACGGCCTGAGAGGTGCCCTCGTAACGCACTACACGTACACGCGCACATACCTGCCTGCATACGTAAATAAATATATATACATATATATATATATATATATATATATGCGTACGCGCGTGCGTGAGAGAGAGAGAGAGAGAGAGTATGCGAGAGAGTGCGTGAGCGCGTGTTTATAAAAGAGATTTCGAGGTCTCTTGGCGGGGCTCAATGGCGGCGGCGCTGGTACACGGCAATCGTTAATGAATGAAAAATGCAAATAGCTCGCTTCCACCCACCCGCCGCTATGGCTCGCTTTCTCTCTCTCTCTCCCCTATCCCTTATTTCCGGGGCCGTCCCTCGCCCCCTCGACCTACGCCCCCTTTGAGTTTTGCCGCTTATACAATCGCCACGGCCTCCTTCGCCGATTCCTAATTCGCGCGCGCTCGTCCACCCCCCACCCGCCCTCCCGAGGCCCGCGCCTCCGCGCAAGTCAGCTGATGCGCCACGATGACAAGTCGCTGCTCGGCTCGACCCTCCTCGGGCCCCTTTTTTGCATGCGGCAACAGCTGTCGAGGAGCCGGCATCCGTACGCGCTCTATTGCCGACGCCGGCCGACCAGCGAGCAGCGCCCCACCCGTCCATTACCTGCTTCCCGATAACACGAGCGCTCCATGGTTCCGAACGCGCCTCTTCCCCTTTTATCGGGCACGGGACTCGCGCTCGCGCCTTACTCCGAGAGAGAGAGAGAGGGAGACGAGAAGTCGCAGCCTCGTGCCGGCCGGTATTGTTCGATAAAAATTTTCCGTCGCGCCGAAAGACGATTACAACCACATACGGGCGGCTTCTTACGCATTGTATTAATGTGCCTTGCTAATTAACGTGCGCTTGCCGCCCCCTCCCCGTGCTGCTGCCGCTGCCACCTCCGCGCTTGCCCCATGGCCACGAGCTTTTGAACTTTATGTGGCACGCGAGTTTTTAGGAGAGCAGACTTCGAATGCGCGAACATTATTTCCACTAGCGAGAGTCCACTAGCTTCGACATTAGATAATTCTTACGCACTCGTTACGTTTAGTCGAAACGAAAATATACGTATTTTCTTCAAAGCTACATTCGAGTTTATCGCGAGCTGCCTCTTTTCGTACGGGCACACAGTTGTGTCAGAGGAGGAGCTCATTGGGAACTTCAAGCTGTGAAATACAAAAAAAAAATGTTACGAGAGCCTCGCTTTATCGGATAAATTAATGCCCGATATCGAGAAGTGAAGGCATATAAATTTGTAGCTCAAATATTCGCGATTAATACGTAATGTAGCTTTTTCGAAGCTACAATTTTTCACGGAGATAGAAATGAAAGCTGATAAGCCTCCTTGGCCGATTATATAATGCGAGCGATATCGAAAGAGAACATTATTCAAACTTTACGCGAAAACACAGCCTGCCCCATTGAAATTTCTTCACTTTTTCCTCTCTCTCTCTCTCTCTCTCCCCTGTTGCCGCTAAAGAACGCCATTCGAAAGAGCGGTTAAAAGCGATGAAAAGTAGCCGCTAACCCAAGGGCGACGGACGATTGTCATCTCGGCGACGTTTTCATTTAAAATTAGCGCCCACTCGTCTTTTCGCAACGGCCTCCTTTCTCAACGCGTTTATTGTACGCGCTCGTACGCGATTCGAATCGTGTCACTGGCTAAATACACGCGACACCGCAGCAGCAGCAGCAGCAGCAGCAGCAGCACTACGCCCGTGTTCGAAAGCTTTTTCACACAAAATCTTGCCTCTGATAAGTACGTAGGAGTCACGTGTGCGGAGGAGGCGAATGCGCCGGACACACCTAAGTCAATATCGCGCTAGGCGAACAAAGAAAAATTAAGCTTTCTCGTCGTGGCTCGGTACGTTCATTGAATACCTATCGGCTGTTAAATTCTCGAAATTCGCCTCTAACATCGCTCCTCTCCAGGACCCCTCTTCAAATCGTATTAAAAACTATCCGTACGCTTGTTAACGCCCTATGGCTGTAGCATCGATCGACTACGCGTTCTACAAACTCTCCAATCCTTCCGTTCCCTTATCCTATGCAGTGATATAGTTTGAGATGAGATGGACACTTTTTTCTCCCGTGCTTCCTTCGTTTCTTAAAGAATCGTTCAATGCGTATTTCGCACAACGCCTTCGCGGCTTTCCGCTTTCTCTATTGATCGGAGCTAATTAGTAGCAAAGCGATGGTAATTTTATTTTATTGATATTTTTGACAATTGGTTCTAGCCGATTTTGCAACAAAGAGGAAGAGAACGTTTGATCGCACTCAAGGTAGTTGGAGAGGTGAAAATTGCATTTGCACAAATTAACATCGCGATCAGACGTCGAAGAGACGAGGAATTTATTTTGCGAAATGAAGTGCTGAGATAAAATATTGTAACAGTGGGTCAATCGGTCCAAAAATAGTTTATTCCTCGACTAAAATTAGCTCTCGTCAGCTGTTAATGATGGCGCATGGCAATATGGCAAGTCCGCAGACGTCGGAATGAAGGAAAAGGTGTGTTCGATAAGCAGAAAACTCTGCCGTCGGTGCACGGGATGAAAATCCATCGCCAATGCGACTGCCGGGGATTAAATAAGAGCGAGCGAGGAAACGACTGAGAGGCCGCTTTCATTCATAACGGAGAGGGGGCCGGGGATCGATAGGCCGGGGTACGTTTAAGCGGTTCGTCGGCCCGGCCCAGGGAAAGCGTTTCGCGTCGACTTTCTCGGGAACTTTCTACGCGCGACGTTGCCCACCTCCCTGCCTCACCCATCCACCCTCTCTCTTTTTCTCTCTCTCTCTCTCTCTCTCTCAATCCGATAGCCCCGGCCCGCCCCTCCCCCCTCGACAGGCCCCACTCGGTGCCGCCGCCGCCACCACCTCCTCCTTAGCCCCCTTCTCCTCGTCGTCGGCCCTGTCCCGGTCGCCTGGTTTTCATTCACCGGCTGCTGGCCCTCCCCTACCTGCCTCGCCCACCCGCCCCCCACCCGCTCCACTTTACCGAGGGCCACCGTTTAATCCGCTCGCTCGACTTTACTCGCGATTCCTCTCGTCCGACCCCGCGGATGAATGGGAGCCGCGACCCGCGGCTGCTCGCGCGCGCGCGCCTATTGATTTTTCGCCCGGGCCGGAAAAACTGGTTCCCATCGGCCTCGGCTCTGAAAAGTCATTTAATGCCGGGTTTCGCACGTGCGCCGACGGATCCCGAGCCCAATCGCTCGACTCCTTCAACCACTGCCCCCTGCACCCCCTACCCCCCCTCCAATTAATTCTGCTATCTTTTCATTTACGTAAATGTTTCGACAAACGGTTCGACCTGGAACACGGACGTGTTCTTTCTTTTTTCACTTTTTAAGAATCTACGCGATTACGATGATACGATTTCATTTGTACGAACGACGACGAAACGAACTTTATGTTTTTAAATTGTGGCTGCAATAGAGATATATAGCTGTCGATTTTGATCGACAGGTGAAAATTTTTTCGTTCAGGGAGAAGAAACATTTCCTCTATCTCAGACGCTTTGTTTTGTCTTCATATTTAATCATGTCCAATATGCATTATTATTATAATTTTTTCACCAAACTATAATTTACGCTTTTGTATTTATAAATCCGATCAAGTAGCGAGGTGCCCGTAGAAATACATAAATACACAACACACACGCACCCACACCCACATAAAACACAAAAAAGGGCACGCGCGGCTTAAGCATAATTGAAAAGGAACAAATTAAATTTCATATTTCGGTAATAGTTTAATCGTATATTCGAGTTTTGTGCTGTCGGTGCATAATGCCATTCGATTATAATGAGTTCAGGAGTCTTTGAGTTAATTTAACTTTAATTTTACAGTACGTCAAGGTCAATGGACTTTTAAAGAAGGAATCAAGCCTTGTCTCGTCTTATCGGCTTTCTCTTTCTCTTTTTTCCTCTCCAAGCCCTTTCTTTCTTTTCAAATTTTCTTTAATAGCGTTTTCAAGCGGGCCCCTCGAGGATTCGTTCACTATTTTTATCCTCAATCCGTAACGATGAAATATATTCGAATACAAGTAGGGTCATTACTCGTGAGGATTTAATACTACCTATGCTGTTATTTACGATTATTTTTTCAAATAATTTATTAGCTCACAGAGGAATCGACGAACCGTTTAGCTATATATTGTAAATAAAATAACAGCTTAAGCAAGTGCTCATCAATGAAGGTGACGCGAAAATTTATGCGAACGAAGTAAATTTTCAATTTTTTTTTCCTTCATCCTCAATTGCGAATATTATCTTCAATAACGAAAGATTAATAATAAAATTTTCTCTTCGTCTCCAATTCGTCCGTTTTTACATTCGCATTACATGCGTTTGCAATCATAGTTGAAATGATCGAGGATTAATGATTTCTCTAAGATCCAATTTTATATGCATATTAGCAAGTATATGAGCGAACATAGCAACGCAGAAGTGGGCGACTACGAGCAAGAATGCCGTAATAACGCTACAGTTATCCAGAAAGTATCGTAACCCCTCATGTGTAAGAATATTGTATAAGTGAGTAACGCTAGCCACGTAGATTTGATTTATTTCGCAGAAACAGATGATTATAATGCCAGCATTACAGTGTGCAGACACCCGAGAATGTTTTTAAGAAGGTAAGAGGACTGTTCTCGAATAAAAAGAAATTAAAGAAGGCGTGCGATTACGTTAGTCTCGCGGAGATGCAACACTTGTAAATATTATAAGCTGCAGAATGTTCGTTATATTAGCGTACATTCATGAGAGATACATACATGCATGTATACATAGACAGACAGACAGACAGACAGACAGACAGACAGAGAGATAGATAGAGAGGGGGAAGGGGAGAGAGAGAGAGAGAGAGAGAGAGAGAGAGGTAGGTAGGTAGGTAGGTAGGTAGGGAGAGAGAAAAGGAGGAAAAGTCGCGGTAGTAGTAGTAGCCGTTGATTGGGTGGTTGGTGAATGAGCGTCGGTAGTTGAATGGCTCCGCTAAAAAAAGGCGAACACTGGGGAGTCGCCGAGTCGGCCGGTAGCACGAGAGCGGGGCAGTGGACAGGCGAGGGGAGACTCGCGGCTGGCGTCGATATTGAATTCGAATGAAAAAAGGACAAAACGAGACAAGACCATTGGCAAGAGGAGAGTAGGTAAAAAGGAAGAAAAACAACAGAGTGGACAAAGTGGCTGCTTACCGTTTCGACTGGGCGGCCGGGGTGGCGCTGGATAGTTGGGTGGCGTTAACAGCGGCTTTGCAGCGGGGATGAGCAGCCCCTGCTGCTGCTGCTGCTGCCTGGCGCTGACACCTCCTGTCCCTGGGCTTGTGCTGCTGTTGCTGCTCGGCCGGGGTGGACGCCGCGGTGGCAGCGCCGGCGCCGGCGTGCAGTCCAAGGTATCCACACTTCCACACTTATCTAAACACCTTGCACCACGAAATATTTTCAGCCCGTTATTACGAACGCGCTCACTTCTCCGATGTTGCCGCTGCTGTTGCTGCTGTTGCTGCTGCTGCTGCTGCTGCTGCTGCTGCTACTTCTGCTACTTCTGCTACTTTTCCTGCTGCTGCTGCTGATGTTCAGGACTATTATCCTCCGACTGTTGGCTCGGGGGGGGGGGGCTCTCAAGCTAGGCGGCAGATAAGGCCGAATCGCCGATCCCGGAATATTAGGTTGCCGGCGGTGGGCCCCGACAAGGCCCTCCGATCAGCGGCGCGACTCCGCGACATCCGACGCTCGCCTGCGCACGCATATGCACGAGTTGGCCTCCTATCAGCGACGGGTCTCCGCTGCTGACTCTCTCTCTCTCTCTATTTGCCTCCAGTCGGGAGTTTCCCGAGAAGCTGCCCTTCTCCGCAGCCAAGAGAGCAGCCGTCGGAGTCGCCAGCAGCTCCTCTTCCTTCTCCGCCCGAGTTGCCTTCCTCGGGTCGCCTCGTAGTTCCCGTAGCCCTGGTACTCTTCTCCTCTTGGCCGAGGATACACTCGCGGGACACCGACGCTCGAGGGCACTGGCGGTTACGTGAATGGCGAGAGGCTGCGAGCGCCAGTACTGCACTGCCAGTCGGCGACTAGCCGAGCTCCACGATGACCTCGCTCACGAGCCGAGCCGAGCCCTGCGCTGGCTGCTCCGCTACTGCCTCTCCCGTCTCTCGCGCGCCTCCGCCAGGCTGCCTCGAGCCTGCCCCCACTCCGCGCGGCAACCGCCGCCGTAGCCGCCGCCGCCGACTCCTCGACGCACGCACACACCGCCGATGCCTGCGACCGACGCGGTTACGCTCGATCCCCTGCCCTGGGCCCGCCGCCGCCGCCGCCGCTGCCACTGCCCCGGAGCCACTGCCCGAGCGCCGCTCTCGCTCTCTCTCTCTCTCTCTCTCTCTCTCTCTCGCTCGCCGTGTAAGTGTACGTGTGGGCACGGACGACGAGGGGCCGAGCGCTGCCGTGTCTCCCGATTGGGTTGATCGCCGGTAAACGGGCTTCATTCACCGCTGGCTTCGCGCGCCCGCAGAAATAGCTCGGAGCGCGGCCGTCTGCGCGACTGCGACGCGCCAACCTCGCACGCGGTTACCCCTCCTCGAGAGCTGGCGGGGCTGAGAGCCCGATGCGGGACCGAGACCGCGACCAGCGGCCCACCGACTCTTTTATCGCGCGCCCTTTTCACCCGCTGCGCACCTCCCTCCCCCCCGAGCCCCCTAGAGCCCGGCTCTCCGATTCTTCGATCCACGAGAGGACACCGATCGCGAGCTTCCACTCGGTAAATTTCGTTCCCGCGTTCTACTACCACTGATCGATGACTCAATGGCTCGAGAGCATTGAAATTGTCCTGAAAGGTTGGTGTTGCCATTTCCATCGTAGATAGGATTGATCTCGACTCGATAATGAGAGCCAACGTGCGTAAATGCGAATTCCGGATTCTTGCAAAACCACCTATTATTAATAATAATCGTCAACATCGGCTAACGTTCCAAAGCTACCGCCGATAGGGACGTTGTTAGGGAATTTCGCGCGGAATAACAAGCGATTACGATATTGTTATAGCCAACGTAAAAAATAATACGAGAAACAGCATTTGAGCAAGGAAAGAAAGCAAAATATTGATAAAAACTTTTTAACTATCCATTGTACTTTGTTCAAATGCTAAGAGAGATAAAAAATGCGTATCTCGCTCAGACGCGTATCGCTCCAACAATATAACTTAGCCTACACTTTTCATTTTTCTATCAAATAATGGAGCCGTTAGTCATGCTTATGCGTAGAAATGAGATTTCTGAAATTTTTGAAACTGACTGCGATTGGTCATTGTTATTTTCGAGAGAACAGAGATGCCGAGCGATGCTTTTACCGAGGGGACGATGTACGTAAAGACGCGAGGGAAAGACCAGCAGCGATAAAACTAAATCTATCTCTCGGCCGGAAAGGCCCACCGACGAGTTGTCATTTTCTTGCGGAGGTACTTCCTCCGGCTCTTATCTCCCCGTTCGCGACGGCAGGTACGTACCTTTGCTTTGGACACTCCTCCGCGAATCCCAACCTCGCCTGGCCGACGCTCCCCCCTGGCCGCCCCCGCCCACCTTCCCACCCACCCGCCGTCAAACGTCAAGAGACGCCAACGCTGAGGTCGCCAACACCAACGCCAACGCCACGAGGAGGACCGGGGACCGAGGCTCGCCCAACGGCAATCGTATCGTGCCCATTGATCGGGCCCCGCCGACGCTCCTGACCACGGACCTCGAGTCCCGGCTAAAGAGTTGGTCGACAAGGACGAACAGGAGCTTCTCCATTCGGTCGGACTGGAGTTTCTAGGCGTTACGGGCGCGCCCACATTCGATGCATCCTCAACATCTCTCTCTCTCTCTCTCTCTCTCTCTCTCTCTCTCTCTCTCTCTCTCTCTCTCTCTCTGGGGCGCGCTCTCTCTCCTCAGGCGTACCGACGCCTCTTTTTCAGCTACGGCGGCCATGTCGCGGGCTTTCGTGAAAGGCCGCCTAGAGTGACGTACTCGAGCCATCCAGAAGCCGACCTCGTGCTTGCGCCTAAGAGATATATCCATTTTTTACTCTACGGCTCTTGGTATTCTTCTTCGTCTTCTTCTTTTCGCCAGCTTTATAAAAGTACGGAGCCTGGAATTTCAAACGTAACCTACTTCCTTTCGGCCGCCGCTGCTCATTGTTGGGCCTCGCTCTTACGGCGATTGCTCGCCTCTTTTGTCGATTCGTGGAAGCGGGGGACGGCCCGCGTTTTGCCGAAATGCTTTTTATGCTGCTTCCCTCGATTGCCGGTACCGGATTGGGAAGACGCGTCCTCGGCGTCTCCTCCTCCTCCTCCTCCTTCCTCTTCGTGATCATCATCATCGCCACGATGCTCGTCGTCGTCGTCGTCGTCGCCGTCGTCTCCTGCTTCGTGCCCTCGCTCGTACTATCCTGCCCTTCCTCTTCCTCCTCCTCCTCCTCCACATCTTCCTCCTACTCCGTATTCTTCGTCGCATTCTTCTCCGCCTTCCGAGACGCTGAAAATTACGGCATTGTGAATGGCCTGCGAGGGATGATTTTTTCCCGAATCTCTTGCCATCTTAATAGGAAGATGGTAGACGGCGCTAGACAGCCTCCCGTCTTACCCATGAATATTAAATGCCTCTTTCAAAACCTTTCCTCCCATTGTACATCATTCCTAATCTTGCCTCCGGACAAATAGCAGCTAAATTGCTATTCGGTACGCTCGAATTCCCTCGCGCTAATACCCACCTTTTAACCTCGCTCTCTTACTCTCGATGCATCCGACCGAGCTGGTTATGCATAAAAGGGAGTGCATTTAACAATTTTCGATAATGGACCTCTCGCTAACTCATCGCAATCCAAGCAAACGGACGTCCTTTTAAACAAACCCTCGCTCCTGCGGTTTTCCATAATGCTACTTCTCGAAAACGAGGGACGGCTCGTTTGTTTTCATATGCGATCGATTAATCGACGAGAATTTCAAGTTCTCTTCTTAACCGCCGCCAAAGGTACCGCAGTGTTTCCGGAAGTCGAAGTTCCAATATCAAGGAGCAAAATCTTGCAAAGATCCTCTCCCATCCTCTCTTATCCGAATAAGACAGAAAAGAAAGCAGTATTGGTTACCCACACAATAGCTCCGGATCCGATTTAAAGGATTCAATATTGTCACGCGGTCTATAATCTTACACGGGATTATATCTACGGCTTTTCCCGACAAACAAAGCGCACCTATCGCGCAAGAGAGTCAGCCGTGGACCGGAATCGAAGCCTGTAGACGTTTCTTCTCCCTAGCGGTGCGCGAGTGCCGGGAATAAGTTTCGGTGGGAAAAGGTGGGAATTGAGGTAGGCCGTCCTCCAGGAGGGTCCCGTGAGAAAGGGGCATTATCAAATGGAAGAAAGGCTTCGCCGCGGGCCATCGCGTAGATGCTGGCGATGGTGCGAACGAGCCTCCCGATAAAATCAACGTCGGATCGCCGGAGTCGCGGCGGCCTCCGAACGGACAGGGAAACGAAATAATCGCACGTTGCGCTGCACCTCGAAATTCGGACCCCGTGAATCAGCTCTCATTGAGCAAACGCCTGCCCCTGTACGTAATCTCTCGCTCTCTCCTCCACCTCCCCCCCCCCCGCTTCGCAGCAGCCGCCGCCACCGCCGCCGCTCTTTCACAGCTCGCGATCGCGTTCCTGCTCCTCCAGCCGCGAGCGAACGTACGTACGTGCAGCTGTGGCTGCGCGTGTGTGCGCGCGTGCGTGCAGCCGCCGGGATCGCGGGCTGCGGGGCGGTGGGTGGGTTAAGGGAGGGGTTGGGGTGGCAAGGGGGCGAGCGAGCGCAGCTGTGGAATCAAGAGACAGAAGCGGAGTCGGGCGCAGGCGCACTCGAGAGCTCGCCATTGCGCCAGACTCGGTGCTTCATTCATGCTCTCGCACATCGGAGCTACAGTGACGGAGTAGGGATGCCCAGTGCCCCGCGACCCGTTGCACTTCGGCGATGCTTACGGCCAACCGATTTCAAGGACGATCTCGGCCCGCTGGCCTTCCGAGGCACACAATTTTTCGGCCGAGTCGCCGAGGCTAAAAGCTTGGCTGACAAATCCTAGAGCTGCTCTCGGCCTCCAGAGCTCGCCCATTGTCGCTCTGCGCTCTCGCGGAGCCCGGAATCATTTTATATCCATCGTCCGTTGGCCTCCGAGGCTCACGAGGCTACTCCTCGTCGTTTCGCTAGCGCTACTTTGCCAGCGCTCCTACTGTCGACCTTAAGAATGGCCGTCTTACAAATTTTCAACTATTCCTTAGCTGCGAGTTACGAGCTCGCGGCCAATGTACAATTGTCATTTTAATAGGCGACATTTACGAGGAATGTTTTCGAATTACTCGTTTCGACGATTACGACTTATGAAACTGTAATGAATTACTTATCGCTCCTACTTGTTGAAAGACACGAGCTTTACGAACAAGCTCCAGTACGGTTGCATTAACTATGCGAATCGTTTCGTCTTTTCTATAATTAACCATTTCTCGGATTCACGAGTTACCTGAAGTCGCTCGATAATTTAATAAAGATGCGACGGTACGCTACACGGATATATTTAAAAAAAATAATGTCCACTCAATTATTCGGAGGCCCGATGTCGCGAGTTGTTGTTGCTATACATAAGGGAGCACCGAGACTGGAGGCAATATCTCGATGCGTGGCGTATCTCCTTGGTTAAACGATAAAATTCCCCGTTGAAGCTCTCGAATAAACTTTGTTACTTTGTCTTCAATTAAAAGTATACTATAATTAGATCGTACCGTCCTCGCATTCTGCCTTTATAGCTTCCACAATTGCTTACACAATATACCAAATTGTCTTTTTTACTTTAAGCGTCCTTTTAATCAATTTTTGTACTTTAAACGTCAATTTTAATATCGATAACCTTTGAGTATCAATTTGGAATAAAAGCATTGTTGTGCTCCATCACGTGAACTGTGAAAAAAGCCACCGAGTATTTCGTTTGCTTTCGAACTTATCCGTTTCAAAAATATATTATTGACAAAGAAATAACGATGTAATTACAATCGAAAGGGCCAACACGTCGCAATTGCTTTTAATTCAACCGTTATAACAAATGGGCTTTAATATACGCTCTTTGAATATAGAATGCGAATGTGTGCAATTGTCGTTCGATATTATTCTGTGATATGGTTGAAAAATAATCATATAGACACACGCGCGCACGCACAACCCAAATACATTCTAAATAAAAACGGCTATCGCAGTTACACTTCTGATTTTATTTCTATTTTAACCGATGTACAGTTTTCTCAACTATTGCTTCATTCAATTGAAAAACCCAATACTATAAATGAAAATATCTGTGAACTGTATTTGCAGAAATAAACAATACAAACGTACTGATTGGCAAAAACAGGTAAAATTTATCATCGATGAAAGATATATTGAAACTGTGCTCAAACTCTGTAAGAACAACGCACGCAACTCATAAAATACTTAAAAACCATTCAGCACTTATTCGTATCTGAAATTAGTTGAAATAAGTTTTTTTAACGTCCGAGAGTACGCCCACGTATTTTCCTCAGTAGAGTTGGCAAGTGGAGTGTTGTAAATGGCCGAGTAAAACCCAATATTCTCCATGTACCTTGAAGATTAAATATTTATTTCAATCGCGGAATGTTTAACAAGTTGTGCATTGACGTCCAGTCCAGGCTGCAGAGTTGAAAATATACAGTTGGCGCTGCTCTGGAAAAAAGCTTCGAGTTTTCGAGGATAAGCGAGGCTTATTTATTCAGTAGGATTATTCGAGTGGCCGATATCCGCAAAGTTGAGGGTAACATTTATTCATATTTGATTAGAAATAGATGGACCGGTGGCTAAAGCAAGTCATCGGCGGGAGGCGGGGGCGGAGAAAAAATAGGGGAAAAAAAGGAAACAGTGGAGCCGATATCCAACGTTGAGCGCAGTAGGACGAGGTTAAGCCTCGAATGAAAAATCAAAGTTCCGGAGCGAGCGGGGAGTGTTAGGAGGGGGCGGGGTGAGATCGAGCCTAGAGGCGCGGAAAGCCAAGAAAAGGCTCCGCTGAGTTTGAGATTGTCGTAGGTAAGGAGCTCTCGATTTTCAATGGAGCGTGTATCAGCAGTGGCCAGTGCGGAGAGGCTCGCGGTTTCAACGCCACTCGGCCGCCGCTCGACAGGTGCGATCCGGGCTCTTCCTCCGCGGCGATTTCTCTATTCCGGCAGGGCCAATGGCGCCGCAGGCTTCCTTATATAGTGCAGAGAACGCGAGAAGGAGCCGGCCGGCGTACCCAAGTGGACGCGTACTCTAGCAATGCGACCATTTCTCGGCAGCGAGCGCCGATGTGACTCGCTTGAATTACTAAGTCGACGAGTTGTGTGTACGGCCCATACTTGGCACGTGATACTCGCGTGTGGGAAGAGGCTCAAGGTTGCCTCAACGACGCTGTCCAACCTCTTCGAGGCAATGGGTTACGACTATCCTTCTCGGCTCTCTCTCTCTCTCTCTCTCTCTCTCTCTACCACACATGAACACGCATACGTAAGCAAGCGAGCTCCGAGCCCCACACTCCCTTTGCGCACAAGTACGCGAGACCAGGTTGGCTCGTTACGAATTCCCCTGCTGATGAGTTTGGCACTCGCCACCTCCTGATACAAGGGCCCGACGACGAATCGGCCACGAGAAACAAGAGAGTTATCACCTTCTGTAAGCATTCCAGCAACTACAATCTATATTGCTAGTTTGCAATTTGCAGGAGTCGACTCATCGTCGAGAGGAGAGCAAAACATACAAAATAGAGGAAAAATAATTGTGGCATTGTGTGGTGCTAGAGCACGGAGCCCTTAAAAATATTTTGTCCTTCTATCGTTATATATTATCAGCGAACGCACTTAGCTAGGAGGTCAAGGATATGTATTATTTTTCAACGCGTTACTTCAACTGAAACATACTTGGGCCTGTTGAACGTGGATGCATTAATTTTAGGTACGTTTGCATTGGAAAGAAACTGGGCTTAATTTAATATGACGGGCACCATTGTAGACTCACGCCTACTCGTAATTTTCAACGACTCGTTGCATTATTTTTACATGATTTATTTGTAAATCTTAAGAGACTACATGCGTAAACGAAAAATAATGTCAATCAAACTGTTGTTTGACATTACGTGTGTACCTTAGTTAATGTAATTTTATTGAGAAAGCCATACGAGCGTTAAACTGTTGCATTGAAAGTATTATAAACTGTGCCAGGACGACGGAATAATCCAGTCTAGAAAATACTTAATGCTATTGGAATTGTTATAATGTAATACACACTAACGTAAATATCCTTTAAAAAACCAGACAATAAACAATTTGCTGACAAAGTGCAGCATCAGTCTGACTTACGTTTCACGTATTTTAGTTATCTTTTCATACTTAGACATAATTTTTTTTTTCACTATGTGAGACCAAACGTATACTGAATTGATTAGGCATATGTGTTAAATTTCACAACGTAAGTGAGAAGTGAATTGAAATTCGTCAAATTCAACACTACTGTTCGAGAATTACCCCTACCTTATATTTTCGCTGACCAAAATTACGCTTACAGCTAGCAATATTGTGAGAAAATTTAAAAAATTTTTGTTTCCCCGGCGTCACATTTAATGCAGAATTTCTCGTTATGTTCAATCGATTGAAAATAAATTTATATTCCGTTCTTTGCAATTACCGGTAAAATTCTTTTCGCGTTGAATAAAAATTGATCAAATTACACAAGCTAATATAGATTAGGATTAGAGTAAAAAAAAAAATTCTTTATTTTTTTTCTTCGCATTTTATTGTATTTAAAATTAATTATTCATATATAGCAGTAAAGGTTTTCTTTCAATTTCATGGTAATTTTTTTAGAGCGATACGCATTTGTTATAAAAATGCTCTATTTTAAGAGTTCGAAATTGATTGAATGTAAATTAAAAATGTATTTTCTTTCATATCATTAGCGGTGATAATGATACCAAAAGTACGTTAGGATTAAAATTTGTAAAGTGAGAGCCTTTAGCATACAATTAATAATATTATGCAAATCTACTATCTACGTAAATATTCATAAATAATACACGACGATTTTCATTTTTCAAAATTTGGATGAATACAAGAGTACGAAACTACTGATTAATGGACAATTATATTATGCGAAAAATGTAAAAAAAATTCTTTAAATCAAAAAATTATTATTATATTTGTTGCAGTGTTCTTCATTAAATTAATGTGCGGTGTTACGGTGCACTTGGACAATCCTTTTTACTTGAAACTACTACGGTCGACGTAAGACAGAAAGTATTTAGACCACTTTTATCATTAATCCAAATAATTAAATTGGCTTTTCGAATAGGCTAAAATGAAAATTAAAATACGTCATTGCTGGCTTTACTATTTTCAAGATTGAAAAAGCATCTAATCCAAGTCATCAATTAAGAATGCATTACAAAGCTGCCTAGGAATCGTTGAAGCTGGAATATCTGGAGAATGTGGGTTGGGCGCAAAAGATGTTGGGGTCCGATTGAAAATGAAGCCCTACAATCGGTGCGTTTCCACGGGACGATCGAGAATTTCCCTCGGAAGGTAAGGTAAGGGCACGACGAACTCAGCGGACGGATAGGCGAGGTCGCCGAAAAGGCTAAGAAGGTCGCAAGGCGAGGGTTGGCGAATAATAAGGCGAAAAGCGGGCTCGACGCGGAGGCACGAGCTGTATAATCGCGGGCGTGAGCGGCTATAAGCGCTCGAGAGGATATCCGGTGTATTAAACGGAAACGCTTCCCGTCCGATGCAACGCCCACCGTAGATCCGCACCGAGACGCCGGCAAACGCCACGACAAACGCATTTCCGTCACGCCTTCCCAAACCTATTCCCTAGCCATTTACGTTGTCGTGCTGCTGCTGCTGCTGCTGCTGTTGTTGCCGTTGCCGCTGCTGCAGCTCTCTTCCTCGCTTCCTCTCTCTCTCTCTCTCTCTCCTTCTCCGCCGCCGCCGCCCCCCCCCTCTCGGCCGCGGGCGCGCGCCTGTCCCGTTGCCTAACTGTCGATGCCGACGCGTAGGCACATCGACGTCTCCGAGACTGACGCTGATGCGAGGCGATGTGCACATGTGCAAATATAGCATGAAGAAACTAGGACTGCTTCCGGCATTTAACTTTCAATTTCGGAAGTACTTCATTATATTGTAACAATAGCGGCCGCCGGTGTCAGCGGCAATGGCAGCTACGGCTGAACAATGGTCGTAAATATCAAAGAAATATTTAGATTCTGCGCCTCGAGCTCATTGAGAATAGCCTCTCGGATATTTTAAAACCCACATTATCGCGCAATAATACGGGGCTATTGTTATCGAGAGTAATAAACACTTATTTACCGCGTGAAGTTCTCGCTCGGACGCATCTAACCTAGCCGTGGGCTCAGGTCGAGCGCCCCGAGGGCTCATCTGGTATTTACATGAGAAGTCGCCGCCGAGCGAGCATCGCCGAGAAGTCCCAACGAACTCGGTGGACCGACGAGCTCGGCCCTTTTATCGTTGAGGAGGGCGGCTAGCGAGGGAAAAAAGGGCGAAAAGCCGAGAGCGTCCGCGGCATCGCGGAGGGGCAGGAAGAAAGGCCCGAGCGCCGAGGAGTCTGCGAGTCCGCCGGGGATTTTTCGCGATGGGCCCGAGTGGGCCCGAGGGCCACCTACGCGCAAGCGAGCCGGAGATCGGCCTTCCCAAACTTGGCGAGCTCGAGGAGGCAGCGATGCACGTGCTCGTGCGGCTCGACGGGGCCGGCTCCTCGCTTGGCTATGGGCGTATACGCGTACGCGCGAGCCTCTAAATTACATCTAATTGACTGTCAAATTGCGACAAACTGCGCTCACGTGCTATATTTAGCATTTTTATTAATCGCATCCTTTGGGCGCGCGCCCTCCTGTCCTTTTCTACTTTGCGCATTCCACTCTGGCTATCTCCGCGGGCTCGGGCACACGTACATGCCTCCTCTATCTGTCCCTCCTTGCCCTCGTTTCGCCCCCCACCCTCCCTCCCACGGCGCTCGTTTTCTTTATTTACGAATCTTTACGCGCAACGTAGAATGGCTGTCCTTGGGGGCGTGCAAGCGCCATATATAGCCTCTAGTCAATTGCGGGGTTAATTGGTTAATTAACTTAGGCTACTGCTCCTTGTCGGCTCGAGGCGCAGCTCCGCTCTGTCGCATCTCTACTTCGGATGAGTTTTGCCTGACTTCGCCTCGGGCCGTGGTAGCGCTAGAATTTTTTCCTTCGTGGAAATGTAGCCCGTAGCGCCTGGCATTGAGCGACTCGCATTTAGCGCCGCGCCGGAAGCCTCGAGTCCAAATTCGACCTTCGATGCCGTGCTCGATTGGAGACAATCATTGGCTCCGGTGTTCGGTGGATCGCTCCGGCTCCTGTCGTATTTATTTAGTTTTGGCTTCCGCGTATGCATAACTTACTCAATATAATCCTTCCAGCAACTACAACGAGCATTTCAATTATTATTATTATCATTATCATTATTATTACTATCTAGCACTCGAAACGCTGGAATTTTACTTACTCTTTTCTTCGTTCTAAATGTTTATTCAAGTATTTCATATTTATAAAAATACATTTCTTCATTCTAAATTATTCAAAATGCCTCATTTTTCGCCAATCCATTGTTCAGCAGTTGATTAGATTCCCGTTCTGTTTTTTAACTAATTTATAAATTCCTGATATGTTCGTTAATAGATTAATAGATTTACTTCCGTTCCCTTGATCAATAAATAAATTATGCTTGCTTTAATATATATAGTCACTTTTGCCCATCCTTACGCAGAGATATAAAGTCATTCATAATTCGAAAATAAATATATGCGTGGATACGATTCTTTTTTTGAGACGATACCTTATTCGTTCAAGTACTGAAATGTCAATTTATACGAAATAATCATTTGCTCGCTATAGGATTAAAATAAGGTCTTTAATATCTTCGAAATTTTCTCAATATATAATTGTTTAATAAACATATACATATATATATATATATATATATGTGTGTGTGTGTATGTGTGTATTCATAGGATTGCAAATTATAATATTCTGAGTATTCGTTAGATTTTTTTTTATGGAACCAATCATAAGTTTTATTATATTAATTTTATTATGTACACATACACATATATATATATATACAGAGATATTTTGCAAAATTTGTTTTAATTGTTACGCAAGATTGTGGGTTGCAAAAATCAATGTTGTGCAATGAAATATATATTCAACCAGAATATTTATTTAAAAAGGATTAATTTTATTTTACAATATGTACACTATGTTAAAATATAAATGGAAATCATTTTCATTGCTTGAATTATCAAACTGAAAAAATCTAATGTAGAGGTGCATCGATTATTTTAGGATTATAATTTAAGCAATTGGTTCTGTGCATTTTAAGTAATCTAGCGGAACGAAGATTTTATTTAGATGATCTTTGTTGGAATTTTAATCGAATTCGTTATGTAAACAGTAATTTTTATCTTAATAAATGAATAAAATACCAAACTTTCTATCGTACGTATTACAGTTACAAATTAATTCATCGAATAACGGAAGTTGTAATTTTTAAAATGTAGCAGCAATCAAATCGAGTATTATGTAAATATTTGCCATTTAGATTTTATACACTAATAGTCTTTCAAATTATTGAATGAACGATAAAAATCTGTTGGATAAGTACGTCAAAGAAACTTTTCATAATAATCTCATTTGGTAACGATCGTTAAAGTTTGTACTACTTTAAGGAAAAATGTGAATAGGACAGGCGATAACGTTATTAGTCTTTTTCCAATGAAATATGATCCGATTAGTATTTGAATAATGCGTGAGTGGGTGCGTAAGTGAAAGCTGCCGATAGGACGGAAATTATTATAAATTAGCCAACATTTTACCAAGAAGTCAGCGAAGGAAAAGCTTAGGATTGAAATCGATCCAAGATATTGGAGGCTGCATTGAGCTTAGAGTACCGAAATGGTGTGGGATTTCGGTAATGCGAAGCAGCGAAAGCAGGAGCCGGTCAAGTGTCGGGGGGGGGGGATGTGTCCCCGAGTCACTATGGAAGGGTCAGGATCGAGGCTGCCGGAGGAAGAATCGCGAGGATGTCGATGGCCCCCGAGTCGAAGCTTCCGCGTAGGAGAACCTCGGCGAAAGTCGAGCGGTTTGGCCAGGGGGGGCGAAGCCGTGGAGGGGGAGCCGCTGATCGAGAGGGTGGGGTGTGGCGCGTTGGCGGCTGTGGTCGATGGAGGCCGGGGGGATCGTTACGCAATCGCCGAGTTCTTCGGAAGGGTCGCGCAGCCGCATTCGGAAGCCGGGCGCATGAATGGGGGCGGCGGCGGCGGCGGCTCGATACTACGCGAGGATCTCATTCACCGGAGCCGCGCGTGCGCCTCCTCTCCTTTTCCCCTACCTGTGCACCAATGCCACGATTAACCCCACCCCACCTCCTCCCTTCCTCCCACGAGCTTGGCCATTTTCCGGGGAGCCGCCCGACTTCCCGACTTCGGCGACTCTCCCCTCGAGACACGTGCATCATCGACCGCAGCCATTTTCACAGGGCGCCCATCAATCGAGCCGCTTCCGATGGCCGATGAGTTCCGCTGCTCTCGGTCCTTTTAACGGGCCCCTACCGGCCCCCTCGCCGGCAGCCTTACCCGCGGTAAAAAGCTCCGAAGGCTCTTTCGAAGGCATTCCTGGTCTCTTGGTGGGCCTGGCTGGGCCGCAGGGAGCTGCCCTTAGCCAACCAATATAAATACCAGCGATATCGCGGGCCCCGAAAGCCGGGCCAGCCTAAAGTAGGACTCGGGGTTTTGGAATCTCGATGACCGAGGCGTCCGCTACGACCGGACGAAAGCTGCAATTTACAACTTCGGTCTTTCGAATTTATGATCGCATTAAAAATGTATTGAAATAGCTTTCGGAACAGCTGATTTAAAATTAGAAATCAACATTTTACACAAGCCGGACTTTTTTGCTCTATTTGCTTTATTCATTTCACTCGTATCTTTCCCTATTTTCATCTCGGCCATTTTATCAATCAATTTCATCTCGGCACTTAATATCGCCGATTCTTTCTTTCTTTCTTCTTTTCTCCTTCTTGGTTTTCTTCTTATTTTTCGAGAAAATCAATAGGCTCCGAGCCGTAAAAGCCATGAAATAGAAGACGCAAGGAGAAAAAAGAACCGCCGACTTATCGTTAAAGCATCCCGCCGTAAGTAATGGGACTATTCGCAGTAGAGCCGCGAGGCAACCTCTGCTTCTCCCCTCGTGAGTAAGTAAGTATTTATTAGGGCTGCTGCTGTCGACGCCCTTGCTCTCCTCCCTCGAATTTTTGACGCGCGCCTCCATCTCCCCATCCCCCCCCCTCCCGCCCGCCCAGCCACCGGCCAGATACGACTCTTACGGGCCTATTTTAAAAATTGTGGCTTTCCACATTTTACCACTCGCGGTGGCTTGCTCACTTGCTCGCCGCCATAATTCTCCGCTCGGTCTCTGCCTGTAACCGGCCTCCAGATAACTGCCGAGCCAGCGCTGATAGGGATGGAAATAGAGAAAACCAATTAGAGTCGGTGCTCGCGTCTGATCGCTCCAAGGGGAAAAAAGTCGTTTCCTGTTTCCGCTTGTATGACAGATCGGTCTACCAACGTGTAAATACAGAATCCGTTTGCGAAAATTTTTCTCTCGATTGCTCTTCTCTCTCTCTCTCTCTCTCTCTTAATTATAAACGCGTCTTTCATCTCGCGCGAAAAATGTCGGACTTTTAAAAATATATCATTATATTTCCTTCTTGCTGCCAATGCATAAGTCATGCGAGACTCCTTAGAGTATTTGCAAGCTGCGTCTCAATCCTCGCATCTGATTCGGGGTATCGGACTTACAATAGCGAGCACACGCCCACATATGCACGCACTGTCTCAAGTTGCGTTTAATTGAAATCGATAAACGGGGTATACAATTTGCAGCCCTTAGGATATTAAAACTCTTGCGGTTGTCTTACTTTTACGAGATTCCATTAGAACGTAACGAGCGACGCAACAACGAGGGAATGAATTTTTGAATAAAAATGGTTATTCGTAATTCTTAGAATATCCTAATAACAAAGCATCGAAAAGCTAACAAAATATCATAATTAAAATTACGTGAAGACTGGCGAAAGAGGGGGGGGGGAGAGGTGTTAAAAAATTACGTACCATTTGAATTGCTTTTATCAATAAACAGTATTTATTATTAATGGTTTCAAAAACTATCAAGCGACAGTGTAAGAATTCAAAAATGTGTCTCTCACTCTAAAAAAATAAGATACTTATGCTAAGGTCGGTAACCACTCCTTCGTGTCAATTGGAATTACGTTCTATCGGTTTCTATCGATATTATTATTAGCATTGTATCTATCTAGTATCGTGGAAAAATAAATTCACCGAGGGCCAACGTGCGACTTACCTACGATTTTGCAAGTGAAATTAAATAATTATGATTATTACCGCCGAAGGTGAATTCGTTAATGTTTATCATCTAAATTTAACGCCTTCTATATCGTTCGATGTTATTCTAGTACGAGAGACATCGCAATGTTTTGAGCCCTCCAGCCCCTGAGTGCGGACGGTCAAAAGTTTGATTTTCGAAAATTGTCGCATCTCGTGCGACGGTCTTACTCTAATAAATGCAAAATACATTACTTTAAGGTTATTGACAATTTTGACCAGATTTCGTTTCTCTTTCCTTTCTAGGATGTTACGCTGTTGCAGAAAGTAGGTTATCCCTTCTTCGACGATGATGCGCCCTCGGCTTTGTACTAAAGCAGCAGAGCTCAACAATGGAAGGGTGGGAACCCGCGCGACTCGAGGGCTTCCGTTCGGAGGCTCCTGGTTTTTATAAAAACGCACCGATCGAGGTAAGTCAGCCGCGAGGGACGACGATCAAAGGCGCTTCGAATTAAAAACACAGCTGTCAGACTCTGGAGGACGACCTGTCCTCGACGATACGTACACATGCATAGCAGGGCACACGCGCGCGCACATCCTACGCATTGGTTTTCCAAGCATATGTTACCGGGGCTGGGCGAGCGACGGGTTAACGGCGCGGCAGAGGATCCGCGAGGCGGAAGCCGCCTCCCTCTCGATGCTCCCTGCCCCCGCCCCTGGCCCCCAAGTGCAAAGGCAAGCACAAGGCGAGAACTTTAGCGAAGAGCCATCCTCGAACTCGCTACCGTCCTAAGCTCGCGGCTCTGCTACGCTGCTGCTCCGTATGTCTGCGATAGCCGCAGGCACTTGGACCGCAGCGTCCAGAAATCTAATTTTCTACGAACGATTCAGCTGACGTGGGGCTAGTCCGTGGTGCGGGCCCGGTAGACCAGTTCTCGGCCGCTTGTGAGTCTCGTGCATGGAGGACATATTTGTTATAGTTGCCCTTGCAGCGAATCTCGGCGGTCGACGGGCAAAAAAGGCAACGGCGACGAGGACGAACTCCGACGGACGGCACCTGAATGGAAATCCGTGCGGGTCTCGAGAAATCGATGATCGGGTGTGGTGGCGGTCGGGTGGTTGGGGCAGGGGCCGGGGGGCGGGAGTAAAAACGCATGCACCGAGGCTACCAACACAAACACGGAGGTGAAAGTTGGTAGACCCGATAGTTAAACGCAAGCAATGTAAGGTAGGAGGGCGTAACACATTGGCGGGATTCAGCAATGGTAGTTGATTTTTCAGTTGGGGTTGCAGCAACTGGCAAGGCTAATTTCATGTCGACTAGTAGCTCCTTGAGGAATAGATTGAGACATTAGAAGACTGCGGTCTTCTCGCTGGCACCTCACTTTGAAAACAAGATTGGATATAAATATCGCTGCTTTTCATTTCCTTTGTCGAGAGCGAGAACGTCGATTATCGATTTTGTGGTATACCTTTTTAATATTGATATCGGTAGCAAAAATTCACATTGTATAAGTGTTAGGTGACATGCGAGCCTGTTTTTTTTTTGTTTTTTTTAGATTGAAAAAGATGATTTTGCTTCACGATTATATTTCAGCTTATTTAGAAAAAATTTTTTCATACCGGAAGGAGCTTATTTAAGTAAATACGTGTATATATATATATATATATATATATAATATATAAATGAAGACTCAACACTCCGTCAGTATTTAGATTTATTTCGTCTCGTCTATAGGATTTTCCTCCGTGTATCTCGATCGATCACTTTTAACCGTTAAAAGTTTCTTTTTCCTTTCCTCCTCTTCTCGGTAATGTATAATCCCTAAATTTCAGCGGTATGCTTGAATTTTCTCTACTTACTTATACTTTCTTGCTCGTACGTTACATTATACTTTATCTATTAACGAGCTTGGGCTTAACTAATAAGCACGTAGCCTCGATTCTGCTTCGTGAACACACGCACAAATAATATTCTTATTTCCTTTGCACTCGCACTTGAGCTTTTTCATCGTATATTCAGTCTGCATAATGATGATGATGATAATAATAATAATAATAATAATAATAATAATAAAAATAAAAATAACAACAAATGTTACCGATTATATTATTTTTTCTTTCATTTTTTTTGCACCACATGTATGCATGCCACGTACACGTGTGATTGTAGCTATAAAAAAATCACGGTCCTCTTCAAAGCTACGCTTAAATTAGTTTCTCGCGTTCGTTCGAGCTTTGCTTTGCTTTCCAATTACTCGATCGACGGCATCAATCAGCTTGAATAAATCAAATACGTAAAAAAAAAAAAAATAATAATAATAATAATAATAATAATAATCATATCTCGAGGAAAAAATGAAAAAATTTGATCCAGCTCTCGCCGAATAAAATTTATCGCTTTCAATATTGAGCTCATCTAAATCAGCGGTTGCTATTAAATTTTTTTCGCTACACACTATGGCTTACGTGAAAGAACCTTTATTACATTAAAAATTATTTATTTTACAGATTTCGGAAAAATAAATTTCTTCACCTCGCTAAAATTGTTTTTGTATCTTTAAGCGCAAAATTTTTTTTTATCAATGATAACAACAGTTTTTCTCGTTATTGAATCATCATTCAAAATCGCATTGGTTGACAACCGTAACTCTAATAAATATCTATAATCGTAAGACAGGAAAAAAAGGCTTAATCAACCTTTCGTATATCATTATCTCACTTTCACTCTCGCGTTTTCTCACTCTCATTTTCTCTCCTGCCAAATGTTCTTTCCTTTCTACAAAGATAAATCGTTAACTAATTCATTTGAATTGGCCATTTTAATCCTCGGGCGCGACTCGAGTCATAAGATTCGCGCCTCGGTCTCGCGCGCTCGTGCAATATATATATATATATATTATGGTTAAGAGATGGATCGTGATAAAGCTGGTCAACTTAAATGGCTGACATATCGTTATCGGATCAAAGACACGTGTATTTCTTGGTACATGAATAGAAAAGCCCGTTATGAGTTTTATCCCGATGTCCTCGTGGCAGCACCCAAGTGCTCGACAAGAGGCGACCTTTTCTTCCATTGCTCAATTCAATTTTATAGTATTTGGAATAACTTCTTGAGTTCCACCATTAGTTGCCAATCAGTCTTTATGAGGTCTTCCCTGAAGTAGTTCTTGCATGCGTCTATACTTTGTCGGCTTATCTGCAACAGTTCCAAGGGTACAAGACGTTAGTTTTTCAAAATGCCGTCCGACGGAGGATAATTTTTATTTACAAAGGGGCATTCTTATTAATTAATAGCTTGTGTTAACGTAGAAAATTCGTACTTATAGGGTACGTAGGTGGGAAAAGTTTTACGGAAACGGTACAACCCTATTTAGTGATTGATTATTATTAATACGGGTACGATTATTGTTACGCGTTACTCAAATTGCAAGCAATTATAAAAGTTTTTATACCTATTGTTGTATGTCATATATATTTTCACCGTAAACGTCGAGTCATTGAGAATCCAATTCTAAAAGTGAGGCAAATTGTTTAAAATATTTTACGACATATGCTTCTGCAAATTCTTTATTAATTGAAAGCATTGCTAGATCAATATCAGCGCACGAATTGCAAATCGTTTCGAAATAGCTATAATACTCGACTTTAAGTGTCTGAAGTTTCAATCGAGTAATAAGCCAAGAGTAATATAAAAAAGTAAATCAATTCGAAGCGCAGACTCTGTGCCGTAACTAAGCCAACACTGCCACAGAAGCTTTTACATTAAATTAAGGGAAGCTCGAGTCTCGTATTTGTCCGGAGTCGAGCACCGAGTGGGGAAAAGCGGAAGCGAGTCTGACGGGAGTAGCATCGAAGTAGTTGCAGAACGAGGACCATTCAATTCTCCGATAATGTACACTTTGCTCTCGGGCCTTCGGCGAATGCAAACGGGGGCACTCGTGCAACCTACTAATCAAACTAATATCGACGCGTAGTCAACGAGATAGAGAGGGGGGGGGGTAGAGAGCAGATATGTCGGGACGCGGAGTGAAAATTCCATTAGGCGGGGCCAACAATATCATCGGCCAAATTTAATTACTAAGCTCGGCCACGATGTAACTCGCACCCGGAGCTGCTCGCTATTATTATTCTTATTATTATTATTATCCCCTAAAGTTCGGCGACTGGAGGGTAGTTGTTCGATTCTACGTTGGCGCGAGAGGGGGGGGGGAGGCGCTCCAGTCGCGAAAAACCGGCTATCGATGCTCGCTTTTGCTTCTGTGCCCAGTCAATCGTTCGTTCCACTCCCTCCCCGCCCCATTCGCGCACGAACTGATCGAGGGAGTGCGGGCAGACCGAAAGCGCTCGGGGCTCGCTGATTTTGCCAACGGCGAGGTTATTCCGGGCGAGCGCTCCGACAACCGATGCCAACCCCCTGGCAAGTCAGAGTTCGGCCCGTGAGTTACACATGAGTTCAGTGTAGGAGAGACTGGAGCTTATTGAATTACCTTTGGTAAACTCTTAGGTCCCTTTCTTTTGTAAGAAGCTTATATTGTTTTTGAGTAGCTACGTATCAATACTACCAACTCGGTTGTTTCGAGCGATCGCTTATTTCGGCATAATCCACAGTGGATAAGTTTCCTCTTCTCTCGTGTCGTAATACGACAAGGGTGAAGCATAAGTTGGTGGGTAAAAGGCTTGGAAAATAGAGCGATTTAAAGTACGCCGCGTCGCAATTTTACTTATAAAGCTCATTCTCTTATAAATTGCTCACACATTTTGCCGTTTAAAAAGCATTTAAAATCAATGTGGACTTTAAAAGACGAGACTAGCGCTCGTACATCGACTACTGGACTTTATGGCCAAGAATGAGCTTTCCAGTTCGGAGCTTATTCGAAACAAATAAATCTGTCCAACATGTGAGCCACTATATTCTTTAAAAGCATTTCTTTATTGGAGAGAAGGGAGAGAGAGAGAGAGAGAGAGAGAGAGAGAGAGAGAGAGAGAGAGAGATTAGGCGCAGGGTTAGGAGTAAGGAGAAAAGTTAAGAAGAGAGAAGCGTGGAACAAGATCTCCAATTGCTTGGCTGAAATGTAGTTTACTATAGCTTATCTGACACGTGCAATTGAATTGAATGGGTAAGGGAACATTATTTGCTAAGGCTTTTGTAAATTGAATTAACGTCGAATAATAAAGTCGGAGAGAGGAAACATTATTGTACTCGTAAATTTTATTTTCTCGGAAGAAAATCAGCAAAAGTAGTTATCGATCGATGTAATGAATAGTCAGCGTTTGTACGTCAAGAGGAAATAATTCGCTCGAGCATAATACGCGTCCCTATTAATGTCATTTTATAATATGACGTTACTCGGACGATTTTCGTCCTGCATTCGTTCGAGTATGAGATCCAGGTTAATTTTGCATTCTCCTCTGTAGGCCTAGAGAACATCTTGGGCCGGATAAGAGCTCGTAGTGCGAGACGATAAAAAATGCTGTTCTCATCTTAGATTCCAATGGAAAGGAAAGCATTCGTTCAGCTGAACGAAGGTGAACCGCTTAGCCAAGGGAGAGAGATGCAACGATCGATAAGAAGTGTACATTTTTAAGCTGTTTGGGTTTTTGATTGTGAGCGAGAGCAATTCTCCGGGAAATGACGATTTCAAAAATAAAAATCGAAGTGAAAATTTTCCTTCATTGGTATTCCCATGCTGAGCGTCCGGTAGGAAGGTAGGATGGCCGTTCCCTGGGCATTCGTCGATGCCTTGCGGACTGTCGAAAAGGCGAGAGCAGAACCTCGAGGATTCAACGATTGATGTCATTAGGTATGAAAGGCTATTGGAACTGGTGGATTCGGGGAACGAAATTGGCTGGCAAATAACGGAAATTGGATGGCTGGCGTGCTCGGGCTCTTTGGCCCTGGACAACGGATTCGTTTATATCCCGGAGACTAATTTCGGCCGGGAGCAGCGACACGAGCTATAGCGAGTGGAATCGAGGATCGGAAGAAAATTTGCCGAATTTGCGCTACGGGACCGGAGCTCGGCTGCTTCCGGCTCGTAATGCCTCGTACGCGAGGCCCCTTTTCAACATCCGCCACTCGGCCTCCACCGTCTATCCCCTTTACATAACTCTCTCGGCCCTGGAATTGCGCTAACGCCGTTTACCCACGTACTCGAATATTAATGTATCCCGATGCTCTCGAGGTCCCGAGCCTAAGAAGAATCCATCGGTTTTGCATTGAGCGGCACCGCTCCAGAGTAACTTCATTATTCTTTCGCTATTATTATTTTCCTCTCGATAAGTCGCTCGATCGATTGCTGCCCCAACGTTATATAATTCATCGATAAAAACTTGGTCCATCGACGTGGACCGATAAGTCAATCCTCGAGGTATATTGCAATAAAAAAACTGCACTCGTAAGAAATGCTTCTTCTCGCACGTGAGCATCTCGTGCAGCGTAAAGGTGCGCTCGGTTTTGTCGTTGAAATAATTTTCGGACAGCGTTCAATTGTCATTGAAAACTGACGCGGGAAACTACTCGTCGATGACTAATGGTTATTGCGAGGAGGAAGCATTTACGTTAGTTCCTCCTATACGAGGCAGAAAGAGAACTAGATATATATATATATATATATATATATAAAGAGAGAAAGAGAGTGTTACATTGTGGTTTAAGAGGAAAAATTCAGCTGCATAAATGTAGAATAGAAGGGAGTCCAGTATCCGGGATCGGCGTTATAAATGGAGGAAAATTTCGCCGAGCGAAGAGCCACCGAGTTTTTCCTTGTGGCAGACAGGGAGCGAGCGAGGGCTCCTGTGCGGCAGAGGCACAGGTAAAGGGTAGGGTAGGCCGGCGGGGAGAGAGAGAGAGAGAGAGAGTGAGAGTGATGGACTGAACAAGGGGGGGGGGGGGAAGGGTGCAAGGTAAATCGGAAAGAAAGGTAGAGAATGAAGGAGGGAAGAAAAGAAGTGGCTCGAAGGAGTAGAGACTTTCCCTCGCTATCTCGTGAAAACGAGCCTCCGGAATCTGGTCTGGTCCCCATTGAGAAAGGAAAGGTCGGGCTTCCCTCTGTTGTAACAGTTGTGCGTCCCTGGCCTGTACGCGCGGGCTTTGGGCTGGCTCTCTCCCCTCCCGCCGCCGCCCGTGTGCGAGAACAAGCCGACCGGAAGTCCAGCTTCATTCATGAATCGGCCACAATGGCAGATTGTGTGTGCATACGGCCGAGAATGCTTTTCCCTTTCCCTCTGGGCCGCCTCGCTTCGGCGCTCATTCTTTCGCGTACGCACGCGCGCACGTGCATTATATAGGCATGTGCCCACCGGACGTGTTCGACGGAGTCTTGTACGCCACTCCCCCTGCCGCCACCTGACCCCCCCCCCCGCGCGCCCCTGCCGCGACACGCCGCTCCCGGCGCGGCCAGCGTCATCGCCACCTCCACCGCCGCCGCCGCCGCCGCCACCGGCGGAATCGCTCCTCGCGCCGCAAATACCCCCGCATCTACCCCGCCCCCCCCCGACGCTGCCGCCACAGCCACCGCGTTCCCCTCGCCGCCGCACTCATGCAGATTCTACCGTTAGTTAAACGTCCCGCAACAACAAACATGCCTCTGCAGCCTTTTCGCGCGCCTCCCTCCCCTGGGCCCCACCACCCCCCCGCGACAACTCCTTCCATCCGTTCCTTTTCCCGGACACGACCTTTCCCGCCTCCTGACGCCCCTCGCGCCCTCCCCCCAGACTTCCCCGGCACTTCTTTTCATCTCGCCACTTCTCTTCCCTCTTCTCTCGTCTATTCTCTTTATATAGCGATAAGTTCGCCTTAAGTGTTTTTCAGATAAAATTCAAGTACTTTTTGAAACATTTATCGGCGAAAATGGATAAGTGAGGAGATAAATGACCGGCTCTGCCTGGGCTCGCACTTGCTCGCCGACAAAAATTCATGAATTTCTCGATGTTTTAGGAGCTTTTATCGTTAAAATAATACGCCACTCGAGGAGAGAACACGCCATTATCGTTCCGCTCGTTGTAATGCTTAAAAGCTCTTAATAACGTATATCGTTAATATCGTTAATACGTGGATATCGTCAGTTAACTTAAAAGTTAACCTCCTCCTCCTCCTCCGCCGCCGCCGCCACCTTACAATAATAACAAAGCCTTTCCCTTCGATCGACAATTTTTGCAATTGATACCCGAGGATCAATCGGAATCCTTGGCTAAGTCCGCCGGCATCGCCTCGTCCGCGCCTCGAAGACGCGCAAGCGCCTTTCCGAGTAAGCATCTCTTACATTTTCCAATCGCATTGAGCAATCGAGGCTTTGTCGATTGTAAGTAGCCGGAAAGCGAGAAATTCAGAGAATCTTCTTTCTGATTCAGCCACGGAGATACGAGGGAGCGCCGGAGCGAGCGGAAAGAGCGGCGAGTGGGTGGGGAGGGCTTGGAGCGGGGGGAGGGAGGGAAGAGAAACACGGTCGAGTGTAATGTAATATCCTCGAGTGGTAACGGATGCTTTTCGACACTGCCTAAGATTTTCTCACCATTGTCGCCAGCGCGCGCACATGTCTCTCGAGTAAAATGCAGGAAGGACATTATCAATAGCGGCACGTCTCGAAGGAGGAGAAAAAAAAATGCTGCCCGGCTAATTCCCCCGGCTCTCTTGTCTCTCGCCCACCCCTCCGCCCTCCCCCCGACCAGCCTTGGCCAGCCTGCCAGCCTGCCAACCCGCACCACTTCCCTCGGCGGCCTCACCGTCGCTCGCTACGCAGCGAGAAACTTTCCCTCGGCACCGGCTTCCCGGTAAAATCTTCCGCGGCTCACCTGCGCTCCGGTCGCACAGCCGAGGATCGCGAGCGCAATCGCACAATCGTCCGGCCTAATGCTTCTTTATGAATTCCGGGCGGCTTCCGGTTCCGCGCGCGCGGCCTCGCCTCTCCTTCGTCCCACGCACGTGCCGTAAATACGCGGCGCTGCCGGTTCCGAGAAAAGCGGCACGCCTCGGGAAATCGGATTACCCGCGATTACGGGTCAAGCTGGTTAATGGAGGCGCGGCGCGGAGACGCTCGAGTGTAGACGGAATGCGGGAACGGGGCCGACTCCCAGCCGTGGACGCGCGTCTCTTTGTCATCCGGGATACCTCCGATTATCCCTCTTTTATCCTTCTATCTTAGATGTCGGAGTTTAAGGTCACGGGGAGAGAAAGACTCCGGCCAAGTCCCTTTGAAATTTTATCGGAGACCTCGCCCCCGCTTACGTCGTTGCCCCCCGACGAAAAATATATACCATACACATACATGCTTATGGAAATTATACCTGGCTTTTTCGCATTTCTAATTAATGTTTAAAAAGTGTTTTTCCGAACTTCCTGTCCCTTCGGCCCTTTCAACCTTTCAATATACTTGAGTCGTTGAGTTGAGTTCTACCGTAAAACAGGGGACTCCGAATTTTTATTTATTAATTTCTGTTCATTGTTGTGTTGGCTTGATTTGAATTCTTTTATTAAATATCTACATTTATGTTATATTATTATATACGTCGACACCAATACCATAGTCTACCATTACTTATGGAGAATCCGTTAATACGTTAATTAGTGCTAAAGCAAGGTAATTTATGAAAAATTCCATCGATCAGCAACTATTCGAGACCAGGAAGATAACTCGGTACAAAAAATAAAGAATCGAATTAAAACTTGACAGAATGCTGAAGGCGAAAGCACCACTCGGAGTCGTTCCGTGTCTTTACGTAGCGCAGTAAACGCTCAATAATGGTTAAAGGGATTTAAGAGAAAGTGTCGGTCGTTTCGAATAAACATTGATTATAGCGTTAAGAAGGAATGAAGCTGCTGTCGACGGAATGTACCAATTTGAAGGATTGGCTGTACTTTTGAGCGTTACATTTGGCAAATCGGCAAAGTAACACGAGTTCTCTCCACCTATTGTTTTAAATCTCAGGAGGAGAGAGAGAGAGAGAGAGAGAGAGTTTGAGGGGGAGAGGCCGGCAAATTGGGTGTGTGTGCGTGCGTGTTTGTGTGTGTTGGGGGGAGGGGGAAAGGAGAATAATCGCCGGGCAGGGGCTCGGGCGAGCGACAAAATCGGGCAAAGTTACGTCCGGGGGCATAAAGCGCCGGCGGGAGCGCGGGAACTCGGTCGGGCCTTTCCATTGGACCCCGGAATCTTTGACTCCGACGCAGGCAGGAGGGCGCGAGCCGTGGAGTTTGCGTAAAATCGGGCCGACGTCCGGCCGTCGGGGGAGCGAGGCGGAGCTCCGGTCAGTCCCGGCGCGATCCCTAAACTCAGGTAGCTCCCCTTAGGCCGAGGGCGGAGGGCCCGGGACCCGCCGAGGCACACGTCGAGCGCGTGGAGAGGAGGCCCCGAGCTCGGCTGCGCCCCCCGGCTCGTGCTCGCGACGCGCTGCCCCGCGGTGCGGAGTGGGGTGCAGTGCAGGGCTCCGGGGGAGGGGGGGGGCGAGAGCAAGCGGGAGACTATGTGCCCGGGGCCGCGGAGAGGTGGGGCCCTGCCTGCGGGATAACCGTGGGAACGCGCGCGGCGCTTCCGGCGGAGAGGAGCGCGACCCTTCGGCCGGGCCAGGGCCTGCGACGACGCCTCGAGACGCAGTTTCCGGTCGGGAACACGCCCCGATCACTCGCTTTTCGCGTGCCCCGGGAAAGCGGCTTTGTCCGGGCTCCGCTCGCCCGGGATTCGGCGACTTCCTTTCATCTTCCACCTCCGGCCACTAATAAGGACGTTGATTTCTGCCCGGCCGGCATTTTATGGCGATTCCACGACGCGGCGACGCGGACGCCGCGGCGGCACGCGGGCGGGCCGGGAGGGGAGGAAGACTCGGGACGCGGCCAGAATCTCGATTAGCGTAGAGCCGTAATGGCGTCGACGAGGAAGTTGTAAAACCGTGCGCTCACTACTAACTCAGCCGTCGTTCTTATGATCGCGTTATGCTCCGGCATTGCTACATCGGCGACTTTAATTAAGCTTACAAATTGAGATACATCGGCTTTAACGGAAATTCGCAACGGCCATCGAGCGGCGCGGCATCGACTCCCCGGCGATATCCTTGAAAAGCGATAGTATCCCTGAATATTGGCAGCTATCTCGTTACCTCGCTGGACGTCCTACCCGCCGCATCGGAAGATGTCGAGGATTAGGTCGAGGATATGGCCTTCGTCGTGTCTTCTTCGGTATCCACGGCGAAACAAATTACGACGCCTCCCGGGGCTCTAAATTATGCTTCACTTATCCTGCATCGCGACGCCGTCCTTCCTCGCGGAGACGACTTCTCGTGAAAGGGTCCCGAAAGCGCACTTTTTTAAAGAACAGGCGGGATGAGAGAGGGAGAGACAGAGAGAGAGAGAGAGAGGGAGAGACAGAGAGAGAGAGAGAGAGAGAGTGAGCGAGGCGGGAGGGGGGGATAGAGGTACGCGCGCAGCGTTGAAAAAATCTCGCTGACGTTTCGGTGCGGGGTTAGCGCTTCTCGAGCCTAGAGAGTCCGCCGCGTATGAAAAGAAAAGCCGGCTCGAGAGAGTGAGAGTGAGAGGGTAGGGGAGAGCGAGCGTGGCTAATGGTGAAAAGGTCCGTCGTCGAGGAGCGATTACGAACTTTTTGATGGATCGTATCGTGGCTCGAGGGCATCTTCCCTTTTTTAAGGGCCCAAGGGACTGCGTCACGATCGCGTTATTCCTCCTCGCTCCATACCTTCCGTGACTTTTTTTCTCTCCTCGGCCAAGTTGCTGACCTTTTGAAATACCCTCTGACCCCTGAAAATCCTGCTCGACTCGAGCCTACGCCTCACCCGATTCCTAAATGTACAAATTCGAGAGTAACGGAACCCCTAATTCGATCCCCCTCGAGCCATTCACTCCGCCTTTATTATGCCCCTTGAAAAATGAGGAAATACAGTTATCGGCTCCTCCCGCGCAACCTTTTCCGATCCTTCTCCAATCCTATAGACGTCTCTTATTTATTAAACGATCACGGGAATCGCTCCGTGACCGTAAGACCATGCACGAAAACTACAATTTTCAAAGGCTCTTCAATTTTTCCACCTTTTTGACTCTGCTCTCCGGCCTTGCGTCTAAATCCGATAAATAGCAGGCTACCAGTAATTTTATCATTAATCAATGATAACGAAGTTTTACAAAATTCTTTCCTCCAACTGGGCTTATGTATATAATATTAGTTATAGCGAGCGTAACGAAAATAATAATGGGTTTTCCATTCGTTACGCGTTGAAATTGTGCAGATATGGAGAGGGAAAAGAGAATTTGATATACTGACTTTTATCATCGATGTGTTTATGGTTTCTGTTCTTTTCGGAAGAACTTTATTACGGTGTTCTACGATTGGTATGGGAAATGGTTAATTTTCGGTTGATATTACAAAAAAAATCCTGTTGTCCATGCGGTTGCCTAATATAAATTTAAAACCCATCGATGTAGCATTTAAAATGGGCATGTAGTCAGGTAGATTTTTATTACCTTACTAGAATGATTGTGTAATTAGTCAGGATTACAAGTAATACAGAGAGACAAGAAAAAGTCTAATATATTGTATTAGAAATTTCAGAGCAGCCAGCGAATAGGATAGAAATTATTCTGGTATTTATCAAGCAGTCGTCCTACGCGTAAAGTATACGAGTCGCGGGGTCGGAATAATAATGTAAAAGCGGAGGAAGGTGACACTTAATCATAAGGAGTACAAGAAGAAGAAGACGACAACTACAAGGAAGAGAATGATAAAAGTGAGGTTGGGAGGGAGAGGAAATGGAAGGCTTCTCGTGGTCAAAGTCTAGGATTCATTTATCAAAAAAGCCGACGAGTGGGACCGAACAACTTCATCGAATTCGGTGGTCCGCGAGGGTGTGGCCGATGGTCCTCCTTGTCCACGGTATTCGGCCAGTCTGGGCGCGGTGCGCGGGGGTGCGGCGCAACCCCCGGAAGAGTCTCGAGCGAGTCGAGGGGTGCGGACAAAGAGAAAATACGTCCGGCGAGTCCCCCTCCCCGCTGCGACTTCCAGAAGCGGCGCAGACGGTGCCCGGCTTTTTCAGAAAAGTCCGCTAATCCCGTAGCGCCGTGCCTCGGTGCTTTTTGTCCGAAGTGGCTTTAATATGCGCGGTCTCGTCCGGAAAAGGAAGATGCACATCCGGTGACCACCTGCTGCCTACCTACGCCCTCGGGATCAGCCTCGGCGTCAGCGTCGCTTCCGGCTTGCGAGGATGCTCCATTCCTCTCTCTCTCTCTCTATCTCTCTCTCTCTGTCTGTCGGATCGACTACTGTACCGTTTTCTCCTCAGCTGCTCCTCGACGCCCCGCGAATCAGCCGCGAGGGTCGTCCCTCCCTTTCTTGCCTGCCTCCCCCCCCTCCAACGCCTCTGCCGCCGCCGATGCTGCTGCTGTTGCTGCTCTAGCTTTGCCAACCGCTCGATGCGCCGAATTATGCGCGCCCTCGGCGACTCGGACGGATGGGCGGCGACGACGGCGGCCGAGGGTCGAGGCTCCCGTTCCCGGAATTAATGGAACTCGCAGTTTTCGTTGCTCCGGGGCCAGTCGGGGGCAGTCGAGGGAAGCTCCATTGATACAAAGCTTCCTTTTACCTAAGGCTTATCGGCCAGTGCTTCAGACGCGATTGGCCGACGACTGGCTCTAGAGCATTAATTTTAATTGCTACCCGGTCATTGCGTTGAAATTGATGAGCTTTTCGTAGCTGGCCTCCCCAGTTACCGGAAGTCAAATGCATTGTAAGCCGCAGGCGGAGCGTGGGAGTCATTGGAGAAGACGTCGCAAACAAGCTTTCGGGAACTCGGCAACATAATGTTCCGGCTTCGCTTCTTAAGCACCGAAGAAATACAATTCCTCAAGTTTTTTTACTCAGGCCGCAATTGCTTACAAATGTTCCGTCGTGGCTCGAGGCTCTACCTGCGGCCTTCATCTCATTGGGGACGAAAAGCTAAAGAAGCCACGAGGGCTTATCCGCGAGCCGGTAGTCAAGTAGTGCATCGTGGTCGAATTATTATTATTAGCTTTTGCTTTATTTTGGCCAGCAGAAATCAGTTGACATTGTGCTCGGATTAAAGAAGGAAACGGAACGAAGGACAAAAATAACCCTGCCTGCCGAGGACTAACAAGGGAAAATTTGTAAGGACGCTTATTCCTTGGATATAAAGAGAATGAGCTCATTAGCCGAATCAGGCCATCCATTCGGTCATTAACGATGTTTTCTCGACGACACGACGCTGCGTCAGAGCTGCTTTGCTTGCCCGAAAAATAGACTCTCTCTCTCTCTCTCTCTCTCTCTCTCTCTGTCTCTCTCCCCCCCCCCTCATATCGATTACGCTTGCGTGGGGCGGAGGAGGTAGGACACGATCGTTGAAAATCTCTGTCTGGCGACGGGGGAAAGGTAGGGTGTGAGGGATGGCGGGAGGGTGGGTCGAAGGGGAGCGGGGAGAGAGAGAGAGAGAGAGAGTAGGGATGCACGCGCGCACCACAAGCCGACGCCGACGAAACTCGTTGGCGCTCCCTCGTGAATGGTAGTAGATGATCCCATTAGGAAAGAGATAAAGGGAAAAAGGAAAAAAAAGACAACTCGAGAGCTCAGCTTTCATTCAGCGGCTCTTCCTCCTCGCCTCGATCCGACGCCACTCCGCCGCGAGATCGACCGCGCGATTCCCCTGCTACAATGCAGGGATGAGTATTATTTTTCTTTTTATTTTCAACGAATGACACGCTCCTTTGTCTATTATTCGCGGCCTCGCGATTGATGCGCTTAGGGGGAAAGCGTTTTAAATTTTAATCAACAATCGTCTCCTTCTCGCTGATAGAGTCGAGCATTTTGCAGCTGTTTAATATGTTAAGCGTCCTATTGCCTCGTTTGCTCTATCCGTCTGAGGTACAATTCATTTTCGTTCCCTACTTCTGATTACTTCGAATATTCTCAAGAGATTTCTGATTTTATCTCCTCTGCACACATAATATATTAACACATAAGATAATTATCGAGGGAAAATATTCGCAGGGTATATATTTCTTTATGGAATCAATGGTTATTTCGAATGTATCGGTGAATGCATTTTCCTCGTGACAACTTGATCGCTTTAAAAAATTCTATTCTACGAACAATGACGTTCGCCTTCAGCCCAAGGGTCTTTCATTTTTACCTCAAATTGTAGGCGTACTACTTTTGCATAATTACCTTACGGCATTAATGTTTGTACAAGCGATTAAGTCCGTTATGGAGTTCGGTGTGGTAAGGATATATTTTTAAGGTGAAATAATTGCCTTAATCTCGTTGTCTATGTAAGACTGCCTAGCCAATAAAAATAATTTCTATTCATATTTTGCCTGGAGGGGAGAAAATGCGTGTAGGATGTCGGCCATCGTCTCTTGGATACAATCTGGGATAACGAGTAGCCAAAATAGCCGGCCAATACCTTGTTCTGACGCATTCAAAGATATATATAAAGAGGGAGAGAGAGAGATATAGAGAGAGAGCAAGAGAGATATATATATACATATAAAGAGAGAGAGAGAGATAGAGACGTGTAAAGGAGCCAGAGGATGGCATCCCTTTGGTTGCGACCCTCCTCCCTGGGAGAAGTCCTTCTCAAGGAGAGCCGCAATATTTTTCCTCGACCTCCTTAGAGGTGCTTGACCCCAAACCGCGACTTGCGTGCGCTCACGGCCTCGTCTTATGCTCCTCTCGGGCCATTGGGTCGTATCCCCTGGCAACGCCTGCGTCAATGGGGATGGGGCTGACCTCCTAACCTGATTCTAACCCAACACCCACCCACCCAGTCATCGTAGAGCCCGAGCGCCCTTTGCGGACCATCGCGCATCTTTTGCTTGGATCTCGATGAACGCGAGATGAAAATTTAGCTGCTGGAGAATCAGAAGTCCCGATGCCATAGCCAAGAGACTGCCGTTGTTCCGATTGGGCCGAGTCTTATTATTTCCAGGGTTGACTCGAGGCGAGAGTGTCTAAGCCCACGAAGGGCTCGATATCGTTGCAGCTGAGTCTTTTTAGAGTCTTTGCTCTGTTATATGTACGATCTATCGTTAGCCAATTTCATTGAAATTCGCCGAATGCTCGATTTCCTTATTTTGCTGGACAAAAATTTAAGACTTAGCAAGGAAGGATGAGGCCTGGTACGTACAAATGTAGAAACGTTATGCTGATCATCGCGTAATATTAATGAATGGCCGAACTATCAATTACCCACTCCGCGCGTTTAATGCAGTGCAAATATGGACTGAGTGAAAATTATATTTTTCATCGTGTACTGCAGATAAGAAGTGTTCCGATCTTCTGGCACAGGAAACAGGCGTTCTACTTAACTTATTATTAACATAAAGATAACAATTAAGTACTTTTAAAATTATATTACGTTCGTAATTAATGTGTATTTCTATTGCAATAAATTTTTTCAGGAACTTTCCATTACGTTACTTACTCAACGTTAACTCGTCTATATTTTAAATATAAAGTGTAATATATTCCGGGAACCCTTGCGATATGATGATATAAATGGAGAGGACATTTATTTTTTGCAATAAAAATGTATTCCAGGAAATTTAAATCTCAATTTTAATATCATCTCTCGCGCTAATTCGCTGAAAGTAATGATTCAGCATTAAGCATTGAACGCGAATAACACACCTAACGTAAAAAGAACTTTTATATGCGAAAATTCAAATATATATATGGCTTATATTGAAAATAAAAAATAAAGAGCACAATTCATTTGTTTAAGGAATTTTTCACACCAAAGTCTTACACGGCAGCTTGGTAGACCTTGAAAATTGAAAATTGTAAATTCGACTTTCTCATTCTAGTTTACGGATGAAAAAAATCTGAAAGCGTTACGTTTATCGGGTTTGTAAATAAAGCACTGATTTACTTTGTTCATTTCCTGTAGTACTGATACATAACCATCGATAAAGACCAGTCAGTTGTATATCTCAAGAGTATTGATTACGCGTGAAAAATTTGGATTTTTATCATTCATAGATCGAACAATATCATCGATGTGTACTATTTTTTGCCTTTTTTTTATTTTTCTTTATTTGACAAACGTAATGATTTTCATCGGATAAGTTATCGTTGATACCCTCGAATCAAATAAGAATGTCATTAATAATCATTGATGCACTTTAAAATCATACTGCAATTATTGATCTCCGTTTGATTATAACGAATGAATGAATTGAAGGCATCAATGGAAAAAGAATAAATTTTGTTGCGGCAGATGGCACGATTGATAACGATGGCTCATCTGTCGCGAGGAATCGCAGATTAAGTTTCTTCCGAAAGAAAATAGTCGAGCGATAAATAAAAATCATTGCAGCCGGCAAAACTTGTATACAGATTAAATCACAATCACTAAAGACTTTGAGGTGGTGCTGTTTAAAAAATGATTAACGACGAATATGAACGCGAGCGAGAGTAGGGGGTGTACACGCGCGTGTTTGTTGCGGGGACGGGGGGAGAGAGAGAGAGAGAGAGAGAGAGAGAGAAAGGAGGGGCGAACCAAGGCAGAACAAGACAGGAGAGGGAAGTAGTGTCCGCGGATTTAGAGCCATCAGATCGGATAAATCATTTGCCGGCAGGGCCGTTGAGTCGGCTCGCATTTCTAGCACTCGATAGTCGAGGGCGAGGCTACTAGCGTAGATCCGGCGGTAGTGGGTGGGGCGGAGGGGAAAGGGCGTCGAGGGGCGCCAATCGGGTAGGGGAGGCACCGCCGGGAGGAGGAAAAGTACGCCCGTTGATCCTTTAGGCTGGTGGCGGGACGCGTGGCCAACGAGGAGGCCAGCCTTGGAAATAGGTCCTCGAGGAGGAAGTGGAAGTTGTAGGAATGGACGGAAGCCGCGGGTCGATGCCCGCGGCCGCTACTGAATGGGGAAGCCGCAGCAGCTCCAGCCCCTGGATGCCCTGGTTTCATTCGGCTGATCCGCGTCGTGGCGCTCAATGAACGTCTCTGGGCTCCCTTCTCGCCTCCCTTGCCCCCCCCACGCTAGCTTTAGCCTCCCCTGACCGCTCCCCACCCCCCCGGCCACCGACGCCACCGCCACCGCCCCGAGCACCTTGGCACGCAGCCTATCCGCGCAGCCGCTCCTCGCGAGGGGGATCGATTTCGGCGAGCCGAGCGCTACATTTCCATTCTCCCCTCTGGTCCAGACGCAGCATTAATCGAAGTTTCGTGGCGTAGACGCGGTCATTGGCTAGCTCCGTTGAGTTTTTCTCCTTTCCGATCTTCCCATTAATGGGTTAACGAACCTCTTTGGCGATTCCTCCTGGCCTTCGCTATATATTCGGCAAGCCAGAAGCCTAATTTTTTCCAACTAATTCGATGGATCAATGGCTTATGCGATTTCATCCTGATCCATTCTCGATGCCGGCCAATTTCTACACCGTGATAAAGTAGTAAAATATCAATGAATAAATAAAGGCAAACGTCTGTTTATCCAACAATGGATTATTGCACAATTATTGCAGTTTTTTTAATCACAAGCCACAGTTATGTTTGCATTATTTTAATGTTGGGGACTCATACGAGCGAATGTATCATAACCTAGCGGCATAAATAATCAAACTATTTGTTAGTTTGAAAGTTAGGTGAGTCACTTAAAGGAAGATCGAGATAGTATATTATGATTTAATATAATGGACAGCTGACGTAAATAATGGAAAGTTGTAGATATGACGGATAACTCATGGAAAAAGGGACGAAAGTGAATTCGAAACAAATCGTAGAAGGAAGAGATTTATTTACGTTATATGCCTATACATATATATATATATATATGCATATATGTAAATGTGTGTGTGTTTGTGTGTATAAATGGGCATACACACAAGCTCGCGTGCCCTCACTCTCGAATTCTCGTCATGTTATAAATCACGAAGGAAATGACTTTTCGTGAAGAGTTTAAAGTGGAGAGAAGGAGTGAATGAAGCAGAGTGCGAGAGAGAGGGGGGAGAGAGAGAGAGAGTCAAAGAGTCAGATGGAAAGGGCGGCAGAGAGGAAAGAAGAGAAGAGAGCATCTCGTATAATGACAAGCCTCGGCAGCGACCGAAGGAAATGTCAATCGAGAAGTGCCTCGTTGCGATTTCGACAGATGTCTTTAATTGACGATTGATTAGCCTTGTAGAGCCATATATTTTTTCATTATAATTTTGCTCTCCTCGGGGCATCGAATTTTTTTTCTTTCGCACGACCTTCATTATTTTAAATATATTTCTTTTTTTACTTATTGCGTTATCGAGGTTAGTAACGTCCTATCTCTTTTTATTGCTCCGACACTCAGCGTGGCTTTAAGCAGAGACTCGACGATCGGAGCGCCAACAGCCACAAGTAATATTGTACGTAACGCAAGCATAATTTTAAGTGCAAAATATTTAATTCGTAACTTCTTTTGTCTCGCATTGAATACTATTTGCAGAATTGTTATCGTACGATGGTATTAATATTGTAGATGATGCAGTCGAGGAAACATTTCGGGATGATTTTTTTAACGGAATCATATTAATGATGAGCAAAAAAATATAAATAAAATAACGTGGAATAAATTTTATAAAATCGCTATGTACTCATCCAGGTTCATGTATATTTATAAGTTGCATATAAGTTATGCTAAGTGGTTACTGATCAAACTGAATCTAGCCTTATCGATATTCTTAAAAATCTAATATATACCATTCGTGTACAACATAATATTATCGTGATAATGCAAAATTCTTTATGTATTAATAATGAATGTGCTGGTCTCAAATAGAATTTCTTGATATACGTTTTACTCCTACTCCATTCAAATTGTACCCTGCGTTGATGGATTTTCTTTACTCGATAAATTTTGATAAAAATAATGGCTCCGAGTGACTTTTCTCTCGACGTCAAGCTTTACAATAACGCTCCCGATGCATCGTATAATTAATGATCATACGATCTTGACAATTTCTATATTAGTCCTTAGCAAGCCGATAGCCATCGTAAATAAGACAAGTTAATCCTGATAATGAATACAAGGTATGAATACAATACATATACCCAAGGCACTTTATCAGATCCGTGAAGCCGTTCTTCCTTCGGCCTCGTAAAATGTTTCTTTTTTCGAAATCGTTTTTGCGAAGGCGAAGCACGTCGAGAACATTGGGCCTCTCGGTCGAAGAAAGCTGCACGAGTTTCATTAGGCATTCCAAATACGCGATTTGCGAACTGATTCCTCTTCATTGAGTAGCTCCTCGCCGTCGACTTTAATCGCGGCAGTTATTCGCGTAAAAAATGACGCGCAATCGCTTGGCCATTGATTGATTTTCAGCGAACTGAAGTCTAATTCGATTAATTCTCCTATCCGAAAACGTCCCGTAGGCGTAGATATTTTCTATAAGGATTGCTCTCGGGGCTGAAACCGATAAAGCCCGTTCGCATCGAGTTCTTTTTATTCGCGTTTTACCCTCTGGTCGTGTTGAACCTTTGCTGCTCGAGTGCGGAAGGCCCTGCAGGTAAGAAGCACCTGGAATCGGCTTATTTGGTAAGCAGAGATGGAATCCTACGAACTGATTCTAATGCAAATAGAAATAATGATCAATGGGAGGAAATTTTAAAAAGCAGCGCTGCTCGAATCGCGTCGTGGCATCTATAAACAACTTTGATCTCCGCGTTTGAAGGCTTAAGCGTCAGAAGCGTCGGACGATTGGCTCGGCAATAATAAGGGGGCAACAACGTCCGGCGATATAATTTATAAAAGTGGGAATCGCGTATTTGTAAAGCCCCTGCCAAAAATAAATCCGAGCCTCGCGTAAAACGGCGAATCGGAAAAGCAAAGGCCGAAGCCTCAAAGGAAAATTCCGGCACATGGGCGCGTATCTTGGTGGTAATGCTTCGGGGAAAAGCCATAATCAGGCATTTCCAATACCTTGTACAGGCTAAGAGTCATAAAAGTCTGGGAACTATTACTCATGTGCGGGGGCGTCCGGAGCTAAAAGCGAGAGCGTCCAGAATAAACGCCATAGAACCGGAATAAAAAGAGAAATATTGGTAAATTGGGGAGATCTGCTTGGTAATATGATATCGTGTCAATGACATTTGTACATTAGTGTGGGTGGTACGGAAATCTTACGAATACGTCGAAACCGCTTTCGATAATTGACTGCGATTGCCCACACCCACCGCTGAGTGCATAGGCGTTATTTTTTATTTATTTCTATCCGTATCATCGCGCGCTTATCGATATTGCACGACTATTAGCCGTAAATATTACGACTATCTAAATATTGACGCTAATATGTCTATACACATATATTTTCTTTGTTTTAGAAATGCAATTTTGACTCGAAGCGTCAGCGTAATAAAACCATAGAATAATCCGGAACAAAATTGTATCGAATGGAGGCAATTTTTCCTATTGCCGCTCTTTTTTTTTTATTTTCCAGGGTTAAAACAACTATTCGCAAAATCCTTTAACCGTAATAAATTGCTAAATACAAGCCGCTGTACGATAATCCAATTATACTTTACGAGAACTTTGATATAGCGAGAATAGGAACAAAAGAAAATAATTTGGTTATTAAAATATGAGATCCCATCGAATTTATTAAAGGCCAACTATAATTAAACAATGCCTTAACGCATTAATAACTATTATCCCAAAATGCCAAAAAAGAAATGAAAAGAAAAACATCAAATAACGACAACGTAATAAGTTTAATAAGTCTTGGGGATAATGCGACATTAAGGCGAATTAAGAGTAGTAGTAAAGCACACAGTATTAAGAGGAGTAATTTTTTATTTCCTTAATCGGAAACCTTTTCCTACCAATGCTCGACGGAGCTTTGTTATAGCTCATTGAAGAATTTACGCGATACCTAAACGCGACAGCTACAAGTGGCATTTTGTTTTAACGGCCTCCGCTCTTTATCCCTGCAATATTTATATACATTATCCTGGTTATCGATGCTCGAGCTAAAAGCGTTCGCCGGCTCGTGGAGGAGTATAACGCCGCGAGTGTAATGATCCTCCGGGCGAAACGAAAAATACAAATTGCACTTTGAAAAGCAGGCGACGAATCCGATATCGTAGACGAAACGAGTTTCGCACGAGCGAAAGCTCATCGCGACAAGAGCGAGAGCGCCGATTCTTGACTTTTTCTTCGACGTTGGACTTTCCCCACGGCTGGCTCGTCGCTCCTTTTTTCTTTCTGAATGGGACGGGCGGGGGCCGGGTGGGGGGGGGGTCCTCAATCGGTCGGGGAAAGCGGTCAAAGCTCGACGGGATAACGAGGAGCATCGGCGGACGCTCGAGGCGTGGTCGCAATTGGAGAAGCGGACCTTCGACAGAAGGCACCAAAAGCTGCATTTGCTCGTTGTGTGACTGGGCTGTCGAGGGCTGTTGGATGCCCCGAAGCCGGGGAAGCCGCTGCTTTAATGCCGAGGCCACCGGCTTGTGCTTTACACATGTTTGACATATTGAATTAGCTCCTGCACAGTGAAAGAACCTCCCTCCCCGCCCCGACACCCCGCCCGCCAAGCCTGACAGCTCCAACGCTTGGCTCCATCCTTTCACCCTACGACTTTTACCCTTTGCGATCGATAAAAAAATTTCTTTGGGTTCCTTTCTCTCATACATACATATATACATATATATATATCACACGAAGAAATTATATCGAATTTTTTTCTCCTTCAAAGTCCAAGGCAACGAGGCAACGTCGGGATTCATTCGTTTAATTACAAGTAGAAGAACGGTTGGAATTTTCAATTCAGCTTGCCAAGCTGAGAGTTACGAGAGCACGTTGGAACAATTGCGAGCAATTTGTTGCGGGCTTGTGAAATTTGAGGGGCGGAAGGGGGAGGAGGGGGGGGAGAGAGAGAAGAAAAAAGAAAAAAAAAACCGTAGCCACGATTGCTTAGCCACGTGTCCTCAAAGGCAGAGTGAGTTTTTAAGAAGGTGCATAGAATCAGGTAGAGGGTAGTAAACGTAGGGTAGAGTAAATAGAGGAAGGATGGCAAAGAGGATTAGCTGGGTCTACTTGTCCGTGATCGGCAGTGAGTTCTGCTTCTTCCGGGTGTTAAATAAGCGCGACAATGGCCTCGGCTTGTCCCCCTGCGCTTTTGTATCGCGTCCGTGTATTTCATTGAGGAACGGTTATGGAAAGTAAGACATTGAGGGTACGGCTTAAAAAGAAGGCAATAGCGAAAAATTGAATCGACGATCCTTAAGCGAATGTAATGTGCGGCTAACGGTTAGAGAGAGAGAGAGAGAGAGAGAGAGAGAGAGAGAGAGAGAGAGAGAGAGAGAGAGAGAGAGAAAGAGAGGGAGAGGGAGAGAGTGAGAGCGCGAAAAATGCTTGGCCAGCGGTGGGAGAGGGAGAGCGATGGGTGAGGGGTGCTAGAGAGAGAGAGAGAGAGAGAGAGAGTGATGTGGGGTAAGATGGGAGGGGAAAGAAGACACACGGGGCTATTGACATGCAGGAGCTCCTCCATCGTAGCCCGGGCAATGCAAGAATCACGACATCGGAGCGCCAGTAAGCCGATAGTTTACTCGCGGTCACGTTTCGACGTGGAAGTCGATGAATGGCTCATGTCGCTGGATAGCATTTTGAGGTTACAGAATATATCGGACTCCTGTGCAATGACTCGCACCCTGCTTCTCCCCCCCCCCCTCCGACCCCGCCCTCATTCATTTGCCCCCCTTCACCCACCCCGCCACCGCCGATTCTGCCAGCACCCAATCGCTCCTTTTTATTTTCCCTCTACCTCGTCGACCAGTTACATTTTACCTTTTCCATATATCCCCATGCTCAAGAGCACGAAGCTAACCCAGCGGACATTGACGAGAAATTAAGCGCCCCGATTAAAGGGCAATAATAACTCCTTCGTTATTCGTAGCTCTGGCCTCGTGCGTTGCGCTTATGGAAATTAAATTGACCCACGACTGTCGAAAGCGATTGTGATCTTCCTGTTTGTCAATTCGATTGAACAGGATTGTTTTACTTAGGTATCGACCACGAGGCCTTCATTTTCTTCTGGGCATTTTTTTCTAGATTATCGAGTCGTGATTAGAGACCGACAGTCTTTAATTGCTAAATGAATAGTATCCATCCTTTGATGGAAATGCAAAAATTAACCCAAGCATGCGTTCCTTATGTAATTTGTGCATTATTTTCACGGTCGCACCAAGAGGTAACTGTTACCGATACGAAATACTAAAACCTTTCACACCCCTCTTAAATAGGAAAGAAAAAAAAAAAAAAAAAAAAAAGTAAGAAAACAAATGTTCTCAACTAAGCAGGCAATTTTTTATTATTTAGGAGTATCAAATGCACTCCGAGCAAGAAAAACATTGATATTATAATTTAAGTGCGCGCTACGTACGCGAACTGTACATTTCATTAGATTATACCGATATTTGATTTCCGTTCTTAATTATACATTCCTGACGAGCAATCAATTTTTGCGAACATTGCTCGCCAATCGTGGATTAGATAGTTTATAATAATTGCAGGTCTCGTTATTACAATACACTTGAAATAATAGAGCAAAAATGTCGGAGCAGCTCGATCTGTGATATGTAAAATAAAAAAGTCGAGGGTAAATTATTCAGCAAACACGGCCTTTCGACGATGGTAATCATCTGATCGTATACACGAATCGTGTTTTATAAATAGTAGCGCATTAGAGCGTCGTGTAATATAATTACGATATATTCTCTCTTACGCTTCGCGGTTTGACGTTTACCACTCGCGACTTTTTCCCAGTCTCGCTCGATTTCTCTTTGCTCCTTTCAAGCTTTTACCGCTGGCCTTCTCGCCTCCTCCTCCTCCTCCCCCCCCCGGCCACCTGCCCCACCCCTCGTCCCAGCCCAATGGCCAGGTTCGGATGCAATTTTTGCCCGGGAGTTCCTTCCTTCTCCCTTCTTCGGATCGGCTCCGATACACGACTGCTCTCTTCGTCGGGCGCGCTTAAGCGTCGCTTCAGGTCGCACCGCGCGTGCGCGCACACGCACGAAACAGCGGCACCGGGAACGTGGGTGCCACCGCCCCCCGTCCGTCCGCGTGCCTGTCCTGGCCGTTCGGTCACTCGATCGCTCGCAGCGGCATTCGCGGTATATCGTATCGGAATCGTATTTCGAGGCCGAGCCGCGGTCTCGAATTCAAAGTCTCGAGCGCATGTGTGCAGACGTTTTATTTCGAATTTTGTCACGCGCCCATCGCGCACCGATGGCTCCGCGCCGCTTATATTATAACTCCACGACCCTCTTCCCCAGCGCATGGATTTCCGTACGCGAGCCGAGGTACGATGCCGAGGTTCGATACCTAAGGTACGGAGCCAACTCGGACTGCCCCTCAGTTTGCACGAGATCCTCTGCTCTGTCGTCGTCCCTCGGGACCCTCCCTAAATTTTCAATCCATCTGCCGTTTTGGCATTTTTATGCTTATTCGCCGTTATCCGCGGAGCGAGCGGCAGCCGAATTTATAATTAAATATTGTAAAATTTCAATATCGTGCTCGGGCAAGATATGATAACGAGAGATAAAAAAGTTTTCAATTTTCATTCGATCGCCGATAGATTGTAACGTGTCTTCTTTTACAGCTACACAAATTCGGAATGCGGACGAATCGATTGAAATTTTATTTATTATTCATTACATTTGTACAGATTCGCTAAAAATAAACCCTGATTAACTTATCCGCTTACACAGTTGATACTTCCAATAATTGTTGATTACATTAAAGCAAATAATGCTAATGGATCTTCCGATGTATACCTGAGATCATCATTCCTCCGATACAATTATTTTAATATATCCATTATTCAATTTTCAATTGGTAGGCAACTTTGATGAATTACAAAAAACCATAAATAATCTAAGCTAGGGTGATGTAATTTCGACTTGCAAACACGATAAACAATGCACGTAGGGTACATTTTTTTGTATTGTTCCTTTTTCAATTAACGATGAAAAAAAGTATACGCATGACAGTCACGCTCTGATTTTTTCATATTATTTGTCAAATAATTGTCGATCCGAGCATTGATATTTTTATAATATATATATATATATATATATATATATATAGATTGTTCACCCGTAACGACTAGATTTGAAATATCGAATGTTCGGGATGAAATTTCGCATGAATCTAAGCTGAAAACAAATTTCACGTATTCCCTTTCTTATCTGTTGTTTGATCGATCGAACGCAAAGCGGAAATGGATCGTTAATTTAAATGAGTGGATAGGGCGACATTCGCGAGACTCAGTATCTTATGTACGTGGTGTTGCATCCATTGGAGTCCAGACTCCCTGCCTTGGGGAGTAAGGACACAACCGGCAGAGATAGAGAGAGAGAGGGGAGGGGAAGGAACGGAGGGAGAGAACGAGGAGCGTCTGTGCCTTGGCCGCAAATAAAATGAAAAAGAGCTAGAAAGAGAGTCTGAACGAGAGACTTACTTAATGAAGCGACCGAATAAGAGCCAAATAAATGAGATACACGCCGGTTGCGCAATGAACCTGAAAACAACTTATTTATAAGACAGGGGTTTTTTTTCTTTAAAGGTGAACCGCGAAAGGATCGGGAAACAGGAGATGCTGCTGCCGACGAGACGAAATTATGAATCAACGAGTCTCTGCGGACGCGTCGTGAATAATATTATTTTCCAGCGTGAGCTTTATGTCCGAGGTAAGCGTAATTTTTCGAAGGTACTTTTTTGCTGGCCTTGGCCTTTTGAGGCATTGTGATTATTACAGAACGATAACTAATGATTAAAAGTTCCAATTTTAGTAAGGCTGACATTAATGCTAATTGCCGAAAGCAGCAATCGTGGTCAATTTGAAAAATTATAATTGCCATTGCCGGCAAATATCGTCGATGCGTCTACGATTGTCGTTATTCGGTCGTTGGTTTGAACTCAAAAGCTTGTGACGTAATCGATGCCAGGCAACGTCATTAAGTTTAGCATTATCGATTCATTTTCGTCTGTATTTACGTAATGGTTCGCAATTTCCAGTTGTTTTATATAAAAATATTATACAATGTGGTTTAACTTTTTGTAATGTGACCACATGCTGGTACTTGTTTAAAACTGCTTTATTGTATTTTCGTTCCATTGGATGACTGGGCATTTTATAAAAATGTTTACGAAATACAATATTAAAAAGCCGAAGCTTTTGTTGGTCTTCGTTTAATAAGTAAAATCCAGACGGTTTAAAAAAGCATAAAGAATTAATTTTATTCCAGTAAGTTAATTACTTCCTTTCGGATGCTAAAATTCTTTGAATAGAAAACACATGAGATGAAACAATTTTAGGGCGAATGTGAAGGAGTGCCGCAAAAAATAACCTAGTTAAAACGTCAAGATGAAAAAATGTATACACAAACGTACTCGTGGCTAAATTAAGCAAGATAGAAGTACCCGAATGATTAAGTTTGCCACTTGAAGACGCTTTACTAACTTCAAATTAAATTGACGAAGAATGTAAGGTGATTTAGTTGATATGTATTAACTTAATAAAATTGTTATCACAAAGAACTGAAATTCTTGTACCCGATGATGAAGATTATCATCCGAATTTCAATAAAACTGTTTTCGTTATTTTAATTATTCAAATCTATTATTATTTTTAATCGAATATACGAATACGATGGTTATAAGTTTTTCAGACTTTGATATAAAGTCCTTGAACATTTTACGCTAATTTTTTATTCTCTATCAATAAATCAGACATAAATCAGACATAAATCAGACATAAATAAGAAAAGCAATAGGTAAAATATTTAGATAAAGAATATCTAACATCTGTAGATGATGGTGTATTATAAATCAATGGAACACATTTTTTTCTTTACACGTTTGTATTAATAGTTCTTAATCGATGTTAGTTTTTTCAATTTTGTAAAGGAGTTATGAAAACGAGTATGAACCGATTCTGATACGAAGTAAAGAAGTGCAATAGAATGGGTCGATCGTCTTCAAAAGGAGAACAGACGATTCCTTGAAGTGTACATCAACACATCGCGTGTGGTTTTATTTAAATTTAATTAATACTGTAACATTCAAATTATAAGATCCAGATAATAAGAACAATGGAATTCACTAATAATCAAGACAGATACCACGCTCCTAATGAAAAGACTTTTATTAAAGTTGCATTAGTCACGAGACAATTTTTATCCAGCGATAAACACCTCTTCTTCCTCCCCTACGCACCCACTCGCCCAACTAACAATTGTTCAAATATTTCAAGCCACCATCAACAGTGGCGTTATTCAGAGACTGAGCGCAGAACAAACGACGGGTTGCAATTAAAATTGGAAGGTACGAAGCGGCCTAGGAGGTCGATTCGGAAAATCCTGGAGAATTTGAAGTGGAAACAGTGGTAGGCTCACACGTGACTAACAATATTGAGATAAGCATCTGGTGGTACGTACATCGGTGAGCACTGGAGTAATTATATGCCGGAAGGGTCGTTGCAATAAATAAACTCGAGGCGGCTTTGAAAATTTGAGCGCATCGGTGGCGGTTAAGTGTCGCGGCGGTTACGCGGCGTAGGAGGGGTCGGGTGGGGTGTAGGGGAGCAAGTCGACGAAAGCTTAAGTGCCAGTGTAATGAGCGACCGAGGCCGAAGAGCAGCTTTTTTCCCAGTGAACCTTGTTAAAGGCAAGTAAAGAAAGGGCGCCGAAACAGAAGGGATAAAGAAGCTGGCGAAGAAGGGCCAAGGGATGGCGATTATCGCTCGCCTCTTTTCACTTTCGCCTTTATTTTGAGATCCGAAGCCATTGGATTTTCATAATTACAAAGGGTTAATAATGTCTATTGCGTAATTATGGCAATTGCGTTAGTCAGAAGCGCTTTTTTATTCGAAATGTGCTCTCGTGTGATATTTCAATGGTAATAATAAAAAAGTTGTATTCTATAATTGAGGTCGAATGTACTTTGTTTCCTTTTCCAATTATCGAAAAGTATACAGGAAAGCATACGTTTCAGTTTTTAAATTAATACTCACTGATCGATATGATACTTATAATGATTATTATAATTTGTTCGCAGCAGGAGAAGCAAAAAAAAAACTGTTTAATTTATAATTTTACACGTCGAATGCGGTGATTATAATTTTTATCCTCCGCTACAAGCTATAAATTTCGTGTAAAGATTCCTCATGCTCAGTTTTCTTCTTCGTTTGAAATAAAAATAAATGTGTTTGGAATTAAAAAAGTTTTGTCATTAACCAATCCTTTATTTGCATTCGATCGATACATTAACATTTTACGAACCTAAGCTTGAATGAGAACAGTAAGTGAGAGATTAGTGGTTTTTCATAACAAATTTAATGCATTCTTAAACGAATATTCATTAATAACGAAACTCAATTTGCAGGGTCGTTGTACTTTGATATTTGAATAGAATGTAAATAGACAATTGAGTGAGAAAAAATCTTTTCCATATCATTTTTATATACTAACTTTATAGCAAAATATGAAAACAGCTTTTAAAATTATATAATTAGCGATCGTATCAAGAAGTGCGAGTAAAATGATAAAACTGTATGGGAGTCTATTGTATATAAAGTAAATTTAAAAACTTTATTCAGGATCGAAACGAAAGCATTTAGTAGGGCAAAGTTACTTTTAATTTTGCGATAGCTTACGGGCAAATCTGTTTTTCGAGAATTACAGTACTGTCGTATGTTGCGAGTTCATTGAAAAACCTCATGAATTCAGAAAAATGGCCGAAGCAACGATCCCGAACAGTAACTCACCTCGCATAGCCGTCCAAAAAATTTGTAATGCAAAGTGCCGACGAAATAATTCGGTATTCATCGCAAGGGCAGAACCTCAGTTTCACCTAGGCATGAGCCATATTAAAACAAAAAGAAAAGAATGTAAAAAGCCGAAAGTCTCGGCTAATCGAATCGAAGAAATCTCTCCCTCTCCCCCCCCCCTCTCTCGCGCACGCACGCGCACACACTCTCATATGCAGAGAGAGAAAGAGAGAGAGAGAGAGAGAGAGAGAGAGAGAGAGAGAGAAATGTTGTCGACGCTAGGCGTAAATAGGCTTGTCGTGTCCGCCGCTTCCGTTATCGCGGATACGTGGCGCGGATGACGATCGAGGAACGGACTACGAGTAAAGCCACGGGCACCGTTAGGCGACGAAGACGATGACGCTAAATCGGCCATCGTTAAACTGCCATCGTCATCGGCTCTTCCTTCCACGAGGAGGAAAATCCGAATTTCCAATTTGTTTGCCGTCTCCGATTTCTTTTACCTGGACAATTGTGGAATAGTCGATAGACCCCCGGCAGGTATTATACTTTTGAATCGAGCTGCCACGGGACAAACTCAGGACTTGCTAGCTTTGATTTTGCAGCGATTCGAGGGCACACCGCGGATCGGCTATTTAACGGATCGTGAGGAGGCTGTAGCCAGTGCAAAATAAATGGCCGAGCTCCGACGAGGCATTTGCTGCTCGATTGTGGAAATTGCGGCGATTGTAACGACAAAAAAAAAATCGAGCAAAATTATGAGCAATGGAAAGCAATAATTTTAAAGAAAGTGTTTACGTATAGCATTAGTTATTATGATAGAATTTTTATTTTGCAGCACTTGCAATAACGGAAACAGTATCTTTCATTTGTTCAAAAATTTTTTTTTATCAATTAGCCAATATAAAATGTTTGTCTATCCGTTTGCAAATACTAGCGCAAGGACCCTAACTATTCTAAATTCTGAATTTCTACAATTTGAAATCATTCTCTTACCGTAATGAAATAAAGAAATCACTACCTCGGCTGATCTAAAATCTGAATAATAATGTTACTTCAATGTATTGTTAAATCTGTCATTTACATGGACAAATAGTATACAGTTGGGAAAAGTATAACCGACGAATATTTTTGTACTTTCGATACTTCGTTGTCATTACTAAACAATGATAGCGTGTGTCGAAGTAGTTTATTTTACGAATTAAATAATTAAAACATTGCGAATTAAATTTTACTGAAAGTATATACGTAATGTATGTTTCAAATGGAAAGTTAAAAGGAAATCATTCGATGGATATATATATAAATAACAATGAAGATCGTCAAAAATTATTATAAAATAATATTTTCTACCATTTCGGTAGTACAGAGAATGTAAAAGAATACATAAAGAAAAAATTATTGAAAATTATCGTGTAAACTGTTTCATCTAAGATGATTGACTAGATTTCAGTGTATTGTAAAATATGTATCAATGCATCGAATATTAATCTGCAATGAATTTTACAAAATGTAACAAAAATTTAAATTTATTCAAATCCTCCGGTGCGTTATTAATGAATATATAACGTAATGATTATTTAATTTATAAATTGTTATACATCGTAAAGTCTTTGCACGTTAAATTATAAATAAAATTTAACATCGAACGAGGCTTTCTTAAAAAATTACGTGTATTGATATCTTTTGGAATTATTATTAGTCGACATTATATAAAACGATGGATAAATCTTCGTACCTCTAAATCTATTTTCAATTCGATAAGAATAGATCAGTAGCTGCATTATTCAAATAAAATTTCAAGAATCATATCTGAATAAACCATTCACAAAGTCTTGGTTAAATATTGTCGTAATAAAAGTTACTGATATCCTCGAGATAACAGCATTAAACAGCTATCGTGTTCCGAGATAATGTAGACTGTACGCATAGGTAAGTGTGTGCAAACGCACACGCACACAAATCAATGCTTTACGTAATATTGTTTTTAATTTAGCTTAAAGGTTAAAGAATCTGTATTTTGTGGAAAAGCATATTTTTTTGAAATATTGCGAATACTCATTTTGTCTTAATTTTACTCTGGCAAGTCTTGTATTTTTTTAATTGTAAACGAAACATTTTTACAATACGTATAAAATGCTAAACGATTGGACAAGTATTTTGTGTATTTTATTTTACACAAAGCCTTATGGTATTTACCGCCATTGGTTTTTGTCATGCTTGAAATGCAGGTGAGCTCGTGAAAAATTGAAATTACTGTAATGATCGACTAAAGATTCTCAATAGAGCGCACATATTTTCAATCGTTAATATTTGAGAAAAATCAGTGCGCAAATATGCCGGTGACGAGAGTCGACGCAGGTGGTTTTTTTTGTTTGTTTTTGATAACAAAAAGGAGAGATCGGAAAAGGTACGCGTGTAGGGCCATAGGAGAGAAGCGAATTTACAAAATTTGGTCGATCAATAATAATAGATAGAGTGGAAAAGCGTAGTTGTAATTGGTCGGGCGAATGGAAGAAGGCAACAAAAGCCCCCGTGAAGCGCGAGCAAATGGCATTTGGAGCGAGGAGTACCAGGCATAATAATGAGTCAGTATTTTCCACATAAATTTGATTACATTACGGTCGGGCCGAGGCCGAGCCGAGTTGTACTCAAGGTCAAGCCTGTACTACGGGCTCCGGACATCGAAGCTCATGGCTCGACCAGAATTCCGATAGTCAATGCAATAATCGCTTGAGCGGAGTTGCTTGTGCTTATTACACCTGGAGGGGGGCGGGGGGTGGCGGCGGCGGCGGCTTAAGGACGGGAGCGTAGGTGAGGCGGTGCTGCGTCTAGCGAGCGATGAGCCGCTATTGACTCGCGAGAAGGTGTGGGTTGCGATCCGTTCCGCAGAGGGACGGAGAACGAGAGAGAGAGAGAGAGGAGTGGAAGAAAACCAAGCGTGCGGTTCGCGGATGGAAGGAGGGCGGCAGGGAAAAGGAGGCGCGTTCGTTGGACTTCATTGACGTGTCGCTTGAATGGCGCGGACGTATTACGTGGCGGCTGCCCAGGTCGGACCTCCTTCTCTTCCTCGCGCGGAGCGACTGCGCGCTCCGGTGCACACAAGGTCGCGCACGTACATTTCAATAGGCAGAAATTGCGGCTTAACGGTACCGTAGTTGCCGAACGTCGTTCTCCTGCTATCCGCGAGCGAGGATCGCCTCTTCTCTACCCTCGAGCTAACTCTTATCGGCGCGAGGAAGTACCGTCTCCGGACGCTGGGAACTTTAGCTTTCGGAAAGACTGGGGAAAGTCGGGACAGTCGCGAATAGCGAGAGCTCGCAACGTCGACTTTTTCAATTCCCTCGCTAAGCGAATAGCAGTAAGGTTCGCGCAAATCTACGGGCACGAAACCGGGAAAATAAGTGAACAATACGTGGCTCTTGAGGCTGCAGGCCAACCCCCAAGCGGAAAATCGGGGATATTTTAAAAGTGATAGGAGGCGTCGAGAGTGGGGAGCGCCAATTCGCCATGTCCGAGGCGTAAGCAAGCACGAGAGCCGGGCTCGAGTCATAATAATACTTTTGAAGTCGAGAAAAGCCTCGAGAGCCGCCGAGCGCTGGACATCGAAGCCAGCGTTTAAATATGGGGTACTCGTTTCGTTTCCGTGATCGATGCCCTATTGATAAATAGCACTTGTCGAAGAGGTAATTTAGAGTCGGGGGGGGGGCAAATCGGTGCTACATAGAAAATACATTTTCGATGACGATCCGCGTGTCATAAAGTCCGATAAGGAATAGATAATGCTTGCATTGCTCAGCATATCGAACCGACTGACTACTTTGAGCCGTAATACTTGTAAGCGTACGTGTAGGCGCGCGCGCGCGCGCACACACACACAGCGCACACATATATACACGTATATAAAATTCCCTCGGCATTTACGCTCAACGATAAAAGTATTCAAACATCAGTGAACGTGTCGTGCAAGGAAATGTTTTGTTTTTTCGAGAAAATAATCGACGGTATGGGCTCAACGGATGAGGAGGTGTGCGTGTGTGCGGGCGGGCGCGCGCGCGAGAGAGAGAGCAAAAGTTCCTTTGGTTGCATACTCGAACACTTTTCTCAAACTCGGAGGATCGGGGGACCTTTATAGGTGTAAAGTTGTGAGTCGCGCATACGAGTGAGACGGCGGCAGCGGCGGCGGCTCATTACTCGATAGAGGGATTCATAGTCATGATTCCTTAGGTGCTGGGGCAAGAGGCCGAAAGCTCGACGGGTCCCGTGGCAATAAAACGACTTTAAATTCACATGGCATCGAGGGTCCCCTCGGCGCTTAAAGGGATTAATTATCGAACAACACGGTCAATTAGGATTAAGGATTGCCCTTGGCTACCCCATAAAAAACACGGCGGGTGGGGTGAACGGTTCGGTATGGCGGGGGGGGGGGGCGGACAGAGGGCGGGGTGGAGCGAGCGTGTAAGTTAAGGTACGCACCTTGCTGATGAGCATGTCCTTCTCGTCGAAGTGCCGGCCGAACATCTTGGGCGTCTCGCCGGGTATGGGCTCGATTTTTATACAAACCTCCTGGCCCTTGCGCGCCATCTCCAGCGCCTTGTAGTTGTTTTGTATGGTCGTCACGATGCCCAAGTCAATGAACTGCGAGAAAAAAAGAGCTCGGTCAGAGTCTGCATCCGTGCGAAGGCCGCGCGAGTCTTTCTTTACCCTAGGCTTCTTCTTCTTCTTCTTTTTTTTTTTTTTTTCACGGGATACGTCGGCCATTGTCGACCCCACCGATACTCGACTCACTATTTCATAATCGACCCAATGCTCCGCTTTCTCATCTCAGCCTCTGATTATGGCAACGGGCACCTACCGATCTATCTTTCGTACTACTTTCCTTCGCCCTTTACGTGATATTTGTTTATTATTTCGTTTGCTGGCTAGTGACTCGGCTTAACTACTTCCATTATCGGCCGCATCCCGTACTCCAGTTCCATTCTACTGAATTTTACACCCGCTCCTCGACGCCCTCCTGTTTCTCTGCCTGACACCTAATACACCGAATATCTCGGATTCGAACAAATTTCTATAATAATTATAATCCCCCTGCCCTTCACGATTATTCGAGCCTATTTGCCTTCGTTCGCTTTACCAAAATAATGCACACTCATCGCTTGTATTATATCATCATCACCGACATCGTAATCATCGTTGTTATTACTGTTCATTATTGTTTTTGTTGTTATCAAGTGAAGATAAACTATTCGGCGCTTTAAAGTACAATACTTGTTCTTAAATTGAGCCTCGAATTATGATTATTACATTGTCTGGCTGATACGCAAATTTCAATGAAAAAAAAGAAAAAGAAATCTACAAGAATGTTTACATTGCATTGCAAATACTCATGCCAACTATCATAAGTGCCTCTTATTATTTAAAATGTATTTTTAATAATACATACACACACACAAAACCGTTCCAGTGAAATCATCAAAGCTTATAGCATTAGTACAAATGAATTATTCCTACCTTCTATCAATTTCAAAAAGTGAAAGCTCAGTCTCAACGCTCGTACGCATTAATTTTAGATTTTCGAACAATTTTATGAAACGCTGGAGAGCACAGCAAATATCAGCGAGAGCTTACATTCTAGGCACTAATTGTAGCCCGCTATATTGCGATTGCAGATGTAAATCGAGCACGGTATCAAAAGCAACGAACATAAAATTTCATTACTCATCGAGATGAGTATTTAGCAAAGGAAGCGTACGTCAGAGCTCGTAGTCCCGTTCACAAATCGTAAATCGCGAGGGATCGTCAGCATAGCCATTAAGCGGTTAGAGTCAATGGAGAGCTTCTCTCTCGCTCTCTCTATCTATCTATCTATCTCTCTCTCTCTCTCTCTCTCTCTATCTCTCCTCCAGGATACACAACGTCGCTCGCTCTCCCGCGGATAAGCACAGGGGCGTACGATGCAGGGCCATATCCCGTGAGTAATGATCAATTAGCGGCTCTTGGATAACGATCGATGGCGAGACAAAAGATTTACGAATGGGACGACAAACGCGCGGGCGCTTAGGCGCAACGAGAGAAAGCGAGCGAGCGAGCGAGCGACTGGAAGGAGAGTGACATAAAAGGGAGGGCGAGCAGTGAACGCCAAAAAAGACGCGAGAAGAATGACGAGGAGGAGGGAGATGCACGATAATGTTCCGGGCATTAAAGTCAGCCCCCCCCCGTCTGTTCCTCGTCTGCCTTCCTCTCCTCCGGGGACCAGCCATTACTGCCCACGTGGTACTCGGGCCGAGGGCGGAGGCATTTTCTCGTTTCGGTCCTCGCCGCGAAAAATTCCTATTGTGGCACTCCTCGTCGTTTAGGAGGAAATTAGTCCCGACTTCGGAATCTTCGGCTCACTCGTCGAACTCGTTGATGCCCGACCCTTCGGTCCCTTTCGCCGGCCTCCTCTCGTAATTATCGGCCCCGTTTCCAGCATTATTTAATAATCGCTCGACGGGTCGACGGACAATGGCTCGATGGATCGATTCGGATGGATTCCAACGGATGGCTGACGCCTTCTCATCGATGCCCACTTAAACCGCGATTTAATACTCGGGCTCGCAGCGACTTTTTCCCTTGTAAGAGACATCGTCGAGTCTCTTACGATACTCCTTGCAAGGCTTTCAATTTATTATTTATCACTTGACGACGATACCTTGCAATCGTGTAAGTATTACTCTCGTAATGGTCGGACCCACTTCGTACGAGGTTGTTTAACGCATTCTAATGTTCACCTGCGATTCTTCTGCTTACGCGCGAAATAAAGAGTGGCATTGGGAAGGGTAGCGGCACCGAGCCGAACTCGCAACCGAGGAGAAATTCTGGCATCGAATGCTTATCGCCGTAGCTTAAAAAGAAATTACTATAGGATTCCTTCGGAAGGCAATGAGTCAGCTGACGTGCCAATTATCATGTCTGTTATGTAAGGGGCGACCCGAAAGCTCGAGCCTTTGGCAGGAGTCCGACGCTTTTCCCTACGGCTGCTCAATCTCGGTCTTGGACTCGCGTCCACTTGGCTTCTTCTTCGGCTTCGTTCAGTCGTCGTTTAGTTAGCAAGAGCTAAGGCCCTCGAATATCCCAGCAATCCTGATTCGCCCGTGTATTCCGATCCTCGGTACGTATTTGTTCGTGGCTCTTTGTTAATTGCACTTACGCTCGACACGCCCAACATTCCGCGGACGGAGGAGCGTCGGGGGCGGCAGATGCTATCGGGTCGAAGCGATGCCTCGCGGACACGACGAAAACAGAAACGGCCGGTAAGATAACAATGAAGATTGTTTAGCCGGCTGTAAGTGGCTGCGAAGATCGAGAGTCATTTCTCAGAGCTAATGAGAAAACTTGTTTTTAGGCGAGCTGCGTTTCGATTCGGTCCGGCGTAGCTCCTCGCTTCTCTATTATCGATTGGAGGCTTTCCCGCTGAAAGCCTCGCGATGCCATAGCTCGAGCCTGCAATGCCAATGCAATCGGAATTATCGTCGAGCGACAATAATGATCGGTAATGAAAAGAAGGGCCCAAGATAGTCGAGCTGCTCTCGTTCGATTGAGAAAGGCACCTCGGCGGGAACAAGGAGACGGTGTCGATTGAGTTTTCGTCGCAGTGGGCGGCCAGCCCCTCGATAAAAAGGAGCGCGCGAGGCAAAATTACCGGCGTGCGCATAGAAACGAAAGGCACGAGAGGCCATTATTTAATCGCTCGTAACTCGCCGCGGCGGACGAAATTCTTACGCGCAGCGTCAACAATTTAGCGAGCGATCGGACCGAGTCTCGCCCACGTAGGCTCGTATCTGCTCGACACGAAAAAGTCCCCGGGTGCTCGCGCAATTCCAATAAACTTTCTCGGTCCTCGAGCGGCAAAACTCGCCTAATAAACACCCTCGTAAGATCATGCCAGGCTAAACATGGCGGCGGCGGCGGCGTCGGTGTAGGAGCCTGTAAATAAAAGGCGCGCGGGCAATTTATTTAACATCCTCTTACCCCCGTTCGGACACTTAATCGCGAAAAGGTAAAATCTCGCGCGCGTCCATGCGAACATTCCCCGGGTGTGAAAGAGCCGAGCTGCTTGGATCTACGGCCCACACCGAGTCGCACACTGTCGCAAGCCACATGCACGGCTTATATCGAGAGAGAGAGAGAGAGAGAGAGAGGCGCGGATCGAGGAGGCCCACGCTCTTCTCCAGGGCTGCACCTTAACGGAAGACGCTTGCCCACGCACGCGCTCTCTTTCTTTTTATCCTCTCTCTCTCTCTCTCTTTCTCACTCTGACTCTCTGATTCCTCGCCCCTCTCCCGCCGCTTTCCGCATTTCATCAAACCAGAAAATGATAAGGCCGTATCTGCCAGCGCTGCTGCTCCTCACTCTCCCACTCGCGCTTCTTTCGGAAAGTAGAAGCAACCGAACCTGTCCGTACACTTGACTTAATTTGTCAATTCGTCGAGCCCTCGGCTGCTTCGGCATCATACAGGAAAAAGTGTCAGGTCTCTATTTCGTGCTTACCAGCCCTTATTTGCATATTTATTTTATGAGACAAACGCGTACGCGCTCAAGTTATTTGGTAATGCCGCGAAAAGAGTTTGCAGGCTTGTGCCGCGCGCTTTTGTCAATACGCGTTGACAAAGGACTTATTGGAAAAGTTATTGACTTTCAACCTTTTTTTTGATTTTGTAAGAAAGTTGCCCAAGTTACGCAGTCCCTCATTGTACATAATGGAGCAATCATTTTCAACTCGCTCGCAGCCAACATTGAAGCTACTTTTAGTTATTAGCGTTTCGTTTTTCATAACTTTTACTTCATATCGATCAATTATTCGTAGGCTCATTAGCTCAACATTGTTTTTGCGATTCTTGTTATTTCCCTACTTTTTTAAATTGTCAGGTGAGTGCCTACTTTTTACGGTCCTTTTCTACCTTGGTTAAAATTTTTAACCGAATATTTGACTCTGTTCCGCCGATTGTTAAAAATTAAATTATGAATCAATGCGAAGAATGTAACGCCCGAAACATACGGGAAAAACAGACTAATAATAGAAAATAAATGGGAAAGGAAGGAATTGCTATGCAGGAGAATACCTGACTCGGCTATAATTCGTTCCTTTATTTAACTTTTCACCGAATAGAGGAAAGACTTGAAAATGTTTTTGAATGCTAAACAAGATTAAATGACTGGCAAGTTGTTGAAATAAAATCTCTAACGATATCGCGATTTCGGAATTTTTATCCGGATTACTGTAAGCTTTGCCAATTAACATTAAAAAAAACAATTTCATTCATAACGTGAAGGTACACCTTTGTATGAATCATGAATGAACTTTTCTCAGCATGTGTATCTTTCCTTCTTACGATTTTAACACGTTATCTTAAAAACATAATAAAATAATTTCTCGAATAATTTTAAATTATGATTATTTCTAGAAAAAATTAATTTTTTAAGCTTAGTAGTTACATTAATTAGTTCACCATAGCCACCATCTATTTAATATATAAGTTGCCATGAAAGCACATTATTTGCAAACAAAAATTTAACAAAGGTGTACAATTGAAGGCTTACAGTATTTTATCCGGCTAGAAATTCAGCGCCGTCTGCTTTAATTGCAAAAAGTAAATTTGTTCATTAGATCCTTAACATCATTGAAATATAAATAAGTCTTTTAAGGAATTTGCGAGCCACTGCATTACTCAAAGCTCTTTTAGGGCCGTTAACTTTAATACGGAAAACCAATGAAAATCTCCAGCATGCCATTTTCATCCGAAGCTTTTATTATTGGCTTAGAAATGTAAATGTGTAAAAAGGTTTATTCGATAATAAAATCGGGCTCGTCGAAGAAAGCATCATCGCCTCGTGTAAAACAATGGCGAATTTAGACAACGAGTAGAATTTAGATAACAATCGAGAGGAAAAATTAAGGCGAGTTGTAAGAGAAAGAGGAAAGAACGAGGGGCACGTGTCGAGCGCAGGATAACTCGAATTATTTATATAAATCGAGTCTCGAGCACACCTCACTTCTCCTCTCGCAGTAGAGCGAATGCGTCCTGGATTTGAAATGGGACCGGAAACTCATTAACAGGCCGATGCACCGGTGAGTATCAATTAGCGATCGGTCAGAGCAATGAAGCCTTCGCCGAGAGCGAAACCCGGATACTGCGTTTAATACCAGTATTTTTAAAATCGTTACAGGCGTACCGTGCAGATGACACCATTTTTTCCAACTCCCCCCTCCCCCCCTCTCTCTTTCTCTCCTCGTCACGTTAATTAGCGATAATATAGCTGGCCGGAGACGCCCGGTGGCTGAATTTGACCGATCCTCGATAATAATGATATGCTCAAATATGGGCCCTCGATACTGCCGAGGATACTTTCGACTCTCGCGGCTCGTGGTAAAAAGCCCATTGGTTTCAGGAGCCAGGGAGCAGAGATCGATGTCCTTTAGCGAGGAATAGTTCCATAGTGGGACAAGCCGAGCTACTCCACATTAATGGCTAATTTTATCATTGCTCCGAGTACTCCGGTACATAATTATGCCCCCATTAAAGGCTATTTCCTCGATCGGCTATAAATTTTGTAGCACGGCGATTCAGCGGTCGCTAATATTGTGGCAGCCCTGCCGCTAAATAAACACAGCGACGGCGATATAATTTTAATTCCCCAGGAGCGTTTTGTTATCCTTGATTCTTTGACGTTTATCTTCACCGCAGTGGCCCTCGATGCTCCTCTGCCGCTCCTCGCTCTTCAAAGCTCTCGAAATATGTATATATTTAAATGTGGCGCGAGAAAAAGCCGCAAAATGTAAATTTATCGGCGCGCAAGCCGAAGAATCCGGCGATAAAGCAGCATTAGCCAAAGCCGATACAAGCTCTTAACTTACGCTCGAGAATGCGAGGGGACCGAAGTCGCTCGATTGCGGGGGCCAAGGATATCGATAAATTGCGAGGCCGGAGCCGTAAGGTGTAAGTACTCGGAAAAATAATTTGCCCCTTGCATGAATGAAGGGAGAAACGGAGAGGAAGCCCCTCGGTATACACGCGTATAAAGATAGCTGCGGTCGATTTATTCCGTTGGGACGAGGCTGGTCGAGGCTCTTACGAGGGACGGGAGGGAGGCTGAGAGGGAGAGAGAGAGAGAGAGAAGTAGGGAGGGCGGTAGAGATTCACGAGGAATTAACGAAGCTCGCAAATAAACGAGGCCCCTGCTCGAGCGTAGGAGTAATGCGAGCGAAGCGCCTTTTACGCATTGAGAACTGCGCCGAAGGTAAACCGTAGAATGCATGTAAATATTTGCTTGAATGTTTGGGTGTTTTTAATGAGGAGCGCCGCAGTGAAGTACACTCGACGAATATCGCCGCCCGAAATTGGCCTGCTATTTTTCCCAATTAACGCTCCCGCCCTCCGAGGCTAGCCGATTACTGGCTAATGCCTTCTTTCTCCCTCTCCGCGGAAATTATATTCCTTCGGCACTTGTACGCCTAGGAACTACTAGCGGAGCTCTATTCTGGAAATCGATTGACTCGGCCAACTCGGATTTTTGTCTCCGCGCGCATAAAGATAAATTGAAAGCGTTACCTTCTCAGCGGACGAAAAGCATCTCCGTTTAAAACAACCGCTTCGATTTATCCGGACTTAGCAGCTGCTTATAAATGACGATTACTTCGTAGGGAAAGGCATATCGATATAACTTGATATAAAAATATTCGCGTAGCTTGAAACAAACGTTTTTTGCACTACGTGCGCGATCTCCTCGGTCCCTTCGAGGCTCAGCGCGAAACGTGTTTTTATTTTAAAAATAAATATCCGAGCGCGAGGCATAATTTTGTAATAAGCCATAACGTAAAGTATTTAATCGCTGTCGTGCAAGCATTTGACGATAAATGTAGTTTTTGATTTTTCCCAAGCGCATAATACGATAAATGCTGGCGCATTAGTGTTATAATTTCAGCAGTATTTCCTGAGGATACGCGTGCATTTCTTTCTCGGTATACGAAGAAAGTATCCGTCTCCCTGCAAGAGCAACAAATTCGAAATAAATCAAGAAAGAGTGAGTTCGTGAGTGCGGGGTGAGTGTTAAGGGGTGGGGGGGGGGAGGCGGTAGAGGTGAATTGTACAGACGGAATGCCGGCTTGTGACTCCAGGGGTCCTCAACGAAATTTCGACTGTAAATTTGTTTTGTCACACCAGCCGTGATGAAGGTGATGGGGAACTGGGTGGCGATGGCGAGGGGGCTGGCGGCGAGGGAGGGATGGCGGGGGGGGGAGTCGGAGGAAGAACGAGCAAGTTTATATAACCATCGTGGCTGTGTATCGATGCACCCGCATGGAGAAGGCGATTCCTTTTCTTCTTATTCCTTTCCACTCTCAAGACATTGTAAGTTAAATTAAAAATCTACTGTATCTCAGGCGAAAATCTCTTCATTTAATAATTGTTTTCGCCTCAGACAAGCCCAATATCAATAATACGGTATTCCAACATCAATTTGAATAATTTGCTCCTAAAGTATTCGGAGAACTTATAGGAGAGAACTCATTTAATTGACTACAACAATGGATCCCTATTATTCAATGCAAAATAATCATTGTGTATTATATCCCAAGTACATGGACATTTAAGTTTTCGTAATTACTATAAGGTAATTTTTCAATTTCAATTTGAAATACAACTGCTTCGATGAAAATTTTATTATAATAACGTACTTACTTTTTATCTCGTAATCGTAAATTTTATTTGATTTGAAAAATGCAGCGATAATAAAATACAGATAATCGATAAATTGTAAATGCTGTTCCAACGTTGAAAGCTCAGTCTTTTCGGAATTATCTCAATTTCATGGATTTATTAATTTTTCATACTACGAGTAGTTGGAATAGTTTTTGTAAAAGTGAAAATTGCTTTGACTCTAACGTTGTTTTCTTTCAATTATTGATTCAAAAGTCAAGATGGTGAAAGATAGATAGATGGAGTGATAGATAGATAGAGAGAGAGAGAGAGAGAGAGAAGAGAGAGAAAGTACTGCTGAAAGAGAAAAGATAAGAGAAACTGAAAAAATTAAATAAAAAGTTTATCGACTTTTAGAACGTGTTCTTTCTTCGGAGAGTAGTATGAAGGCCCTAATTCCCAATAAGAGAAGATAAAAATGAAATAACATCGGGGAATAAGAGAATATAAGAGAAAAGAAGAACGAAGAGGAGGAGGAGGGTAAGAGGGAGGAGAGAGAAGAACGAGGGAGTCGTGGGCAGTGAGTGCGATCAAACAGTTAACTTGTAAGGAGACTTTTATATGAATAAGCTAAGCGCCAATCGAGTGGACAATGGCTTCTCTCTCTCTTTCTTCTTTTCTCCCCCGTATGTCTCAAGCCCACGCTAGAATACCCACGACACTCGTTTAACAACCAACTCGTCCACCGCTCTCGTAATATTTCTGTCCAAAACTTTCTATCACGCTCTTTCTCACTGTCTCCCGCTCCTCCTCCCTTATCCTTTCCCCTTTATATTTCGCTTTCTTCTGCAGGCTCGCTCTCTTCCACGTTTCTTATTTCTCCGAGTATCCCTTTCCCACCTGCCTGTGTCAGAATTCCTTTTGCACGATCTTGTGTATCGTCATTTACATGCTCGCGAGACGCGGGCATCTGGAAACGCAACTCGACCTAGCAATGCTTTTTCTTGCTTTTTCTTGCTTTTCTCCTCCTTCTCCGTTGCCGTTGCCACGCAATCTAGTGCTGAATAAGGGCTCTTTACCAACTGAACTTGAACTTTATTCACCGGATGAGCGTACCCTGGCGCAAGACACGACGCCCAATTATAATTACCTTTACAAGAGTTATACGCTTACGCGTTTTCGTCCACAATGCATTTAAAAGGCCCAATGCGAATGGACTTTGGGCATTGCGCACACGACAAGAATTGCACTTGTTCTTGGAAAATCAGATTTTCCCGCTCCTTTAAAATCTATAATACGCTAATCTTGCCGCGTTAGTTATTTAGCGGTAAGTGATATGGAACAGCTTGAAAAGGTTTGAGGCCTTCGAGTCGAATGGCTTTGTAAAGTTGCGGCGACTATTACGGAACACAATCATGATAGAAATAGCTCCAAGCGCCCTAGACAATTAAGAATTATCCTGAAATAGGTTGCTCAAAATTTTGCGACTCATTAAAATAGATAAAATATCCTCGGTACTTCTGAGAATTTTTAATCGGCAAAATTTTATTGGAATTGTGATCGTTACATTTTTATTTTCTTCTAGCTTGTAACGTTGACGATATACACCACCGATTTTATATTCGGTCGATCGACTTCTTTTCTAAAAATTTATTAACTTGGCTTACATTTCCAATCGGTCGTCCAATAAATGCTTGCAATAATATTTTAACTATGTATATATAATCTATATGCCTATTAATACTCAAGCATTACATAATCATTACAAAAATCAATATCCTACAGCGATAACTAAAATAATGTACAAAAATATAAAACGGAATGTTTCGCATTATTTCAATCAAGATATTTAATTTATAAAGTTTTATACGAAGCAGATGCATGATTTAGTAGAAGAACGGCCAACTAGGCGGCAAATTATTGGGTTAAAATATTATAGCGGAAAATGATGTGATTTTACAGAATCAACAAACTTGTTTATTTCACAGACACACGCGCACGCCCGCACGCACGTATCTGTAAAGTTGCATCGTAGCTGATTAATATTGTAGTATCATATTTTTTAAATTTAATTTGACATACTAAAAGTATCGTTAAAATGCAAAGCCCTAATCCTATTATATTAGCAAAAAGTTTATACGAACGTCATTAAACATTTTTCTTTCGAGTTTATAACAAAAAAGTATCAGAGCTGACTCAAGCTCAAATTGAAGAGATAATTTGTAAAATTAGTGTTTTTAAGTTATAACACAGCTATTACTTTCATCATTGCGAGAACACGTAAATTACCATCAAAATTTCATGTACCATAAAAATATAATTTCTAAGATTCGTTAGAAATAATACCGCTTCGGAAAATAAATTAAAAAATGGCGTTCGCAGTACGGAGCAGATCCGTAATCTTCGAATTTAGAGTGCGCCTAACCAGAACGTACCTTGGCAAAGGCATGTTCTAGTTTCACCTCCTTCCATTAATCTGTTACTTTTCATCTCTTATCTCTTATTGCATCTCTTTGGTTTTCTTCCTACATTCGTATGTCTTGCTCCGAGCAGACTATCGGTCGCCTTCTCAGACGGCATTACCGTGTGGGTGCAGGTGCAACACATCGGATCGAGTTAAAGACGGAGAAACGGAGACAGCCGGCGAGGAGCGGCGGAGCGGCGGTCGGGGCGGGGGAGAAGGGCGAGAGGAGTGTTCCCCTACCAGCGCTCTACCGTCACCTGGCCCCTTCGCCCGCGAAACCTGTAGAATAGTCGAGCTATTCATTTCCATTCATAAATTCTACCGTGCGGAGGGAGTGCATCCTTTTGGAGAATATTAAGAGAGGCAGATCGAGAGATAGATAGATAGATGGATAGCGGGGGAGGGGGGTGGTGGAAGCGAGAGAGAGAGAGAGAGAGAGAGAGAGAGAGAGAGGGAGACGAACTGCTGAGAAGATTATTAAAATTGCAAACTAGCCATGATTCAGATTCGTCTCTTATTTCCATTTTTATATTCTTTCAGGCCTGCTTTTTCTTTCTTTTCCCCGCTGGTCTGCTACCAGATCGATTTCATCCTTTCTTTCTTGCGTTCACGGTAAGAAGCTGCGTGTATTATAAGGAAGGGTGGATGCGCTTCTGCGCACATCTCCAGAACTGGACAAGATGCGCGTATGTATTCCTCCCCCCGGACTCTGCTCCACCTCCCGAGTCTCGCCAACGGGCTTCAGTTTCAATTTAAATACTGAAATACATTCTATTTTATTTTTTAACCTGTTATCTTCATTTTTTTAATCTTCCATCTCCGCGAACGATCGCTCCTACCCCCCCCCCTCCTCCCACCCGCCACTCGCCCCTTGACCGCTTGGTCCATGCCAATGAGAATTTCAGTTCATATTTCGTGATTTTACGGTTACGCATCCTCCATCCACTGAAAATTTGTAGTCCCCGTTGATAAAATAAGATGTGCAATTAACTGCCAGACACATTTTTTCCATATTAAATAGGCTTCTGTAAACATTAACGATGAAAACTACGCCACAACTACTGCCCCCCGAGTATCTCGTAGATATACGAATATATCATCCAATGGTTGTATAGATTCTCCGGGTATAAAATTTAAAAGGGTCTACTTTTAAAGACCTAATAACCTGTCATGAAATTTTTAATACGCTAGGATCTTGGATCTTTCATTTTTCTGAACTTTCTACTTTATCATTTGGTGTCTACTCGACGCAAAATGTGAAACAAAAACGCTTTTAAAAGAAGAGGAGCAATTTATTGTCGGGCATTCGATCTCGCAAAATGCGGGTGATGGGTCGATAAGATCGGGTTCGGATGGAGCCACCTTTGGATTTTCAAGCTGTTTAAAAGAATATTTTTTATTTAAAAGTCGTCTAAGACGACAAATGCGAGAGTTCGTTACGTTCAACCTTTCTTTTTCTATTCGAGAGCTTCCGTCGCTTTTATCGGAGGTGAAATGAAAATTGCTTTGAACGAAAATCGCGACAGATACATTTTTAAAGTACCTTGGATGAAGCTGAAAATTACATTACACAAAGCTAAGAGTGATATTTTTTACGCTTCTGCAACTTATTATGTAAGAAAATAATAATAATAATAATAATAATAATGATGAAAGTTGATAAATTTGAAAAGATGCTTTAATTAACGATGTAAATATAGTGGCGAAATATATCTTAAATTATGAAATGTAGAATGAAAAATACCAAAATTTTCTTCTAAAGTTTTTCTAATTTCACGAAAGACAAACTATTATAATTTATTTATTACATTCGCCATAATTAAATTTCAAAAAAAAGATAAACATTTAGTAAAATAAAAAATATAAGGCAAAATGTAAAATAGTAGATACAAAAGGTGATTAATAGGAAACAATGAGAGTATATGTATAAGATATAAAGAGTTGACTAGCTAAGAGAAGTAGGAGAATAAAAGAATAGGGTATGGGTGGACCGTTTTAATTTTTTATTGTGCGTCCAAATCTCGCAAAATTAGAGAAAAAATCGCGATTGTAGAATTTATTACGCTATAAGGTCATTTTAAGCAAAAACATCTCGATCAATTATTTATATTTTAAAACATGTATTACGTTTCCTCCACAATATCATCGTTTTCATGCTAACTGCATGCCGCAAATACTGAAAGTTTGCCATAAGTCTCATATTTGTGGGATGTGTATCATTTGCCGAAGGGAATTGTAGCTATATATACAAAAAAAAATAGACTGTAAAAGACGGGGGGGGGGGAAGTTTGCGAAACAGCGACAGCTGTGCAAACGCACGCGACTCGAATCGCACAAAATACCAGCTGTGAAAAACCAAAGCCATGCAGAAGGAAAAGGGGGAGAGGATCATCGGTGAAGAGTCAAAAGAAGTTCCGGCGGTTTTATCACCGTCGTACCGTAAAGTGTTGACGGGGAATCGAGAGTCAATGTGGTTCATTCACGACGAGTATAGTTCGCCTAGAAAATCCCCTTACTCTTCTTGCTCCTCCTCCTCCTTCTTGCCAAACTCATTTTTTTTAACGAGTTGCTAAGACTCGAACTCTAGGGTTCATTATTGCACTAAAGAATTTTTTAGCTAAATAAAAAGTAATTCGTCAAGTGAAAAAACACTGAGTCATTAAGATAAATATATATATATATATATATATATATATTATATTATATTATATAAAGAACATCTCCAAAATGAAATACTTCTTAATGTTATAAATGATAGATTTCTGATTTATGTAGCTAAAAGACGTTTTGAAAAATTTTCCCAACCTGTCCCTAGGTGGAATCACCGCCATTATGCAACGATCTTGGTAGTCAATATTATGCTTGATACGTAAAAACAGAAAATACGACTCAAGTATCAATTATATCGTTCAAGATTCATAATTATTATACAACAGTTTTTTACACCTTATAAGATTCTAATTTTTCTATGTTACTCACAACGCTTTGCAGCATAAATTCAATGGCGTATATGTAAATCGGTGGCGATTTTTCTATCCATGAAGCTCGTCTACAAATCGTGCAGTCGTTAGGAATTAGTTCGAACATTTGCTTAATTTTGTACAAGGAAAACAAAATTTTGAATCGCCATTATTTTAAATTTACGACGAATAGCTTGAAGAGCCCCTGAATTTATATAATAATTCGTATGAAATGATCTTATAATATTGAAGCGCTACGATTTTTAAATAAAGTGAATATTAAAGTTTGAAAAAGAGATGGAGATTTTATTCGATGATAAATTATTTCATGTTATGTGTTATATCGAGGAGAAATCATTAATGGCTTCATCCCTGCATTAAGGAATCACTTGGACCTTGAGATTCTATATCGCATCATCAAAGTGCCACATTTAAGCTCCATATTTTGTATACCTTCTTAAAAAATGATTGAAAAAAAGAATTAAATCTAATGGTTATAGTTTTACTATAAGATTATTGAGTGCTTGTAAATTTCAAAAATAAAATTGATAATTATTCAAAGTTCGTTGCTTGTGCACAAAATTATGCTGATTTTTATTGATTTTCTAATCATTTATCGTGAAAGCTGTGCCCTAATTAATTTTTGTTGTGTAATACAATTGCAATTGAATAATGTCCAAAAATGTTTGCGGACGCATTTTTTATTATAAATAATTTGAAATAGATCTTAATGAAATTAAAAGAAAACTTCGCCTCGCGATGTAAATTATTTCCCGGGTTGAAATTACAATGGAAAGAGAAGAAAAGCGTAAAACAAACTTAATATTTTAAGCAAAAATAAAAATTCATTATCGTTAGATAATACAAAGTCAATTATATACTTAATTTAAAAGATAGATAATGAAAAAAACTAACAAAAACAGTAGATAATAGATAAAAATAAAAAAAAAAAGATAAAATACGAAGTATGAATCACGACGCGTTTACTTATAATCATTCGTATTATGGAAGTGATAAATTATTAGCTGTGTAAAATGTATATGAGGGATAACCTTTTTCAAAAATAATCAATGAGAACCTGAAGAGGGACTGGACAGCGAGGAATAAATTACGTATGGAAATAACGCCTTTTGTAAATGTTGACACAGGGAAAATGTTTACATCTCGTAAGCGTTACGGTCTGAACAACCTTTTGTATATAACTTCAAGATAGTGGATGATTAGAAACGTTGAAATACGACCGAGCCGTGAAATAAACGGCAGAAAATATGTATATATCTCCAGGGTTGAGTTTATCTATTAATTTATAATGTCGAATGATTTACACGTACCGGGCGGCATTTTAAATAATACTTTTCGATTGGCCGATTGTGATTTCGGGATTGTCATTTCGTATCGCTCAATTGGCATTCGAAAGTTCATCGGCATTCACAGGTTTTTTACCCAACGGTAATAATCAATTTTCCTCTCCGTTTTTTTTGTTGTCGAGCTGTAAGGCCTTTTTTCAAAGGCGAATGCACAATGCTCGCCCCTAAGTAGATAAAGCCAACGTTTCCGTTTTAATAAATATTCGCAGTAAAGAGTTTTACAGCCCGTGGCAATGCCGCAGCAAGAGGGAGTTATATCGTAAATTTTCTTTTATTCTTAAAAATAGAGTGGAGCGGGCAATAAAGAAATTTAAAAGTACGGACGAAGTTGAGGAGCAGCCGAATAAAGAGCACAGGGGCCCTTATGACGAAATATTTGACTCGCCGCTGGGTGAGGATTTTTCGACGGGGGAATCGAAAGCCAACTGGGCTTAGAATTCTGAAAGACGGACCGAGCCTTATCTGAGAGAGAGAGAGAGAGAGAGAGAGAGAGAGAGAGGGAGGGAGGGAGGGGGGCTCCCAAATAAATGCAATTTCATCCGAAACGTATCCGGTGATTTAAAAGCGTGAGATCGTGAAAGCCAAAATCGCCCCGAAGAAATGCCTGCTTCTGTAAGCTCCTAACGCCCCAAACAAATTGGAATTAGAACGAACCGCGACCCGCGCCTCGAAAAAAGAAAGGTGGCAAGAGTCAAAAAACAAAACGATCGGGAGACGAGAAAAATGAACGGCAAAAGACGAAGACGACGATGGCGAGGAGGAGGAGGAGGAGCAGGAGCAGGAGGTGGAGGTGGAGGAAGAGAAAGACGAGAGAGGAGAGGAGGAATACGAGTAAGAAAAAGCCTAGTAAGACTGCGAGCCAAGCTTGGCGGGAACGCAATGAAAAAAGGAAGCATTAAAGAATAAACTCACTCGAGGGCGCCTCTAAGTTTCGTTCTTACTTTAGACGCTTTTATGAATGGGCATGTATTTAGTAAATGGCGCGAGAGACGCTGGTGAACGAAACGAAGAAGCGAACTGCTCTCGAATGAGCGGAGCGAAAGGGGAGGTAGAAGTAGTAAGGGAGTAGTCTCGCGCGAGAGCGAGAGAGAGAGAGATAAATAAGTATATAGATAAATAGAGGGAGAGGGAGATACGTGGCTTTGGCATAGCTGTGGAACAGACGGCGCGTGAGACGGGAACCGGAAGTCTATTTTCGTAGTCATCACCGATTTAGAATCCTTTATAGTTCATACCGTCAATTTGCCGCACGAGCGAGCGAAAGAGAGAAATACGCAAGATCGAGCAGGGGGTTGAGAAGAGAGAGGCCATTTTAGAATCTGTCTGCATCTCTTTTTATCCGCTCGACTGGTGTGGCAAAGCTCAATCAACTTTTCTGTCATTTTATCGACGTGTCGAGTTCCGATGCACATCTGTGTCCTCTCTCTCACTCTCTCTGTCTCTCTCTCGGTCACGCTGTAATTTTAATGTACCTCCTAGTTATAAATTTGAGCAATAAAGCTACTCTCTCTCTCTCTCTCTCTCTCTCTCTCGGACGATGGGAGGAATAAAGCTATCAATTAATTTTATTGCTAATATTATCAGGAGCCGCGTTATAAATACTATCGTTCAATGGTATTTGTATTATTCGAGTACCAGAGCCATATAGTTTACAGTACTTTGATGGCAAATTAAATCAGGACGAGCCGAGGATAATTATTCGGATAATGTCAAAATTAATGTAAAATTTTCATTTAATGCGACCATAACACGTTGATCGTGCATTTTCTTGACGTATTAACCTCCGATAAAAAGACTCTGTATTCATTAATGATAGGTGTCGCAATAACATTTTAATACGAGCTATTTAGCCCTTTCGAAATATCCTAATCGACCTCTTTGATAATAATATATACAGCCAGGTGCTCTGAATTGACAATTAAAAAAATCTTCCAACGAAATTTGTCCCCCTGATCGTTTTCAGGATAAAGAATAATTAAAGGTAGTTGAAAAATTGGCGATAACCATTGGCGACACAACGAAATCTAAGCATTGATTACTGATTTCAGCTGCGTTACATTAGGAGCTCGGTTAACGAGTGAAAATTGTTTCCACTGCCTATGTAAATAATGTCGCAACAACAACGATAAAAAATCGATTATCAATTAAAATGTTGAAAAATTGAGCGACTCGCTGATATACGATCGTCGGCATTGGACCATTATCGACTCGATATCCGATATTCAATCCCGTATAAAATAGAAACCGCGCGTAAAGAAGACGAAGAAGAAGAAGAAGAAGAAGAAGAAGACGAAAAAAAGAGGGGAATAGTAAGACAACACCCGTCAGGATTACGCAATAATTAATAACGAGTAGTGAGAGCAGCATAGATAAATCTAAAATTGTCGGGGGTAAAAAAAAAAGGAATAGCCGGTCAATTATCCGTCCGAGTGAGAAAAGTGCAGGCAAGAAGATGGTAAGAAATGAAAAGAGGCAATTTATCAATCTCGGGCATTGTAACTCGCGGACATAACTCGAATCGTATAACAGGTATCCCGGTAACTATCGGCCGATGTATCGGCCGTGTAGCGCAATATAATAAATTCTAGGAAGTCAATAAAACCGAAGGGAATATATCCCATATTTGCCGATGTTACAAGATCACTTATCGGCATCGGAGCCGTAGCAGTAATTTGCCGGGGAGCGCGAGAATCTCTCGGGCTTGCGTAACGAGCGACTCCTCGCGCGGCGCAAATATTTCACGCGCCTCCCCCTCCGACGGTCGAACAAAGCCTCCCGCGCGCGGCTCTCGCTTATCTCGCACGGAAGTGCGACGCCTCCGGGTGGCGGAGATCGATATTAAACGCCCTCCACCCACGAAGGTCCGGCGCTCGAAGGTTCAGGCCGGGAAGCCAGAGGGATGGAGGCGGAGGAGCCGGAGAGAGTGAGAGAGAGAGAGAGAGAGAGAGAGAGAGAGAGAGAGGGAGAGAGAGGCCTTTGAGAAGTTCGCTCTCGAGGAGATAGCGGCCAATAACTGACTGGCTCTCGCGGCCCCTGGCCTGATAAGCCGCCGACGCCACCACGGACGAGGGCGTCGGATGCGCACACGTCGCCGGGGCGATTACTGGCTTCGTGGAAGCCGTTAAGGATGCGATTATTCGTTAATGGCCGAGATCCACTCGCAGTGCTCGTGTGCGCTCGAGAGCGGCTCTCGAGAAGCGGCTACGAGTTGCGCGCGTGGCCGAGACCACGACGACGACGACGACGACGACGACCACGACGACGGCGAGGTCGTCTCCTTTTGCTCCTGCCGCTTCGCCCCCGCCCCCCCCCCCCGGCCACCCGGGGCCCACCCTCGACGTTCATCCTCCGCGACGGCGGCTGGTCGCGCGGCGGCCCGCTCGAGTCTCGGGTTTCGTTATTCGATATACCCGGAATGGACTTGCGATTCGCGTTAAAAAGTGCGTTACTTATCCCCGCGATGCCGATCGCGCCGATCTTCCCTGCTCCCCCGAGCACTTACAACTTTTCCATCGCCAATTAAAAGAGATTAATAGCTCGCTCTTGTTTTATTTGCACTTCCAAGACTGTGAAGATTAAGGATCGTCGATAAAGAAGCCTTTTCGCGAGTCTTTTGGCAAGAAGAGAAAAGCTGCGGCCTGACCGAGGCCGGGAAAGGGGAAGCACTCGATTCATTTTTACAATTCCGAGCTCTACGGCTCGTATTTTGGGCCCGGTCTTCCCTTCGTCTGCTCTCCCTTTCCAAGGCTTCTATAACCTATAAGCCCGATACCATTACGTTTTCTGGCTCGTTGCAGCCCAACTGGCCAAATTTATTTTTAATATTACGTATCGGTCAACGCGTAGGCCCTAACTAGCGCCAAAGAAGTCGTTGACAATAACGAAGAGCCGCAATAATAATAACAATGAGAGACAATGAATTCCAATCCAGTGGTTCAGAGATAGATAGACATTTTCTCGAAACTGGCGATAAAATTGTAATAGAGCCGATAACAAAAATGCACATGAATAAACGAGACAGCGAGTCTAATGTTAAGGCGTAAAATTGAATAGCGGCTGGTCGAATCTCTCGGCAATTTACGAACATTTTATTTTTATCGAATAATCTCTTGATGATTAATTTCATCGTTAACTTTCATAAAGCTGCACTTCTATTCTTTGAAATAATATATATTTTCATTCTATGTATACGTATAAGCCCATTGGCATTTATTTATCGAAAAATCAAGTCATGCCTTAGGATAATTCGGAAAAAAGAAAAGTTCTAGCAACTTTGTGAATTCAATTCGAGTCATTTACGAGTTCCGAGTCCTGTTGACGTTGGGCCGGGGGGATCGAAGGGGGCCTCACGTTTGTCAACGGCACAAGTAAGGCTTGCCAAGACGTCGCCTTATTATCCAGTGCGAGTGTTCCTGAAGAGTTGCAAAAAATCTTCCTTATTGGGTATTTGAGCGCGACGAAAATCGCGCGCGATTCTTTCGCAATTCCGAGGAGGGAAAGGAGAAATGGAAGGATGGCAGAACAAATGTAGTCTACGACGAAAAAGCGAGATGAAAACGATGGATAATTGAAGGAGATGGGTGATATCTGGGTTTGGGCGGTGGGCGACGGCGACGGCGGAGGGGGGGGCGAGAGGAGCGAGGAGAAAAGGGATAAAGGAGATAGCAAAAAATAACAGTAATAAAAAAAAAAAAAGAAGTAAAAATAAGCTGAAGAGAAGTAGAGAGGACCGATATCAAAGCCGCCATGCTGGCTGTCGGTCGTTAACGCATCGAGTAATGCAAACGCAGCGCGATACAACGTCGATTCATCCCCTGCCTCCGACCCCTTCCCCTTCCTTCGCGCTCTCTCATTCTTACTCAGCCACGTAACAATATTTCCTCGCCCTCCCCCCTCCCCCCCTCCCTCTCTCGCGCGCGTCTTCTGCCTCAAGTCCTTATCCCCCGGCTACATTTCCCTTCTTTTATTATTAATTTAACCGGCTAATCGACCATTGGTGTATAAGAGCGCTCGTGATCTTACGTGCCCCACCAACGGCTCAATGCTTTGCGAAATGCGTGCGTCTAATAAGTAATTAATGAGTGCCCGCCGGAACATTAAACAATCGCCGACAGTCGTCCCTTTTTATGCGCTATCGCGCACTTCTTCGATCCCCCGGACCATTTGTTATTAAATGTCGGTCATTTAACCGTATGTTCATTAGGTATTACAATATTTATTTGCCTGCACATTGGACTTATAAATCTTTACTACTGATGCTAGCGCCCCTCCACTACCCATATTCTCCGTGATTTATCGATAAGACAACCCAAGGCTGAAAAGTATTTTAGGATAAAAGTGCAACGGAACTCCTCTGCATTCGACAGCCTGTCAATACTTTTTTAACTTCGTCGTAAATGTTATTGCCCTGCGCCAAATCAAATATTTATATACCTTAAATCCTAACTATTCGCATAAACTCATCGCGAATAGCTTCAAAATCAATTTTGATATAGTAACAAAGGCGGTGCATAAAGATTAAGGTTGTTGATAAAGGTAGTTGATAAATTTATGGTACGCACGATGCGTCTCATTATTTAATAACAAACATTATAAATCACCTGGTGCTATAGTATTTTAATAAGACTTAATATCGAGGCGAGTAACGATTGCCTTCTATATCACATCTACGCTTTATATCGTCGGTTTATTATTCATTTTCATGGCACACGATTTTCGGGCTCGTTCGATACTACCATTTATTTATAAGCTAAAAGTTGAACTGTAAACTGAATTTCAATGTAAATTGAAACGAATTAAATTAAAGCTATTGGCGAAGTATTATAGAATTGAAATAAAGCAGGAATCGCTTCCGAAAACTCGCTTCTTAATTTGATTAATCCTTGGCAGCAAATTATCCAAAATTCTAACGTCGTTGACTGGAATTACTACATGCGGATCCGACGTATTCCAATGAAATTAAAGAAGAAGGGTAAAGGACGAGAAACGAGATATATAATATTGAAAAGATAGAAACGCTATCCGGTTGAATTTGGCATTGGACGAGAGAGATGGAGAGAGAGAGAGAGATAGAGAGAGCGAGAGAGAGAGAGAGAGAGTGAGGAAACAGGGCCGGATGTGGTCTGCGTTGAAGTCGCGTGAAAAGTCGCTAAGCCCGACTAACCAGACTTGGGCTTCCTTCCTGTCGTTTATCAAAAGCAGCAGAACCACTCCGTTCTTTCCCAAACGCAAAGCGCACCGCGACTAAAGAACCGACGAGATAGAAGTTTGCAAGCGCCGCTACGCTGCGTGGCGGGATGGGGCCGGGGGGGGGTGTCAGTGGTATGAAAGGGCGGGAGGGAAGGAGGCCGAGAAGAACGATTATATTTATCGCCTCGTTACTCATCACACAGGTCATTATTTTTCGCGGACATCTTCTGTCTATTCATAACGTACGCTCGCTTGATAAATAGGTATATTATTATCATATAAAGTTGCCAATTCAAATAGCTTATCACAGTTTTGCTCGAAAATTAATTAAAAAGTATTGTTCTACCCTCGTATTGGAATTACTTCGAGCTATACCATGAAAGAATAGCTAGAATTTTTACGAAAGGGAGTTACGCATACCGTTCGGCTTTACTATAAATACATTTACGCTGTCAGTGCTTGGCTAAAAACGAATGGCAAATAATTAATAACAACAACAGCCAAGCTTTTATAAGCATTTCTAAGCATCATACAAAATCGTTGTATCGATTGTATCGATGGAGCGAAATGCTTTTCCCTGGGTGCGGACATACCCGCACGCTTAGGAGCTGAGCAAAACTATTGGTATGCGTATATCGGTGATAATTGTTTTCACCTTGCGACATTTTCCACGAGGAAAAAATAGTCCACGACATAATCCATCGGGCAGGTGTAGGGCTGCCAATTCAAAAAAAAGCTAAATAAATAACAGGGAGGCTAAATAACAGAGGGTAGTGAATGGGGGCATGGGCACCGGGGCCAATGCATTATTGCAACAAGTGATAAATATTTGTAGTCTATTCGGCTTTTGAAGGGAGCGACATTTCTTCGGTCGTGAAGAGGGCCAGAGACACGACGGTGCATAAAATGCGAGAGTCGAGAAACTGGAAGATAAATGGAAGCGGAAGACACCTTCTTCGGCGCTGGCTTGCGTCTAGGTATTCGCTACGGCTGCAGCAGCAGCAACGAAAAAAGATGAAAAGGGACCATCTGTCGGCGGCCTAATTATGTAGCGACGGCTCCTGCTTCCAACTTCCGTTTGTTCCGAATGAACTTATTCCGAGGCATGACGGCTTCCTTCCGGTAGTAGAGGGTTGCTTTCTATCCTAGTGCTCAAGTCTCGTGTCTAAGCCATCCGATTCAATGACAGCTTCTTCTGCCAGTCGGACATTATTTGCCTCCTCGGGCTATATAAAACTTTTCCTCCTAGACTCGCATGTACGAATGCGCGTGTGAACCTATTTCCAAAGATTTTCCTCTCTTGGGATTATCTTTTCCACGTAGCGCTCGCTCGATCGCTATCGCATAGAAAAGAATATTTTTAAGCAGGTCAACATACCTTATTCGGTTAGCTCGCCTTTATGTTTGTAAAAAGGATTAAATTTTTAAACGCACAATGTTCAATGCTCTAATTCTTCTTTCCGGAGATCGTTCCATTTATTAGCGTTGCTTTCAATGGTTTTCCGGACATTTTGTAAGCGCGAGTCAGTGAGCTTGGCCATTGTCGATGGGAAATTTTAAGAAATGCACGCTTGACAGTTGATAGTTTATCGATCCGAGCCTTCCGGTTCCAATGAATACTATTTTCATTTTTCGTGAACTCCTTTATGGCCTTAGGATGTTAAGGTCTTGTTCGATTGGATAAACGAAACGAGAATAAAATTAAAAGGGAAATGAGATAAAGACACGTAGATATAGTAAAGAAAAGATACAAGCGGTCCACATCCGGCGGAAATAGGCTAAGAGAGCGCGCGCAAAGTTATTTGTTTGTTGTTTCTACGCACATCTCCCTCGACTCTATACGCAACGATGTATAAATGCTGCAGCGATACACGCGCACGCTCTGGCTGGCTATTATTTTTTAAAGAAAGTATCGGCAAAAGTGCAAAATAATTGTTCGATCGTACACTTATTTTCTAATGATTCAACACGTACGAGTATTATTGCTGCGAGAAACTCGATAACCCATTGTAATAATAGAATGTTATTGTTAATTTAAGTACTCGGTGGATGTACGTTTAAAACAGCGATACGCGATATTGAGAAATTTATTTTTATTGAGAACAAGAAAAAAACAAAAACTGAAAAAAAAACAGCGAGATTTTGTTCTCGATTGAGAAAATGAGTTTTTCCACATTATTAATTTAGGTTGATCTCATCGAAACTGATAAGCATTAATAGCGACAAACAAAACATTGGAATAATTAAGCGAATAATTTCTATTTGTCAATTATTAAAAAGTATTTCAAATTAGTAACAATCGTCAGGACGACATATTAAAACGTCTTTACAAGTTAATCGAACAAAAAGTAAGCGTTACATTTTTCATTAAAATTTAATTTACGAATTTATTTAACGAAGAAAATGTGTCATGCGCGTTGTAAAAAATGCATTCCTCGAATGATTACATGTCACCGGAAGTAGCCAAACGCATTGCATGAAAATAATAAGTTTTATACGCCCACTCGCACTTTACACTAATCAATTGTCCTTAATTTAATCGACAATTATCATTGCTCGTAATAATAATCTCCATAAGATCGATTCTGGACCGGTGGTCTAGCTTCAGTTAATTAAAACCTAACAAACGTATTAGTCGTGCAAAATCATTGGCAAAGTCTTGGGCAAAGTCTTTGGCTTAAGCCATCGAAGCCTACGTGTCAGTTCCTTTTAAATAACATGTCCAGAGAAAATGAGAGAGAAAAAAACAAAAGCAAAAAAAAACAAAAAAAAAAAAAAAAATCAATGCAGAGCGCACCCCATCACCTATCAGCTTACTAATGATAAAGTCGGCATTGCAAAACGAGAAGTAGGAGAAAAGGGAGGGAAGATGCCGCGCGAGGGGCGGAGGGGGGAATGTTTTCACAATTGCCGCTCGGTGGCGAAAAAGAGTCGAGCAGCGGGAAAGAAGAAAAAAATTACAGGATATCCGCCACAGGTTGCTGCTATCTTTGAGAAGTACATTACATAAGAGCACGTGCTAACCTAACCGGCCGAGCGCTTCTTTCTCTCTTATTCTTATAACTTCTTTTGTTAGATACCCCATCTCAAATAAATCGAAGATAAACCAATGGGAGCCCCGTGGTATCTTCTCCTCGTTTTGGCCCTTCGTTTTCATCTCCGAACACGCAAACGCACTTATTTCGTGTATTCTCTCGTAGCCTTTAATTTTTGCTTCCGATGAATGGCTTAGCCTTCTTATTTGTTTGCTTTAGCCTTTATTTACCTGCTCGCTAATCTTATTTTAGCGACACGGCACTCCGTCGCTTCTAAAGAACTATTCATTATTTAGATTAAGTAGTTCGCGATACCGATAAAAAAAATAAGTCTCGTTCCCATTACTCCTTTCATTCGGCTTCAAGCGCCATTGTTGAAGTATTTTTTTTTTTAAACTATCTCCCAAATGCGACGGCTCGATTATCTCGATCTTAATTGCGAATTCATAAATAAATTATTTTGCCTGTCTTCAACGGGCGTATCGATCAAAATAAAGTGTATCTTCTTTTACAATGTGGCGGAGCTTTTCCAAGCCACGCTAACGCTTAAATGCTTCGCGTGCAGAATTGTAAACTCTTTGAAATTCTCAAATCTTCATTAAAGAGATTACCTATCTAATTTTTTTTTTTTTTTTTACATTTACACTCAATTTCCCCATGTGAAATGTTAAGCCGTGGCCTATTTACAAAACGTGTCTGCCATTAATTTAATTGTTGATACAAAGTTGCCTTTATATTAATACGATTAAAAAAAAGATGTAATTGTAATGGTAATTTCAACTTTTTTATTCGTTATTTATGCAAAGCCGATGTGTACAATATAAATTGCGAATTCAAGGAAAAAATGTCTTAAAAAACTTGGCTTTATCCTATAATTTAAATATTTAAAAATGATATTGTGCAATTTTATTAATGTAAGAAATTGCGTGTTTTATGAAACTTGATATCCCATACTTTCCTACTTAATACGATTTTGCTAAAAATTGCAGATGGCTTCATCGTAAGCGTCTTGCGGTATTCAAAAACTTTGACTATTATTCAGTCGTTGGTATCAATTATGTTTTTATAAACGTTGAGATTTTTGTTGCGATAAGTGCAAAACTACAGAAACGTGAAATAAATTATCAGTCATGCATTCTCAACATTGTGTAAAATTTGAATCATTGTTGTTACAAAGATTGTATTACGAAAATAAATTTTTAAGTAAACACGATTTCGTATACAAAAACATTAGAAAATATTCTTACACTAGCAGCTTAGAGGTTTTCATGTAATTATAAATTAAAATTAATACACTAAATCTTTCTATTTTATAGTCGAACGGATTCTTGTATGATTTATCATGAACAATTCTACATTATACTGGAAAATCAAACTGATTTTGATTAGAGATTATGATTATTACTCCCAGATTATAATAAATGAGAAAAAAATTTTCTAGAAACAAATTTTATGAGACTTTAAATGATAAAAAAATTTAATTCTAACATTTTCGTTAAAATTTATAATAAAGATTTTAAGACAAAAATCTGATTTACTGTAAATTTATTTTAGATTTGTTTACATTAGATTTGCTGAGAAATTTTTTATATAAGGAGAAAAAAATCAAATTTTTGTTTTAACTATCTAAATAAATAGTTAATGATTCAATGTAAACAAAAGTGAATACGATTTAAAAAAATATAAATAAGTTAATTAAGAATTTCAATTTTAAAATACTTGTGAATCATCGCAATACATTTTTATTTTTTATTAATTTATCATGTGTCAAGCCGTGTAATAATTAATCTGTTATTTTAGTTAAAATTTTACTGAAAATTGTACGAAACAGCAGAGATTAAATATAGTATTACTTCTTAGTATTATACTAGTTGTCGGAATAAAAAGTAATATTTTGAAAAGAAAAGTGATCCGTTAATAATATGTATATAATTGCATTTGCTTTTCAAAAATATTTTGTATAGCCTTGTATTTGAGTATCCAGTGTGCAAAGCTTTCTGCTTTATTTATAAAAGCAACACGGAGAAAAATTTTCGTTAATGTGCAATTTTTTTTAAAAAGCACGATTTAGTAGGCTTTATTTGAGAAGTAAACACCGAAAAGAAAGCTTGTCGCTCCGACGGGAGGAAGTTTATGGGTGTCGGTTAGAGACCGGAAGTGACGCGAGGCACAAATTCGCGCGATACTTGCGAGGTCACGTAGCTAATGTACACTTTTGAGAAGCTCTTGGTATCTAATTTTTTTCCTTAGCTTCTACACGTGTTTTTTTTACCATTCTATGATTCTCCGACTCGCCCTCTCCCTTTACTTCCCTTCGGTGTGTATTTTGATTTATTTATACCCTACGAATTTGTTGTTGGCAAGATGGCATTATGCAAATAAAAACTCTGTATTTCATTATAATGTTAGCTCATACCATATGGAAAGCATTGATGTACAAATTAATGTAAATATAATAATTTTTATCAAAGTAACAAATGCGCTATTTTAATAAATTTATTTATTAAAATTCGGATTTTTAAATATAATTATTATATATATATATATATATATGTGTGTGTGTGTGTGTGTGTGCGCGCGCGTGCGTGCGTGACTATATTTGTATATTGACTCGTAACATTCGTGTGTTAGTCATTGAAGAAAATTCGCTGCTATTCCATAAGCAGATTGATCACGTGAAATGAGTAACAAGCATGGAAGTATGTCGAGAAGTAAAAAAACAGAATGAGGCTATTAAGAATAATTTTTAGGTAATTCTTCTCCGATAATATTATACCTAACCTCAGTTAATGATTCGTGACAGTCGACATCCGGTCAGGATCATCGACAAAAGCGTAAGAATGGAATTCATCAAAAGAGGATTTTAGAGGAAAAGCAAGATAAAATGACATTCCACGGATTTTGTATTTCGTCACGCTTTCTTCAAAAGATTTATCGGTCCTTGTAGACGATGGAAATTGAATAAACTAATAGGCTATATGTACTAGTTTATAAAATTAATATATATACATACATACATATATAGATAGATAGAGATATAGTAGTCTCTTCAGAAGGTATAGAAAGCGCCTGGGAGGTACTTAAGCAAAACGGCTCATTATAAATATAATAATACTAGGTCGCATTTGAACAATAAAAATGTTTGTGCTTGAGGCAAGTGTAATCGACCGAGAAAATATACCGATTGATGCATAAAATTAGCGTCACAATTAAAATTAGAAAGAATTATCGAATTTATTCAAAAAATTTATCAGACTGATTATTTAATTATTTCTATGATAGAAGTATTCACGATTTCGTCGTCGTCTAAATTAAGATTAAAAATTAAGATTTATCTAAGTGAATTGCAAAAATTTGTTGCGAAGTCGTGGAATACACATTTTTAGAAACTTGCTATAATGTGAAGTTATACAGAGAAAATAAACGAGTAATTACGTAACCTTATTTTATAATTCCACAAAATCAATCGAACTTTGCGTAGTCGACTCCAGAGATACGCTTAGAATTTATATTCAATAAGGTATTCAATTTATTATTATATATATATATATATAAAGATATATATGTTTATGTATATGTATATAGCATAGGAGCCTTAATAATGTTCTACAAGCCTGGCTTTGTAGAAAAGAGATTTGGTCAAGAGCTTATGGAATGGAGATTCCCTGAGATACGAGATTCCGCCGTCATTGCCATAAGATAAGTGCGCAAAGAATAACTCGCAGGAAAGGACGAATGAAAGAAGGAAAAAAGCGCTTGGTGTAAAGGGACCGGGACAGAACTGTCGTGTAACGTCGTCGACGGTCGTGGACGGTCGGGGACGGTCGCGGTGGCAAGTGCCGGCGATGCAGGGCAGCTCGCAGGTACCTGCTAAAAAGTCAGGTCGAGTCCGTGGGCCGCGGTCGTGTGTTTTCACGCTCGCTGGGACTCGCGTCGGTCGCACGTGGGCTCAGTATATGGCCACGGCTGCTTTCTACTCGAGGACGGGGGCGACTTTGGGAATTCCCCGAGAGGCTCTCCTCCGCCCGCGCGAGCACCTCCGCCTCCGACGCCACCTCCTCCACCTCCGCGGCTGTCCTCGCAGCTCGGACGAAGCTCCGGCCGCCGCGTTCGCAAGCGCGCCCCGGCTATAAAAGTCCCGAATAAGAGCCGCTTCCCAGCGCCTCCGCCTCTTCCTCGGAGCGCTGGCGGCCCGTCGGCGATCCCCTCGGCGAGAGAGGCGAAAGGGGCCTCGAGCGGGCCCATCGTCGGAGGGAGGGAGGGAGGAGCGATGCCTGCCCGCGATCAGAAGCGGCCGAGAGCTTTCGGCGCGTCGGGGAGCGGCGAGGTGTCGCTCGCAGGACGACGAGGATACCGACGAGGCGACCCGATCCCTCGAGCTTCCGTTAAATTGTCCTGTCGATTTTACCAAAGTTCGGAGCGCGCTGGCTTATATTAATGCTCCCATTGTCTGCCGCGCCATTCGCGGCCAAGGACCTCGGCATTGGGCGTAATTGAGAGCTGAGGCGACCGGAGATTGCATTCTGCAAGCGTCTCTAGTACACGGCCGGCGCTCCTGCGTCATGCGCTGAATAGGAAAGATCCTCGCGGATACTCCAGAGCTGATAATACAATGGGGAAACGAGATTATTTATGTTTACTCGCCAGCCCGCCGGGAGAAGTGCCCCGACCATTAGCTCCTTACTCGAGCATTCGTCCTTATAACAAAGAAGCGTGTTATTTTATTGGCGATTTGTAGATCGTTATAAATATCTCCGTGCGAGCAAAAAAGGATTTTTCATTGCTCGACCTCTGCGTTATATATCTAAGCGCTGAATTTAATCACTACGGATTATTTCTTATTTAATCGCTGGAATTATTGCAGCCGGAGCACGAGCAATCTCTTCCAGAAATTAAATTTCCCATTTTGGCCACGCAGTTTAGCTGGACGCGGGAACTTCTTTTTAATATTTATTCACAATTATAAAATTAAGTCAAACCTAATGGTAAATACAATCTGCTGCTTACGCGTGTAATTTGCATTAAATTTCCTTCTCCCGTTTTCCCGCCTCGATGTTATTAACTCCATGGCTATTCATTATTCCTCTCGTACAAGTGATTCTATAAGCTAATTACACGCAAAAGTAACACGTAAAATAACAATGCTGAATGCTATCTTTTATTTATAAACCTCCTGATGATTAGTTTTTTAATAACAGTCGAGTACTGGATATTCGTAATTGCATTATCAAAGAAAGAAAGATATAAAAAATCGCAAGTATTCGAGAACTTTTATAATTTGGATTTTACATAATTTAATCTATCTAATCTAAAGCATTCCTTAGTCATTGGAATAGCAACATTAAAGTAAAAATAAAGAATATGTTAGAGAAAAAAAAGAAAGAAAAAAATTTCATACAAAAGAAAATGTGAATAAGACGAAACAGAGCCTTGTTATTCACCTTTTATACACACACACACACACACACACACACACACACACACACACACACACATATATATATAAATGTGTAATACCTTGTGAACACCAATCAAAAAGTAATATTTCCTCGAGCAAGTTTCGAGGATTTGATGTATGAGCCGTAATACAATTGGAATGCTTACGTACCTTCGAGTTTACGTTTCAAAGCCATTCTCATAAGAAAGACTTTTTATACATCCCGATGATTGTACGATTATCCTTACGAGCACGTGCAATGTTTGAATTACAGACACAAAATTTAAAAAGTCTCATTTATACTAAAGAATATTAGATTACTTTGTTATTAAGGATAGATTAATAGGTGTTTAAATATTAATGGAAATCCTTTATTAAGGAATTGAGAATGGTCGAGCCGCTCTGGGGTCCTCGGGAGGAGAAACTTCATTCGCATAGAAAATTAGCATTTTCTCGGCGATGCGTTTTCTGGTTCATTTGAAATGAATTTTTCTTTGTTAGAATGATAGAGCTCGGGAAACAATAGATGGATCGACATTGTGCACCGCAAGCTTAGTACCTCCCCGCAAACGCGCTCACGAATTATTCGGCTAAAAAGCCTAGCCACAATGCAACATTGATAATTCCCTCGTCCTCCTCTGCCCACTGATATAAACCGATAAATAAGACTTACGCTTGCAGGATTTTTCAAGTCCCATTGTAATAATAGGAACATTCGAAAGAAATTTCACGCGCGCCCGTTCGGGCTTACGATTTTTCAACATTAGTGGCAACTTTTAGATAAAGTTAAGCGCGATACAATTGTACAAAAGGTAAGTGCCTGTGCGATATGATTCATACGCGCTTGGGTTGGGATCGACCGACAAAAGTAAAATCGGCCATATGAAGCGAGCTTATGGTCTAATCATTACGTACGTATTTATAATGGGCAATAAAATCGCGTATCCTGTGCATCCAATGAATTAATTTTAGTGCTCGAATCCATTAATTAAATCAATTCTATCTTTTCTTCTGCACTCGACACAACCAGTCCTATAAATCTGACCAAGAGTATGAAATACAGACATTTATTTTGGTGTCAGATAATGTCTCTTGTATTTCACTCGCAAATTTAAAGTCTCATCTTTCTCGCGCGAGAATCACTTCGTCATCTCATTCCCGAACTTTTTCAATGGTCAAATCAACTAGCGATGTATAAGGGGACGCTTTCTTATATTTCTCTCCGCCTCTTCTCTTTTAAAGTATCGATATACACATCGTGCGCGTCTTCTTTTTTATTGCTAGTAATGCGGCTTGAATTTATATCTTCTTTCGGACCATATTTTGAAGTGCCTATTATGTGTTTTGATTTCAAGTTCTATAATTAAAGAATTCAAATTACCCGCAGTATCATTTTTCTATGGGGGATTTTCAACTGCAAATCGTATTTTCTTCCATAATAACAACAACAACAACAACAGCAACAACAAAACAATAACAATAATAACAATAATAATAGTAATAAAGTTTACGTAAAATTTGTTTGCGTAAGCTATTTATTAGGATTATTATTGCTAAATACATTATAATTATGGCCGATGTTCGCTAAAAGAGTACCTTTGATTTAAAAGTAGAAAATAGATAAAACATGCCAAGGATGCCACATCTCTATCGAGAAAAATAAAAAGATTTTCACGTATGATATAAAAATGAAGCTGACAACGCGAAGACAAATTATTATTACAACCATAAGTAAATTATTATATACACCATTAATCAGTTTTTAACCTCTGGTGTTTTTATATCTACCGATAGGTTGATTTCAGACAAGTATATCACGTTTATGTTTCGAAAAATGCATAAAACAGATACGGTTAATAGACAAAATTGATCATGGCATGTGTCAAGCCAAATGAAATTTATATATTTCTATTATTGTTTAATTGCTCGTCTAAAAAATCCGTCATAAATTATATTTATTGGCCTTCAAAAACGTGAAATTTGTTAAAAGCACACTCATAATAAGGGTAAAAAAATCAACGAGGGTCAAATTGTAGAAGGGAAGAAAAAAAATTATCGACGCCCGCTGATAATTGGCTTAGGTTGATTAAAGAACTCCTTCCTCTATAACATCGATCAATGACATCTTCCTCTTTCTCTGTACATTTTCCTCCCTCTCTCCCCCCCTCTCTCTCTCTTTCTCTCTCCCTCTCTCCAGTTTTAGCACAAGCAATAAACTTTCGCACATCCCAGCACAACATGAATGGGTTTTCAAGTGTTCCGGTCTCATTAAGCGACGCTGTTGGTTAGATCTCTGTCTAGTCAATGGGTTTGAGTGAGTTATTCTCGGATCGCGATAACGGGAGACTCGGACGGCGGAAGAGGGAAATGCGCGCGTGTGCCTCAGCGTAAGTTTGTCATGCTTTGTGTGTGCGCCCGATGTGCGCCGTTCTGTTATTCCCGCTGCGAAGGGATGCCGAGGAAGGGAAGAATCAGCGACCGGACGACGCATCTGATAAGCGATATCGAATTCCTCTTCCTTGTCTATGACGCCTCTGTTTTTCTTTCTATCTTCCTCGTGTCTGCATCTGTCCTCTAGACGTCATTTTACTTGTTACCAAAATTACGATTACGCATTATCGCCTTTTAAATCTAAGAGTTTGAGAATGGGAAAAGATATGCGTATTTGATTTCAAAATTACGACACTTGTGAGAAGTGGCAGTTATATACGGATAATAGATTGCAAACCTTTTTTCTCTTTTAACAAAATAAATTTGTCTCTTATTTTACTTTCCTTGGGCCATTGAGAATAAAAGTAGATTTAAACTCTCTTTTCAGAATGTTTAATTTATCGCATAATTACAGATCGTTTACACGTGCATTTAAATTTACGTTTAGTAATTTAATTCTTGAAAATGAAATTTAAAGAACCGTTAATGTCTGCGTAATCGTAAATATTACTCTCGTCATTTTTATGTCAAAATCTTTTTCATCAAATCATTCCATTAGCAGTAATTTTTAATTTTTTAATTTATACATCTTCCCTTCATTATCTGCGCTTGAAACTACTTATTCTCCTTATTTAAATTTGTCTGCGCGTCAAATTATAATTACCAACGTATAAATAAAAATTCGAACCTGAAAAAACATCAAGTCCCAATCACTTACTAATAATACTTGATTTTAATGAATACACTTAGTTAAAAGTTTTCTTATGACGCTTCCGGCACGAATAATAGTGTTACCACACACTGACTGTCCTTTCCTACAAAAACAAATAAATTGTGGCAGGAAGTGATATAAAGGAAAAAAAAATGTAAGACAATAATTTGTGAAATAGAAATAATATCGTTTTCCAGGTTTCAGTTTCGGGCATTACACTTTTTTAGATTCCATTGAAACGAGTCTCACGCCGATTTTAGACTATGAAATATATGATACTTGCACTCGCGTTGTATTGATTTTTTTGCTTCTTAAACTTAGTCAACTTGTTAAAATAATTGGTCTAACTTTCAACAGGATTGATTTATTTTTAAATAAATGCTTGTAAGCTCATTACACAATTTCATCAAGAATTTCAAGCTTATTAGCTAATCCCTATAAAAGACTACTTATTCATAGAATTAACAAATACTATGGTCCGAAATGCTTACATAATGCGCTTTGTAGCAAAGCTATAACCAAATATTTATAATATAAAATTTGTATTGTTTCGTCTTGTCTTTTGATACCAACAGTACCACATACGTAAAATCGACTGATATAAATGACATATTTGATTGCATTGTATAATATATCTTATTCAACGTCTAAGAAAACATAACTTTGATGATGTTTTCGTAAGTGTCAGTCCTCAACCATTCTATTTATGTTTTGTGAAATATTTAAGGTACTCTTAATAGCCAATATATACTTACGATATATATATATATATATATATATATATAAATATATATTTATCAATAATAATACTTTTGTCAGAGAGCAAATGAAAAAATATTGTGTTTTAAGTAAATAAATTTTATTTACGATAATTAACCATTATTATTCATTAAGTAAATATTTCATTAATAAATGTCTCTCGAGCAATAATATTTATCGAATCAACCTTGAACTACATCCAATAAAACTGTCAAATATTTATAGACGCGTGATTTATGGCTCGAGCTGCCTAAAAATAGTTGAAATAAAATAATGAGTCCGTTATTAACATCTTTATTTAAAGTCTATATAGATGTACGCGCAATTATTTTGCCAAATGGCTCCTAATTTCTGAATTATTTTCCTCGACCGTATACTCTTACGTTAATGCTCCTTGCAATTTTCTAGGCATGTAATAATCGCACATGCACATGTAAGATTATTACACGTGCACCGATGACAGGAAGTTAGAGATTTTTATAAGTGCTCCGAAAAGAATAATGGCAAACCGCCTACGATAATTAATGTAAGGAGGAAAAGATTTGCATTTAAAATATAATTCCGGCTTTTTGAAAAATCGCCTCGACTTTTTCGAATGGCCACGGTTGTTTTCATTGGTGGTCGCGGGCGCGCGTAAGCACGCAAGTGCGTGTATTATGGAAGAGCTAGACATAAATAGAAGGAGGCTCGCAGTACGAAATTCTTAGTTGGATGCGTCCCTGTCCACCGAATGCAAGGGGACGAGAGTGGCGACGGTTGGTTTGAGGAGAGGGGGAGGGGCGGCGGCGGCGGTGGTGGTGGTGCCGGCGAGAGAACGAGAGAACGAGAAAACGAGAGAGAAAGAACCTGATCATCCTACGGAATTTGTAAGAGGACTCCGTATCGAGAGACGGAGATCGGCCAATCCAACGTATAAGTTTTACCGTCTCTTACTCTGCGCTTCTTCCCTCTCGCTTCCTCGCCCCTCTCCCTGTCTGTCCGTCTGTCTGTGTTTCTTTTTCGAGATCTCGCTCTTGAACCAACCAACAGGTTCACCTACACACCTCGTTGAGTACATTGCCAACTAAAGCTTGCGTACTTAAAAATTGACTTTTTCTCTCCGTTCGGCGTTGGATTTTTCGTTTAACAATTTGATTTTTGCCTCGGTCTTTTATTTTCTTCCTCTCTCTCTCTCTCTCTCTCTCTCTCTCTATCTATCTCTATCTTCCTCTCTCACCAAGTGCCTCTCTTCCATCTTAACTTAATGACACATTGCAACAAGATTCGTTATTCTTCATTGCGTCAACTAGTTTATCAATTGCGAATGAGTAACGCTGCCACGGCGCTTTAACCCAAATCTTGAAACTTACTTATTGTACGTAACTTCGCACGAAATATACAGGCAATAGCTTAAGATTTTTTGCTAAATGCATTGCAAATTCTTTTTAATTTCACTCATCATTTAGTTTTTTTACTGGTTTATATATACTGTCAAATCAATCATTTATTAAGTATGCGCGTACCGAGTATTAACTTTTTACTCGAGATGAAATTTATACATTCATTTCCTGACGGAAGTAATTTACAAACATTTTTATACTTTTGAATTGAAAAATACTATAATTGAATAATAACATAAATATCAAGCGATTTATTCAAACTCTAGAAATACTTCTCGTAAATTATTACCACTTGTCATTATTAATTAATTTACTAGATTGTTTGCTTACATTTGTTATTTCGTAATAAATAATAGTCTCTTATTACTTAAAATAGTTTTGAATAATTCAGCACACGGACGGAGAATTAGAAATAACATTTATTAAACAAAATAATAAAATCAATAGACGATTGTCGGTATTGTAAGAAAATATCTAACAATATTAATATTCATTGAAAAATTATTTTACGCATGCGCGCATGTACGCACGTGCATATACGAATCAGTGAGATGTAATTAATAGACAAGAAATAGTTATTTGTAAATAATACTTACATCTTTACTGGGGACACAAATTGGCGTTCCTTGTTTGATTATGCCATCTTCAACCATTACCCCTAGAATAATGGGATCCCTCGTTTTGAAAACAAACTGAAATAAATATGCAAACTTGCTATAGAATTCCAAATTTTGGTTAAATAGAAGTATTGTACAGTTTTCAAATAGATTAATATACAAATTAATTTATTTTAAAAAAAAAACATAGAATATATTTATATATATTCTTTGCCGAATATGTAGAAATCTTTTTTATAAACACATTCCTTTTATAACGCACTTCTATAATAATTGAAAAATTAAATAACTTTCTAATATAAATTCTTATTTCAATTTACCAATTAAGCCATGCAATTCGTAATTTCTTTATAAAAAAATCAAATTTATAATTTAAATATTGGAGCTAAATACTTGTCAATGAATATATTAAATTGTTGTTTCAATAAAATTAATTATTTCTAATGTTGCAGAACATTATGTACTTATTAGAAAATTTTTATCCAACATTTTATCTGAAGCCGTGCACGGTTGTACGTGTATAATACTATTTTTATGATTAACATTGAGTAGGTTACTTTTAACTATTATTAAAAAATGCTGAAATTCTACTCAAAGCTTAGTTGGATAATATGCGCAAGCGTTTTTCAGTATTTTAAATAAACGAAACATAAAAGTATGGCAATATTTTCTACTCTGAAATGCATTAAAAACATATTAAATCTCCATCGATATATTTTTTTGTACACGACATATAATAAGGCATCGCGATCCGATACTATTGTATTTTATAGTTAAAATTAGTAAAAATAAATTTCATATTTAACAACTTGATTTAAAAGCTGTCTCTTAGATTTTATAGAGCGCCGTTTATATTTAAAAATAATCAATTGCGCCATGACAACCTGTTTTGAAAAGAATTTAAAACAATTTAATGTGTAAATACATTAATTCACGAATTAATTAATGTATGTAGGATTTCATTAGTCGATATGTAATTAACTTAAAAGCATTTAAGCTTTAAATTTATTTTAAATAAGTATTAATATTTGATTACGTTTTTTATTAATAACTTTTCATTATTGCTATCGAGGAAAACCGATATAATAGTAATGAAAACAATTAATTTTTTACATCGAGTGAATAATAATCGTTTCGCACCTTTCTTACAAGTCTACAGTTTGTATGCAATTAAAATAAAATTTTCGGAATAGGCAGATTGAATAGAAGACGGACGGACGTGTGTAATATCTTTAAAAAATATGAAGTATATTATCCTCTCTATTTTTTGGAACTGAAATGAAAAAAAAAAAAAAAAAAAAAAAAAAAAAAAAAAAAAAAAAAAAAAATATTGCATTAAAGCAGAGTTACACTGCGAATCATTGCAGCATAGATTCGTATCATTTTAAGGCGCGTCAATGATAAATATTCGAAGCCGTAATGCGTTTTCAATATTAATATAGCGTCCTTTGCACTAGAATGTTTTTTATAGATAGGATAATAATAATAACAATAATAAATTGAATAATAAAAATAACGAAAGTTTATATAGCCTCGTTATGTGTACAATAATTCGTCACAGATGCTATTTCAGATTTCAGTATTCTGTTTTTAAATTCCATACAAGCTAAATATCGATGCGAAAGTAATAACTACATTCGGATAAACGCAGAGGAGAGACGAAAAGTACTGGAATGCGAGGCAAGGTCTCATCGGCCGATCGAAATCTATCGTTTCCGGTGTGTGTGAAGACTAACACACTAGTCGCGATCCGCCGCCGCCGCCGCCCCCGCCCCCCTCATCCCCACTCTAAATCTTTCGATTCGTTTTTGTATCTCCTGTCTGCTTTTTTTTTATATATATTCTTCTTCCTTCCTTCGGCTTTTATTTTATTCTTATTGCCAATCAGCCTCTTTTACGATTTTGTATCCTTAGAGGCTCTTTCGACTGGCCGGCAGACAACTCTTGGTCTCTTTCTGTCTGTTTCGTTACGTTTGTCCCTTTTCGATTCTTCTCCCTTCTCCTATCTCTCGTTAGAATGCTCTCTCTTGCACACAGACTTTCGTTCCTCGCCAAGTGCGCATCCGGCGATAAATGCTCATGTGTACGTGTTATCTTGTATACATTTGGCAGTTCGTAAATATTCAATTTATGGCTTTAAAATCAATCTGACCTTTGTTCTATTTTATTTTTAATCTTTACTCTCCTGCCTCGTGATTTTATGGCACTTCTTACCTCTCCGCAGAGGTGAAATAATTATAATTTAATAGCCAAGCCTTTTTTTGATTCATGATGTTGATTTTACTTTATAAAGTCACCCTTGGAGGCTCTTATTAAAAATTGCTCTTATTTATTTTAACAATCGATAACCTATCGGGCATCTAAGTATGCCAAACCCAACGTACAATGTTGCATTGTAGTATTTGAACATAATGAATAATCTTTACCAGCGATATTAACATTTCCAATCGATCCATTAATTATAGCCCTTGAATTTACATTTACGTGTTCATGTATTTAGATTACATTTTGGAATAATCAATAATAGACATTTTGCGAATCTCTTGCAACTGGTCGATAAATCCCATCGAATAAGCACGAGCTTTCAATTTACCGAAAAATAATATTTTACTTCGATAAAAGAAGGAAAAAGAATTCCCCGATCTTAAAGAAACATACAAGTACACTTCGATACAGTTTCGATCGCTTACAAATTAAGCGCCTAATGCGAGCTAGAGGAATTATCCGCTTAAAAAGAAAAGAACAATCGTTTCATTATCTAGTAAAGGTAAGAGTAATCGAAGCGTAATATTTAGAGATGGTTTAGTAAGTTTTGCCTGATTTGAAGAATCAAATTAAAATCAATAGTGGAAAAGTACTTTATGCTTACATTAACGATGCTTTTCAAAGCCGACATAAACGGAAAATATAAGCGAACTCAGCAACGCCGGTGATCAATGGGATTTTTGTTGTAATATTTATATAATGCCCAGGATAGTAAAAGCAGCGATATCAAGTTGCCGTGGATAAATTAGTTGTCGTTGCTCAATCATGCCGACGGCACGTACATTTATTGAAAAGTAACATTAAACGATGGTCGTGCTCTGGTTGCCCGAAGCGCTCGTTAGCTCGCTTTCCCCGGATACGACCACCTCCGCGGGTCTGTCAAAGGAAATTTTTGCGCGTAGCGCAAGGTGCGATTGACGGTCGTAACGGGATGCGTGGGAGCGGAAGGCAAAAGCCTAGGCGTCAGCGCCTGACGGTTGTCCTGTTCTATTACGTCATAATGCAGCACCGAGAGAACTTTAAATTGCACCGTAATGTTAACAGTCCCATGGACCGGACTCGATCCTGCCAGGATCGCGTTCGCGTTAGCGCGAAAAGCTATTGGTTGCTTTGATAATGGTTGCCAATGAGTTGCCATTAAAGGCCAACGACGCTTTTATTCCTGGTCCCAAAAACGCCGAGGCGTTTGGTCGAATACTTGAGCGAGGCGCCCAAGAGCTGACGGACTCGCTGCGCTCTTATGCTGGTCACGGGAATTTCTCTTATGCTGGTCTAGTACAGCTGACGAGGGCTTAGTACTCTTTAAAGGACGTCGAAATGAAAAGTCGACGTCCTTTGTTTTGCACGGGAAAGCAGCACACTAAGACCTAGACGAGCGTTAAAAGCGCATCGGTTTATCCGGTAAAAAAAATTCTTCGCGAAAATGTCCTGGCTATTAGTGTACAGTCTGAATCTCCATAATTCTTGGCATTTATATTATTATCGCTCGGTAAAAGTGATTACAGAGCTTTCGATTAACATTCAAAATTTTAATGGCCTCAACTAAATTGTCAGGCGTTCTACTCGCAGAGTATGTAAATTCCAACGAAATTCAAGAAGATTTTTATCAGAGTCTTTCCATAATTGAATAAATGTTGTAAATTTTTTACCTCCAACGCCTATTTTGAGAATTAAACGCTTAGAACATTGAAGTAGATAAAAGGTGAGACTGTGTTTCACGAATAATGAAAGAAGAAGAATAAGAAGAAGAAGAAACCACACAATTAAAATATCATTGGCTTCGTATAGTATTATTTTTAGAAGCCGGGAGACAAATTGTTTTTCGGGTCGTAGTTCATAAAATGCGCGTTCGCCGCCTGAATAATCTAATTTTATGGATGGTATTTCCAATCGCATTCACGAGGCATTCGGATCGGCGTATTTTCAATTTATTCGAAAGCGGATGATGCTTTAGAGCCCCGGCGTGTAAGTGTGTGCCTTAGCCCACACCTCGGCCCCTTGTAACCACATTACTTTTCCCGTGGCGGGATTATAAATTTTCTTCGCGCCTGCGATGGAATAGCCCATCGATTCCTGCGAGTGCTGTAATTCTTCCCTCCCCCGCCATCCTTAGCCGCCCATTTCAATGTCCGGCAATCAACGAGCGACTCGCAGTCGAATGCGCGAATCGCATGGAGAGGAAGTGGGCGCGCGCGCGTGAGAGCTTTCGTACAGAAGTGACCATCGTCGTAGACAGCCGCTATAGAGTTTCGAGTTTATAACTTTATAATGAAGAATAGCCTCTCTCGCTGTTCCGCTGTATCTCATTTGGCCGCAACCTACAACGCGATCCTACAAATCCGACATCTCTCGATAATTGGGAGGACGTCGTAAAGTCTTTGCACCCGGGGAGCATTCGTCTAAGTCGCCCCCAATAATCTAGTCGTTGAGTAGCTGCTAATGGTCGAAAGAACCTGGATAACTAATATTTGAATCGATGTTTTGCGCTTATCTCAAATTAGCCCGAAATTAAGGACGAAAGAGCGATGGAAGCTCCACCCGCGGAAATGATGCATTACGGTAAGAGATTCCATCTCCAGTTTTCCTACGTAAACTTAATTATCATAATAATAATAATAATAATAATAATAATAATAATAATAATAATAATATACACACATATATATATATATTAATATATAGAACTGGTATATAGCCACTGGTGAAAATATTTACCTGTGGCAAGACTTTCAACTTGCATGGAAAAACTGCAATGTGCTTGTGCTCTTCGCGCTTGCGCATTCGCAGCTCCTCTTTATATTCAATGAATCTGTCGAAGAGGTGATAAATAATGTCCGCTTGGAAGATCTTTACGCCCAAGGAGTCGGCCAGCTCTTGTGCGTCACGTTCAACTTTAACATCGAATGCTAGGATTGTTGCGTACCTGTTAACGTTAACAATAATTTCAATGAGATCGAGGACATTTGAGAAATTAACATGTATTCGCATCCGAATTTATGCGATGTGCATTTTGCTTATTATTTATATTTTATTTAAATGCCTCGGGGGCAGCTGAAACATCGGAGCTAAAGATAAAATATTACTTTGAGAACAGCTTACAAAATATACCGAATGAAATAAAAAATATCCCAAATAACCCGAACGCGCGCAGCTCTGCCGACGTTTCTTAAAAATAATCAATGTGCCTCAAAGCCATATATATATATATATATATATATATATTCGAGGATGACTCTTTTCACATTCGTTGTATACGAAATAACGATATAATTCCTGGAAGATAAAAACCGCCGGCTGTCGTAACATTGGGGCTACATAGAAAGGAATTTTCCCTGCACGATTGCGTGTTTCCTTCCGCCACTTGCGTCGACCAGACGGGCCAAGAAACGAGCCACGTTTCCCCGGGAATCATTCGCCGAGTGCATTGCGCATCGTTCGCTTGCAAAAGCAGCTCCTGCTCGTTGTTTGTGTGGGAGAGTGGCGCTCGAGGGCGACCGGCAGTGGGTGGGGGCAGGCAGGGATGGAATCTCGCGGCACTCTTCCTTCTGATTGTCATCCCCGGCGGAAAGGAAGTTGTGGGATTGAGTTCCGGTGAATGACTCGAAGGAGAGATGCGATTACCTCGTCTCCACCCTGCTCGAGTACCCTCGTGCGTTTCGAGCCGCGGGGACAAAGCGTCCGCGTTTTGCGCGGCGTGCCTCCCACCTCATCCTCCCCCCTCCCGCCCCGCCGCCGTTGGCCCGAGGCCCCACTGCCGCTGACCCCACAGCCACCCTGGCACCGGCATCCCGGTGCCGGTCCACGTCCGAGTCCGTTTCATGTTCCTCCTCCCCCTCCGCTTCTCTTCCTGCGCTCCATTCAACTTCTCTTCACTCTCTCTCTCTCTCTCTCTCTGCCTCTTGGCGTGGATGCACCGACCCGTGCAGTAATATCCTGCCCCATCAAGCGCGTCCCGAAATGCCCTGGCGGAGACCCGAGCCTAGGAGAAAGAGCTCGTGTTTTCGGAGGTGCACTGGCCCTCGGAGAGCCGGCGCTTATTGAGCGGTAATGAACTGGAAGTCGGACCGAGTGGCCAGAGACGAAAATTACCTTTTACTATCCGTGAATGATTGTTGAGGAGTACCGGGAAATTGAAATCTAACGATCCTCGTTTATTGCTGCATTCGCAAATTTAGCCATTCAGTCCCCATTCTGTATTTATATCCCCGTTTCGCTTTGTACGTAATGACTGCCATTTTTTCAAAGGCAGCCGATCGGATAAAAAAAGTTTGCTTAGCCCAATAATACACATGGCGCATTGATAATTAAAGCCCTCGCTCGTTTGTAATTTTTAAGACTTTCATCCGATCAGTGCAATCGCTTCTTCCGATCACTGCAATCGATCATTGCAATAATAAGTCTTTCATGCCTCGAAGAACACCATCATTATTACATGTTATAGCAATCGCCCATTTTCGACATAATTAATTAATTATACATATGTAAGCATTTATCCATACGGCAGAGCTAATTACATAACAATTAGTTGTAAATTACTAATTTTATTCAAACGCTCAATAATTTTATATATTTCTTTAAGACTTGGTTGAACTAATTTTCTTCATTTTTTTTCCGCCTTCTCCCTCCCCTAAAAAGTAAAGTTTATTTTATTATCAATTTTCGTAATTCCCATAATAGCTTAATCTTAACAATGGTTTAAATTTCAAGTATTTGAAATTGGTTCTTCGTTAATTGTTTATCCATGTTTTCGAACAATTCATCTTTCCCAGGTAAATCCGTACACAAGTACTCGATGAGCCATGAAAAGTAATCGCGACGATCTCGAGCACCGTTTTTTGCCCTTCTTTTACATTTGACTGTTCTATTCTTTTCAAGTATGCTCTTCCTTCTTCTGCCTTGCCAAACACAGAGAAGTAATGGAAAATGACTGAAGGTGCAAAGGCGATTATAATGAAAAACTCTTGAAACGCGAAAAAAGGAAGGAAGAGCAAATAATATTTTCTTTCACTAGTTAAAATATCTATTTTAGCCATTAGGAAACATAGTCAATAAAGTCATAATGTTAGCTTACAAGATTCTTTTGAATATCATAGTCAAAAATAAATACGCGGCTTCGATAAAAATAGTTGTTTATGCAAATTTTGTACTCGCAACACCCGAGCAAATATTTTTCGACAAATTTGTAAACAGAGTTCGTTTTACGATGATTTATGGACTTATTTAAAATACGTATTAATGCTGCGCTACAGATAAATAAATTTATTTAACGGTAAGATCTTTTCGGACATTTTAATATAGTAATTAGATTGTAATAAACTAAAAAGTCAATCCCTATAAATTTCATTAATTCATAATATTTCATTGAAGTAAAAGATACATTAAAAAATGTAACATTTTTTGCCACTTTTAATACAGTCTGAGAATTTTATTGAAGAGAGCAAGCATTAAAATTATTAAATCATCGCATAATTTGTCAAAAACGTACGAATTCTGTGTCATACCAAAATATTAAAGGACTGAAATAAATTTAAAGTACACTTACTGGCTATCGTGCTCCAACATAATGGACGCCTTCATTACATCCTTCTTGACAACAGGACCAATTCGTATGCCCGCATACTGAAATAAAACATACAATAGCACTTAAACAATTAGTACTTTACAACTTGATTTTACTTCTTCCGTCATCTTATTTAGTAGACTATTTACGCACATTTTCATCATGGATTGAATCTAAGTATTTCGAAAGCGAAAAACAATTATTCAGTAATGCAAGTGAATGTCGATTTGATTGCAACAAAAAAATATGACTTTTGGTGTAATTTTGGTGGATATTTTTTAGTTTATCTTAGTATTTCGAAACACCTATGAACTGGATTTTTCTATGAATATTTGACAATTACTCATGTTTAAATTGTAATATAATAATATTCTTACTCGTACATTATTTAATATGAATGTAATTTCTTTAAGCTCTTAAAATCAGGAAGCTCGTACCTAATTAGATGAATGTAATTATGGAATTTTAAAATAATGTACTGCAGTACTTTCGAAAGAAAAAATTTACTCTGTTCTTCGCTAATTAAAGCCGTAAATAATTAAATGAAAATTAATTTCTGCTTCATAGTATTTTAACTGCAGGCACTCGTGATTGAAAAACGCATCGACGTATTAGTTGTAATTTAAAAATTTTGAGTGCCGAGTTAATATTTGGAAATTATATGAAAGTATTTTCTTCCTTATTCATAACGCCTTACTAAATCTCTAAATCTTCTATGATATCGTACTTAGTACATGCTTGAATTTTATAATAAATTGTATAATACAATAAGTAAAATTAAATAATAATTTGGAACTGCTCTACAGTAGCGTTTATTAAGATGTATTTTAATGTATGCGTAAAATGGATGTATCAGGAGGAGAAATACAATAAAGTATGATTAGTCCTGAAGGCTAATAGATAATTCTGAGAAATTACGCCTTCAATGCCCTTTTGCTGTTGGAATCTCAGGGTGCTTTAAGAAATATTTGGATGGGTCCCAGGAAAAAGGTCATAACTCACCGAGGCAAGTATGAATAGAAGCGTATTAGCCTTTTGGTTTAAAAAACGCAAAATCCCATCGTTCCCATTTAAAAGGACTCGTGGCTCCACAACCACTACCATTGAAAGTGACGCATATGACTTCTTAATTTTGAATTACTTCCAATGGAAGATAGCGTAGTATGTACACGCATTATCGATCGTATTATCGTTGGGTTGGGCTCCTGGGATCGCACGTATGCCTTCATTTATTCAAATTCAATCAAATTCAGCGCTAATAGTAAAGATCGGTATTGATTTTTTGTTCGTAACCGACCTCCCTGTGCTTTTGCCAACGAATGGAAACATCGAGTTGGTGTAGATCATTAGCTTTCTAGTAGTCGCGAGAGGGCGAAAATTAAAAATACACTAATCGAAATTTTATTTCGATTCAGTCGTAAGCATTAACAAATTGCTTTTAAAATAATTTAGCCTCGTGGAAATTATCAAAAGTTATTTTCTTTTGCAGTTTTCGATAAAATCTTCACACGCTTCTTTATACAAACGCTGATGTGGATATCAAAGAGTCTCAGACCGAGCATTAGGAGATTCAACGGCTGCATTATTAGCATCGGATAGTAAAAAGCCTTACCTACCTCATGGCTACGCATCGTTCCGGTATTTATTACGGTAAGCCACGAAATGTGGGCAGCATTACTAAAAGAGCTTCCAAATGCATGAGAAATACCATATTCCATTGAAGGATTAAATCAATTTTCTACCGGCGCGAGTAATAAAACACTCTGACCCAGGTTGGAAATATGTGGTCACGAGGAAACGAGGTGGCGCGCGTGAGCGGGGTTGGCGGGGGCCCGGCTTGGGGGGGGGGCCCGATGGCGCAATTTCTCAATCTTTTCCTGCCTTCTAAACACGAATTTCCGCCGTGAAATCCCGCACTTCCTGCTCTCGAGTTCGTGGAGGTCTCTTTTATCAGCTGGAGGCGCGCTTACGTCGCGACGTCGGCTCGTTTTTCATAGCGAGCAGCAAATGCGCGCGCCAAGTCGATCCGCGATAATACAAGGAAAGCTCTCTTCGCGGATTATGCGATTTGCCACCACAGCCTTGGTTTTGCTTGGCTTTATGTGGAATGCTCGGATTTCTGGAAATCGAAAGGCTCAGCTATGCGTACTTTGTAGGATATTTCGAGTCTCTCGAGCCTCTCCCGAGATGCATTTCCCATCTATTTCGTTGTACAAAATTAGCAAGTCTCAGATTGGATGAATTCATTTTTACCAACTGTTGCCGACTTCCATTGCTCCTGATGAATGATAACAGCAATGCAATTGCAACCGCGTGTGCATCCATGGAAAGCAGGAATTCAAGTTGCAACCCTATTTTCCTCGCTCGCACTTTTCAATGGCTTTGAAGAAAAATTACTAATTAAGAAGAGCCTCTTTCCTTCGCTAATTTTTCACATTGAATTTGCGATTTCGGATATGCGATAAAAAAAACAGCTGCACGATTTGCATTTAAACCTTTAAAAATGTTAAGACAGAAGAAGGAAAAAAAATACTAGAACCTATAAACAAAAGGCGATTTCCCTTGACCTCGTTAGGTGGATATACGTGCGTGCATAAAAATACACTTATACCTCCAAGAGTAACAATAATCAACACTTTAGCCGCTATCTCTTTACTTCCTCTACTCGCGTACTACCTTATCGCGATTCTTCTTTCTCTATTTATTACTATTCTTTCGGTGGATTATACCCATGTATACGTATGTATACACATACACACACACACACACACACAAAATTAAATATATAAGTATATTTTTTAGCGTGGGCGTGGGTGCGCTTATAAACACCCACGCGCGCGAGAACTTGCACAGATTCGTAGCGTGAATGTATCTGTATACTGCTTTTTACTTTACTCATTTTACTTACTATGAACCGGATATGTAATGTACACCCGTCCGGTGCCGATAAGCAATATCGATAAGACTCATGACTGTTTGGTGTCAGTTCTGGATACGTAAGTGCGTATGACTGTATGTCAGAGAAACTCGCACCCGATAACTTCATCGGAGTGTTCCTAAATTGTAATGCACTTTTACCGAACGCGTATTTGAAACATTGTATTATATTTTAATGCGAATTTTACATTTGTTGCATTTTTCTACTCTGGATTCTTTCACACGTAAAAACAGGAAAGGATAAAAAAGGGAATAATTATCAATCGAGAACTGAATGTATAAAGCTATAATACAATCGCAGTCATTAAAATCTTTTGATTGTATCTTGATAATTGAAATGCATTTACTTTTTAGAATGTTCTTAAATAAGTAATGCTTTTAAAACTGTAGCATTTGTTAAAATAAAACATATTCAATATACACAATTGTCTATCTACTTGCAAATATCATTTTATTAATTGCCGCTGGAATATTCCGCGTTATATGAGCAGAATAAATTTTAATAATTTTTCCACAATTTTTTAAAGAGTAGCAATGATTAACAGTAATAAAAATGCATGTCTTTCGTAAATTATGCTTAAAGGCAGGCGAAGATAGTAATATAGTTTCTCAATACTATATTCTTATTCACTTTTTCCGGTTTGTTTAAATGTTGTAAAAAACCAAAGAAAATTGGGATCCATTGAAGTTGAAGAAAAATATTCTCGGCCCTCTTCAGTCTAAACATTAAAAGGTGTGACGCATCAATGTAATTAAGCACTTCCCGAATTTCCTTTTCTTTTAATACATCTTAGTAAACTATCGTATTTGATCTTTATGTTATAATTGACATATTATTTAAAGAGAAGTAAACAATGAACTTCCTTTACTCGTAAAATATTTTTTCTTTTTTTTTTAAATGTAAAAAGACATTATTATTAATCAGAACTTGTTTTGCACAAAGAAATTATATGTAATTATATTCAAAGATGGTAATGAGTCAGTAAATCAAGATAATATTTATTTTTTTTTTTTTTTTTTATACGTCTGCAACTTTAATGCTATTAATATAGTCAATCACAGTAACTGATGCTTATATGCTTATCAACTGCATATATATATATATGAATATATATATTTGTACACATACAAAAACAAAGAATGTAAGCATCTTATCATCTCCTCATTGTCATTTAATTATTTTATCAATTAATAAAAGTTGTAAAATTATATCATACAAGAGCAACATGTGATTGTGAATTTCTCTATTTACGTAATGTTATTTTTACAATTTCTATTGAATTTTTTTACATTACTTTTAACAAAATAGATAGTAATTAGATGATAATTAGAAAAAAAAAATTTTTTTGGCTGGTTTTGTACCGAGTGTACGTAGTCAAATGAGTGAGGGGATAACGATCATATCTTTACTTGAAAAATATTTTTTTGGCACGAGTGGCACAATAGAACGTGTGTCATTTCATATATTATTTTAAATAAGCAATCAAGTTAAGCCGAAGACTAATATTTCAAATTGAAAATACTTTGATACGGACGTAACTTTTAAAGCGACAATCGTACCACGTAGTAAGACCAAATAGTAAAGTATAAAATAAAAAAAAGCAAGTAAAATATTTGTTTAAAGTAACGAATCTAGTCTTAAAATCACAAAATTTATTATACTACGCTTTCAATCAGATATAATTTGAATTTTAAATATATTTTTAAACCTAAATACTCATTGCATAGATGGCACCCAAAAATTGTGTATTCAGTTTTTAAAAAATCTTATTTTATTACACGATTATTTAGCAGTTAATTTATGTAATAATATTATGTAATAAATGAGAAATCTATATTTGAGTTGTCTAAATTTTAATTATGCAAATATGATCACAAAATTACGAGTTTTTATAAGAAGCTGATCCTGAAAAATTTTACGAGCATAAGTATCTTATTGGCACTTATGATTCGTCGTAAATCAATTCGAAGACTTTTATATGATTTTTTATACGAAAGTATTTTACACTTATGTCAGTTTTGATATTTTTATTGGCGCTAAAACTCAGCAAAAACATTTATTTCAAGTTTTCAAGCTATTCATCTAAATCATAAAAAGAGATGCCCCATAATAGACTTAATAAAGTCACATGATTACATCCCCTCAAGATTGAAAAATATTCTCGACAGGAAGAAATCATCTAGACGGGCAAAACGACGAGCCGAAGGTTGAAAAAAGAGACAAAAATGTTTTCTCTTCTGGTCTCTTCCGTTAGTCGATGTACGAATAATCGAGCAAGTAAACCAAGTTAATATGATTCAAGAGAAGTCTTGAAAACCTCAATGGTGCTGATGACTAGTGGTGGTAATAGTACTCATAGTACATACAAAACAGAATATAATGGTTTCATCCTTGAGGGTACTTATTATTTGCATATTTTGCCCGTAGGGTCTTCATTGAGCAAGGACAAACCAAAAAATTATCGATAAAGAGAGAGAGAGAGAGAGAGAGAGAGAGAGAGAGAGAGAGAGAGCGAGAGAGTGAGAGGAAACGAGAGGGGTGGGTGAGGGATATGATGTGGGAATATGATAAAGTTAGATATTTTATAAGCAACATGGAGAAAGGAACAGCGATAAGGAGCGAAAATGTAAGATACAGATGGACGAGAGACAGATGGAGGAGATGAAGAGACTAAAATAGAAAGAAAAGACAGATGCTTTTAATAAAAAAAACATGCAATAAAAAATAAATTATGATACACCGAAATAATATTTAAAGGCTGAGCTAATATACGTATGAGATTATACGTATTATAGCATAGAAGGCCTATAACCAAAATCTTACTACGTTAAATATTTTATACAAATATTAGCTCTTTATTTTCTGGATCGCATCAATCGAACAATTTTAATAATATACGCGACATTTTAATTACAATTTAAAATTACTCATTAACAATTCTTCTTTTTTGTTTTGTTTTTTTTTCTGTTACCGGGGGCATTACAATTTTAATGCCATGACCATGCAGATTCTCCTATGTTTACGATTGAAAAGAAGAAAAAATAGTTTCTATCTCTACTTAATGAATTACAATTTTTGATTTAGTAGTACTTATCGATAAAGTTATTTTACGCAAGGTAAGCAAGATGAAATGATGCATTTAAAAGACTATCCTAAAAAAATTAAGATGAATAAACTGGAATTTCCCATTTAACAGTTTTATAATGAGATGATCGCAATATAATAAAAGCAAATTCGTATTTTATGGTAGAATTTCTTTTTTAACGTTATTTTCTTGTTCCGCGCCGTTTTTTTATAAGCATAAGCTTTGCTATATTGAAACTGCCATGACTATGTTATTATTTCAGCTCGAACTTCACTATCCTTGAAGAGAATTCTTTATTACGGATTCACATTATTAATTATAGTTAAATTTTCCTAATTGCTCACGCGCGGATGTTCAAAGAGGAGGACATTACGGGTAATGTTTTGTTAATTGAATTAAAATTAGGGAAAAGACCGAAGGCAAGGAATTAAAAGTTGCCCCGCTCAACTGCTCCGCAACTTATCCCAAGTCTTACGCGAGATTCGAAAATACAAATTCATACTTTAATTCGCCTTAATAGCCGAACTAGGGCTACGCGCAAGAAATACATCGTCAGCTGTCAGAGGCTGTCGCTTAAGCCAAGGGCCACTCGCACCGCCGAATATTAAGTTGGGAGAGACGCTCTTTACCCGAGGGCTGCAATGAAGAATGTAAGGGAGCCGTAGTCTGGCGAAGGGCGAAGTGGGGATGTATGACAAGGAAAAAAAGAAGCGAAAATGGGATGGATTGTGGACCGAAAATAGCCGATGACGCATGGATGGGCCGCCGCCGCCGCCGCCGCGAGCGCAGTCGAAAACGCAAACACGTGTATAGAAATGTACGCGTCTATAAACAACGAGGGCTGAGCGCGTGGCCAAGGAGAGAAGTGGATTGATGGGTCGAAGGATGGATGGGTGGGTGAGTGGGTCGGTGTATGGGTATACGGACGGGAAGGATGAACCAGCGTACGATGATTGCCGTCTATTGAACCAGGATTGTAAGCTACCTATGCGCCCAAGTATTTCATCCGCGCATTTCTCTCTACATTTATTCGACCGAGCACGTACACTTTGACGTATGCTTTTCTCGGACACTTTACGCAAACGATTTAATTTGCCGAGAACGAGCATCTTTCGTCGTCCGCTCGATTTATAAGGACGGGAGATAAATCAGCGATGTTTGGAAATAATCGAGGAAGACATTCTGAACAGTTTTCCATTATCTAAAAATCCGTGATAATAACATCTATCCAGTTTCCAGAGACGCGCTTCTCATGGTTCTCAGAGCGATGCGTCAATGGAGTCAATTTTATGTACAACGGCCGATCCAACGGAGATAAATTGGATCGGATCGAACAAGGTTGGAAAATGCTCGGGCACTGAGGCTCGGCAGCGGAAATACGAAATTCCCTGCTTTTTCTCTTATGCACAATGTGCGGGAAGCCCCGAAAGGATCTCCGGTCTTGAATTTATAGCCCCCGCGGCTCCTTAATTTATATCGTTTATTGAACGATGGGGGCGCTTTAAGATAAGCATCGTTCATTAATGCGCCTACGAATGTTGAGTCACGGTTAAAATATATTGCTACCGAGAAGAAGTAAACAAAAACTATAGAATCGGACAATCCCGTCCCGTCGCAGGACTTCCACATACATTATGTATGCAAACAAAGTTGACATTAGAATGCGCCGTGGCGCAAAGAGAATTTTCTGGATAAAAATAGGAGGAATGAAGGAGGGGGAGGATTTTCGGGCGCATTCGAGACCAGACCGGCGAAATGAGTTTTACATATCTCGAGGGCGACGAAAATGATGCGGTTGCGGCTGCCTTGACGGGGAAACACACATGGAAGTGGCTACAGTCAGTTGCCCGCTTAACCAAAAATACGCGCTTCTACGAATTGCCAATCCTTTCCCCTGTCCCATGTAAATTCGAGTACGCAGATACTTCAAAGGTACTTTAAGTAAGCAAGCGAGAGAGAGAGAGAGAGAGAGAGAGAAAAGAAGAAGAGTGCGTAAGGCGTGGTTGCGTCGCAGCTCGGGTGGGAGAGAGAGAGAGAGGAAGCGAGGGTAGCGTAAAATAATAGATAGATAGGAACCAAATGTGTCGAGTTATAAACTAATAAGACTCTTTGCTGTTTATTTTTTTCTTCTTTTTTATAATCGATAAGACTTGTGTCTGGCACTTAGTCTACCGAAAATATACTTACGAGCTATTAATGATATTGTCACACTTCGTTAAACATTACTATTACTTCTTAAAATGAAATTTAATATTTTTCAATATTTATATTGAGATTATACAAATGTTTATTAAATTTAATTCAAATGAAGAGCATATTTTTTTTGTATTGAAAACGATATTTTTTACTCTGATATTTTCAGATTACCGGTGCATTTAATATTGAGGAGAACCAATACTTTTATAATTACTTATGAATACTGACAAATGAGACCAATTTGATATTTCAGTTAAAACAATTAATAAAAATAGTTTATTAGCTTTGTTTTCATCTTGGATAAATGGTTTTATCACTTGATAACTTTCGAATTCACCGTATGGGCATAAATAATTCTATATGTTCTGAATATTTTACTGCAATCGCAGGACAAAAAAATAGTAGAAAAGTAATAGTAAAATAGTATTAGAAAATATTTATGACTCAAAGTAGATATAATTTTAATATGGTGCATGTAAGAATTGGGACTGTTAAGTAAATAAATTTTTTTAGTTGTAGAGTCATTTTTCCACAACATAAAATTAAAAAAAAATTAATATACATTCATAAAAACTAGAGACCAATTAATCATAAAAAATATGAGCAATTCCAAAAGAAATCAAACCATAGTATTAAAAAACTTGATAAAGAGGTAGAATATACAAAGATTGTATTATTTTTATTATTACTATTCGAGATAAAAAATATAAAATACATTATAAAACAGGATTCTCTATCTTTAAATAATATAAGGTTTAATTCCGCTGCAATTTTAATTTAAATATTGTAGCAATCGTAGTCACGCTTTTAAAGTTTTAATTATATAGTGTTCAATATTACAAATTGATAAATCGTAGGACGTTTTAAAAATTAAATCTTTGAAATAATCAGAACGTGTTAAACCCAATCATTGACAGAGATTCTTTCATTATTTATTGTATAAAATTTCATTATTTTGTATAAAAATGCTTTTATATTATTCAAGAATTATAACTTCGTGTAATTTCGTTGCATATATGTAGAAGAATGCAGTGAAGTGAATCAAAGAATTTGAAATACTACTATCCATTGTAATAAGTGATTTTATTAGAACTACGTATTGCGACTCATAATTTTCGCTTTTACAAAATTGAATTTTAATGTAATAACATTAAATTATGCACAAACAAACTTTGGTTTACGCACAACAATTTTTAATGTCAATTTTAAAATTACGATATCGGTACTTAATCATAATTTTAAAACATTCGTAAAACTAGTTATTTACACCATTTATAACATATTTTTTTGTATTTAAAAGACGAATATGCTTTTTTTAAATAAATTATTATTTTTAGGCTTCTTAATAAAAATTGTTAAGTAATTTTCACAAAAATATTGACAATGCTTGAGTCACTTTAGAAGGCCATCACGACAAAAACATATCATTTACAATTGAGGAATTTTGATTTTAAAGCATTTTCCAGGCAGAGCACAAATTACCCGCTTCGGCTGGATTATCCATATTAGCTTATAATACATAAATCTGCTCGTAACGTCTGAATTTCAGTTTACTGTTTTATCATAAAGCTATCCTTTGCTCTATAAATAACCGCTAAGAACAATGCGCGATTTAATCTAGCAAGACAAAATTCCATTGCAGACTTTGATCCGGAATTTCGCGGCAAACACTTTACACGAAATATGAAAGGCAACGAGGTGATAGAGATCACTTTTTACACCATGGCTTGCTCACCCACCATTAAAGGATGATTCATTGTCTGCACACAATTGAATTAAATATTAAACGAGATAATCGATCTCTGTTGAGTCCAACATAATGCAGTCGCGATATTCTACCTCTTCATAATCGAAAATTAAAAATCAAACACTTTTTTATACTATGTAAATAGACGTGAAGGACGAGAGCTCTATAAAAAAAAATTGTAAAAAGACCTCAATAATATTAAAACTTTACGAATGCCTTGGATAACTAAATATATGCAATTGTTAAACAAATAATTTTTAGACCGATTTAGTGTGTTTAACGTTGACATTTATTAATTGATGTACATTATAATGCTAAAAACTTTTCCTATAAAAGATAATACAAAATTATTAAATTATAAAGGTATTATATATTTAATAATAAAAAGTATAAAATAATAAAAACTGTACGCGTAATGATCTTTTTTAATTAATTTATAATAAATTGAAAAAAATGTAGCTTTATTTTATCATGATTACGTTAAAAACATAAGTTACGAAGACTCACCTTATTAGAAAATACTTAACTAACTAGTAACTAATTTATATAAAGGTTGTTATGAAATATAAATAGCTTAATTAGCTGTAAAGTTGGTCTCAAACCAAGGTAAATATTAATGCCAACTGTTTATAAAAATAAAGATATTCGCTGCTGTAGTAAATCTTAAATATTTGTTATTTACACTTAAGATTGCTTGTTCAGAATTGATGTGAGTATGAAAACAAATGAAGTAGAACGGGATCGTTATGATCAGACACGAACATAAAAGGTCTTTTTTAATTGTTTCAGAATCACAGAAATCTCTGTGTACACGGTGGGTTTCAAAATATATCACTTAAAAGCATATACATACGCGCGCGCAAGTATACATGATACTTTATTACTATAGGCATATTAAATATATATTGATAAAAGGATATTCGATGAATGTGAAGAAGTCTGCTGCATAGAAAGCGATTCTTCATGAAATGCAACATAAGTGTTTCGAGAAAATATGAAAAAGCAACATTTACAAGTTAAAAGTGTTTGTACGCACGTCGAAAAAAAACACCAACGATGATCAATTATAATGTTGAGGTTCAAGCAGAATCGGAGCTGAATCCAATGTACATCAACCGTTAATATAAATTAAGATTATAATTTTGCTTCAACGTCATTACTTCGAAGCGAATATAATTTGAGTTTTGAACGCGAAGACCCACGATGCCCCATTTTTTGTTCATCGTTCTCTGGACTGACGCTGCCAACTGCTGAGCGAGAAACGAAAACGTGGGACAAGCGAGTGGTGGGAAGTCGGACAATCGTAGCGCTCGAGTAAAATTCGCGGCTTTATAAGTGTTCCCGGGAGCCACACTCGATCGCCGACTTTCCACGAGTTCCGCGATCCGGAGGCAGCGCTCCGCTTTTTCCCACTTTCCACGCCTTTCACTCTCTCGCTCGGGCGCGGCCCCACCACCCGCGCTCTCTGTCCGCCCCCCCCCGGCCTCCGGCCCCGCTCGCCCCCGGCGCTCGTTGCCCGCCGTCGCGCACTCGGTCGCCGTCCTCGGACTCGCTCGCACTCGCTCCCTCGACAATAGAGCCGACTAAATGGGTCACAACTCCATTCATACGAGCGTCGCCCCCTCTGCCCGCCGCCGCCGCCGCCGCCGCAGCCGCGAATGAATGAAGGAACGCGCGCTCGAGCGTCACCTCCAGATTGCGCTCGCCGATGCGTTGCGCGCGCGCGAGAATGCTGCCAAAGCGGAAGTTACGCGCGCGCGCAAAAGTTCGTGCTGCGCGCGCTTTCGCCTAGATTAACACCCGTCCCGAACCCTGGCCTTTATTGATGCATTTATAAATATACGTGCGGATAGAGATAGACTTGAGATAGGGGCGGGGGGAGCATCGAGCGACAACTCATTTGTAAAACTCGGCTGCTCTTACGATCCCTGTCCTCTGCCTTATTTTTAATTATCTCTCCTAAGATAACTCCTTCCTTGCCTCTCGCCGCTCCTCGATTCTCTTTTTTATGATATGCCTTATAATGAGATCGCTTGACGATACTGACTACCTGATCTCGCATTCTCTATAATTCAGAGCTAGGACGAATTTAAAAATGTCTTCTGCCCAATTGAAACAAAAGGAACATTTATTTCTCAACGAAAGCTATCGCTTGTTTTCACGCTCGAGCGTTTTCACTCCTTGCATTGTGGTGTTTCGCACTTCTCAAAATTTTTATTCGTTCGATAAATCGAATCGTCGTGGACCTCCCCCCCTCCCACCACCACCACCACCAAAGCAATGAATCTTTTGTTCATTCAATTCAATTTTTTTTTTTAAACTGGATAATAATACGCGACGCGTACTATTAGTATTAATATTAATACGTATTCATAGTTTTTTTCGATTTATTATAACAATCGATAAAGCGCGCTTTAAAATCGACATCTAATTCGTATAACAAAATTTATTTGATTTTCATACAAAATATTAATTGATCTTTGAATAATATTGTTTTGTTTACTCATATACTTTTTTTATAAAAGCAAAAAAATGTACATAGAATTCAAGTCGCTTAATCTATTATGGTATCGATACTATACTTTAGAATAAAAAAGAGGTTTAAAAATAAACAGACTACTTTAATTGAATGAGGTCATTTAATTTTTGTCCTATTCCACGATTGTAGCAAATCTGTGATAAAAAAGGGAATAATTGACCTGCGTTGATTTCTAAAAATACTGAGATTTTTCTAGACTTTTTAATTTTGTATTGAAACTAATATAAAAAAATTAATGCATAAATACAACATTAAAAACAATATGTGAATTTGTATTTGCTGAAGAGTCCGATCTTCTTTCCGGACATCTGCAAAGTCTTTTTATGCAATATCAACGAATGTTAATTGAAATGATTGTCGATCAAGAGAATTACTTTTGTTCAAAAGGGTACAAGACACAAAAAATGAAAAGGAAGTATTTGTTTCGACCCCTAAGCAACAATAAACGTGAAAATAATGAAACATAAAGAAATTGTCACGCGACTAATGGGTGCGAAGTTACAACCGAATTGAGATAACCATCAATTCGGTCGCCAAGAGCTAATTTATGGGGCAATGGAATCGCGCCAAGGCTGGAATTCAGACAAGCCCTGATACAACTCACGGCCGTGTCGAAGATTACTTCATCACGGAATGTAAAGGAATTTGTCACTTATGGACAAATTATCGCATAAAGCAGAGGAGGAATGAGCATAAGGTGGTTTTATATCGCGTAGTATAAAAAGTTTTTCCTCGCATCCTTGAGGTCAGCTCTAAAAGAGAGTGTCAACGATCTCACAAGAAAGAAATTCGTGTCCCTTTACATTCGCGAATCTCGCGTAATATTTCCCCGCCGCAAATAGACTCGCCGTAGGAAGGGGGAGTCTTGAACCTAAGGCCTAACTTTTACGCTGTGCGCGTAGCCGCAGTTCCGCCGTGGGGGCTTCGACTCTATCTGTCTTTTTCACTCGAAGACAGCTTGTTCCTGCTCTTTCGTGCGCTCTCTCTCTCTCTCTCTCTTTCTCTCGCTCGCTCGCTCGCGATTCCATTCAGCACTCCCTTGTTCTCGTTCCTTTGGTATCTTCCTGCTAATATGTTCGCCCTTTCTCTCTCGCTCATTCCCCGTGTTCTTAAAGACGGAACCTTCCGCCGCATAATAAATTAGGTTTTCATCGGATGTTTAATTAATTTTTTTGCCGAAAAAGTACAAATGATAGATAGCCATATTTCTAGCTCTGTAACTAAGTAATTTTTATCTTTTAAATGAGAATCTTACGATTTTGCAAAATCTTCGACTGATAATTCTGATATGTACACGAAAATGTGTACCTTACATTTTACCATCCAACTGTGAATTCAGCTTCTACGCAGAAGGTCATTTAACAGTCTCTGTAGAGCTTAAAAAATTATAAACCATGACCTTTAAGCAAGTATATTCATTAATTAAAAACTTCCCCGTCCATTAAAATAAATTCATAAAATCTTTTTAAAGTAATATTTTTAATCGAGACTGACTTTCATTTCTATGCGAAAAGATAAATTGTAGCGATAAATTTTGCCCACAAATAGAAAAAGGTTTGTATAAAAAACAAAAAAATCCGACATTCCTTGATCAAGAAAAAAATGCTAGAAATTCACGTGTTGCTATGAAAGATAGAGCCTTCTTAAGACTTGCACAAAAGCGAGATCAAGGATAGTGAGACAGATATTAGTGCAGGATAGGGGGTACATTGTTAATTAACTTTATACACTATCATCGAGAGGGATTTAAACTTTTTATAATTTAAAATAATACGGCTTCGGAAATGCTTAGACGACTCGATACGTTAACCCGCTTTCCTTCACTCAAACATTTCACTGTAACTTAATGCCAGCAATCTTATATAACCTTAAGAATATAGTATTAAGTTTTGAGCTGTTTTGAAAATTTTTTAAAATAAACCATTAATAAATAAATATTATTTAAAGGGGAAAATCGTTCAAACGGTGTTTCTATTAATATCAATTTAGTCATTCCTTCAATTTAACAATCACGCGATTAATAACATTACCTTATTCCATTGAATCTAGTGAGGAATTACAGATATTTAGATAATACCGGTAGTAATAAGATCTAAAAATATAATCTCCTCGTCCGGATGAAATCTCATGAGACCTCGCAAAATAACTAAATACGAGAGTTGGCTTTTTATTTTTATGTGGACAATAATAATTAGTAGAGTAAGAAAATCACGCAGGTTGCGGAACCTCACTTATATGCTAATTTTTGAAGTAGCTCAACACAAAACGGTTTTCGTATGCTTGCGCGTACACACGTTAGCTTGGGTCTTGTGATCGGCAGAGGCCAGATGGGAAAGAAGATTTCAGGCTCATCTGTGGAAATATCTTATTCGTATGGAGGGACTGAAGATAAAAAAAGCGCAAAGAAGATAAAGGACGATGGGATTCATCGGGAAGATTGTAGGGCTACGCAATAATCTTACAAAATAACATGGGCGTTTAGAAGGACTTCCGGTGAGTCAAAGCAACAAAATTACAAACTACACATAGCCTTGGTCGTCTTTTTCCTTTGGGTGTCCCCCTCCGTAGAGGCCTAACTAACAACATCTTCGATCTTTTCTCACACCACGAATGGCCGTTCAATAAGTTTTTCTAGTGCGGGACAATGCGATATTTTTTTCTCCCCTCGCATTGCTTTACCTTCCAAATTACGCCTTCAGTCTTTCACGAAAATTATATAATAGCGCTGCTGGCAACTTTTTATTCGAAATTAATTGATATATGGCGGATACGGGGTGGGCCGACATGATATAGTATCGTGTAACCAAATTATGAAGGTGAATGTACAATTACGTGCACTCTGTAAAATTGAATTTTTAAATTACGACTGCTTTTAGTATGACTTTCTCTACACGACGAGGCGCGCGGACTTCCAAAAAACACGTACGGCTTTTTATTTTTGACGTTCCGCACAATAATTGCGGAAATATTTTAAATTAAATTAATTTCATTTTTTTAGACTCGATTTATGATTACTCGTAGTTATATAAATAAACTATTTCACTCGGTGGTGTATGTGTGCACTGTCTGTTAATATTTCAATAGCACTTCGTGAGCTTTTTCACCTCTTGTTGAGGCGTTTGATTTTTAAATGTTTTAAAAAGTAGCCTTTCATCGGTATAAAGTTCGGATAAAGATGTCTGTTTGTGCTGACGCAAAAAAATATGTCCCAATTTTGATGATAAATTCGACTTTTTTGTTTTTTTTTTTGTTTTTTTTTTCAATGCGCAAACAAATTGTTTTTTAATATTTGCACAGAAAGTACACGTACGGGATGAATTTTCCAAAAAAAAAAAAAAATTAAAAAATTCACGCCCTCCAAAAAAGTATGCAAACAATTCATTCTTTGAAGAATGAAACACGTGAAACGATGATTCAAAAGGTTTACAACTAGCTCTAGAACATATGGAGTACTAAAGTATCGTCGTTAGAGAGCAAATTTTAGCCTGCCTTCAAACACTATTGAAATAAAGTACAGTTGCTTCAGTAATAATTGCTTGCATTTGAGAGTTCTGATAGGAAGTCCTTCTATGAAAAACGGGATCATCTGAAGACGGATGTAGGCTCGCTCTGCAGCTCATTTGTTTATGGGTTTGTAGCGAAGAAAAAAAGGGGCGGAAGCGTAAGTATGTACTAGATTAATGGCTTATGAGAACGGGTCGCATAGACCCAACGGTGAATTATCGATTACGTTTGAGCGAGGAAATAATGCACTATTACTCTACCAGTATTTATGGTCGCCTTACAACTGCAGGAGCGCTGAAAACTCTAAGTATTAACTTGTTTTATAACGGAGCAATGCGAGGGGTCAATTTCGAAGGAAGCATAAAAGTGGCCTTATTGTGTCGGTATTAACGCGATAAAAGTAAATATAATCTATATAGATTTGATCTATTTCGATTGGCTTAATACGATCGATTGCTTTGTAACTTGACTCGCTAAATTCCCATCGTATTTTTTCCAACGGCTTTCAGAATATTGCACAATCATGAATCCCATCGTAATGATTTATAATTAAACGGTGCTCGCAAAAATTGATTTGAGCCTTTACAATTATAACAGCAATCTAGGGAGATATTAATAAACGCAAATCAAGCCGCAATACAAAGTACGAATATTCATTGGCTGATTTATTGGATGATTGGCACGCGGAAATGGAGTACGCGGTAGCCGCTGCTCCGTATATGAAGCATCATCAAATGGGTCATCGATGATGGGTCGCGCGGATGATCCGGAGGCGCGCGAAAGAAAGGTAAGAAGGAAGAACGGCAAAAGAAGTAATTTCACGAACGGTGCTCCAGGAGAGTAAGATGATTAGTCCCTGCATATCGTAATGAGGCGCAAGGAAATGTCGAGATATACGTCCGGAGTGGAAGCGACGAGGCGCTTCGAGCGGATCTGGCTGTGGGTCGTTCGTCAGCGGACACATTGGAGCATTGGAGCATTGGAGCATTGGAGCATAAAGGATGACCCTTTTACGCTGCGCCGCCCGATACAACTGTACCACCGAGCGGATGCTGGGCTCGGTTTGTTATCAGCCCATAAATGTACGCGCTCTCTCGAAGCCGCGTCTTCCCGTTAGCTCGTTAAAATCAGCCAAAGGCTCGCATTCGTTTTCGAGCGATAGCTTCCACGTAATCCGCCTACCGATTTTTTTATTCAAAAAATTGGCGGGCTCCTTCCTCCGGGGGGTCATTAACGTGTCCGTACATGCACCTACGAATTACCTTTGGATAACTTAACAATATTCGCAATTTACTTGCTGGCGCTTCAGCCGTAAATTTGCATTTTTTTTCCCGCTCGTCTTTACGGACGAGCCAATAATTAATTTACGTAATTGCCTTACCAAATCGGGCCGTCGCTAAAAAATGTATTTAAACATGAATAAAAATTGTAATGTAGAAAATTGTATCTACGTGTCAACGCGTGCCACATGTACGCTATTTTTTTAATTGCAAGATAAAATCATTATCAATAATTGGAGCCTTGAGTGGCTATCCAATTCCAACGCGTCTATCGATAATATTATTCTTGGTGTTGGTTGAATAAATACTTAAAATCTTGCAACGATGGCTATCGGTTTCGACGACTCGGCAACTGCAGTATTCGTTTCAAACTGACCAGAATGATACGCGCTAGCGTAAAATGGTTTCCTCGGTTAATGATATAGAGAGCGATGGGAGAGAGGGAGAGAGATAGATAGAGAGAGAGAGAGAGAGAGAGAGAGAGAAGGATAGAACAAATCGGAGACTCGCAAGACCGAGCGAACGCGGACTCTCTCAACTGGATAATCACGCCCGGTAATTTAACAATGAATGAAAAAGTGCGTAATTCGTGAGTTTGATAATGAAGCCTTTCCCGTCAAAACGTCCGTCCGGCACTACGGCGACCTCCTCTTCCCACGCCTCGGGACCGCGACGCGTCGATCCCTCTCACCCTTCCGCCCGGAACTTTCGAAATTTCTGCACCAGAGATTTGCAGCGGAGCCGACGCGGATATTCAAAGAGATGGTGTTTCTCTACGTAACCGCTATATATAGGCAGAGCATTGACGAGAGGCGCCTCCGCGATAAAACAGCCGCTCAACATCAGCGACAACGAAAAACCACCCCCGCTCCCTCTATTCTCCCGACCCGTTCTCCCTTCCTCGCTCCTGTACGAATAATCTCTTCGATCTGTTACACTCCTTGACGCGAGTAACAGCTATAGTTACGCGACTTAGGTCGTAAGCTAGTAGGCAGTAGGTATTAAGATTATAACGCGATTGGCGCCATTCCGCCCACCCTCTAGTCCACCTCTTTTTTACACTTACGACAAGCAAATCAAACGCTTATCCAATACAATCGGCTCTACCGTCCAATGCGCAAAGCCATTTAAAGAATTACATTTTATTAGAGACTCGTCATTTTAGAATTTTATCCCATGGCAATTATAATTATATCGTCAGCTATTGCACCAATACAAAACAAACGACTTTTCCTTTCGATTTAATTTATCGTCTCAATTACTGGATTCCATACTATTTCTTATTTTTTCCGCGAGAAATGGCTTCGTGCAAATATTTCATATTTTTTCAAATAATTTAACATTAGTACGTTCGGTTCAAATATTTGGTATCCAAATCAATCGAGTTGCTTTTATTGAAAAAATAATTGCTATCTGATATTTTTTCAAATATTTGAACTGAATTCATTCTACTGAAGTAAACCTCGAAAGCGAATCACGAAAATTAATTAAATATCGATAAGTGAAGAATCAAAAAAAAAAAAAGAAAAGAAGAATATACATTTAAAAAAATGTATTTATAAAACAGCATTGCAATATTTGCAACTGTAATTTACACTCGGTTTTACGTTTTTAGTTTATAGCGTAATTTAAATAATGAGCTGCTCACCTTAGAAAGATTACTTTTACAGTAACTCAATTATTATTTGATTCGATCTTGTAGATGTTGCACAAATATCTTTATGAATTTGCAACAGTTTGCTCTTGTTTAGTTTCGAGAAGTAGTACGAAGAAAATGCATTGAATAATTATATTTATACCACAATGATGAATCGATAATTAATAGGAGTCATGAGAAAAGGAATAAAACATTGTCAGAAGTTGCTATTAAGTATTCAATTGTCGAGCAGAAACAACATTAGTTTAACAACAACATTTATTTATACGTGAAAGAGCGTCGAGGTTGAGAGAAATTTTTGTCCCTGCAAAGCTAGGCATAGGCGGAGAAGTGGATCAACCCTTAATCGACAATCCATAAATCTCGGCGCGTGAACAATCAGCAACGTAAAAATAAAGGTGATTCCGCGATGTTTATCGAGTCACGCCCCGAGGGCCGAGCCGCTCCGAGTGCTCCGCGGTTCTCGGTAGAAATATCGATTCTCCTAAAATTTCGCCTCGACGACGAGGCGTCTTGGAGAGTATAAATCAAGAAATCTCGTTTATCATCCTTGCCGACGTACGCATCCGAGAAGCAAAGATTACGCGCGGAAAGCGAGAGATCGAAAGAAACGCAAAGAGATAAAGAGAGCGAAGCGAGGCAGCAGGAGGAGATGAGGGAATGCGTGCGAGATGGGGAGGTGAGGAGGCGAGGACAGAGTGGGGAGAGTCGTGGAAATCCAAGTTGGCAGCTGACGGAGCAAACGACTCGCGCATCCGCTCCCATGTCTTCAAAAGTGCTTACCCGTGGTAAAGACAATGCAAGGAAGCGAGTCATCTTTTCCTGCGCGCTTGTTGTTGCCTGATGTGCAACGGCGCGACTTTTGATACGGGGATAGCGCGCGACTGCGAGGCCTACCTCGTGCCAAAAATGTTTACCGAGGAAAATATATATTATTCCTCCTGCTCCCCCACCCCCCACCACCCCCGCATCCACCGCCTCCTCCTCCTCCTCCTTGTTCTTATTCTTCTTCTGCCAGCACCGCCTGATACTTCAGCCTTCAGACTCCTCTTGCCTTCTCTTATCTTCTGCCTTTATCCTATATCGGTCTTTTCTTTTTCTCCCGCCTATTTATCCGTCGATCTTCCTCTCTTCCTTTATTCTTCCTCTTATTTTATTCCTCTTATTTTATTCCCCTTCCCCTTCTATCGGAGGGGGCACTCGGGAAAGCATTTTCACTTTTTCAATAAACAAATAGGCCCATCATTATACTTTTTTTCAAACAAGCCCTACCCGTGCTTCGGCAATTTTACATACTAATTAATTTATGCCTTGGAGATTTTTTAGTATGTTGTTGTTTTTTTTTCTTTCTTTTTTCTTCTGTTCCCAAATAGTAATGCAATTCTATGGATTAATTAATGCAAAGGACATTCCTTCTTGTTTCATTAATAATAATTTGCATCTATTTTTATCTATAACTATGATTAAATCCAATGAATCACTCGAGATTTAATAGCAATACAAATTCTGGAGGTAATTTGTACTCTCTCCGTTTTTTCATTTGCGTAGCAAAAGTGTGTCACAGCGTCAGGAACCGAGCTATTACTTAATTACCACCAGGTAACACAGAGATAAATTTTTTAACTTAATCGGACTTTTAAAAATAGCTCGATGAATATTAGCAGTTACTTTTATCTGTTGTCATGTATATAGCTTTCAAAGATCGGTTCTAATATACATTCCAACATATTCCGTACTCGTAAGCCAGCTTGTTGAATTTTTTTTTTGTTTTCATTCGCTTTAAAATAATGCATTGTTACCATTTTTTACCTTGCGTCAACTGTTCAATTTTTACGATGTATTAATTATATTTTAAAGAGACTAATCAAATAATTATGTATATGCTGGAAGTACGAATTGATAATAAGCATAGCAATACGAACAATGATTCATCTTCGAAATTCTCCTTAGGATGTTTAATATAAAACAGATTTTTTTTAGATCAGATAAAATTTCTCGGAAAGCCTGATCAAAATCAAGTCTTCAACTCTTTAAAAATATTTTTCAACTGAAATGCAGACGCTATCTCAATCCTAATTTTTTCACGTTATTTTTATATTCTTATTGCAAGATACAGTATCTATTTCAAACTAGAATAAATCATTTTCAGTAACTTAAGAACACTTTCTTACATGTAAAATGCAAACAATGCTGAATCTGACATTCTATTTATCAAATGACTTGAGCCTAGCAACTGATATATTAAGTTATACCATTAGCCGAGTCGGTTTGTAAACTTATTATTTTACAATAAGGGTCAACGATTCAGGATTGTAACAAAACTACAATTTTAATGCCGCAATAGCTTAATAGCTGTAAAGCAAATTGTTAATTAAGCAGAATTAAATTTTCGATCTAACACTATGTAATGAGTACAGTATCTTTTATAAGAAATATAATTATAAATAAATAAATAAATATATATATATATATATATATATATATATTTGTATATATATATATATAATTTACATTTCAATTTTAGTGTATAAATTGTAAATTAATTGGAAATATTTCATAATATTATAATGTTGTAGATATTAAAAACTGAATATTTTTGCATATCTTTATATTACTATTCTACCATTGGTATAATTTATTATTAATTTGATCGCGAAGAAAGATGAGAACCTTCGTAGAATACGTAAGTGAGAAACGTTAGTGGTTTCGCTACTGATAAATTTTAATAATGTTCTCAATACTTAGCTAGGCAAACAATTTGCTTTCAAATTGTGTATAGTATCCTATACAATGTAGAACGTAAGTTACATTTAAACCAGCATATCGACCAGTACGTAATCGTTATCGTTTCTCTTTCCCTTGTTACAAATTGCCTTATAATCAAACTTAAGCGCCCGAGTAATTGCCCCAAAAAAATCCTGCATTACCAATGAGTTTTGAATAATTTAAGCATTTTGGAATGTACGTATGAGCTTTTAATCGGTGGAAATAAAAGTACCTCGAACAAGCTAATTCTTAATTTAATTGGCTCATCGAACGAATAATGAATTAGCAACACATTGTTTTATTATTTCAGTGTGAAATATATTTTTAATGTATAGCTTTTCACCGAATGAGGATGACAATTTCATTTTTAATGGAATTCCAGTTATTTATAGAACGAATAAAGTCAAAGATAGCGTAACGATTATGGGCTGGCTCGCCCCAATTTTAGAGACAGTTTGAAAATCAAATTCTAACATCCTCAACGAATTCGAGATGAAAATCGCTTATCTCCTGGGAAATGAGCACATCGGCAATCGGCGTTAATAATAAATGTGAAATAGATGGCTTTTCCCAAGGCTATCAACGTTATACCAATTCTAGAATCAAGATAAAAAGTGTATCTCCAGTGCCAAGACGTTAAGTAGTGGTAGTGGTATTCGCCACCTAATGATAAACGATGCGTCCGGCCGAACCATTAGTGCTAGCCCCTTTTTCATGACGGCAAGCGATACGTATTTCGGTTGGCCGGGGGGGAAGGGGGAGGAGTGTAGGAGTGTGGACTGCGATCGCGGTGGCGCAGCGTCAACTAGTCCGGATTCGTGCAGCGATCGCGTGGTCTAGGCTAATTACACGGCAATTGGACTGGAGCCCTCGGAGTGCCGAAGGAGGTGGGAGGGTCCTGGGCATTCCCGGGATCCGGTAGAGTTCACGGGGATGAGGACAAGCGCTCGTGTGTGTCCATTGGCGACCGGGGACGGCTTCGGTGTGGGCCGGGCCTGATTAGCGCATAAGGGCGACGCGTGGGTCTACTGCTTGAAGGAAACGCTTGAGGACTCGCGCAAATCGTGTATTGCTGGCGTGTCGATATTAATTTTGTCGGCCGAACGACTTTTACCAGGCTCTCGTCATAACGAGCGGTGGGTGTAACTCTAGTTTCGTAGCGCGTTACTGGCTGCAACTCCTCGATAAGCCTGACCCCGAATTTTCATTATGGTCATGCTATCGTGAATTTCTTTACGCGTACGACACATTACTGTCCGTTAAAGGTATCCTACTCGTAGCATAAGCATAAAAGTGTCCAATAAATCCGTTACACTAGTGGAATTTCGAACAATAATTTAATATAGCATACTCACTAAAGAGATTAAAGTAAGTTTTATGATTTCAAGAAGTGGTAAAATACACGACGAAGCTGCAAAAACGAAAGATTATAGTCTCTCAAATATCGATGATTAAATTTGATTACTAATTATTAAAATGAAAAGCTATGCTCTCATAGAATTTAAAATGACATTGATTTTGTCCTTTAAATTAAGCGTCTTATTCTTGCGACCCATGTAACAATTCGATTATAATTAGATATTATTATATATATATATATATATATATATTTGTATTGCAATTAATCAATCTAGCAAGAAAATAATGAAACATTGTTTATTTTTCGTTATTGAGTAAAATAAAACAATAGAAGTCTTTATAGAAACTGCTCGTGCAAATGAGTCTCGTATAAAAATTATCGATTAAATGCGAGAGAGAGAGAGAGAAATACCGTAGTTGGTAGCAGAAAGGCCAGAGTTTTGAAGAATTTTAGAGCCGCGCCAAGGTGAAAGATGCGGCAACGATGGAGGAAGAGGAGCAGGAAGACAGGAAGAGGCACCCGGGGAGAATCGTTAATTATATATGCGCCATTGTTCGCGTGGGCGCCTCGGACATTGCATTTCAGGCGCGGACAAGAGTCGACGGTATTTCTATATGTCGAGCGCCGCTGCCGAATGGCGAAATATCCTCTACCGTTTAATTGTCCTTCCCGGCCAAATTTATTATTCTCTCCTTATTTATGTTCTGCGTTCCCATCTGCGGTACCTGGCTGCTATAATTTCTTTTCCCGCAAAGGCCGATGCTTTTTATGCATGACCTTTTCAAGACCGTATACTAAGCCTTACGGCACGTGTACGTAAATATAAATTTAATCTAAATCACAACGCATTTGGCCAATCTACGGATTTTTAATTTTACGAACGGAATTTAATTTTCATTTTTTCTTTCTTATTTTCGAATTAGAAAAGCCAAGCGCTGTAATAATATAAAACACGCGAGGCTTAAGTTACTTTCGAAATTCTTCAGTTATAATATATAAAAAAAAAAAAAAAAAAAAAAGGGACAACTTTGGAAATGTTGCTTTTATGCATTTTATCTTCTCAATTTAAATCCTTGCAATAAATGTGGAATGTTTTCAATTCCGTCAATTCGATAAAAAAAATTGCCGTTAATAATGTAAGCTTGTTGAATATAGAAACAGAATGCAAGAGCATCGAAACATCTCACATTAATAATAAAAACACTCTAGAGACCCGTGCAAAAACATTAATCTTCATCATTTAGAGATTCAAAGGCTTGCTTTTAAACGAAATCCGTTTGCGTCAAGATCACGAAATGCATTAAAAAGGTTCAAATTTCTTTAGGATACGACAAAAACTAAATAACAAATTTAACGTGCACTAAATTAAGCTTTTCGTGAGTACATAGTATTCGAATAGTGAGCTAAGCGATACAGCTGAAAAATGAAAAAAAAATCCGTCTCCACAAACTGTTTTCACAATACAATTCGAGGATGTTAATGTTTTAAGAAGAAAAAATATTATCCTCGCTTAATGACGTCCTGGGAAAGCGCACTCTAACATATTCGAGGAATCCGTAGGATCGGCAGTTTAAAAAAGAGGAAGCAATATAAAAATGCCGGAAACAGCTAGGCACGTTTCAGTTGATGATGTAAGCAAATGGTCTTTGTGCACCTCACTGTCACTTACGTAATCAAAACTCAAGATTAACGCCTCGCTTCTTTTAATCTTTTATCGTTACTTTTTTCATCCTCGATCACGATCCATTACTATGACACTGAATTTGACGAAGTGCCACATCGTAATCGAATTATTAACGACAAAATCCATTTGCAACGACGACTCCTGCGAATGAAATTTTTTCACCATTTTACAAATTAATACTTTCATTTGTGTATAAAATCATTTTGACATCCGCGACGTTGCGACTCAACCTGCCAACGTTAAAATTCTATTAATTTATAAATGAAAAGTGTGCCTTCAGTTCTAAGCAATAATCGTTGAGTTTCAATGAAAAACAATTCAGTTACTTATAACGTAATAATGTTACCTTTAATCTTATTAATTGTTTGTTTTACGTTTTCGTACATCACTTTCAAAAAGACGCTTTGAAAAATGTAATCAATGTTCATCTCGAGCATGCAATGAGGTCGATGCGTCCCGACGGTTGAATTATTAAACAAAAATACAGTTACAAATAAGGATGATCGGTAGAATTCAGATTGTAATCTAAAGTAAGCAATAGCCGCGTGACCCTTTGCAATTCTTCAAAGACTAGATGTACGAAGTCGGATGGAAAGAGAGGAGAGATGAAAGAAGCGACGCGATGATTAATTTTTTCGCAAGTTATAGAACGGCCAGCAGTCGTTTAAAATGATAGGCGATGTCGTAGTGACGCGCGTAAATCGTGTGAACATCCTCTCCTTAGTTTTTTTTATAGCCGAGACTACTTCCGCTCCCGGGATCCGTGGGCTCCTTTCTTCCATGTACTTCTTTCATTTTTCTATTACAATTTAAATAAATAACTTTACCTCCTCTCGTATTTTGCACTATCGCATGTTCTATACATCTAAACTTGCCTCTGGGTCGAAAAAAGTGCAGAATTTAAAAACTCCTTGTACTGAATTTTCCCTATTTATATTAAATACCATTGTAAATACGTCATGAAATGATCGATAGAATCCGTTATTGATTAAGGCACGCATTAAAATTTTTTACGATGGATGGAAGTAATTTATGTTTCTTACATATTCAACGACTAGTTTGTAGAATAATAATTCGGAGACATTTTATACCCGTATAAACATCTTTTTAAATGTCACACGACTGAACTGAATGAACAAAATAATTAATTCATAAAACGTGCTTTTTGTTATATAACTGAAATACATATAACTATTATACCTGTTTCGTTCAGGTAATACATAAATAATAAAATTAACTCATTATATGAAAAAATTTTTTTTCATAAATATGTAAACTCTTGCAAATTATAATATATTCTTACATAATTTTATTATGAAAATCTTAAACATTAAATCAATAGTTACGTTAATATTTCGCTATTGAAATATTTTATTATTGTAATTTTAATACCGAATGTCATTTAGTAATGCTAAATTATTATAATAAAGATAGAGAAAGAAAACGTTTTCCAGCTTTTCTTTTTGAAATTCCGCAACATTTTATATTTAATGATCGAATAAATTTTCAATTGAAAAAAAATATTTTTGTTAAAGAATGACTAAATACGAAGTTCTTTGACATTTGTATACTATGGATATTTTTTTTCTATTTATAAACCAGTGCGCAATTTCTTGTAATTACATATTTGTTACGATAACAACCAAAAACAAATTCTAAACTATTTGAAGCTTTGATTGCAAAACAGTTTTTTTCGCAGTCTATACCATTAGCCATCAAAATATCAAAAAAAATTGCTAAAAATTTTTACAAAAAGCCTCCATCTCCCTGATGATAAGCTACTAATCTAGGTTTTCTGTTGCACAAACCACTGGTCATTTCCGGTATATCAGTCACGTAGAGGACTGCATCAAATTGCAGCGAGGAACGATCATATACTCGTGCCCTCTCTCTCTCTCTATCTATCTCTCTCTCTATCTCTCTCTCTCTATCTCTCTCTCTCTCTCTCTCTCTCTCTCTCGTAATTAAGTCTTATCGCAATTGGTCAGATACTCTGCTATCTTACCTGATCATCCGAAGCTAATTGCAGATAAACATTATTATATTTGTGCACGTGCGTGTTTGCGTATGTGTATATGCCGTAGCCAAGTTGACTTCTTTTAAGAGAAAAGCAAATGAGAACAAAAATATAAAAGCAGTACAAGTTGAACAAAAAACAAATTATAAACGTAAAAAAGGTCCTGAAGATAGTATTAAAATTTTATGGAATACGTAGGAATAAAAACGTGCTCCTTAATAACTACTTCAATGATAATTAATAAAAATAATTTTGTCTAAATTTGTATTCTTCATTACGAGTACGTAATTTTGATTTCATAAAGCATAAGTAAATGAAATTAATTCATACAAAAATTTTATAACTTTAATATTTGGTGAAATGATAATCAAAAAATCTATACAATCGTTAAATTTATGATATAATTAATACATTTTAAACGTTAAAACCCAATGATTAATGGTACCAGGATGTATGACATTACTTCTAGAAAATAAAAATATATAAGTAAAATTACGGAATATGGCCAGAAATTGCCAGAATTTAATCCAATGTAAAAAGAGAAACGGACAAAATAAGATGACATTAGAGATTAGGATTAAAATTGCACCATTTAGATAACGAATCATAGAGTTGAAATATAAGATCCATGTTTACATTATGAAATGCGTAATCGTAATTGTGTTTTATCATGTAATATTATAGCAATACCATCTTAGATATTTATTAGACTTACAAGTATTCCCCACATTCGTACAAAGCGTCTCTGATATTTTTTTGATCGTAATTGATTTATTTAATTTTTATATTTACGAGCATGTTTGCTTAAATAATTGGGTAAATTATTAGAACAACGATAAATCTTTGGGAGAAAAAAAATTAAAAAAAAAAACAATTTATTTTGAATTTATTTTTATTTTTAAATGTAAAAATATTTTTACATTTAAATAAATTTAGTTCAACTTCGTATTTTAAATTATCAAATTTGATGATTATGTTAATAAAAATATATTTGTTAAGCAAATGGCCTAGCAATGTTTGATAATATTTGAGGAAATCTCAAATATAAGTAATATACTGTAGAGCGAAGAAAAAACATTAGCATTTTGACGAAAAAAATTGTGACAAAAAATATGTGCACGAACTTAAAATGAATAAATGTAAATAGAGTAAGAATTAAGTATAATATACGATTTAAGCGAGCTAAGCACGACAAATATTCCATTCAAATGATAATATTCATAGTAGATATAAATGAAATGTGTGAAGAGAGTTTGAATGGCCTCCAGGTGAGGAGCATAAATAAAAAAAAAAGAAGAAAGGAAGATTTTCGAGCAATGAAAATTAAAGTGCATGATAAAAGATACGAGGAACTCTAAATACCAAAGCGTATTGTTGCCCTTATGGAGTAACAGGACACATTCCGACCGGTAGCACCTACCAATACCTTTTTCTTATCGTTCCGAAACTTCCGTTCCTTTAACTCGCCCGTCCACGTCATCCGGCAGAGATCCACTTTGCCTTGCCCGAATAGAACGAGCGTGGGATTGCGGGCAAGCGGTAGAATGGGAGGGTAGATAGGGGCCAAAAAATCCGGTGGATATGGCAGTGACGCGGATAAGCCGAGGACCGGCGCATCTACCTAAGTAAATTAAGGAACTGTATCGGAGTGAGGTATCGACGCGAGCCCGACGCGTTTGTCGAGACTCTCCGCAGTCCTCGGCCCTGCGGGAAAACCCGAGCTATTTTCATAATCGCTCCGACGACACCCGCTAGACGGCTTTAAATTTACTCCTCCGAGCCTCGATTATAATTCAATCCGGTACCCGAAGCAGCAGCCCCGATGACCGGCCGCCGGAAGCACTCGGCTAAGAACACGAAAGCGACATTTTTACGTTTGAGAGGAATTCCCTGTTGTTTATCGAGCGATTTAAAGCGAGGCGGCCGTCGAAGGACGTCGAGATTGTCGGGCCCGAAAATCAGGAATCGGTCCGTCCGACTTGTGGGTATACCCGAAAAGTCTACCTCCAAGCCTGAACGGTAGTGCAGTATATGCATATGCAGAAAACGAAGTGCAAGAGGAGGGGAGGAGGCGCGCAAAAGAGCAAACTCACATCGGGCTCGAGTCTCCGGCGTTGTAGGCGAGGCTGCCGTTAAGGGCACGTGCTTTTCAACGATCGAACCGCCCTTCGTACCCAGAGATGCGAGAAAACAGAAAAAAACTGCTGCCCGCTGAAGATTATTTATCGGGTGAATTTAAGCTAGCCAGAAATAGCGAAGGAAAAGCAATTTCACGAACCAGACAGACAAGCTCTTCATATTACAAGGGCAGGAGAAAAAGAATAAAATAGTAGTAGACACACGCGACTCCGGTTTCGCATTAGTCGGAAATGATCTTACACGCAAAGGTGTCTTATTTTTCGGTCGGTCAGTACCGGAAATTAGAAACGAGCACGGACGCGCGTGTCACCCTTTCGCGCCGGGACACATGTGGAGCGCGCGGTCCAGGTAATACTAGTCCTGAATTCTATTTAATAGTAGGTTCTGCACCGGCCGAGTCATTATCCGAGTCTTGTGCGCTGCCATGGCTCTCATAAGCTCTCGTACCTTGTCCGCGAGTGTATGAGATAATTACGCGTTAAGCCACATTGTTGAAATTCAAAATAGCCTGGAATATTTTCTCCGCCGCGCGCCGATCAAAGTATTACAAATTAATTTTATCCACGCGCCCTACATTAAGATACCGGGTGAGAAAGTAAGCTTTCTCCACTATTAAATCTCACGTATTAGTGTTATAACACTCGTGAGCTACAGTTATCGATTTATAGATTATCGATGACGGAGCTTTACTCTTTTCGGTAATACAATTAAATACCTAATGAATACAGCTTTTGCTCAATGGTCCAGCACTTTTATACGGCAACACATAATAACCCTATCGTCCAAATAATACTTTAACAACAAATCCCTACATCGAAAATATATACTTCTTAAAAAGCATACTGCATTTTCATAATTACATTGCGCGAAAAGTATGTGTGCACGGTTAAATTATCGAGGTGTTTCCTACTATTATAAATACAATGACAGTCGCAAGGATTTAAAAAATACGTTTGCCAATACTTGACAGTATACATACTGTATAATATAAATAAATATATATATATATATATTTAATAAAAGATATAAAATAATCAAAAATTAAAAAATAATTATGGCGGACAAACGGTACACCGTTAAAAAAAATACATATATATATATATATATTGCATTCATTTTGCGATGCAGAAGTCCGTTAACGAGAAAAGTTTAAGAGCCCTGAAAAAGTCTTGATTGCGTCAAAACATAAATGAAGAATTATGAATGGGTCTGGAATTATAAATTATTAGTAGTTCAGTGTGAAGTTGGTAGAAAAAAGCTAGATCGAAGGCAATAAAAAAGGTTATAAAACCAATCAAGACGACTGAACCGATACAAATTTCACACGAATCCTACGCACTTCGACTATAACGTGGGTGAGTCTCTTCTATACGGGCAACTTTCGAGGCTCGTGAAAAATCCGAAATCGTGTGCGACTTGAATTTCCGTCTGGCACTACTGACCACGCAATTTAGTAATACAGTTCGAATTAAAATATGACGAGGTTAAATCTCTTATTTTTTAGCTCGTAATTTTCTTTAAAAGCTTGATGCTTTTAGAGACACCATTTCAATCCATTATACCATAAATACATGGTGCAACTGTTAGCGATACCATAAAATAATTCAATTATATTAATAATCTTCTCTCCTGCCTTCGTTTTATTGAGATTTAATTCGAAGTCGTACGTATATATATACACACATATTTATACATATATATTTACGAAATTTATGTACAATTTTAATATTTATTTTTAATTGAATATATTATATTACGGTAGATCTAAGTTTGAGTGCTTTCAATGGCCGTAAATTCAAATTAATAAGTAATCCCTAAGTAACGTTATGATGAAATAAAGGTTGTAAATAATTATTTCGCTAGCAATCGAGAGCAAGCGTAAGGCGAGTTAAGTAAGCGAGACAAGTCTCCATGACATCTTTTACCTTCATTATATGGTACGACCACAGAAAAAATTAAGGAGAGCGTAAAATCGAACTCGAGAAGACGTTGACTTACTTGTATTAATATTAAGATATTAGCACCCAGTACGCCCACAGTGAATAAGAATCGCACAAATACCGAATTACTATTATTTTCACTCCTTCCAAATGAAACTTCTTTATTATTTTGTAGCTACGAGACTGAAGATTAACGGTGCAACAAAAAACGATTCTTTAGAAACGTTCGTGAAAATAATAATTGAAATTTCAAAATGGGTACGTAAGTACGGTTAAAATTAAGCGTGCATCCGTAAAATATGCATTGCAGATATGAAACCGAAGGAATGAATTATGAATACATTAAGTGCACTTATTGAATACATAAGTATTTTGCGAAAGATACTCAATGAATGGCACATTTTAATTATGTAACTCTTTCTTTCCCTAATACAAATAGTATTACAAATAAATTAACTACTCGAATATAAGATGCGTGAAAACGTATAAGCGCAAGGGAAAAGAAAATTGAAAAACATATGAATTTTAAATCAAGAACGTGAAAAGAGAAATCAGATGTTCACAAAAAAGTGCTACGCTTCACATACGAATTCGATGGCGCGGACGATGCTTATAATGAATTTCCAATCTTGTTCTCGCAGCGTATTAAAACGGATATTTGATTTGATGGTAGCTCAACGCTACTCAACTTACGTAAATCATACCCATTGGATTTTGGAAGGAAACTTTATCGAATAATACGCGTTTTTTTTATTACGAATTACCTCCTTCAAACTAGAAAACGTCAAGTATTCATATGGCGTACACAAGTAGGTGGAATTTTATTAGAGTTTCTCGTTTGTTTGGGAGCTGAAGTTCCAACAATGACAAAGCGTACAACGTCTTGTATTATTTGGAAATAATGCTACTTTGAAAACTTATCTATTATATAAACTTCTAAGAATGCCCAATATTTTACGCAATTGATAGGTAAATTGCGGTATATAAAAAAACAGTTGATAAATTATCTGCCATTGTGGTGCTTGTTAATTGTTGTGCGTACATTAGAATTTTTCAAATAAATAAACATTGAGAATTGTGGATGTTTCAAATGGTAGATTGGAAAAAAATATTTGAAATTTACCGTATTCGAGAAAAAATAAATTATATTAAAGTTTGAGTCAACGTAGAAATAAGAAGGGGGGAAAGGAATCCATGCGAAATATCTTTTACTTTTCGTACCATAAAAATGCGCATTCGCTTAAAATGTATCTTACTATATAAGCACATAAATACGCTTTCTTCCCATGTTTTTCATTCAAGTTGTGATTGCAGTAAAAATATATCAATTGCAAAAATACAGAGTCAAATTTAAGATACAAAAGCTATTTTTTTTTTGTTACCACTTTTGATATTAGGGGCACAATCTGCGTTATACTCGTAGCGCTAGTTAGTTCAAGTTTATTAAATAAATGTCTATTAAAATTAAGTAATAATATTTTGTTTCTGTTCCTACGTACTGATAAATCGTTTGTTGCTTACAACCTAAGTAAGATTTTTACTCATTAGTCAGCCAGTTTCCACAAATGAGCTTCTTGACCTGTCACTTAAAAGTTTTATATAAATGAAAAAACATAACTAAAAGGAAGAAGGTCTAACCGATGACGGAGAATGCTGTGTAAAAATATTCAAATGGGTCCTCCACGCAGCTTCTTGCCACTAGGAGACGGAGAATAACAGTAATAACCAAAGCACATAGGCAGGTGTGCGATAGGCAGATAGTTTGGTAGTTAGGTAGCTGGTTAGGTCGGTAGGTAGGTAAGTAGGTAGAGAAATGGATATGCATAGAATTAAGTAGGCAGATTAGTAATTAATAGAAAGAGATAAGCAGATATGGGAAACGGATAATGAGAGAGAGAGAGAGAGAGAAACTTGCTATGCAAGAACTTTTTGGGTATCTGATCTGAATAAATCAAATTTAAAATATGTGACGATCTGTGATTCTTTCTAAAAAAAAGTAAAAAATTATCAATTAGATTCCATAGGTCTTCCTTAAACAAAGAAATCATGCGATAAGAACGACAGAATATTTGTTAACGCCATTCTTAAGCTATTTTTTAACTGACAAGCATATTTTTTATTTCTTTGTTTTTCAAATTAAAGTATAGGTTTCATATAAAGAGTCGAGAATAGAATAGGATTCTCTACAATTTTATTCTCTTACAATTGTATGTTCTCTTAATATTAAGAAAAACCGAATGATTGCAGACATTCGTATATATCTTATACTGCACTATACAACTTACATAAAATGTTGCACGAGGATGAAAAAGTTTCATAACTGCGTTCATCGTAAATTCCATTCAGTATCACCAACGAAAAGATGGCAGTAGCATGGATGGCTGTACAAATTATACGCAAAGAAGCCGAGAAGGGGAAAAGTAATGAAGCGAGTAAAGCGCAGAGAAAGCAGAATGGATTCACAAAAGAGAGACGGCAAATGATTTATTTGAACTTTTCATATAAGTATGTACTTTAACATATGCACGCCATAATGTCCGTGTAACATACACATATATATATATATATACACATACACATGCTAAAATCGTTGTGAGCCTGCTATAAATGGCACTCGTTCACAGCCTTAATCGAAGAGTTGCATATTTTCGGCCTGGAAGAGCAAAAAATAACGTCCACCCAAGTACGTGCATGTTGTGAGCGAACACAATTGCATACGTGCACACGTTATTGCTTTTCTGCTTGGAAATGCGGAGAGACCCAGTTTAATCTTGTTCTCTTTTTAACTGCACTTCTTCCATTCAGTTTATCCTCGACAGACTTTACTTTCATCAACAGTAAAGGATATAGGCGAGTGGAAAATTACGTTGCCAATAAATTCTCTTCTTGTCGTTTAAAAACTATTTAGGCTCTGACTTTTTACATGATTACCCTTTTCATTCAAATAATAAAGATCCCATTGTTCCACTTTATAATGTAATTCTTGTATTAATTTAGCGAATTAATGGAAGAAAACTCTCTTTATTTATATATTTATTTTTTTATCAAATTAATTGAGGAAACATCATTCTGTTTACATACGCTTAAAATAATACGGACAGCATTAGAAAACTTCGGCTCTAAGCTAATGTAAAAGTTAATCACTTATACGTTTTCTATAATGTTAAATATTTTTTATATAGAAGATTTATAAACTTACTTATTTATAATTAAGTCTTTCTAGTTTAAATTAAAACCTTATAAAAAATTTTTTATTTTTTGTAAATGTGTTATTTAAATTTGAAAGTTCAAAATTGAAGATTGAAAAATGTTCTAAGGAAACGAAAGTGATAGAGAGAGAGAGAGAGAGAGAGAGAGAGAGAGAGAGAGAGAGAGAGAGAGAGAGAGAGAGAGATATGTGCGTAGGAAAAAACATTACGAAGTTAAGAAAGAACAAAACAGAAGTGAAGAAAAAAGAAGAGTGACCGGAAATTAGCGGTGCTCTTTACGAGTAGTCACATAATTACGAATAATAAACTTTCTCTCTTACATTTTCTACGTGTTCCTTTCTCCCTCTCTGTCTGTGTTTATCACTAAACATATATGTTTTAATATCGTATTGAGGTAAAATATATGTTCGAATAAAACAATTCTACATATTATTCTAATTGACTACATAATCATTATTATTATTGTTGTTGTTATTATTTGAAAAGTATTACTTTTTGTAATTAGGTAAAATAAAAAACATAGACTAGTTTTATGCTACAGGTGGGTTTTATTATATATGGATTCAGTAATTATATATATATATATATATATATGTATATATGTGTATAAAATTGAAAAAAGATGCTAATCTAAGAAATTATTTCACAGTATCACGTATACCAGTAGCTTATTAATGGTGAAAAGATAAAAATAGTTATGTAAAGCAACTATTTTACGCTCATTCAACCGATGCTAATTTATCAATATGAAAATTAGTTTTGAATAAAAAATCCGCACAATAGTTAGATATATATATATATATTGAAATACTCAAATGATAATTAGAACATAATATTATTGAGGTTAAGAAATGCCATGAAGTTGCGTATTCCCAATAAAATGTATGTACAAGGAATCTCCAGATAAAGTTGTTTTTATCTAAGAGCATTCAACAGCAAACCAATTATAAAATTTAAAACAAATGGCTAAGTATTAAGCAATGCACGTGCTTGTAACCAGAATCAGAGAGGCTAAATGTTACGTGGAATTAGGGGTCAGGATTTTGCATTCACGGCGTGTCTTGTAAACCCGCGATCTTATCCGATTTCCTTCCGTCTCAAATATTCTGTTAAAACAAGATTGTTGCATCGTGCACTCGAGAAAAGATTGCGGATTCCGCGTGCGACTGAAAGATTATGAACTATCGGCATCTTAAATTATGGTTCAAGAACCGATCATGTTTTCAAAATTAATTATCTTTTACCAAACGATCTGTCCTTTTTATGCTTTCTATTTGTATACGCTATCGATATATTCAGAATACCCTTCTGCCTTTCTAAAAATTCAATATTTTTTTATCCTGATTCTGAAAATCAGCTTCTTTTTCTTAATCATTTCGTAATTATATATATATATTTATATTCTTGATTTTCAACATTTTCAAATTTATATAAGCAACAAAGGCTAAAAAATTACTCTTTAAATAAATAGTTGGCATAGTTTTAGTATTTATCATTTTATCAAAGTATTTGAACAATTTTTGATAAACTGTTGGTATAATCTTTAAATCTAGAAGATTTTTTTAAATTGAACATAAATTAATTCACTTTGATTATCATAAATAAAAAAAAGTTTGAAAACTTTTTTTTCAAAGTTCATAAGCTTTTTTATTACTAGATTATTAAATTAGTGTCGCAATAACCAGGCATTCACAGAAATTAATGATTTGCTGACAACAACAGATCTTATATTTACAAATGCCTTACAATCTTGCAAGCATCTTAACTATCTAATTAAAAACAGGTTTGCGTTTGCGCATCGTATTAAGTTCGAAAAATACTAAACTTTCCTGAAACAGCGATAATAACAAATTATCAGCAAATTTTTGCTAATTTTTTGAAAAATAAAAACCACCTACTGTTAAAGTGTTAGATGCTTACAATTTTGCTACGTTTTCTTATTTTATGCTGCTAAGGAAAAAATTGGTACTTCGGTAATAATACTCGACCACAACGGTCGATACTTTTTTCGATTGAAATAGAAACCGATCTAAATCTAACAGTTTTCGCTAAGCCAAGTAAGGAAACTTTCCATACACTGTACATAGACTTTTATGTACACTCTACGATTAAGAATATTTGGAAAATGCGATAAGCATATGAATATAAGAAGAAGCTCTTAATCCCAATCGATTATAAAAGTATAATTTGTATAAATTTCATTATGTTAGTACAAATATTTATAGAGTATGAAACTAGCTTTGAAGAAATACAAATAACGGTTTTAAATTATTTTTTGAAAGTATTCGAAAGCTATTTCATGCATAAAATATGAATAAATAGAAAAATTAAAAATTAATTTAAAAACTGTGTTATGTAAATGACATTATAGATTCAAATAAATAACGCATAAATATTAGATAATGAATATTTAGTTATTTTTGACAGTATAATGCTTTCCTTAGCTTGTAAAGTTGAATTAATCGTACATCATAACCATATGCTTTATTTAAAATTTCTTATATTACGTGTGTAGCTTAAATATTCTCCTCGTCATTACTGGCGAGCTTCTAAGTGAGATCAATGGTTACAATAGGGAAACCATTCGTATGAATCTGTAGTATCTCTTTGTCAAGATTTTTTCTGCCTATATTTTTTTTTAAAAAAAATCAATAGTCCAAAAATTTCGGCGCATAATATCCTTAATTTTTACAGAGTAGCTCAATGATTGTTTTATTTATTAATAACGAAATCAAATCGAATTCGAATATCAATTAAAAATATACTGCCTTATTGACAAAAGTTGATCCTTGGTGTTTGGCACTTCGGCCATTCCCTTATAATCGCCATAAAAACGTCTGCACGACAATTGAAAAAATAGTCCCCTTTCAGCCAACGCATTAACAATAAAATATTGCTCATAAGAGACAGAGCGAGGCGGGAGGAGGGTGAGGTAAGGGGGGGGGGAGAGAGAGAGAGAGAGGGAGAGGGAGAGGGAGATATAAAAAGAGAACGGTCCTGGCTTACGCTAGAAATTATAAGCACCGACATAAATCAATACAATCTTTCCACCTAAATTCGCAGGCTATCCCAACTCTAGTAGTTATAATGGCTACTCGTAAAAATTCCACGCCCAGTGCAAAAAGAGGTCCGTAGGGTATAGAGGAATGGAAAACAGAGCGAGTGAGTAAAAAAGTGAGACATCGCCCTTGTGTTTACGCCAATTGGGTGTAGGTGTATTGGAGAGGCCGAACGCATCTCAAAGACGGAGCTCCAAAAAAGCGATGATTCCCATCTGTGAAAGCGAGAAGTAGAGGACTGACTTGGGAGACGGAAGAAGAAATATTGTGTGTGCGTGTGCGCCTGTGTGTCAGAGAGAGAGAGAGAGAGAGAGAGAGAGGGAGAGAGAGATAAAAAAAGACCTGCCCGTCGATTGCGAATGGTCCACCCACAAGTTTCCTCGAGCTGCGTTGGCGCGAGTTTCCGGTGTTGGCTCGTCGTCGGCCACGGCGCGTCTCAACGCTCGCTTCTATCCACTCTTGTGACACTCTTTCCTCTCAACTGTTTTCTTCTCACTTTTTCCCTGCCGCGAAACTGTTTTCCGGTAAAGCAAAGGTCTTTTTTCCCCTTTGGCGTACTTTTATAAATTTCGCCCTTGTCTAGCTCGTTTGCGTCGCCTTGAAAATACAAAGAATTGCTCTACCTATTGAACGCCACCACGACTTTAGGAACGCGTGCGAGCAGCTTTTTGATTTTGTGCCTACGAATTGTCTTGTTCGAATTATTAAAGCATCGTATATTCTTTTCGCAGACTTACAATTATTAATATGCATCCGAGTGCTCGCAAAATACCTTCGGCAATAAGGCATACAATTGATATAATGTATTATTAGGTTTTTTCTATTTTTTGACAAATTTCAATGGGTGTAACAAAATTTTCACTTCCAATTGAAATTGCAATTCTATAAAGAAGCTAATTTCAAAATCTCATTATTATTTTAAAAAGTCAATACATTAAAAAGCTTAAGTGTGCGAAGGTTGAAGAAGCAAATGCATGCTTAACTCGTGTTTCATTGATAATAATGATATTATAAAATAACGATAATATTATTTTCAGCTTCTAAAAATTATTTCAATACGACGATAGTGTAATGTAAAAAAAAAAAAGGAAAAAAAGAAAAGAAAAAAAGAGATTGTAAATTAATTATAGGAGCCTTGAATCATAAAATCAACAAATAATATCGCTATTATCATCTAACTCGATAATTATTCGGTAATTTTATTGCATTATGCGCGTGCAATTAATATGGTTGGTATTGATCGGCTTGTAAGCAAAGGATGCAATTATAAGGAGATAAATTGATTATACCAAAAGAGCGAGGCCGTTTTATCAATTTGAATATCCAGTCGTAAAAGGAATAACGATAATAACGAGAAGAGTAATAAGAAAGCGCAAATTTATTACAAAAGTTTCAGCGACTGCCAAAGACGTAAGTCAAGTAGTAACAGTGAAGGAAGGCAGCATACTATATTTTCACCAGTGGCCTCCACCTCCTAAAGCAAAGCTTACGTACGCACATACCCACGAAACCGCTCGGTTATCTCCAAGTACGTTCACGGGACCGCACGCACAATATGTATATATATATATATATATATATACATATATATATTATACATACATACATATATATATACACACACACAATGTGTGCGCGGAGTGAACGAGCGCCTGACGTCACGAGCCCCACACCACGTGATCGGAATTGTAGCTCTCTCTCCTCCCTCCCCGCCCGCCCCCTCCAACTCACCGACCAATCGTGCCCGCTACAGTTCGCTCTCTCTCTCTCTCTCTCTCTCTCTCCCTCACTCTGCGTGCCTCGATTCCCGCCAGCGGGGCTGCGACATCCAGTGGAAGGGGAGATTCCATTCATAAGCCGAGCAAGGACGACAAATGCGCTATAAAGGCCGTCTTACTTATAAAGCATTGTACCGGTAGGTGTGATTTTTTTTCTCTCTCTTTTATTATTCTTCTTTCGGCTTGAGGAAAATTTGGCCAAACACGGAGGGGACGCTTTTCACGTACAAGACGGTGACATTCGGGCCGGAGGGAGGCTCCGCACCCTTTTTTAACACCCATCCATAGCGCAATTATTTGACACCTCGCTCGATACCCGGAATTCCGTGCCGTGCAGCTAACATGGCGTGCACATCGTATAGTTGAATCTTAAGCGTTCTATCATCATTAGTTGGAAGGAACTTAACGAATCGAAGACGAAACGAATTTTAATTGAATGAAAACAGCTTGACCATTGATGCTTATTGCCTACTCGTTATAAAGTTGCTTGCAACAACAATAGAGCTTTGGCTACGATAAGTTTGTCAATAATAAGTGAATATTGGGCTTATTAGAATTGAAGGATGGAATAAAATTGTCAATACTATTCGCATAAACAATTTTCAAAGCTAATATCCGAAACAACTGGATAATACAATATGCTGCTATAGAACTGTAACTGACAATACCTTAATTAGCTGGGGATATTTATCCGCAAATATTATCGTAAAATTGATTATAAATCGCGTGAAAATCGAAGTTACAGCGAGTTATTAAAATATTCTCAAGCTCCGAGGTGCAATTTTCCAATGCAGGTTGTAATTCGTACTTAAAAAGAATGGGCTTTCTTTGTAGGAGAGTCTGTATGCTTACGATAAATTTCTCTATAGGTGTAAATCAAAGTATGGGATATTCCTTGGCGGCCGAAGAAATATCGAGAAAACTTCTCGTACTTTGCGCAGATTGTAAAAATCTCCGGCCTAGTGTACGTGAGATGATTGCAAATGACGGCATTAAGCGATCCGCATTAGAGCTCGTTTAGTTAATTTTTGCTAAAATCACAGGTTTGCGAAAGTGCAGCGGGGAATGGAAAATTGCGAGGCTCGTTAGGATTGGTAAGGCCGAAGACACGAGGCACTTTAATAGAAGAAGCCAATTGCGATAGCCTCGGATGCCTCAGACCGTGGGCGAGCGCGAGGTTTAAAAAAGGCAGGCTCTTGCAGCCGAGCGAGCGTAGCCGAAGGCGGAGAGGAAGTGGCCGAGGCTACCGAAAATCAGGAGGAGGGACCGCGGGAGTCGCGAATCCGAATGGCTGGAGGAGCCGCGCAAGGGAGTCCTCCCGGAGGCGCCTCGGCCAGCCGACCGATGTCCTTGGCGCGGGGGTAGCCTCTAGTGCGGATTCCGGGTGGAGGCCCGCGCGCGCGCGATGAATGCTCGAAGCGAGCGGTAACGAAGCACTTCCTTCTTAGCCGTTCAGCAGGATACGACTCATTGGGCGGGCAGAGCGCGCGCGCGCGCCTCCGACGACTCTCCTCCTCTCGCCGGCTTTTGGGCTCCCTCCCCTCTGGCCGCGCGAGCTCCTACCGGTGCCGTGCCACTTGTTGTTCTTATCAGCCCCCGGTACGCCACCCCCCTCGAAACCCTGCGCTTTCCCGGCACACGTGCGGACGCGTGACCGGCCGACGCAGCCGTTAGCAGACGAGGCTTCGTCCTCGGCCGCCTGCCCACCCCTCCGTACTCCGCCGGGCTCGGGCTCTTCCCTCGTTATCGACAACTTTACGCTCGTCTACCTCCGCGTTCGGCTTCCTTTGCGGCTTTCGCCCAACTCTTACCTACCTACCTACCTCCGCTTCCTCGGGAAAGCAGCTTTCATTTTTTTTTTTTTTTTTTTTTTTTTTCGTTAACTGCATCTACGCCTCTTATCGTACGTAACGAGTCGATGTGCCTTTGCAAAATTTATCGCTTGAAATTACGATATCTCGAAGCCATTGGTTTTTTCGATTAAATCTCATTCTTAAATTGAAATTGAAAAAACAAGAAGGCATTTGCTACGTAATTTAAAGCTTTAAATACGATAGGAGCCTTGCTGGCGAGTTTGCTCGGAAAATTATGCGCTTATAAATTTGTTTTAAAGCTCATTCAATTGGATAATAATGATGAGCTTAATATTACTTTAAACCTTTTTTCTTTACTATCGCTCGATTACCTAATTAAATCACTTAATTCTCTTTTCCAAATGCTCGATTCGAGTCTATTTTCTTCGAAAACTTTTTACAAATAAGACAATCCAAGTGCATTTCCAAAAACACTCGAATGGAATAACATACTAATATTTTTAACTGACACTCTGTACATTATCGACTTCTTAAAAGTTTCTTCAATTACTTCCAGTAAGTGTAAAAAATTTAATTAAATAGAATTGATAATTCGAAAAGACAACTTACCGGAATTTTGCTACTTTTTAAAAAGTCCCCGAGTGCCTCAAGAGCACCAAGAGTCGACGCCTGTACGAAAACACCTCGATCCACAAGTTTTATTTTACTTAAGGCATGAGTCAGTTCCTTATCGATTTCCTCTTTAAGAATCTCTACTTCGTCTGGTTTTTGAGCCACTACGAGCTTTAAACCTATATTTTTAAATATATTCAGCGTGTAACGAAATGGACTAGGAAGTTTATTTAAATTGAAAATTTTAATTATATTGTTTTGTACCTGCAATAGCCTTTTCAAGAATCTTGGCAGCGATTTTTACTCCCTGGGCTGCTTTCACTTCTCGGTGCTCTATATATGCACTCTATAACAATTTGTGTAAATTTACGTTGTTATTGAATCTAGTACCCTTTTTTAATGCTTCGTAAAAATATAGTTATTGATAGGAATTAAGATGTATAAGTATACTTTGTAAGTTTACCATGAAAAATAATGGATAAATAAATAATCCGGAATAAATTCAATTGTTATGTTTTCTACTTTCTTAATGATAAAAAGCAAATCGGTAGCATTTCATTAAGAATGCTACGTGATATGGAAGTTAAATTTAGTTTGTAATCTCTGACAAAGTATGTTTTGTTAAATTTAATAGGCACATGCGTGTATACATACCGCATGTATCTATTCCATATGCGCGAGATAGCAATAAATAAAATGTTTTAATAACCTTGACTCTAAGTTCTTTTAAAGGCTGTGGCATAAGAAGCGATCGAATTTGAGTTACGATTGGTCCATCTGTTCCGGCTACAATCATCGTGTCACCCTCTCGAAGAATCCCATTGAGCAGAATGCAATCTATCGTTGTGCCAAGACCTGGAAGAGCTTTGACTTCGAGTACTGTAGCCTCCAATTCTTCGCTAAACATTAATCGCTTGGCTAAAGGTCCTTGACAGGCATCTACTATCAATGCCAATAGATTTCCCATGCCTTCTCCTAAAATTCATCGATTCGAATATTCATTAGTACACGGTGTCGATTAAATTTTAACGAGCGCTCATTAGATAGAATTAAAGAGCGCATCGGTCGAGTCGCCTTGAAGGGACTTAAAATGAATATTCAACCTGTTATGGCGCTCGTCGGAACCAAGGAAACGTAGCTTCGGGAATCCGGATTTTCGTAAAACACGGCGGCATTAAGACCTTGTTCGGCAAATTGAACGATCACTTCCTTCGAGCGTTTCTCGAATTCTCGTTGAGTGCCGATTGTCTGACTTTTTATAATATCCTGCACATCTCTACGGCTCATGGTTTGCCAATCGTACAACCTGAAATGAAACAGAAAGGTTCGATATCTTGGAAAACTATGTTACATTATAAAACAAAAGTACCCATAATAATATATGCATGTATTTTTTACCTATCGATCTTATTCAAAGCGACAATAAATGGACATTTTTTGGACTTCAAGAGGTTAATACTTTCAATTGTTTGCGGTTCTAATCCATGCATAATATCTACCACTAAGACTGCTATGTCACAGAGCGAGGATCCTCTATTCCTTAAATTACTAAACGACTCGTGACCTGGTGTGTCGATAATCAGTAATCCAGGTATCTTAAATACTTTACTTTCAAACTGAAACAGAAATCATTATTTACATTACCAACTATTACCAACAATGCGTATTTCTTATGTCTCATTGATTATTTCGAAAGCATCCCAAGTATTGGCATTTACGTGTTATTTTGTTAGTTACATAGTTTTGCCCATCGTTAAAAACTTACTCCTTTGACGTATTTTGTCGATTCTTGAATGGCATTGATAGGGACATTCGTAGCACCGATTTGTTGCGTAATTCCTCCAGCCTCGCCGTCTTGTACATTTGTCCGCCTCAGCTTATCAAGGATTTTTGTTTTCCCAGTATCGACGTGACCTAATACGCAAACAACGGCAGCTCGCAAATTATCTATGGTTCGCTTCTTTTCTGCTTCAATTCTGCGATTTTGAATTCTTTCTCGCACTTTTCTTCTTTTCCGCTCGGCATCCGTCGTTTTATCCTCAACTTCGCTTTCGACTTCGCTTTCCTCTTCCGATCCGGAATCCGAGCCATCGCTCTCGGAGTCTGACGATTCCGAGGATTCATCGTTTTCCTCTGGCGTCGACTCTTTCTCTGCGTTTTTGGATTCGTCCGAAGGCTTTTTACTCGTTCCCTTCTTCAAGGCTTCGTCCGATTTATCTAATGCAGCGGCAATAATTATTTTACAAGAAAAATGTCATTTATTTATAATGCAATAGGATCGGATACACACGAAGGAGTTTACTGATAATTACCAAGTTTTCCGAATTGCGAAAATTTTTGTTAAAAAAAGTAGTAGCAAACGCGATCAAGTTTTACCTTCTGGATTCACAAAACTTTTATACGAACAATAATAAATTAAATAAATAAAAAGGTATAGTAATAAAAAAACTTATTAAATAACTGCGTGAATGTACCTTATTTATATTAAAACTTTATAATTCTATTTCATAAATAAATTACACAATAACGTACCTTCCTCCGCTTCTTCTTCGCTACTATCCGCATCCCAAACATCTTTGACGGCTTCCTCTTCTTCTTCCTTTTTTTCTTCGACTTTTTCTTGATTATCAACTATTTCAACTTGAACTTTATCCGTTTCGACTTCATCGTGTTTTTTAATTTCTTCCTTCGTCTCTGTACTTGTTTGTTGTTTCAATTTACTCGGCCTTATCCTAGTGCCTACAAAATTATACGTTATAATAATCGCGTAATGTGTATTCTAATAATAAGGCAGAAATAAATTAAATTAGCATAAAAGTTATTACCGGGTCTTGGTTTCTTTTCTCCAACTTCGGGCATTTCTAAGCCTTGAGCTTTTAGAGCTTCGAGCATAGCTTGTGCCCTAGCTTGAGCTTGCTTTTGCTTATTTGTCAAAAGTTTGCCCTCAGCTTTAAGCTTTTCTTTTCTCTGCTTTTCTTTTAACTTCTTCTTTTCCTTCTTCTCTTGTTCCTTTTGAAGTTTTTCCAAGCGTGCCTTTTCTCTTTCTTCTTCTAACTTTATTCTTTCCTCCTCTTCACGTTGTAATTTTTCTTCTTCTTCCTTCGCTTTTTTTAAGGCTTCTTGCATTGCAGCAATTATCTTCTTATTTGGGCCTTTGGCTATGAACGAAAAAAACAAATATATATATATATATATATATATTTAATAATGATAAGTATAATATAATAAAAAATAACAAATTTTTTACATAAATACATTCTGAATGAATCAAGAAAAACATACAAATATTCAATTTAATTTTGTTGAGCAAATTGATTTTAAAACTACAATAATTTAGCACCATCATATATTTACTACTCGCAATTAAAATACAATAATAATTTATAAATATTTTACAAATAATTTAATTATTTTAAGTAATACAAAATATTTATTTATTAATAAATGCACTTATATTTAAATGATAATTAAACTTTTACTATACTCAATTAACATAAATTTTTAACCAATGAAATAAAGTATCATAATGAAATAATGAGCATATTTTATGCATCATTCATCTTCATTCATCTTTTGGACAAAAATTACACAGGGATATCTTTATATATGGCGAGACTGTATACAGAAAAAAAAAATAATATTTATAAAACCTACTTTTTTCTTTAACATCATCTTTTGCTCCTTTCTTTTTTTTCTTTTTCCCTTCAGCTTCTTCTGTTTCTCCATCACTAGCGTCTTTTTTAACTTCTACAAGAGATTCGGGTTTTTTTTCGCTGACGGTGTCCTTATTAGCTTCCCCAACATCAGGTTTCTTCATTGCTTCCTAAATAAAAAATAAGCAAAAAAAAAAAAAAATAATACTTATAAATAATACAATCAAAATTAAATTTGAATAAATATAACTAAAAATTACACCTACAGATTTTTTCTGAGCAAGCTTTTTTTGCTTTTCTCTTTCTTTTTTTTCCTTTTTCTTTTGTGCTGCTGTTTTTACAGTTCCCCCTTCTTCAGCATCTACGTTGACGTCTCCTTTATCTTTACCTTTTTCCTGATCTACTTCTTTAAGCTTCTTCTGACCTACGACTATATCATCAGATATTGGTTTTTTATCGTTCTTTTCTTCTTTTACTGTTTTTTTCTGCCCAGAGTATTCCATTTCCAATTCGGCAAGAACTTTATCTATATCTTCATCACTGTCGTTACATTTTTTTTTTGCTAAGTAATAAAAATTTGAATAATTTATATCGTAAAAATGATTTGTAGATCATCATAGTAAGCTTTGATAAAAATTCTGTAATAAAAAGAAAAACTACCTTTCTTTGTTTTCTTTGATTCCTTTTGAGATTCTTGAGGTTGAGATTTCTTTTGTTTTAAAGTTTTACTTTGCTCTGTGCTGTCTTTTCTACTTACTTCAGCATCTGATACAGAAGGTGATTCTACAATATCTTCGACATCATCATCCATATTTAATAAGGCAAAACCGGCTTTTGGTCCTAAACACATAAACAAAATGTAATAATTTTAAATAACCCTTTGGATAAAAAAATAATTAATTTAAGTAGACAGCAACTTTTTATATTAAAAGAATTACTCACCTTTAGACAATGCAGGTTTACCTGCTTTTGATGCAATTGTTTTGAAATCATCATCTGAATCAGAAGCTTTATTTCCTTTGGTATCTTTCGTTTTCCCTTTCGGCTTAGGAAAATCATCATCTGTTTCAATATCAGAATCTTTTCTTTTATTTTTCTTTGCATTTGATTTATTTTTAGGCTTAACCTTAACTTCATCATCCTCGCTTCCATCAGAATCAACATATTTTTTCCCTTTTTTTGTCTTGGTTTTCATTTTTTTAAATTCATTTTCAGAATCATCGCTTGATTCTACCTGTTTTTTACCTTTTCTTTTATTTTTACTTTTCAATGGTTTTCCTTCATCATAATCCGAATCTCCATCCAGATCTTTACTTCCCTTTTTCATTTTTGTTTTTGATTTAGATTTTTCATTATCTGATCCATCATCATTAGATTCAATGGATAGAGCAGAAAAACCTTTTTTTGTAGATTGATTTTTGCGATTTTTTTGCTTGCCCTTTGGGACTTCAACATCAGAATCTGATTCTGAACCAGCTTTACCCTTATTTTTGTGTGAAGCAAAATCATTATCTGAATCATCTGTATATTTTTTCGATTTTTTATCTTTTTTAGAACTTTTAGATTTCTCCACTTTCAGATCTTTTAGATCTTCAGTTAAATCATCAATGTCATCTCCTTTTTTCTTTTTATCTTTTGATTTTTTGGACTTGGTAGATTCTTCGTTAGGAATATCTTCTACCTGAACATCACTGTCACTGTAAAAATTAAAATCTTATACATGGGATATTCATAATTTGATGAACTGTAAGATATAGATGTGTTTGATGTTACTATGCAGCAGTTTTGAAAAGTAAAATGAAATAATTGAATATATGAAGTGAAATGATCTTAATTGGAAATATTAAGTTAAAATACAATTAGTTGGTTTTGTCAAGAAAATTAATGTGCTATTCAAATTGATCTTGAAAAATAAGATAAAATAAGAATACCCAAGTATATGAATAAGTAATAATATTAATTCAATAATCATAGTTATGAAAGAAATTTTCAATTTAATAATATCATATTTGTTATTCATTTTTAAAGTGTGTATAAAAACTAATTATTTTTTTAATAAAAGTCATGTTATAGTTTTACAATGTCCTGCATGCATTCTCAGTGTAATAATTTTGAAAAATAATCCATAAATGGGCAGTGCATCAAAGATAACGTATTTTGCAGTATAAAACAATTGCAATGATACGAAATAGGTGTGAAAGTAAAACAAAGGAGTCTCAAATTTATAATGCCTTATGAATATTGAGATTAAAAATTATAAATTTGATTTATAATTCAATATAAAAAATAGGCGAGAAAATTTGTGCAATTTTAATTACATTTTACGTATACGTAAACAAAAGTATATAAAATTTTATATAAAAGTGTTACGTTAGAATAATAAATATACGAGACCTCATTCGGCGTTGGTTTATACGAACGTTGAAAATAAACCAACTAGCCAAAATAACCAATAAGAGAAAGAAATAAGTTTTGTTCGTAAAAGTAGCTATAATGAAACGTAACGATAGCAATGATATTAATAATAAAAATGATTACGATTTTAATAAGGTAATGATATATTCAGCAAATAAGAGAACTACAGTTTCTAACTAAGTGTCGGGATTTTTTTCTAACTGGCACCCAGACACTCGAACCTAACCTGCACTTAGCAGATGGTAAAAAACCATTCAATTTTTGCGCGAAGCAAGGAAAGCCAAGAGATATAAAAATTGGAAGACGTTGATCGAAGCTCTAGGACAAAAAGGGAGAGAGCCGAAAAGACGGTCAATTTCAAATAGGCGTAAGATTCATTCGAAAATAGCGGGGTATCGAGAGATAGAGATGCGATTACGTGCAAGAATCCAAGGAGGATCGCCGTAGCTTTCTGAAAATAACTTACAAATCTTCATCCTTGTCGGCACGTTTGCCCTTCTTGGCCTTGCCCATAATGTTCCTCAATCGTTGATCACCGAATCTTACAACTTTCTTTCACGGGCAGTGTCGACCGATCGCGAAGTCCCGAGCAGGCAATAAGATCTACCAGAGTTATATTTGATTTTACAAAGTAACGTAGCACTACTACTACTAGCAGCAGCAGCAACAGCAGCAACAGCAGTCAGCAGCAGCAGCAGCAGCATCAGTAGCGACGGCGGCGGCAGAGGCGATAACGCATGACTTGGCCAGTAAAGCTTCAGCTTCAGTGCGCACAAGATACCGGCACATCCCTCTCTCTCTCTCTCTTTCTCTCTCTTTCTCTTTGTACGTTCGTCTTCTTTCTCCACCCGCCTGCTCGCGCATTCTGCGATTCTGCCATACTCCAACTCCTCCAAGAGTCCAAGCTCCAAAGTTTTCGATGCTGCTGCTGCTGGAGAGCAGCCGAACTTACCTTTTTTATCAGCACTCCGGACTCCTCGTACGAGGAACTCGTCAAAGACCTTTTGCAACGTGCAATGAGCATAATGCAAATATTCGAGCATTAAAATTAATGACTGCCTCGATTATGAAAGGCGATTATACCGACTTTACCTTTCTCAAAATTTATGCAAAAGCATCGATCTCTTGCAGTTTCGATCATTGTCCATTTATGTTTGCACACTAGCTTTTCAATATTTGTAATTCAATGAAAATTATTACATTTTCAACAATCCCTGGAATGTTAACAACTTTGCTCAGCTGTATTATCAATATTCAACATTTCAACATACGGTTTTAAAATGATATCGAAGCCGAATTGGTAACGTAAGGTGCAATAATGCGATTAGATTTCGGATTAGAATCGAAAATAATTTGCAATAAAAATTGCTAATGTTTTCGATACTTGGTTGTTAAAAGGCACCAATTTGAGTTTAAAAGGTAGAATTTTGGCAGCAATGTTGGCTACACTGTTTTGATTGACCATCTTCGATATTCAACTAGTAAAACACGTGTTACTTTACTTGTATAATACAAGTGGTATTATTACACTTCCAACAACAAATTATTTAGAATGTTTTTTGTAATCGAGCACCTCAGATTTCAATGGCTGACACTTTTTAATGATAAGTAACATTTGTTCATGCGCTTTAAAGATGAATGTCCTGCTTAAATTAGTGAACTAAAAGCCATCGCGAAATATTATATAAAGAAATGCCGCTTGTTTTTAAACGACAACAGGTTATGTTAAATACTTTTAGCATCGCTTAATACGTCAAATGTAACAACTATATATAATATAAATGCACTATTAAGGTTTTATAAAAGAACTTTTAAAAATGACAGCCATCAAAGTTAATGAAATAAATATGGATGATCCAGAATATCGAATTAAACCTCTACAACAAATGATTGCATCTTGTACGGGTGCACTTATTACTTCATTTTTTAGTAAGTCTATAATTATACAATCGTTCCAATATTATCATTTTAATTTATTCTGAAATATACGACATAACGAGTACAGGCACATTTTATGAATATTTTTAGTGACACCGTTAGATGTTGTCAAGATTCGTTTGCAAGCTCAACAAAAGGCAATGTTGTCGAATAAATGCTACTTGTATTGCAATGGACTGATGGATCACATCTGTTCTTGTGGAACTGGACAAGGTGGTACTACCGAATCAACTTGGATGAAAGCCAATGGCAAATTTAGTGGAACTTTGGTAGTGATTTTGTGTAAATTTATTAATTATATGTAAGATTAATTTTTTTTATATTTAAAAATTAATAATTACAGGATGCTATGGTTAAAATTAGTCAAGCAGAAGGTATTCGCTCATTATGGAGTGGATTAAGTCCTACTTTGGTATTGGCTGTACCTGCTACAATTGTATATTTTGTTTCTTATGAACAATTAAGATTTTATATGAAGGTAATTTATTTGCCAACAAAAAGTAAGCTTATGACATTTTCTTAGTTGAAGCTAAAATTTATAATTTAATGTACAAAAAAAAAATGGTACCTAAATTATAAAAAAGGGTCCAAAAGAAATGTTACTTTAAGTAGCTTGAATGATAACTAATAAATATTTTTAATCCAATTTGTATTGCTTAAAAAGGATAAATATAATGCAACGAAGATAAATGTAGCTCATTCGGAACAACCATTTTGGGTTCCTATGGTAGCTGGTAGTACAGCAAGAATATGGGCTGCTACACTTGTAAGTCCGCTAGAACTTATAAGGACTAAAATGCAATCGCAAAAATTAAGTTATGCAGGTTCGTTTTAAAAAAAAATTAAACATTTTGAGACTCTACTATTGTAAGTACTTAATATTGTTAAAATATTAAAGAAATGACACAAGCTTTAAAAATGGTTGTACGATTTAATGGACTAAGAGGATTATGGATGGGTTTGGGTGCAACGTTATTACGAGATGTACCTTTTAGTGCAATTTATTGGTTTAATTATGAAACCATTAAAAAAGTGTTTTTTGAGAAACAACAAAGCTTTACATATAATTTTGTATCAGGTGCTGTAGCTGGTTCTGTAAGTATCATTGTTAATCATGTAAAAAGTATACTGATACTTTTAACAAGCAATTTATACAGAAATAAATTGATTAATTTTTAGATAGCTGCCTTCATAACAATTCCGTTTGATGTAGTTAAAACGCATAGACAAATAGAGATGGGAGAACAAATTTATTGTGGTATGTGAAAAAATTAACTCTTAAATAATGAATAAGTTGCTAAATAATCTTACGTACTTAATTACTTTTGTATTTTTAAATATGCCTAAAGTAGATGTTTAAAACTACTTAAAAGGCTACATATCTATAAATGAAATTACATAGCTTATAAAAAAAAGTATTTTCAAATTGCTCAATGCATTATTAGAGCTAAACTTAAAATAAATTTACAATTTTCAGATAAACCAAGACAATCTCGTAGTACTTGGAATACCATTAAAAAAATTTATGCTCAAGGTGGAGTGAAGGGATTATTTACAGGATTAACACCTAGATTAGTAAAAGTTGCACCAGCTTGTGCAATTATGATATCTACATTTGAACATGGAAAGCATTTTTTCCAAAACTATAACGCAAATAGGGCTCTTATAGACTTAAGTAATGACAAACAGTTCAATAATAAAAGAAATATTTCTTAATTTCTCTCTTTAAGTATATCATTGTAAATAAATAAACGACTTTTTCCAAATGCCCATATATCATTTTTATGAATATTAGCTTAAATTAATCGTAAATCCCGTTTTACGCGCATTAGAATTGTGTCAAAGAGATTAATTTTCATAATTGCTTTTTTAAAACTAAATATTAATATTCACTACTCGTTAATTTAATCATTTCATTGAAATTTATTGCAGTCGGCAATCGGCAAATGCAATGATTCTTGCACAAAAACAAAATATGGAAAAAAATAAACATTATTCATAATGCTTCTAATGTTACAAAAATCTGATGCTTTTAATTAGTCTAGTAGGATAAGGAACCAAATGCGATTTTTAAATAATACTCCTGTATCTTTGTAAATTTCGGATCATCGGAGCTTGCGTATTAAGAAATTGATTAATTGAATGGGCAGTAGATGATCAACTTGGGCTGAATATAAATTATTTATGAAATTTTTTAAATAGAATTGTACACATGTATTTAAATTAAGAAAATTAAACTACTTATCAATACACTTTATAATTTAATTCGTAAGCTACGGACGGATAACTAATTACAAATATAACTGCAATCTAAGCTACAGATGACGCTATAATAGTTCATCTGTTCTGTACTTCTTTATTTTGGTTCATTATTTTGTATGTTACTATACAGTATAGTAGTATACTCTATATTACTATAATTAAAAAAGGTTAGAGTTAAACTTGGCATTAAGAAGTTCGCATAAGTCAGATTTTAGTTGTTGTATTTATGTTTTCAAAATAAATTTGTACGTTTTGTGCTGTATTTTAATAAAACTTTGTTTAAAAAGTGCAAAGACGAATAGAAAAGTGTACCTTATTTTACGTCTTTTATACATATAATATAGTAAATGTAATAGAAAGAGGTTACATTTTTTAAAATTGAGTGTATTTTTTGTTGTCATAAACAATATGAATTCGTCTTATTGTGATAAATTAATGTTTCGAGTATTATTTCTTAACTATTCAATTGTTTATCCGTTATTTGATTGGTAACTTTACCAAAGTGGGAAAAGTTTTTAATAAGTTGAAGATGAATGGCATAGATCTTGGCTTTCACATACACTTTTATAAAATTTATATATATTTTTATATAATTGTTTAATTCTATTGAATTTTAACCTGAATTTTTTTAACACCCTGCTAGTATAATATATTTATAATAATTTGTTTTAAAATAATGAAATCAACGAATCGAGAATAAAATTAAGATTTATATTTAAATTCTACAATATTAAATATACATAAAGTTTGAAATATTTTAATCAAATTTAATGGAAGAAATTAGCTTATTTTTAAATTTAAATAAATATAAATTTATTATATAAAATGGTAGAAGAGTATGAAAATGTATCATCGAATCAAAATTTCAATTTGAATAAAGCCAAACAAAGTGAAATTTATGAAAACATGGATAAAATACTATGTAATACAGTTATAAACAAACAAGAGGAAGATGCAAAAGAAAATTCTAAAGAATACTTGGGAGGTTGTAAAAGCAATAATGAATTTTTAAAAATTTCTAATAACTTAAATTGTTGGTGGCCTAACGAAGAAGGAAAATTTGATTCAAGACAAAGGTGGAGTTTTGGTTCAGATATATCTATTGAGGCATCGGAAAATATTCAGAATCGATTATGTTGTTCTCCAGTCGATGAGTTTGATTCTACTGTTAATAGTGAAAATGAAGACTTAATAGTAAACGGAACAGATGAAAGAGATGAATCGTATAAAAATTATGTTAGCTTATCTCCTGCTTGTTCGCCAACCTTTAAAAAGATTGTGGCTAATAGAGACAATAAAAAACAAAATAAAAATCACGATGTTGATACAGCAGATGACGAGACAGTAGATTATTCTAAAAGATATACTACTGACAGCTCAATGTTATTAGTTAATAATAAACATGTCAATTCATCTCATATTCAGCTAAGACAACAAAGAAATGTAAATACCAATACTGTTACAAGACGTGTACCTGAAAAGAAATCAACATCGGTTAATAAAGTGGATCCTTATGGTGATTATCCAGAAACAGATATAGATCAACCAACTAATTACAGCTTGCGTTACGCTGAAGAAGATTCGGATGAAGAAAAGAAGCCGCACGCCCAATTTTATGTACGTAAATTAATGATTAATTCTTCTGTTCAAATACTTTCAAGTTTTAAAAAGAATATCATTAGGCGAATAAAGAAAAAAAATTATTATTATTCATTATTGACGACATTATTTTATTGATTTTTTTTTTACTTCTCAGTATATTCTTTTAATTTATTCGGATACTGTTTCTTATCAATGTATTTCAATTTCTATATTAATATTTTAACTTATTAATTAAATGTGTATTAAAAAAAATGCCTTTAGTGTACCGGCGATCAAGAAGATACAATTAAAACTTATTATACGGAAGGAACACCATATCAAACACCTTGTAATTTTTCCACTGCTACATCAATGTCAGACCTCTTGTCTCTTGAAGATACTAGAGATGGAGATGATGGGACTTATAAAAAATCTACTTCAAAAGAACAAAGACAAGAAACAACTGATAAATCTGAAAAGGCTGTCAAGGACTGCAGAAATCGAATAAGAAAAAAGTACGTTTCTAAAGATTCAAAAATTTCAGTTCTCGATGAAACAAGAGAGACGAAGGATGAAAAGATATCCGAAGAAGGAAGTATAAAGAAACTTCGCACTCCTCCGCAATCACCAGCCGAACCATGTGATAAAGAGAAAGAAAATAAAGCTGTAACGTTTAACGTCGAAGACAATTATGCGCAGGAGACTCCATTAATGTTCTCCCGGAGTAGCTCTCTAGATTCTCTCAGTGAATTTGAGCAACATTCGATTCACGATGACCATAGTTCTGTTATTAGCGATCTCAGTCACAGAACTAGTGGAGTGGTTTCTCCTAGTGAATTACCTGATTCCCCAACTCAAATAACACCATCGAATATTGGTCTAAAACATCAAAATTTCCATAATCAACAGCAGCACCCACAAAGAATCCCGATAAGGTATTTTATATAAATTTGCATAATACGTTCGAAGCGTAGATTATTTTAATGCTTATGTAAGCCAAATTATAATATTTAATTTCAATAATTGTATATTAATTTTTTTTGTTTTTGTTTTTTCGTAAACAAGCGAATGAGCTCAAATATCGTGGTTTAGTTTTAAGATAATAAGGAACTCTGAGGTAATAAAGCAATTGTAAAATATTGTATTTATTTAATTATTTTCATTGGACGTGAAGGCATAGCCCAAGAAAATCACCAGTCCCGCGTGACGAGGTCGCTAAGGAAGTACAGTTGGTTCAAAGCCTTCCGCGAAATTGCAAATTGCTATACGAAAAGTCGAGTCGCCCAATAGAAGGTGGCAGCGTCTTCGAAGATGGTTTGGTTACTTTCAAAGAGGAATCTCTGCCGAGCAAAATGCACTCGACGACGGCAAGTAGCTTGAGCTCACTGACCATTGACGAGGACGAGGACCACGGGATCGTCAACTGTAACAATCAGCAGATCATGAATAAAATTGCGGCCATAAGAGTTAGGACGAGTGCAGCTGGTATGCATCAAGCTCCCATGCAAAAGCAGTTTTGCCCATTCAGCGAGTCGGACAAGTCGCCCTGTCAGTCTCGGCGCAACGAGGTTTTGGACAGGCATTCGGGTAAGAATTTTCGGCACGTTGAGTTAAATCATAAATAAACTAAATGCCGTGCCAGTGTAAACATTTAATGGGTAATATATATATATATATCATGAATATTGCTATAGAAAATTGAAATTTAATTTAATCAAGCCAGTTGAAACTGCGTAAAAATAAACGTCCTTCCTAACGTATTATTAAAATGTCCTCAGGTTACAGAAGCGATTGTCCACGGACAGCTCGAAGCAAGGAAAATGTCTGTTTCACTAGTGCCCAAGAGGAGGACAACGATTACATGGGATTTGTAAATAAAGATGAAGAGAACAACGTTTACGGAAGTTCTTTGAAATATTCATGGTACGAAGCGGAATTGAAAAACAACAATATTAATCATGAAAATGATGTACCCTCGAGTCCGATCTCAAACTTGGATAACAAGATCGCTTCCTTGCAAAAGCTCGATGCCCAAGACCTCGTGCAAATGGATACGGTAAGAGTTTACTGTACCGAGGACACCCCGACCTTCGCCTCTCCCTTCGGTTCCGAATCGAACTTATCCGCTTTATCGATGCTAAGCGTCTCGGAGGAAAATCTCGCCTACAGCGCGAACTTCAAGGAGGACGAGCATCCCCGAGGCTTTTACGAGGAGGAGAGACCGGAGGGCCGAGTCGATCCTTACGACACCGACGACAGCTCCGACTGCTTCGAGGGTAACGACAAGTGCTACAATCACGAGGGCGACTCCTGCAATACGAGCAAGAGGATCGACGTGTCGCCTTTCGACTCGCAAATGAATCTCGCTAACTTCTCTCTGCTGTGTATTCAGGAAGAAAACGAGGAGGAAGAGGAGGAGGAACACGCGAACAATGAAACTGAACAATCGATCAAAGATAATCATTATGCCGAGGATATTAATAAGTACAATCGTCTGTCGTGTGAAAATTCCGATTATTCCGACGACGATTCCAAAGTTCTAGAGGAATGCATTAAGTCCGGAGTGTCGAAGCTTAGAGGGCGAACGAATTCCTCCGACATTGACAAAGCGCATTTACTTTATTGACAATATTGTTAATCCTTTGATTAAAAAAAATAAAATAAAATAGTCTCATAAGGAGAGCTTGCCTCCTCAATTTGTAAAAAGAACAATACGTTTTACAATGTAATAAATTTAATTTTTATATGTATTTGTAAAATTCTTATTAATTCCCCGAAAGCTTAAGTGCTTTGCTTAATCTATGATATTCATCTAAGATGACCTTTTGCATTGCAAATGTTTATTATAAACGAGGACTGGAAATGTTTATTCTGTATAAATTATGGAATTCTAAAATTAATTTAACATTTCATTTAGAGGTCTAATTCGTAAATTTTAATGTCCTTCTTAAAAAATTTCAAACTTCAAAATAAAATAAGTGTGCATTGAAGTTCATCGTATAAAAGCCATAAAACTATATAGAATACTGGAACCTTCCTAATTAACATTAGTCACAAATATTTGCCTTAGTAGTTCTGCAGCTTAGTTTTACGATTATTCGTAGTCGATATTTTTCACGTATTGTTTCCGAGACCTTAGAAATAAGTTGATTTCTAAAATGTGCCTTTACACAAAGCGTTAAAACATAAAAATTATTCTTACAATAGCGAGCACATCGTATAAATCAATGTAAAATGACAAATGTTTTGTGTAAAATAATTGAAAATATGTTATTAATTTTTTTATTAGCAATTTAATTCTTTTGAACTATAAATGTGCGAGTAATTGAGTATTATGCCCAATTAAAATTCAAAACGAGAGAAACTAAGATTTTACGTACAAATGAGTTGCGTTAAAATATTCGATGAAACAAGGTCGGAAACTACGAATATAAAGCTTGACGAGGCTGAAATTTTTTATTCCAATTTAAAATTTATAAATAGTGAATTTAATAGAATGACTGATAGTAACGAAAGTTGTGCGTTTGCTTGAATAAATGTTCAATCGATTATTATCGAAAGTATTGGAGGGAGAATCAAAAGAAAAAACGTCCTTATCATTGGTATATGTTTTTTAGAAGATTTTGAAAAAATGATTTTAATTTAAAAACTGATGATTTATTATATTGGTCGTTAATATCGTGTCGAGTAAAGCAAAGTAATAATAAATTTATTTTAGATGTTGATGAAATGAACAGCATAAACAAAAATTTATAAATAGTTCAACAAACAATCATTAAGAAAAGTGAGAATTTTGTAACGTAAGTGTTAGCATGTAAGAAGCAAATCTTTTCTCGGAATCTATTAGAAATGTCGTAAGGAAGCGTATCCGAGCATTCGGAGCCGTTGCATATACTTTAATTATCAGGATGCTGCACAGGAGTGATAAAGCGGCGAAAATATTACTCTCGCATCGCAAATCGAGTCCATCATCGGAAGAAGTGGCCAAAAGTATAAGGTTTCCTTTAAAAATATTGTAAATTTTCATTGGCACTGCTGGAGAAACTTCTTGGTGAGAATACCTTTAAGTTAAGTAACGCAGTATACGAGTATCGTAAGGCAATATTTTTATATGAGAAGAAGAAGAAGAAGAAGAAGAAGAAGAAGAAGAAGAAATAGGAGGCGGAGGAGAGGGAGAGAAAATGAGAACTCAAAAAAGAAAAAAATCAAAGCTACACGACGAAAGCCCAGTTTTACTGAAAGTTCTGCAATTGGTGAATCGGGGAGTCTCGTGCTTAGAAATTACGGTGATTCCGCGATCCCGCATCCCATTAGTATCCCACCAGTGTCCCACACATTCCCACGCATTCCCCACACATTTCCACACGTACGAGAGCAGCCGCGACTAGAGAGGGAAAAGCAATTTAAAGATGGCTGTCGTGGTCGTCGTGACCGGAGTCGTGGCGAGGGGAGTTCGGTTCTGCCGTTGAGTCTGCGGCTCCGCGGGAGGATTAATGACTCTCCGGCTCGCGCTCGCGCCCCGAGAGGAAGACGAGAGCTTCGAGGAGAGGAGGAAGGAAGTGATTAAGAGCCGCCCGCGCCCGGAGCCTGCCCGTTCCCCGTGTAGGCGCGAGAGCGCGGCCCGAGCCACGTCCTCGTCGACGGCGCTGACTCCTCGGGCGCCGGAGGGTCGCGTACGCGCCAGCGGGCTCGCCGAGCGCTCCTGCGGTATGGCCGACTCGAGGGACACCTGACCGTCGTCGAGGAGCGAGAACGAGGAGGAGTGACGCGGCCTCTCTCCGCCTCAGCCCCTGACCAGCCCCGGATAAGCCCCGGATCAGCCCCCGATAAGCCCCGATAAGCCCCGGATCAGCTCCGGATCAGCTCCGGATCAGCTCCGGATCAGCCCCGGATCAGCCCCGGATCAGCCTCTCCGTCCAGCTCTTCTCGGCGGGGAGCAGCTCCCCCGACTCCGAAATTCAATGCCGAGCGAGGCGATGTTTCGACAGTTGCGGCGTTCTCGCCCTTGACCTTCTTGGGTAATTTCTGCATCGCTCGCGCTTTTTCTTACGTACAGTTTGTTTTTACTAACGCTTAAAAGAAGGGGGGAAAAACAAAAAGGAAATCGCGGCGCTGTCGCGTACCGATAAAATGAAGGAGGTAGGAGGGCACAAACATTCAAAAGTCATAGTTTTCAGAATCCCGCGTAACCCCCCCCCCCAACTACGATTATTCTCAATCCTTGACACTTTTCTCCTCTTCTCTTCCTTCAAATTATCCCCCTTTCTTTCACTCGCACCCGCTCTCTCTTTCTCTTCCCACACACACGCGCACACCCACACCCACACGTATATCTATATACACACACACACACACACACACATATATATATATTTATATATACATAATAATAATAATAATTGTAATAATAAATATATGTGTGTATATATATATTTGCATACATACGCAAATATTTCGTTGTAACTCTCCTCTCATTTGTCAGATACAATTTCTGGAATTAGCATGCATTTGATAGCAAAGGCCATTATTTTTCTCCATTTGAATGACAAAGTGATTCATGCCATTAACATTAGGTCTTGTCTTCTTAGCAGCCTTTTTTGGATGAGTAAAGATGACCCTACCAGTTGGTCGTAAACGAGGCTCCTCCGTCAGCTTCACCAGGACCAAGGATGACATCAACGATGTCACGGATGAAATTCACATTTCTCTGGCCCCTTACATACAAACGTACTTGGCCCATAGCAGCCAGGGCCTTGGTTGCTGCGGTGTTGGGTTACCTGTACCTTTTGAGAGAGCTGCACCTAGATCGTGGTGGAATCCAAAATTCGATTCGGAAATTTTGGAGGGACAGTTTAAATGCAGTGCTTTCCCACAGATAAGATTACGTTTCAGGTAGTGTAGAGATTTTCCACGATATAACTCATATTTACCTATAAAACAATTGCGGTTCGTTTGTAGTATTTTTTTCTTAAATTTTTTTTACATTTAATTGTTCAGGTACATCCACGTTTATTTATAATAATAAAACTTCTATGGTTTAATTTTTCTAATTATAAATTAATTTTATACATGGTTGTCATGCTGTTCAGTAATTAAAGTCTTACAACTTCTTTCGCCTACAATTATTTTGTATCCATTTTACATGTTTTTAATAGTTAATCTATCAACTATCAATGGGTATAGTAAATTATTCATAAATTTTTATTTATTTCATAAGTAATAGAAATCTTCTTACTCAAATAATCATAATGCAACAAATGATATTTGAATTAATATAAAATACAACAATTTTTTCAGGTACGCACTCATTTATATTCTTCTTATATCAGTTTCATGGTTGGCTTATTTTGTAACCTTTGGAATTGAAAATGAAAATCAATTTTGGCCAACTACAGCAATTATATTTACTGCGGTTGGTATTGCAGTATCCGTTATTTTATACATCACACATACCGACCATTATAGAAATTTTCTGCTGCCTATATCCGTGGGAGTTGCTCTAGTACTTTGCTTTTTATCAATAGTATTCCTTGTTCTTGTGCCACCTAATACCGCTGGCTTAACATTGGTAAGTTTACTAATAACAAAGTTGAAACGATAAAAAATACATTTTCACGAATAATGTTTTATTTTGTTATTTTTCTCTTCTTAATATCTGTTAAATTTTAGTATTAAACAGTTTACAATGTAAAAATTAATTTATTTAAAATCACAAAAATTAATTATAAGCTTTACTTTCTATTTGTAAAAAAATTATTATTTTGAATATTAATTTCAGGTTGGACACTTTGCACTATGCTCAGAAATTTTGCTAATTATATACACGGTTTTGCCAATGCCACTGTACGTGTGTATGATAATATGTACGGTGTATTCATTTCTCTTTGAATTTCTTACTGCGTATCTCTACAGCTCAGGCTCTGCTGGGAATGAGTACTTTAACGGAGATAATAAAATCCAGAGTACTGGCATAAATTTATCGAATGAACGATATAATTTTACGTCCAATGGAGGAAGTAATTCTTTTAGCAATTCAAATAATCTATCGAAAATAAAACGGGCTTTAAATGAAATAAATTTCCTCATCAACAGTACAACTAGTAAGATTCCAGGAGTCTTACCGGTAATGGTATCAAAAATGGATGGCATGTATGACCTCCTGAATGCCAGTGAAAATTTTAACAGAAGGTCAACGTCATTCGATACGCACGAAGACATTAACTATGCAACGATCATAACGATTCGTATCCTTATGCAAATATGCATACATTTAATTGGCGTACATATATTGATAATGACATTTGTTCGCATGCGGGGAACTTTCATGAAAGTCGGTCAGTCTTTGCTGGTGCGACGTCAGCTCGAGATGGAAAAGCAGCTCAAGGAAAAGATGATACATTCGGTGATGCCACCCAAGGTCGCAGATTGGCTGATGGAGGAAAGCGAAAGGGAGCGAGAGAGAGAGGATTCGTTGAAGAAGGGCTCGATACCCTCCAACAATACTGATATTCGGTCGCTCTTTCGTCCTTTCAACATGCACTCTATGGACGACGTCAGCATATTGTTCGCAGATATTGTCGGATTTACCAAGATGAGCAGTAATAAGAATGCAGAAGAGCTCGTTGGAATATTGAACGATTTATTTGAGAGATTCGACGAGTTGTGCGAGCAAAATGGTTGCGAGAAGATCTCAACCTTAGGCGATTGTTACTACTGCGTTAGTGGTTGTCCAGAGCCACGACTCGATCATGCCAAGTGCTGCGTAGAAATGGGACTAGGTACGCTTAAGTGTTTGCGAGAATTTTGCCTCCATACTAGTAGCTCTTATTATATTTAAGTGCGCAGCTTTGGTTTAAAAAATATCACACGTGCGACAAGTATATCTGCGTATGTTGTTGTCGGGGCGTTTTTTATACATAACTGAAAGTAAAACACAAATGCGCCTGCGCAAGTGCTTATTTTCTATAAATAGAATTTTGGCAAATCAATCGTATTTTAACAATTTTTCAAAAGGAACATTTCCTCCCTTACAAAGGTGAAAACTGCAAATTTTCCATTCATATTTTTAATTGGATATTTAATTTCTTTACTTGCGCAACTACAGCCAGCTAAATTATTACGAGAAAAAAAAAATACATTCAAAAGTATTCAATGTAAATGTTGATTTTAGATTTGCTCTCTATCGAATTAAAGCTTTTCCACGAATCTGGTAAAATCTAATGCGAAATTAATTTGTTTTACAGCGATGATCGAAGCCATAAAGCAATTTGACATCGAAAGGCGAGAGGGGGTAAATATGCGCGTCGGCGTTCATACAGGTACTGTTTTATGTGGAATCGTTGGCACGAAAAGGTTCAAATTCGACGTTTGGTCTAACGACGTAACTCTCGCTAATAAATTGGAGAGCACCGGCAAACCGGGAAGGGTTCATTTAAGTGAGAAGACTATGAGTTTTCTTAACGATCAATATCTTATGGAAGATGGAGAACTTGTAAATGGTAATTCACGATTCGTATTATACCGAATGTGTTGATCTAGTGCTATTTAATTATTTTTACGTCGGCTAATTATTGCGGATAAAATTATAGCATTTGAAAATTTTAATCGCTATGTTATAAAACATCGTTTATAAAAATTTAATTTCTTTTGTAGCGGTACTTGTCATACTTTTTATGAATTTGCATATTATTAACCTTATTTTAGCAAGTACTTAATAAGAACATATATATATATATATATGTATATACTTTTTAAAAAATTTTCAAATCCAAATAAGACTTTTTTCAACAGGTATAAAAACGTACTTCATAAAGACTCGTAAGGCGGACTTTGTGTCGCAGTTTATGAAGAACGTAAATTCCCCGACGAGCATATCTCCAGTTCTCCATGCTCGTCATCGGTTAGCTTCCTGTAGCAACCAGCCGAAGCCGAGGCCCCATTACTTGCACATGGTCACCAATGTAAACAGCTATCGAATGAAGGCCAATTCGCTGCCGAGTATTCTTGACTCGGACAATGAGGCGGACAGCAATGATGGTAAGGATGACACTAAGAAATCACCTACGTCGACTGCGAGCTATGGTAAGAAGAAAAGCAATCGAACTAGACCCTGGAGGTATTTGCAGCGTCAAAGAACCACCGAGGAAATGACGCCCTTGGACGTGGAGTCAAAGAGAAGCGCTATTGCTATGGAAGTGAATCAGGGATTTGTGCCTGCAGCCGCGAATGCGCTCGATAGTAATGGATTTCAAAAGGTCAAACAAGCTAAGGGTTATACTATTATACCTATACACTTAAATCGCTTTTATTATAAATGAGCATTATATTTAACGAATTATCTATTCCTTAAAAAGGCTTTAAGCAAATTAAAAAAATACGTCTTTTTTAACTTGTTCGTTCACGCAATATTGTTATTTATACGTATAAAATATATATATATCTTTGAGATTATTAACAGCTTATAATTTTCCGTATTATAATCTATATTTAAATTCGGTTTGCATTACGAAGTTTAGTAAGCAATTGATTCAATTTCACAAGTTCTGTATTAAATGTATTTAAAATTTTTAATTTTTTGGAATATTCTCACGATCTAAATTTGACAGGTGAAGATACATAAAGCTAGCTTAAGAATAATCATGCCTTGATGCCTAGAGAAGCAATGTTTTAAATTAATTTTGTAGGCCGCTATTAGTAATGGTGTAGACGTCGATTCTAATGCAATGCCCTCGAGTCCATTACTTCCTGGACAAGACACATTAAGCCATGCATCGTCGATATGTAGTCGAAAAGACTCTGGAATTCGCAGCAACAGTAGACGCAGTAGTATTCAACAACAGGTACTCTCACCGTAAAAATCATTACAATTACTTACTGTCTTGTATTAGCTTACAGCTATGATTAAACTTCTTATTTTTCGCCATAATTAGCTCTTTCTGATGAACGGAATAGCTCAAGGCGATTTGTTGGGACCAAGAGTGAGTGGCTATTACACTTCCAATTCGACACTAAATTCCATCCATGAACCTTCATCGTCTGTTCCGCCATATCCATTTCCTCCAGCTGTGACAGACACATTTGGAGCGTGTTTTCATAAGCTTAGAAAGCAGTCTGACTTACAGTTAATTAGGTAACTTACCTTTTTATAAATTGTAATTCATTTATTGTGATCCTTAGAGCTTATAATTATACGTTACATCGACTATTAATTAAATCATTACTCGTGGCTCATTAATTTATAGATGCGTGCAAGACAATGTTTCGTCGCAACGTTCATATTTCGTTAAGCCGCCTCTGTCGAGTGTCACGTTATTTTTTAAAAATAAAGAGATGGAAAAGGAATATCGTGAAAATGCTCACAAAGCATCCGAAGGTATCGGCGGAAATCCACCCACACTGGCCACTTCGCGCTTCAATACTTATTTGGATATTCTAATCTCGGCTCTAGTTTACACCAATATTACGATATCGCTATTTCTATTGTGCAAGCCTACCATGCAGTTTTTTATTTTCATTGCATTAGCTACCCTTGTGCAAATATTTGCAGTGACATTGTGCATTCGTCAATTGTTCGATCCGAGGTAAGACAAATTTAATATATTTCATTTCTTGAATACATGATTCGTCTTTTGAAGAAATACAAATCCTCGATAATTTTTACAATATTCGGTAATTTTAACAATATTTAAATCGGTATAACATTTTTGGTTTAACGGACTTTTTTCAAGCTGTAAAATTATTCTCAATTAAACGTCCAAGAAATTGGAGAATCAATCAATGGTAAATTTACTTAAAAATTTCCTTTGTGTCGGACAATTTTTGTTTAATAGAAATACACGTTTAATAATTATACCTAAGGTATATTCTTAAGCAGAGTTTCGTGCTTAGTTTATGCTCGCGATGATAGCTATAAAATTATGTATTTAAAGGCATTCCTTAATTTAAGAAACTAATTAAAAAATTACACACACCCACACCCACACCCACACAAATATATATATGTATATATATATAAAAATTTATTGTCGCAGTGCGATGCACGTAACTTTTGCTCACAACATCTTCAAGTTTTTCTCTAAGTGGTATCCGTGGCACGTATGTGGAGCTATTCTCGTTGGTCTACCAATAGTTTCTATTCTTATGAATTTTTCATGCAATAGCTCGCACTCAAACTTCAAGAATTTTGAATACTACTACAGTTACCTTGTCGTTGTCGGACTCGTGCATTTTTGTAACTTTACCCAACTCAACTGCTGGATGAAGAATCTGCTTGTCACCATTGCAGGAATAATTTTCATTTGCTTATTTATGAGCCACGTCTCTTACAGTCATCATAAAGTCGTCACACTACAGCCAAATATCTCCAAGGAATTAAGCATCAAATTCGGTACTTATCCAATTCGGTCTTATTTAATACTCATTGTTGTTAAAAAAAAAAAAAAAAAAAAAAAAAAAAATTTGTTTCCCACGATGCGTCTCGATTAAATGAATTATCAGTAGATGCAATTTTTCGCGAGAAACAAATAAACAATTACGAACGAATATCCGTAGACTTGCATTTTCATAGATTTAAACATTTTCACCACTTTAAAAATAGTTCGTAATAACGTAATAAAAAACAAACAAACAAACAATCAATGCCTTGTATTAAGCACTAGATAAAACTGTTGTAAAAAAAGCAAGGAAAAAAATTCAATAACGTTATAAAAACCGGCGACGACATATATTAAAAATTCATTTTGTGAAAAATGATCTAAAGAAGGGCTTATTTCCGATTGAACCAGGCGACAGCAACAACTCCTCATCGAGCAACCGGCCGCTGTTTCCGATTTCTCCTGTCAGTGCAATAAGCAGCCTCCCTTCGGTCGGCAACGCAAGATCGATATCGGATGAAGTTCCTAATAACCGGGATAATAAGCTCTCGGCGAGAAGTGCCTCAGCTGGAGAGAGATCGGGCAAGTACGGGGATCGGCTCTACAACTTGGAAATATTTCTCGACTTTGGGCTGCTGCTGCTGCTGGTCTGGTTCTTGAACCGGGAATTCGAAATCAGCTACAGATTGAGCTTCCACGGTAACGCGGTAGCGGCGCGTGATAAGAGCCGGGTGCAGTCGATGAAAAACCAGGCCGACTGGTTGCTGCACAACATTATACCAAAGTATGTTGCCGACCAGCTCAAGACTACTGCCAAGTACTCGCAGAACCACAAGGCGGTCGGCATCATATTCGCCAGTATCGTTAATTTCAACGAATTATACGACGAGTCATACCTTAGAGGGAAGGAGTACTTGAGAGTACTCAACGAGCTCATCGGCGACTTTGATGAGTTACTAGAGAAGCAAGACTATTCGAACGTTGAGAAGATTAAGACTATTGGGAGTACCTTTATGGCGGCGAGCGGCTTGAATCCTCAGGTAAAGGCCCATAAAAGCTTATAAACACTCGGCCTTGGCTATTTATACAATGATTATGATTTTATTTTCTTCCGGCTTGTTAACCAGGTCAGGCAGCAAAGCGAGCACGAGCACACGCATATTTATCAACTCCTCGACTTTGCAGTAGCTATGCATAAAGTAATATATGACTTCAATCAGGATCTTCTTGGTTTCAAACTGATTTTGCGCGTAGGCTTTAATTATGGCGACGTTACTGCCGGTGTGATTGGCGCCACTAAGCTTTATTACGATATATGGGGCGATGCGGTTAACATTGCATCGAGAATGGATTCGACGGGTGTCGCCGGTGAGATTCAGTTCGCCAGCAATTGTCTTGGTGTTATTTCCAATAGATACAATTATGAACCTCGGGGACAAGTTTACGTCAAGGGGAAAGACAACATGAATGCGTTTTTGTTAAAGGGTAAGAAGAGTTGAATTACTCATATTTTTCTTTCTTCGTACCCAAGCATTGATGAAGATCAAATCGAACGTCCAGTGGATTCGTAATCACGTGTAACTATTAGAATTACAAAGAAAGTAAATAATAATAAATAAATAAATAAGTAAATAAATAAATGAATAAATAAAAAGAAGAAACAAGCGGCATGGGTAAATCAGAAGGTGGTAAATATTAGGAACGCAGGCATAAAGCAACATTTCTGAATTTTTAGGCTAAATTGAAAATTTAATGTCTCGAGGACAACCGGTAAACAGATTATGTTTTAAACCATTTTGAAGATTATACTTAAGATTTTTGTTTAATATAGTTAATATACATCATTTTAAGCATTACTAGATACAATTTTATTATAATTTTCCTGCAACTTAATTCATAAGATATTTATTGTACATTTAGTAGAATCTATGGTCAGTTATTAGATGGTTCTGGTATGATTAATTTTGCATAAGTTTTCTTTATAGTATAATTATTCAATGATAATTTATGTTAATAATTTTTTTTTCTATTTTATCACACATTGGTAAAATAATATAAGTAAGCAATTACATGAGTAGTATTATATTTTTCAAAAAAAAAAAAAAAAAAAAAAATTAATACATCTAAGTGTTCGGAATTTCGAAATAAAAATTTAAAATATTTATTGAAATTACTAAAGAATAAAATTAAATCCTATGTATAAATCTACAAGAAAAAAAAAATGAGTATTTTTACGAATAATAATAAGCTTTGAGAAAGTACTTATACAGTGTGGTTTTCAGTTAGTCATTAAAACTTTTGCAAAGACGATTTTGTACTTATTTTTAATTATAAGCATAGTAAGAATATTTCATACCAATTGAATTATTGCTTAAATTAAAATATCGTTCGTTCAAATTTTGTATCAATAAGTGTAATATTGAATGTTAACCATAAAATTCACATATTTATTTATAAATATTTGTAAAAACAATGTTTACTTGCGACGCGGGTTGGTACGCCCGCTTTGTAACGAGGGGGAGGAGGGTAGAAATAATACCAGGAAGGAGCTCGCCGGCTCCAGGGTCGTTCATTGCCACCGCTTTCGAGGCGGTACGCAGTTTCGCGGTGATCCCCCCCCCCTTGTTGCCCCTCGCCATTACGCACCGAATGCTTTTAAAATTTGGCGCACCTTTTGTACGCTGCTTATTGTGTATGTAACACTCGACGGGCAGGGGTGCCGGGGGACGAGCCGGCCCCGGTCACCGAACCCACCCGCCAAGGGGCTGGAGGGGGAACCGCACCGTTTGCTGGACTCGCGCGTCGAGGACGCGTATGCAGTCGTCGCGCCTCGACTCGACGGGCGGTTTTGTTGTTATTACGCGATTCCTCCGGGTGGTCAATCGGTAGTAAGACTTTCTCGCGCGCCAACCTCCAGCACCGGTCGCCGCCGCGACCGTTTAATATCGTTAAATTATCGTTGGTGTCGTTGCCCTGCTCCACGACGGGCTCTCCCTCCCGCGGAGGTCACCGTTGTTGTCAGGACCTCGGGTGGCTGCGGAGGAGGTCCCTGCCCGCGACAAGCGGCTCCTCCTGGAGGGCTTTGAACGGAGGGTGACCTTCCCCTCCAGGTCCCCGTAGGAGAGCCGCAGCAGACGTCCAGGAACGAGACCAGGTGGTCGGTCTCGCCCCGGAGGGTGGCACCTCGCACCAGCAGGGAACTCGCCGTGCTCGCCTGCTGGTGGCTCCCAATCAACCCGGGGGGACCTGGAGACTCTTACTCCCGAAGTAGGGCGGCCTAAGCCCGAGCCCTCGTGTCCACGGTATGTCTCCGGCGGCCCCGGGAACGCGTCTTCTCGTCCGTTGACCTACCGCTCGCCAAATCATGACTCAGCTTCCTGTCTCGACTTCTCCTCGTTGTTTGCTTCGTGGCTGACACTGTCCTCGTTGTCTTCCGAGCGTTCCAAAGGTCAGCTCCCCTCGAGACCCCTTCTGACCGGAGCACTGACCTCGGCTCCATGGCGAGTTCCTCACTCGCGTGTGCAGCCATCCGAGCACTCGAGGACGAGCTTAGCTCGTGACTGTTGTCTCCGTGCGGGGCTGCTCTCGTTTTTTTGTCCTTTTTCATTGTAGAAGCTCAATCCTTAGGGCTCTTAACCGAATCCTCCCGCGCATCCAAATGCAGTAACCTCCTTATGTGGATTGGCAAGGACGTTCTATCGGAACCTTCTCCCATTTGCGTTTCGGATGTTACCCAATCCGTTTAGATACTCGTTGGTATCTTATTGGATCCAACGAGTATCTTAAACTGGTCCAAGTAATTCCCGAACTAAATTCGGTGCCACAATAGTACACTGCAATAGTATGCATATCTCGAGCGACTGATAAATTTTTAAAATCTCCGCTCAAACGTAACCTGGGCCGAGTATGACGCGGACTTAAGCCTCGCGTACATTCAAAAGTCCACTGGAAAGGTTCTCAGGTATGCTCGCTCAACAAAGACACTTGATGCCATTGATCGAAATAAAAAAACAGACGCGTCAAGCAGTCGGCTTTATCTTGACTTGAAAATCGGCCAGGGTTCGATTGGATTGGTGGTGGATGGGCCGGGGTGTGTGGAGCTGAAGGGAGGTGGCGGAGGATAAATATACGTGCTCGGAGTTTTATTTTTACAAATAAAAAAAAACTGTTCGCAACTAATGATTATAATAATGATAATAATAAATTACACAACTAGTATATGCTGAACGACGTGTTGGTTTTATCTAACTTGAAATCATCTATTAGCATAAGCAAAATTTTATTTATAAAAGAAAATAATAATTCACGTAATAATTAGTTTAACTAGATTAAAAATTCCAATGCCTTCTTGTATTGAATTTGCTTTTGTCTTTTACGCGGCAACTGATTTCCGCGGAGATCGTGTCGTCCGTGGCTGCCTCGCTTTTTGGATGGCTTAAGGTAGGAGTGCGACTGGAGAGTGGAACGATTCTCGGTCTCGACGCGAACGAATGCCTTGCGACCGAGTCGGTGGATTTTCGATAATTTCGATAGATTTTTTAATATATCGATTTAGGAATAACCGAGGATTGGGCATACTTCCAATGCATCCTTTTTATAATTCTGTTTCCGAATGTCCCTCATATTGATCAAAAGCTTATTTGTACATTTGATTCGGTCAAACCATGACTTCCGATTATTAATAACATTGGACTGGAACCTGCAATACGTGATTTAAATTTAATTCCTTATAATTAGCATTTTCCACATGCCGATAAAAAAACTCTTCTAATCTGCTGTGCTCATTTATATACACACATATATATATATATATATATATATAACATTTGCGTATGTATTAATAATGTTGAATTCTAAAAAATAGTACTCAGTTATAGTAATGCTTAAAACAAGTACTAAAAATAAGAAAGAAACAATTTTTTATAAGATATAACGATGTTCATTTTAATCAATATTAAAATATATTCTTTTTTAACAAGAGTATCGAAATTAAATATTAAAAATACTAATAAGCCTGTTAATAATTAGTTTACAAAAAATGTATAGAAATTCATTATTTGAATTAATTCTATTGCAAATTAATGAATTACTTGAACCAATCCCTGTGATAATTAATACTAAATCGTTTTATTAAAATTTTTTTTTGTAATCACGCTTTCTTCCGAACATTAAATTTTCAATTTACTACTACAATCTCTTTGCAAATAGCCAAAAATAAGTTTACAATAATATGAATAAAATAAGACGTTAATAAATTATAGCTCAATTGGTTCGAAGTATCAAAAACTAAAGGATACTCGCTTGATTGTGATACAGAATGCCTTAATATGCCTCCACTGTTTGAAAAATATTAAATTAATAATGCAAAAAAATTATATTTCAAGATGTCGTATTTTTATGAATAAATAATTAACCAAAATTTATTCAAGCTGTATGAGGACGTTTACTAATTTACAAATTGTCATTAATGTTTAAAAAAAAATATGATATATAATGCGCTAATCGATTGTAGCATTCTTTCGATTTGTCGAACCTTGGGTTCGCGTAAGTGTTTTGATTTTATTCGTAAATTGATGTAATTCTTACGACTAACGAGTCTTGTAATAATCGGTACATCGACGATTTTGTCGATTACATATTAATCCAAAGCATTATTGATGGACTGTTGAAATAAAAAAATAAATTAAGTTAGGTCATTTTGTAGCGTTTGATCACTGATTATAAATTTTTTTTTAACTTAAAGGTAATCGAACTGCGAGCAGTTTTTCTTATAGTGAATCAAAATATTTATTTTTAAATTATTTATGAAAAAAAAATTAATATTATTTATGCGTTTTGTTATAAAAATATTTCATTTACATACATTATATATACATACATATATATATATATATATATATATATATATATATGATTATAAAATCAAATATTGTATTCGATAATAGATTGTTTTAATTATCTTTGTTTTTATTATAAATTAATTCTAGTCTTCGTAAGCCTTTTTAAACATTCTTATTATGTAAAGATACATATTTCTACAATGTTACTGTACGTGCACCGCTTGTCGGACTTGTAAACAATATTGATATTTTGAGTGAACCAACCCTAATATTGTCTTCCATAGCGCTGCCATCCCTACGTATTGCGAAGATATTAATTATTGTACACGTTTAGTATATGTCAATGGAATTGTATGTACTGCTCTAGCCAAATATGAGAAAGTATATATGAGACGTGCATGTCCGAGTCCGAAATAAGTAATTTTATTCCTGGCTCATTGTAAATATATTATAAACTTCTTGCCGTGTGAATCTCTTGTTAAAAATAAGTCAATATTGTCATTACGTCTATGATATTAAGCTAATGCAATCGCTATATTAAATTTTTAATCGCTTGTGAACTTTCCTGATAAAAACAGTTTTTCGTCAAGTTAATTGCTGAATCGAAATAACAACTTCGAAACTGAAATTGATGAAATAATTCTACACGTGTGAATTGATCATAAATTATTATTTATGTTAATATTTAAAAAATTTAATTCCTTATAACTTTTTAAATTTTTTCTTCGATTCTTTTGTAATATTATTTACTACTTTTTTTTGCAAATCAATAAGTGAAATTGAAATCGTTTCCACCATCATATAGAAATGCAAAATCATCTCAGCATTCACGTATTTATGTGTGTATTTGTATAAATATATATGTAAATACGACCGTGTCATTTTTTAAACAACATTTTTTGTCAGATATACCATAAAGCCAATTTTGAAAATGTTTATCAATTCTATCTATTTTAAAATTATTTTTCCTTTTCTGCAATATTTGAAGTAATTAATAATAGAAAAAATGTTTTTTTCAGGTTAATAAGTTTCATCAAATTAATTGTTAAATACATAGGTTATATCCTTCAAATATAATTTGGTTGACTTTTTTGTAAGCAATGAATAATATTAATCACACTATAAACCTCCTAAATATTTTGTCAAAAATTAATTTTTCATTTGATTTATCCGAAATTGTGCTTATGAATCTACGGTAATATCGAAAATCATATTTTGCTATTAGATTTGTAAATGTGATATAGATAAATCAATTTTGAATTTGCAATTATAATTGCAATTATAATCGATAACTTAATTTTTGTAAAAACCATTTAATCAAAATAGTGATCGGAAAAAGTTGTGTAAAATTTTTTAACAGTTTATTAATACTAAAATCAAAAGTGAAATAAAAGCAATTTCTGTGACGACATTATATGCCTTAGCATCAGGAAACCGGTAGAATTGCTTTTCGCGATTAGGATGTAAAAAATTATTTATCCCGCCAAAAGTATATTCGCATTGCCTTTGAATTTTTGTTTTCGATTTTACGTAATCCCAGGTCCCGCCTTATTTGCTAAATACAAACATTCCAAATAATTCTTCCTTCACTCAAATTATACGATATTATAAAAAAGGATTTTGTAAGATGAAATATTCCATTGTCTGAAGTTGTATTAAAATGTACAGATTATGTTGATATCAGAATTTTATAATTGATTAACATCGCTACGTCGTGGAAATTTCTATTGAAGCGTAAGAGTAAGGATTTAGTCGATCTAACAGAATCTATTATAATAGAAGACTAAATTATTTCCTTAAATAAAATAGCCTTTCGTCATCCAATTGTATAATTTTACGCGTTCGAATATTATACTCAACAAATAGTTATCTCCAAAGTAATTGATAAAAAATATTTTTTGTGTATAATTTTACAAAGAATAAAACTTGGAATAGTTCGAGTGTAATTAAAAACCAGTTCTTAATAGATAAGTTACTTAAATTAATAAATCTTTATTTAAAATTAAAGCATTGAATTTGAAATTCGTTAAGCTACTGTAGATTTTTAAATTAATTGAAAATGCTTAACAGTATCCTAATATGTTCTTAGTAAAATATTTGAAATATCAATTTAATAATTCTTTTAAATTTTAATAAACTCTTTTACGTACATTTTTTCAAAACATATGTAGTTATTTTGATCGATCAGAGCGTAATATAATCCACACGAAAATCAGATATCCCTTGGTAACTCATAGTGACTTGGTTTTGCTTTATTTATGACAAATTTGTAGCATAAATATTTCATAATGAAACGATACTGCTTTCTAATATGTAAAAAAAATACAGAATAAAGAAGATTACAATCAAATTAATTGCTATGAAAAAAAAAAAAAAAATGATTTTTTCGCGGTTTCGCGAATTTTTGTGGGAAAGTATTGAAATTTTGTAAAAAAATTCTAAAATTGTATAACAATGGTGCGTGTAAGTAATTGTTTACAATTTTTTATACTTTGAGCATTAATAAAGTAAAGTAATATATAAATAGTTTTTTGTTCTACAGCCTTACACAATAGTCAACTATAGTTATTCGAGTTATGCGCGCATAAAAGTGTGCACACACACACCCAGAGTATTGTATTCTATGAGTATGTCTGTGTATGATAATGTATAATTATATAAATGTATATATACTTTTGTTGAAAAGACGTGTCTTCGTTGTGAAATGTTTAAACGCAACTTATCGCATGGATTTATTAAGGACTAATCAAATATGTAAAAACGGGTCATTATGTGAAAGTTTACGCGTAAGTATAACAGAATAAAGGAGATATTCGTGCATATGTATCTCTTATTGTTATTGTTAATGCATTTATTTATTATAATAAAGTATAAAAAAATTATGATAAATACGACTTGAGATTTTATAACAAATTAAAATACGATTGGCATTAATGTGTGCTTGTGTGTGAATGTATTAACTAATAGAAAATCGAGCCTTCAATAAAGATAATGGCAGTCAATTTTTACCATGTATAAAAAAAAATTATTTAAACAAGAAAAACTTTATAAGCATCTTATATAATTTTATACTTGTATTAAATTTGTATTAATATTCAATGTTTTTCATACACGTTTAAAAGAAATAATGGGTTCATTTTTTCGAAACGACGATAATTTATTTTTATGTAGAAAATTTATGAAGAATATTACGCAAACTTTTTTATTATTAATTTCATGAATTTAAAGCATACGTAAATATATTATGAGGTTAAAATTATCAAAATATATAGAATAGTTAATTCTGAATGAATACTTTTATTACTTGAATAATGAAACGAATATGTTTTTTGAAATTGAATTTTTTAAAATTATTAATTTCTAAAAAGCAAATAGATTTTAATACCTTGCGCAATCTTCATTATCGATAGAATCATTACACGAGAAAACTAAAGTGTAGTTGTTTTAAAGACAAATTAATAAAATTTTGAATGCTTTAGTAACGATAATTGTGAGATTTTTCCAAAAAAATATATTTAGTGATGTAGTTATTTTATTTTAAAAATGTACAAATAATGTATCTTTCGTACATATTTTTTTTCCAATGTATTACGTATAAAACCATATGAATTATAATGGTAAAAAAGTTTCCTTACAAAATTTACACAAGATTTCTCAATCCTTTTATCTTTCGCCTCGACCAATTATGTACTTATTACAAAAGTGGAAATTGGAAAGAACTCGTTCAGAGCTTGAATTGAAATGATAGATGATACTTTTCAGGTTCCACCGATAGAAATTGTAAAACCGAGGAGAATTTTTGCCGCTGATGTTAAATCGCAGAGGGTTTTGAGAAATTCAATAATCGCAGATATCGCTACATTTAATACTGATGTATAATAATGTACATCGAATTCGTATTCCTTGTTTACATAAGAATAACTCGGCTTCATTATTTATTATATAAGAATGTTTGTTAAAATAAAATTTTTGTAAAATATTAAAATTAAAATATTTTAGCGAATACCTAGATCCACCGTATTCTTAACTGATTGTAAAATAAATTTTACAAAGGTTTGTTGCCTTTTTTAAATTGTTATCGAAAATTGAAAACTAATTTAAATACATATTATATGATTCTAAATGCTTCTAAAAAACTACATTTTATACTATAACGCGTTATTATTTTATGTTGTTTTTATGTAAAATTTTCATAAAAAATCCATTATTTAAAAAAAATTTCCGCATTTTATTTTCGTCCCATAAATTGCGCTTTAGCTCGAAACTTGCGCTCGCGCATTAAATTTGCCGTAACGATATTTAGAAGGAAATAGAAAAGCGTCAAGTTTGCTTTTATTTAGCAGTCGAGGATAGCCGTGGCAGAAAAGCATCGCGTGGTCAACAGGTGCCCAAAGGCTGCGGGGCTCAAGAGAATCGGCCGATAAGGGCGTAAGTCGGAGTGAAAAGGCGGAGTAAAAAGAGTCGAAGGAGGACACTAGTGCGGGAAGCTAAGATTTTTGCGCGTCTTCGAATCGTCGAGGAGGCATCGCATCTCCTCGTTGGTGGGTAGGGACCCGGCGACGATGCTCGCGTAGTCCTCCAGCGGGCACAACTCCGCGCATCCGCTGAGCCGAATCGGAAAGAGCTTCTCCGTCACGCCGGTCCAGATGGTGATCTTGAGGAAGGGCCTCGCGTTCTCGGGGGCCCGTCGCTTCTCGAAAATGATGGCGTTGCCGTAATTGGGCAGCCTCGGGAGGCGCCTGTCGATGGCCCGAGCGAAGGCGGCCACGTTGCGATCCTCCCCGCAGTACAAGTGGACCTTGGCGCCGCGTCGGGGCCTCTGCTTGGCCTGGGCCATGCTCTCGAGGAAGCGGCGCACGAGCGGGCCGCCGTTCAGTCGCTTCAGTCCCCCGGTGCGCGACTCGATGTCGAAGTGGAGCTGGGCCACCTCCCCGAGCAGGGCCATTACCCCGTCCGGGCACCAGCTGGGCAGGCTCCGGTTCAGGCTGCGCTGGGACTCGAGCCAGCTGTACAGCTCGTAGAGGCGCTCGTCCCTCGGCAGCCCCTCGAACCTCAAGCCCGCCTTCTCGGTCAGGTAGCTGCAAGGACCAGGAGGGCCGATCAGCCTCGGGGGGAGCGCGACTCCGGCCGGAATCGCGAAGGCCGCGACGCCTACCTGTACAAGCCCTCGTACTTGGCCAGGAGCTCGACCACCGGCCGGGACCTCCGGACTCGGCTCAGCTCGGCTTGGTACTCGGGGCAGGCCCTGGGACTCATCATGAGGGCGTCCAGCGACTGGCCGCGGATCGGCACCGGGGCCCCGCTCGTCAGGAGGCTCTCCACCAGCAGGCGCAGCGAGCTCGCGCAGCTCTCGACGTTCGCGCTGTAGGCGTAGATGTCCCCGGGCCCCTCGACCCGCCTCAGGAATGGGCCCCCGTAGCGGCGGCGCAGCGCCTGCCCGAGCCGGCGCATCCTGTAGCGGCCGAGCTCCGTGAGCTGGCCCCGGCCGAGCCGGGTTGCCGAGGGGCTCGGCTCCCGATCCGGGGGCGCTCGCTCCCCGTGGCGGAAGAGGATCTGCACGAGCTCGAGCTCCGTCTCCTCGGCCGAGGCCACGAGGATTAAGCTGCAGGCCCTCGTTATTATTATCACCAGGAGCTTCAGCTTCAGTTCTTTCATCCTCGGCCTCGCTTTCTCTCCGCGGGGAGCTCTCCTCTTATGGCCTCTGGCACTTTCGATTCACAACCCCTGGCCAACCCCTTTGCATCGCAATCGATATTAATGTTTAACGGCCCCCTTGATCCAGCTCCATTACGCTCGATGGAATATTTATATTACCTTTCTTATGTCGACACTCGTTCGAATTCGTCCTTTGAGAAATTCTTCTTTTTTTTTTTTTTGCACCTACACTCTATACTCCATTATTCAGGTGCGTTAATGACGATCGTACACTTTCGAGGATAATAAATTTAAAAAATAATACGTAATATGAGAATAATACGTACCGGATTTGACAACAGACTATTTTTATCTGGCAATCTAATGTTGTGAACTTGATGTAAACAATAGATAAAGGAACTATTGTTTCGATTCTATTGGTCTTAATATTGAAGCTCTTTATTTACGTATGATTTTTTTTATTATTTTTCAATTATATCAAAACTACAATGTTTTATGCGAGAAACAAATTATGCGCTAAGTTGTAAAAATCAACATTTATAATTAAATTGAATGCAATTATACATTTGTGTATATATTATTCGAGGACTTTTGACGGATAGGTCAAGTAATTTCTATTGCAAACCCTACCGCGATCGAGACTTTATAGGTCAAATTAGATTTTACTATTAAAGAATGTTAATTTAACGATACCGATTGAGTGATAAATAATTTAATTCCTTTTAAATCGGAGAGAAGTGACGGAGTAGGAAAAAGAAATTCGGGTTTTATTGTCAATGTATTTATTCATTACAGTACAATATATACAATTTATAGTAATTTAAAGCCGATGTATAAACAAACAATCAGTGATATCATTGGCAGCAAGAAATAACAAATTATGAACTATGATCGTTTCGAAGGAAACGAGAGGGCAAGGCCATTCAGTCGGATCACATAACTTAATTGAAAAAGAAAATTTTTAAATTCTGCATTTTCATATTTAAAAATTTTTATTAACTAATAAAGGCGTTAAGAAATTCGCTTGATCGCCTCTATTTTCTCACGAATTGACAAAAATAGCCACGTACCTTTTCTTAATTTAAAAACAAAGTAATAGGATTACTTGTTATGTAAAAAAAAAAGTATATAAATAAAACTGTCAGGTATACTGTACATTAACTGCATGATTGAGAAGACGTGATCAGCAGTTCATTTACGTTATTGCTTATCTTTGATAACTTTTTATAAAAATAACGTTTTTATAACTACCAGTTTACTTTTAAATTAAACTGGAAAAGGTGATTTCAAAATTTTCTTTCGCAAAGCTTGACAAATTGTACAATTTGTTATAGACAAATAGTTACAGCAAAAGCTTGTATCTTTTCTTAAATGCGAGAGAAGCATTTTATTTAATAATACACATTAGATCAACAATAATAATTGCTCTTGCGTAATAACCATATGGAAGCCAATAATTACTTACAATATTAATCGTCAAATGAAGAGCAAGCGAAACAAGGGGCTAAAGCCTGTTGTAAGAGCCGCGAGATTGAGCGAACGGAAGCGAAACGCGAAGGAATGAAGTTTATAAGCTTGGGATAGAGCGCTTAACGCCCTAAGGGCTTCAAAAGATACAAGACATAACTTTCCCCGACGGCTACGATATGCAGTCACGCGTTAAGTGGAGTTCAGAATTAGTCGCGAGAGTCTCTGGTGCAATGAAAACCATGGAGTCTAAAATGAAAATGTTCGTAGGCAAACCCTTACACGGTGATGGTATTGTACAATCATCGGGCACGAGATTGATGGGAGATTCTTCCTCGCTATAGCTATAGGTATTCCGCATTCACGCTCTTAATGTGATCAATTATAGCGACGTTCAAAAGACTTGTGCACACATGCTGGAATGCGCAAAAAGGAATTTCGCGCCTCAGCCGTGGATTAGCGATCTCTAAGTCGAGGAAAGTTCGCTCGACGAGAAGTGGGAAAGAAGAAGAGATTCTGCGCATAGATCCTATTTATGGGATGCGTTCCACAAATCGGACCCTCTTAACGCACGAGTGCTTAGATTTTCCAAAAAATATCAACGAGGCAAAGCCATTATTGCTCGATGCGAGGCGATGTTGCAAAGGTTTAGAAATCGAGGTCCGGCGCTGGATATTCCGTTAGTTAAGTTTACAACAACATTCGCCAAATGTCAACGAATACTCCGGGCTTCTTCGGGAGATCGCTTGGGCGCTACACTCGTAGCTTCAGTACGGAAAAGCCTTGGCGTCGCGAAGAGGGTGCTACGGACACCTACGCGGACAGAAGGTCGAGGGCGTCGGCGCTTCTCCGAGACGAGATTCGCTCCGTAATAGATCGCGGGTGCAGTAGAGGATTGTCGGGGGTGCGGGGAGAGGAGACGTCGCGATTCCGGCCAGATGCAGTAACCGGATGAACCAGAGCCGGTGGTAACGCGGGCAGGCGAGACTACCGGGCGCGAACCGCGGCGGATGATACGACGAGTGCACCGGCGGACAATCTTGTGCGCTATCTCATCTCGGTGAGGTAAATTAACGCGGGCGCGCACGCGCGAGCGTTTACGAGAAGCAGGAGAGAAAAGACTGCCACACAGACATATCGAGGGGTGTTCATATTGAAGAACCGAACGCTGAATATTGTGGCTTCTATTAGCACCGTTCAAAATGATCTGAGAGGACTCGATGAATGCTTATACTAATGTTAATAATTCTGACTAGGTTTCTGAGCGTTTCATTAAAATAATTGCTTTACAACCATCAGTTTATCGTTCCATGCGAGCAGCGTTTTCCATGATTTCCCTCACAATGTTTTGACAAATTGTACAATTTGCTATTAATAAATAGGTGTGGTAAAAATCTCTCTCTCTCTCTCTCTCTCTCTCTCTCTCTCTCTCTTCCATTATTATCTCTTAAATGCGATAAAAGCGTTTAATTTAAAAGGAATGACTTTTGAAATATCTTTTAATTATAAAATAATAATGATTTATTTGCTATTTAAAATAGATTTGACGGCTGATACGAATTAAAGTACCATCCCTTGTTTCCGACACAGTGCTCGCTACGTCTGAGTAGAACAGTCTTTTATGGTCTGTCGTTTGTCGCGATTTTATTTCAACTTATCGCCCAGCAATATCATCATTTATAAATTACATTCATAATGTTATAAACGAGGATATCCAATTAAGTATCTATACTATTTAATTCTACATCGAATTAATTTTAGAAATTAATGACACAATTTTTTCCTTTAGAACGTTTTTATCATATAACCGCTGTATTTGTACTTTGGTTCAGTACCAGCTCTCCGCCCTAAGCAATACCTAAATGAGAGTTGCTAATTTTTCCCTTCTTTTAATTGCAAAACACAATTAGAACCGATGACTTGCATTCACACAAACAGGATTGGCCTTACTTTATGAGCTTACATGGACGTTTTTTTTTTTTTTTTTTTTTTAATTATTATTACACACCATGCAAATAATTTATATTACTTTATCAAGATATAAAATATTCACATGCCGTCGAATCATTCATACTCGCAAGAATAAGTAGAATACAAAAATTGTTCATTTCAATTCGTTTACTTTTGCGTAAATCCAATCGCTAATCCTTATAACAAAATCAATCAACAAAGCAAAAAAAAAGAAAAAAAAAGAATTTAAAAACAGACTTTTATTTGCCTATTATTAACGCAGTCGTTTTCGCCAAGTTCCTCTTCAACAACAATTTTAAAGGACTAGGGAATCGACCGAATAGAAACTGGTATCAATACAACATACATACTTGACAGAAATTCCACTATAATCGGGTAATACGCTTACTTTCTATTCATTTGAGCATTGTTCCTTATTCCTCAAAATTATCTCTTGAGTAATTTGTTTAAAGTAATATGTAATCACTTATCGAGCAATATAAACTTGGCATACCAGCACCGTTAATCGACTGCTACGTTGGTCCAGCGAACAATCTTGTTAACCCCGTGTCACTGGCCTTATTCGATATCTCGTCCACTCGAATAATTTGCTTGCTCGTGATGTCCAGTCGCGGGAGATTGTCGATTTTTACCTCTTTGCGGAAGAGTTGGCCGATATTTCTACCGATCAGCTGTGAAGATTCAATAAGCATTGCAATGAGAATTTAAGGCTAAATTTTCCACTCTATATTATTGTTATTGTTGTTGTTATTATTATCATTATCATAATCATTATTATTACTATTACTATTATTAAAATAAAAACAAAGTCGTTATAGGTGGTCGAATAAAGCTATGACCTGACCTGGTTTGTAATTTTTTTGAACAAATCCTTCTTGCCCTTTTCGACTTTGTTGCCCTTGGTGCTGACTACGGACATCTTCTCGTCGAATCGCTGCAGATCGGCTGGATTGACGCCCGGTATTTGCTGCATAACCTCGATTATGTTGGGGAACTTGGGCCTCAGGCACTCGTAGACCTGAGCCCCGAGGGTTATGAGCGAGCCCTGATTCGCCTCGTGCTGCCCGTGGAGTTGGAGCCCTTGGAGAATGGCGACCATTATGTGGGCCGCCATCGCCGGAGTCAAGCTTCCGTCCGCGGCCAAGGCTCGCACCATCGGGCCGGTGAGCATCGTTGATTTGAGGCTCGCGTTGGAGTCGTTCCAGGAGAGTGCCCTAAAATGCGGAACGCGGATGGCCGTCGTTAATCAAAGTCGGGCCAAGGCTCGAGAGGCTCTCCGTACTCGGGGAGGAGTTGCGCCTTCTCGGGGGGAGCTTCACCTACCCTAGGATGCACAGAACGACGCTGTGGCAAGTGGAAGGATGACGAAGTATGAAGGTTCCGAGCTCGCTCACGACTTCCGCGACGATGCTGTTGCTGCCCCTGGTGGGAGGCAGATCGACGGCCATGCCCCCGCTCTCCTGGTCCATCGAGTCGGAAGGGGAGGCGTCGGTCGCGGCCCCCCCAACGAGGGCCACCTTCAGCACGTCCACGAATTCTCGAGTTAAATTTCTGTTCAGCATGTCGTCGATTACCTCCTGTGCGTCTGTGTTTTCATCGTCGAGGCTGCCAGATTCGTACAATCGAGTCATGTACTGCCATTTAGCACTTAGTCTTTGACACACTGGAGGATTAATGGGCATTAGATATAACCAGGCAATTATTGGCAAACTATGGTCGATTTACTTTTCCCGTCTCTTTTAATAATCATTCTTTGCGCTTTGTTCGTCGAGAGTTGCCTCGAGTCGTGGATAAATCATAAAATTCGTGCACTCGTACTTACTGTGAGTCGATACATGAGCCAATACAGGAACAAGAACCGTTTCGTAAAAAGCTGGTGGGCATGAGTATATAAAAGGTTTCATAAAGACACGAATAATAGGACGCAGCCTATGATCAGGAATCACCTGTGAACAAGGAAAAGCAAAAAAAAAAAAAAAAAAAAAAAAAAAACAAAAAATCAAGGCAACTTTAACGAGCAACAACAATATAACGATAACAATGACGATAATTGAAAATGAAAATTACCTCCATATTGGAAAATACAGAATTCAATAGGGCAGTTTCCAGTCCCGGCAATTGATAGAAGTCCCGGCCGATGGTATGGCAGCCACTGCCGAGCATGTGATAGCAGTTGTCGTGGATGGTCGTGACGAAGGATTGCATCCTGAAGAGAGGAGCCGACTGCTGGTCCACCTCCACGGCACTGTCGCTGTTGTTGGCCATGTTCAAGCACAGCAGGTTGGCCTTCTCCGACTCCAGCAGTCCGTGGGCGTTTCTGTAGCCCTGTTTTGATTTTGCCCAAGGTTCGAATCCGTCAAGTGGCAAGTAGGCAGGAGGGGGCGGGCGGCTAGAGCCGGCTCGCGGCCAAGGGGAGCAAAGCTCGGCCACCGGCCTCAAAACTCACCTCTGACAAGACGCTGAGAGCCGTGGGTAAGAAGAGAGCGTTCATGGCTCGGAGCAGGGTGAAGATCGAGGGAAGCACGGGAACGATGTGCGGGGTCGCCGGGTTCCTGTAGACGGGGTTGCCGCTTTCGCTGAAGGCCACGACGAAGCCGCCCCTGCCCGCCCGGTCGGGGTCCTCCGGTATAGAGCACCTCTTCACCACGCTCAGGATGGTGTTTACGCAGAACATGAGGTCGGAGCGGTTCGCGCTCACGGGGTCCTCCGGTCCGTTCTCGACGGCCGCTCTGTCCAAGCCGATGAATCGCATGAGCTCGATCGGGCCCTTGAAGGCCTCCGCGCCGATAGCGACGAGCCTCGTCGAGGTGTCCCCTATGACCTGCGAACAGCCGATATTGCGTTTAAAGGGGGGAACTGCATCGTCCTCGGCCAACCCCGCCGAGCTTACCTCGGCGACGAATCGCGTCTGCCTCTCGTACTCGCAGAAGTGATTGGAGATGAGGAGCAGCGCCTCGTAGAGGGTCAGGCTCTCCATCCTCGAGAGCTGACTGGGCTCGCGGAGCAATCCTCGCACGGTAGTGTGTATCTGATCGAAGACCGGCAGCAGCAGCAGGGGGTACTTGAGGCCGATCTTCACCATGAGACTGGCGGCGTGCCGCCTGACGTTCTTCGTCGCCTTAGAGCGGCTCTCCTTCGTCTCGCCGGGCCCGCTGAAGACGAGGGCCGCGAAGATCTTCTCGAGGACCCGGGGCAGGATCGCGACCCCGGGCATGGCCATCGAGCCCGTGGACATCGAGAGGAAGACGAAGAGGGCGCTTATGCTCGAGAGCAGGGCCGAGAGCAGCCAGGCGTCCTGGGGGGCGTAGCTCAAGCACAGCTCGAGCAGCTGCAGCCCGTTCTGGACGCTCGGGCGCTCGCTCACGAGCAGGATCCGGGATATGACCGAGTCGAGGGTCAGGGCCAGGGCCTCCCACTCCAGGTACTCGGGGTCGAGGGGGTCGCTCTTGTAGCCGAGATTCTCCGAGCCCTTGCGGATCTTGGCCGTCAGCCAGTGCTGGACGTAGGCGAACGTGACCAGGGGCGCGACCATCGTCGCCTGGCGGAAGCCCTCGAGCAGGTCCATGCGCAGCCGATGGAAGAACACGGTGAACTCCTCCTCGGTGTCGTAGTCCACGAAGTACGAGCTCATTCCGTTGGCCAGGCGTTTGCTCGGGAAAAATACCTCGACAAAAAGCAACAACTCTCACAATGCCGCTCTCGCTCTTTTATTTACGCCAGTCGCTTATCATATAAGGGATAGATCAATTTTCCTTACTCCTCGATAATACCATTTAATTCGAATATACTGAGAGACAGGCCTGCTCCACTGGGTTATTAAGAAATGTCAGTCGCGAAACATTGATTATTAATTCAGTTTTAAAGACTCCATTGCCAGAGAAAAGGGACAAAGGCGCTGCTTATTGTTAGGATAATGAAAAATTTAACTAGAAAAATTATTCATCTTTGAGGAGAATGTTTTTCTTTGTGCCGCCCCCCCCCGCCCCACGCACGCACTCACCCACGTACACAGAGAGCCGTGGAATTTTATCGTTGAATTACGCGAAAATCTTTTACGTATTAATAAGGACGGATTCGATGTAGAAGCAAATTCAAGATTAAAGATACCTTGACGATTTTCGGTGCAGTGTTTTCCACATACTTAGGCACATAAGTCAAAAGAAGAGGATCGGTTTTTATATGCTCGTGCTTGAAAAGCATGACCCAAATTGTATTTGCCAGCTGGACGAGAGTAAGGCTAGAGTGCATTGTAAATGTGAGGACCGCGTCGAGAAAGAGGCCAAAGTGCGCCGGGCGGATCCCAGTTACGTCGTCCTTACCCCATAGAGAGCACAATTGAGACGCCATGCCTGTTTGTATATGAATCATTACAGTGCAACTGTACCTTGCTCCAAAGTGGTGTTCAATTATAATCATTACCTACCGTTTAGTACTTGGGTTAGCTTCTTCAAGAACAAGTAATGGTTTTCCTGCAAGTCACTGGATCCCGATGGTGGCGTGGCTGTTGCCGCCGCATATATACACCTCAATGCTTCCTCTGTAAAAAGTATCATCAACTGCTTTCTGTCTTCGGCCTTGCCTTTTCGATTCACGACTTGCAGTAAGCATTCGGCAGCGGGACAGCAAAAGGTCAGATTGCCCAAGAATAAACAGAGTATCTGCAGTAGTCGACCTTTATCCGCCATTATGTGATTTATCGAAACCCACTCCACAAAACCAGACAGCGTCAAAAGAACCACCTGAACGAGGCATTGCGTACCGTTACAACTTGCAATACTTACTAATTTAGATAAAATTAATTTCATCGTACTTTACAAAATTTACCTGTACTACTCTACTGTGGGGAGTTGCTTCGACGGCTCTACCCAGTGAAGTTTTTTTTTGAAATTCGGCAAAATGTTGTTCCATTAGCCTCAAAAAGAATGCAAAAATTTCAGTCATATTTGTCGTTAATGCTTGATAAATATCTTTTCGTCTCTGATTTGATTCGAGGGTTTCCAAAATAGCAACGTCTTCCACCAATCGTAGAAACACCAAAAGTACAAGTTCTGTCTGGCTCTCTCCTCTTGTGCACGCTTGACTCAATTCTGCCAGGAGCGTAGGCCATTGCTGAGGCCATTCCCTCTTAACCATTTCTACAACGATGCGCGACAAAGCATCTTTTATGTGATTTTCTTCCTGCACTTGCGGCTCCGTTCCTTCCTGCAAAAGCTTCATGGCATTTTCTTTGATAAAAATTTTTTCCGACTGCGATATTTGTGTCCAACGATATTTAATGCAGTGCTCCATTAATTGAAGACCAAAATGCCTGACGATGGAGCTTCTATTAGGAGACTTCTGTGCTAGAAAAAGGCCACACTGCGCACATAAGGGAGAGGATTCCTTGAAGCGCTCGCAGGCATTGTAGATTTCCAAGCGCTGCTGATGTGGAATATTTGGTGACATCATCACTTCGACCACTCTAGCAAGCTCTGCTGATATTTGGGCTATGTCGCAGCCTACTCCAAAATCCATTTTATTTTAGATTTTTTTTCTGAAACATATTTTATTTAAATTGACTCGCTATTTTCAAGCCTCCGATATTAAGTAGAGCACAGGTTGGCACTTTACGTAATAATACAATAGAGTGTATAAATTTGGCCATGTGTTTTTTTCGCATTCGATCGTTGTTTACTCAGTCAGAGTATGCTGATTTTGCAATTAAAAACTGGTTGTCAAAGCGGATAAGCTGATTCAACAATTATACATTATGTCAATTTATGCTCCAAATAAGTGTGATTCAGCATTGAAAGCAGACACATAAATTTATATTAGCCAATAGATCACGAAGCATGTACATGCATTAAGAAGTGATCCTATTTTCTTAAGAGCTTTAAGCCATTGGGCCTTTCGGGACCTTTTTTAAATATTCAATCGAACACCGTCCGACACGTTATCGTCAAGCGGTGCGGTTAACGACAGTTTGGTAATACCGGATGAGATGTTGCGATTGGAGCCATGGGGCAGAGAGCCAAAACCTTCCAGAGGATTCCCATGATTCGGCAGAAGGCCGAATCGACGGAGTGGGCAGAGCAACGGTAATAAAGTAGAATAGGAAAGCTTGAATGAAAAGTTTAAGAAAACGTGGAACGGCTTACGAAAAAAATGAGAAGAGTCGGCGCAGGTAAGAGAGGCGACGAAGGGCAACGGGTTTGCGTCGTAATAAATCAAGTAGTGCTCGATCGACCAAGTGCGAGCACTGAGAAACGGCGATATCGTAGGGCTGCGTTACTGTTTCCAAGGGCCGGTCGGATATTGTTTACGTTCGCGCAAGCAAGCGATGGACCTCGTGGTCAGGCGAAGCACATGGGACGAAGAGCCGAGGACGGGCCGCGAGGATAGACATGTTTCTCGCTATCGGCATCGATTCTGGCCTGCGGCATCGACTACAAGTCCGGATGAAAAAGACGAAGAGTCGAAGCAGGAGGAGGAGTAGGACGAGTAGAAGGAGGAGGAGGAGGAGGAGGAGAAGAAGGAGAAGGAGACGCACGCGGTCAACAATCCGCAGCAGCTGACGGGAGGAGGAAGGCTCGAGGAGCGGAGAGGAGTCGAGCCTCGGTGCTCTTGGCCAGCTCGGATGCCGTCGAGTGCCGGGGGATCGATCGTCCAGCGAGTGCCGGGATCAGGGGCTTCCGCCGCCGGGGCCACGAGGCGCCCGGTCATGAGAGGCGAACGGCCGCGGCGGCTGACAGCTTGTTCCGGAAAAAGGCGAGGGCGGCGGGGTGCTTAGGTGGTGGCGATGGTGGTGGTGGTGGTGGTGGTGACGGCGGCGCCTGCGCGAGGCCCCCCCCCCGCGACCACCAGGTGCCCCAATCGGCATGCGCGGCGAGAAGGACGCGCCGCGAGGAAGACGCGCGAGAGAGAGGCGAAACCGGTCGCCGTCTGTGCCGTCGAGGAACCTCGGACACGTTAACCTGAGCCCGGCCGCGAGCTGGAATGTACTTACTCGGTTGGCCCCCGTCAGCGGCTGCTCCCGTCGTCGGCTCTCGATCTGCTCAGTCTCTCTCTCCGCTCGCGGCAGGTGCGCTTGTTATTTTCAACGCCCCTACCGCCTCTGGATCGGTGCGAGCGAGCGACCGACCGACCGACCGACCGAGATACATAGATATACCGCCGAGATACGCGGAGATAGTCGGGCAGTGAGAGCGAGCGAGCGCGAGAGAGGAGAGCCGCGGCAGCGGGAGGAAGCACGAGGGCCACACCGCCGCCACCGGTCGGCCAGGGAAGCAAGAAGGCCAGAGAGAGAGAGAGAGAGAGAGAGCGGAATCTCGCGGGGCGGATGTGGAGCGGTGGAAGCCAGCGGCGGATGAAATCTCGCAGTCTCGCTCTACTAGATGAATTAGACGAATGTCGATTTATCGATCTTTGAACGCTCGGTTCGAGATGCCCAAAGGGGGAAAGTTGAACAAGACGTTGCCCGGCCATAGCCGCGATGTATAAAATATATGTGTACCTGAAGTATTTAACCTGGGCCTGTTTATTTGCTTGCGAGCCACGTGCACGCCTTATTCCTAGAGCTGTTTCTATTTTCGTGGGAACTTGGCCGCATGGCTCATCGACCCAACGCCGCTTTTCCGAACTCCGACACGCGATTTAACAAAGCCTTGCTACATTTACAACTAAACGATTTGCCAAGATCGCTGCCACCAATTCTATTGTAATTTCAAATTTCATATTAATCTTCGTTGTTCAGAAGTTGGTGGTCCGGTTGCTCGGTTTAGCGGCACCTCGATGACTTGTCTTGCGGAGAAATTCCATCTACTCTACAACGATTAATTATACAAATGTAAAGACAAATACCAAACGGAGCTTTGAGTAAATACCGCGACATCCAAAATCACTCGCTTTTTATTACGTGCCGTTGCTTTTTATAGAATTTTTTAAGCTTACGTAACCCCCTTTTTTTCTTTTTTTTTTCCATTAATTACTTTCCCCTCATTTTCTTTTCTAATCTTATCCAAAATCTATTTGGACCGATACGATTCTCTCTTTTTTTTTTTTATCGAAAATTTCAAATTTTATGTTCCTCAATTCATATTATTCGAAAACAAATACATAACGCAAACTGATTACTTTAGCCTAGCATATAACGAAACGAAGTTTAAGAAACTTGAAAATATATACGTATATACTTATGTATATAATTACTTAAGCAAGAATCTTACTTATTTGGCGAACAGTCAACAGCGCACAGACTGTAAATTTAAAAATTATAATGTCGACAAGAAAGAATGGTGTGCATTTGAAATCATAAGATACGGATTAAAGTAACGTTAAGCTTAATGGATATTAAGCAAAACATTTCAAAAAATTAATGGCCACTAAAATCACATTACTGGACTGCAAGAGCTAAAATGTTGTGGGACAGTGATTTACTATTCGTTTCGATGTTCGTTATGAGCTATTTTAAATACGTACTATTAGCATTACAATATTCAAAACAATATCATATGTATTTATATATACGGTACGTATATATAAGTATATAAAGGCCATTATTTTCCAATTAAACTTATTAAAAATAATTATAATATATATATATATATATATATATTTAAGCGCACAGATATTTGAATACAACAAATATTGATAAGCACTTGGCTTCTGCTCGTTCTTTGAACGTGAGTTCGTTGATCGCGTTACACTTCTTCTACCTCGGAAACAGATAAGAATAATTATAAATGATTTTCATTTCACTTCGTACACAAATATGCGAGAAATTGTTCTTGCGGCTGGAGGAAAATTGCCTACAAAGCTAAAGGTGTGTATAGAATTTTCAGAGAAGCTCGATGGTAGATCGATGCATCGATGAGCCAGGATATAAGAAGTTTCGGTAAGTTACATAAGAGGATCAATGCTAATCGATGAAGTATCGATAACGACTAATTTAATTGCCGATTACAAAATTAGCTTCCGTTAAAAATTATTTTTAAAAAATTAATCAATGAGTTAAAATATACGCAAGTCTCATTGTTACTCGAAAAATCGAGAAAATTGGTTCGTCGTTTAGAGGATAGATTCTTAATTGTATTTGTTTAATAGTTGAGTATCAAAATTAATATTTTTAAGAAGGCGCTGAAAAGCGTAATTATAAACCGTATACTGTTTTAAGTGAAAATTAAGACTTTTACTTAAAGATTTAATTCATTTATTTTTAAAGGTATGCAATCCACAGACTCAGAAGTATTTTAAGGGAATTGTAAAAAAATTACAAATAATGCACTTTGATATAATTACTTGTCCCAAGGTTCGACTGACAAACTATCAGAGAAATTAAGATTATTAATATGAAATTCAAAATTTACATTTTTTGTTTTTATTCGAGCCTATTGACATCTATAAGACACATGTAAAATCAAGATATTTTCTAATTTCATTTGTAAGTAAACAAGGACACTTCCCTACACAAAATATCTGTACTAGATAATATGTATAGTACTTATACTTTACTATTCCGTATGCTGATTTTATAATTCTTTTTACAATTATGTACAGTAAAAAAATATAAAAAGATAGTAAAAAACAACGCAGTAATAGCAAATACTGATGATACTGCTATATATGTGTATATATATATATATATACATATATATTTGCTATAACTGACCATAATTCCACTTTTATCGTTCCATTTCTTCCATTTGTTCACTTCGATCATATTAATTATTGATTGTGCACATAAACTAATGATATATAGAATTATAATGCTACTGATTGTGTATTTAGTTTTTGAATTTTATTAAGGGAGTGTAAATACATGCAATTTTCTTTTATTCTATTCTCAATTTTAAAAACTCATACATTCGCTTAGCCATTTAGAAAAACGGTAATACGGTATTTTACATAAAGTAATGAGGAAAATTCCGAGCATAATAGCAAAGCTTATACATACCCAGTATTATGATTTATGCACATTGCTTTTGAAATACACTCAATAGAGCGAGATAAATTATTTGCGATCTTCGCAACAAGTATGACATAAAATATATGTACTCGAGACTCCGCACTCCGCACTCCGCAGCCTACTCAAGCTCTACATCCCATACACTTAAATTTCTGCCTGTGCACAGGCTTTCACCTGATCCACCTGTTTTTTCAGCACTAAGTTTAATAATGAATAGAAGTATATCTGCACATTTCACATTTGCCTACAGTTTAATATGATATTTTTTATACAAACGTTTTTTTTCTCAACAAGCTCAAACATATGTATTTTATGATTAATTTATTGTTTACAAATAAGTGCTGCCTACGATAAGTAATAAGTAGTAATTATGTTCATATTGTTTACTAACTTTTTAAAATATATTTCTTCTAATTAAATATTTTAACCGGATACATCAAATTATTTGAGGTTATGCCGGCAAATTAATTTTAAACAATGGCATTTCATTAATGTGATTTCAATTACATTGTCATAAAACAAATTCAAGATATTACATTCAGAGTATTTAGAAATTTTTATAATTTTTGAAATGCCTATAATAATTGTATATTTTTTTTTAATAATATTTATATTGCATATAGAAATGATTTTTGCAAGCATTGTTTATGTAGTTATATTATTTTAAAAATATTTTATACAGTCATATTTAATTTAATTTAAATGAACGATCAGTTTCATGCAAAAGAATGAATGTACTATTTTTAATTTCAGTTTAAAAACATGGAAGAAGCACTTTTAACTCCACCAACTTTTAAATTAAATTTTACAAAAAAAGTTCAATGGGTGGAGTGGTCTCCTTACGAGTGGTCTCAAAATTTAATTTGTATTGCTCTAGGACAGGAGCTATTCATTGCGACTATAAAATTTCAAGTACGTAATGTTGTTATATCAAAATTTAATTTTTAAAAACTTCTAATTATATAAATCTGAAAAATGATTTGTAAGTTTTTTTATATTAGTCATTTCTTAAATAGGGTGATAAATTTTATACACTACATTAATAAAATACATTAATGCAGACTAATGTGTTACTTTATAAATATGTTTAAAATTATATATTTATTAATTTAAAAATTGTAATACGTTGTTGAAATGTTGAAACGAATCACATTCTATTATATAAAAATATATAACAATATTCTTATTACAGGAAGAGGATGATACTGTAGAAGATATTATATATAATCTCCTTCGTACGTTTCACCATGAAACAAGAGTGCATGCAATCGCATGGAGTCCTAAAACATCATTGAATATTGTACCTAAAATTGTATCATTTGCCGTTGCTGGATCAGATTTTAAAATTAGATTGTACAATAGTGATCTTAATGAAAGTCATATCTTTGAGGTAATAAATTGTCAATAATGTCCATTTTAATATAAAAGATAAATGAATTTACAATTCAACCAGTAACATTTTAAAACATTAATTATTTACTCAAAATTTAATAATTCAAAAATTAAATTAATTTAAAAATTTTCTTAGGTCTTAGAAGGTCATAAAGATTATGTTAATCGCATTTCTTACGATCCAGAAGGAAAATACTTAGCATCCGTTTCTGATGATCATACATGCAAGCTTTGGGCAATTAATGAAAATCACAAATGTTTCTTAATGTTTCCTTTAACCTCGTCAGGTGTAAATGTGTGTTGGCATAGCGAAGAAGAAGGAAAGCTATTAGTTGCTGAAAAAAATGGCATAATACATATGTATAATATAACAAGTGAACAGGCCATAATGTCCGTAGATGCTGGAGCAATTCCATTATCAACAGCAGATTGGGGATTGAATTCTTTAAAAGTAGCCTGTATAGCCGCAGGTGAATTGTTTGTATGGGATATGTCTAGACCCAGGTAAAGAATCAGTAATTTTTATAGCACTTGTATTTTATTGTATGAATTATTTGTGTTTGATAATTTCTAAAAATAAATAAGTTTAAGTAAAACTATAAGCTTTTTAGATAAATTTTTAAACAATTTATCAGCACACATTATTTTTACTGTATAAACGTATCTTTTAATTTATTAACATAATTTTTAAATAGTTAACATTAATTATTACAGTCGACCGATAGAAACAAGGAGTCTTTACATCGAGGGCGGCACTTTGATGAAGTTTTCACCTTCGAACGAAAATCTTATAGCTAGTATTGGCAGACCAGATAATATTTTGAAAATTACGAATCTAAAATCTAAGGCGGCAATTTTACGTGGCCAGGTGCGATTATTTGGTGGATTAACTTGGCATCAGAGAATACAAATCATTTGTGCAGGCAGTGATAGACAATTATTATTTTGGAAAGTGAACAATAAATAATTAAGAAGGCGTGTTTAAATTTTTTATGTAAGCATTTATAAATAAGATTGTTAATAAGAAAACAAAGAATTAATTAAATAAATTCGTTTTCACTTTTTACATGTTTTTAGTTTATTTAAACTAATGTAAAAAAATAAAGAAACAACAAAGCTTTTATTTGCATAAATAAAAAATTTAGAAATAAGTCTATGCAATATTAAAAAAGAACTATTCATATTGCAATTATTATGACTTCCATATATTCCAAGCAAGGTCGTTCAATTTCTTCTTAACTTCATCATCGGGTAGTGTTTCAATGAAATTCAACACAGCACTGAAACTATCCGACGGATTTAGTACAGATATTCTTTCGTCAAGAAATTGTTTTTTATCTTGTTTTAACTTATCTAAGGTTTCAATTGTGTCTTTAGTATTATTTACATCATCTCCTTGGTCATTTTGTATTTTTCCTATTAAGTGAAATAAAAAAAAAAAATGAACAAAGTTACTCATGAGAGCTTAATAATAATTTAACGGCGTAAAGACAAATTTACCCATTGTTAAACATAGCTCCTCTTGTAATTTATTAATATTATTTGATGTGATCATATATTTAACTGTTTCCTTGCTCAAAAGATCTGCAATGCACTTTTCTAATATGTTTATAACTAAATTTCTACACTCAGGTACTTGATCTTCTTTTAATTGACATTGAACAAACCAATTAATTACAGCGTAACATAAATAAGCGCGCAAACTTTCAGCAGCTGCACTTTCATCAGCAGAAAAAATACTGTTAACATTATCTATATTCTTATTGTCTAATATAGACAGGTATTTTATTAAAAGTTGACAATTTGTTTTTAAATTCTTCATTTCAAATTGTGAAATCAAATCTAGCGTCTTTACTACGTGCTCTATTTGTTGCTTTTTCTTATCGGATAAAACGTAAAGAGCAAGCTCATGGCTAATGCTTACTTGCACCTGCTAATTAATCAATTAATAATTTAAATACAATTTTAGATGTGATTTTTGAAAATTAAGTCTAAAAAGTATAATTAGAGTTTGTTTTTAGGAAATTTTCTCTTTTAGAATCCTTACTAGAACATGCCTCATTCATAATATTTTAAATTTCAAACAGTAATTTACTGATATTTAATAGTTGGAAAATCAATGCTTTTTTAGATTCTTTATTTTAGGTAACATATTTGCAAATTCCAGTTTTCATCCTGTTTTGCTTAAAAATTTATAATTTATTAGAATTTCTTTTTAATCACGCGTTTTAATGAAAAGACAACTCAAAACAAAGAACAATGGCTATCTTTAACGAAGAATAATTAGAAAAAATGTTCGAAATAGGATCTTATTATAAATTTCCATCTAAACATATGAAATCAGCAGTTTAAAATAACCTACCATAATATCGGACTTTGTATGAGCTAATAAATCTTTTTGAAGTAATAATAAATATTTGTTGGGACAAGCTGTAAATCTATTTCTAAAAGTTTCCAATAACGAAATTTGGGATATGCCTTTCAGCCAATTAAGAATTTTTTCATCATTGATACTCGCTAAATTTGTGACTAATTCATTAAGGATTTCTACTTCGATTTCACGATACTGTAAGAAAAAAATTTTAATTTTAGCATATCGATCGCAAGACTTACGCTATTTAAATATTATACCTGCATTTGTGGGCATTTTTTAATAATCGACTTAGCGCCCTCGATATTGCAATAGAGCAATCCTTTTAAAATTGCTTTCTGGGCTAAAACTTCAATTAAATTTGTATCTTCTTTCATTTTAGCTACGTCTATAGCTAATGATAAGCTGTAAAAATCTTCTCGGCGTTCTAACATATTAGCGGCCTTCACGTATTCCCCTAATTTTATATAGCTAAGAAACAAACAATTGTGGTTTACTTATTTAAGCTCAAAATTTCCTTACAAGCAAATGCGTGACAAAAGTCTTATACCATTCGACTGCATTTTGAAAGTTTCCAACTTTTTGAGCACTTTTTGCCCACAGCTGTAAAATAGTTTTAATAATTGGATCTTCTGTATTTAGCCGAGTCAATGCCAGAGCGTAGGCCTCTTTAAACAATTTTTCCTGTATGAAAACGTCAATAGCTTCGACAACTTTGTCAATACATAAAAGGTATGAAACTGCTTTGTGTGGATTTTCTTCAAATATAAGCTGATTAGCATAGGCTTCGCACATTATTTGCCAGGTCCTAAAAATAGAACATGTTTTAAAATTAGATAAATTAGTACAAAATAGAGCTTATTACTGCTGCTTAAGCATTTGCTTACTCGTAAGAGACTCTCGGAGCAAGAGAAACCAAAAATTCATTCAGTCTTTTATCGTTCATAGCATTAAACAAATTTTCCTTTAAATTGCCACACCAAAGATCTATTTCAGTAACAACATTATGCTGATCATTTGACGTTAAAGATTGCCCTAAAATAAATTTTGTTCGTTTTTAACAATGGATTTTTTTTCAATATCAATTAAATTGTTATTTTGAGCTTATGCGATTACGAATTTGTATACTCTACCAAAACTGAACACGATTCTTACTTTCTACCTTCAAGGAATTTTCTAAATTCTTTTTAGTTCCAAATAAAACATAATTTCTTTTGTTCAATCCAAGCGCTTGATTCTCTTTATTTTTAAGATTGTCTGTTCCCTTCTCCCTATTTGAAATACTTTCTATTCCATTATCTTTATTTGAAATATTTTCTATTTCGATCTCTCCATTTGAAATATTTTTTATTTCCTTCTCCGCATTTGAAATATCTTTTATTCCGCTTTCTCCGTTTGAAATACCTTCCGTTTCGTTAGCATTATTTGAAATAGGCTCCTTATGATTACAGTTCAATTTATTCTCGCTGCGTTCATCATTTTCTTTTAAAATAGTTAATAGATTTTGAATCGAGGTGCACCAAAGTTGATTGCTATTCGTAATTTCGGCGTAGCATGGGAAATGACAAATTTTTTTTGGCTTCTTTTTTTTCATAACTTTATAGCTATTCTCCGTTTCCGTAGTATTTTGCAATGATTTTGCTGTCTCCTCTTCATTTTTATTGTTGGTTTTTTTTGATTGGCCATCCACTTTGTCAGATTCACATTCAGTAGCGTTACTGATTACTGCAACAGCTGCCGCTTTCTTTTTTTTCGTTCTCTGCCTATTCTTTATTAAAGTCTTCGATAATGGAGGTGGCTGTACAATTGCTTTTTGATTGGAAATATTCCATATGCGTAAAGTGAAATCAACCGAACCAGTAATTATTAAGTCCTGACTAAATGGACTCCACATGCAACTTTGAACTGGTCCCACGTGAGATGTGTAGGTAGCTATAACTTCTTGGGTCTCTACCTTCCAAACCTAGGAGGTACATTATTTTAAATAGTCGTTAAGTAAGGGTAGAATTATTTAAGCGTAAGACAATCATCATAATTATATACGTACTTGAGCAGTGCAATCGTAACTGCCGGATACTAAATATCCACTCATATGAGGACTCCAAGCAAGGCATACAATTTTCTGACTATGGCCGAGTAAAGTTGTAACGACTTTATAAAAAGACGATTCGTTTTCTGCACACTCTTCTGAATTTTTTTTAGTATTAATTTCAAAGATAACAATTTCAGGCCCATTTACGCAAACAGCCAAATAATTTTCCATGGGTGAAATATTTAGATCTGAAGAAGTACTTTCGGGATGCCAAGTTATACATTGTACAGCTTTATATAACGAATGGATCGTACTGCCGTATTCTGATAAATCACGATTCCAAAAAGATATAGAACTAAAAGTAATAAATTATTTTTAATTTATTACTAAAGACACGCGCATTGAATAATCAATAGCTTACCCATCTCCGAAGCCTATTGCTAACAGTGAATAATCTGATTTCCAACAAAAGTCTGTACATTCTTTTTTTTTTACAACAGGAATCGGGACTGAAATAAATTCATGAAATTAATGTATGAATTTCCTAACGAATATTAATAACATTAGCAAATTATTTTATAAATAATATGCTATTATTTCCATTTAATAATTATATTTTGTGATTTCACAATCACATTTAATTTCTTTATTATTTTTAAACACTCGTAAATATAATAATATTTTTGCTGAAAGAAAGCTTTTTACGTTCGTTTACCTCTTATTTAGTTCTAAATTTATTTTTGACGTTTAAAATTAAAAAATACAGACGTATTTTGTATAAATAATAATATTTAATTTTGTAAATTATACCATCGTTGCATTTTTCCGGATTATAATAAACTAATTCACCATCACCACATGTGTATAAAGCATAGTCATTAATGTTAGGCGCTGGACCCCAACCAATTCTATAAATAACTTGTCTGTGATACTGCCTGTAAATAATTGGTGGCTTTTTGTTGTTCGTGTCAAATGTTCCAACGCGGCCTTCGTTCGTTGCAAAAGCTAATATATTTTCTTTTTCTGGATGCCAACATAACTAAAAATTTAATGGAAGTTCAACTACTTTTAAACAAATTTAAAATACAGTAAAATGCAACTTACACTTCTCACTTTCCCTTTAATTTTTTCCCAAAGTATTTGCATTTCAATTATGCTATCGTGTGGTTCAGATAAATTCCATAAGCGAATCGTCATATCGCCTATTCCAATAGCGATTTGTGTTGTATCAACTGGACAGGCAGACATACAATATACAAATCCACCATGTGTTGGAATAACATATTCTATTACGGGATCATTTTTTAAAATACTGTAGCAAATAACTTGTCGATCTTGGCCAACGGTCCAAATCGCATTTCTAAATTACCATAAAGCACATAATTAAATATATTATAATATGTTAAAAATATTTATTAATTGCTAAACGCTTAAGAAAATTTCTTAGATATATATATTCAAAAACTAAGGAGTACATAATCTTATTTCATTTCGTATTATAAACATTTTTTTTTTCCAAGAATAGTAAATTATTTAACTTAAAAATTATAGTAATGTGTACATTTTAATACAAATTATTTATTAAGAATACTGTGTGCATTTAATTCGAAAAAAATCGACATTAAAATTAAATTTTTAACTATTTAAGAGTGACTGCAGTGTTAATCAATTCGTTTAAAAAATTCAAGTTTTAGATAAAGTAAAGACACTATTTTTAAAGTAATAATTGTTAATCTTTTTATCACTATCAATATGTATTTTCATTTGGCATAATTTAAATATAAATAAGCTTCGTACATATTATTGACTTTTGTCCTCCAATTTTCCAATTGATTATCACATTCTTCATTCGATTGTTCTGTTAAACCTGTTATGGAAAATAATCCTTTTCCATGTTTGGCATGTATTAATATAGGAGTAAATTTTTTTTTTGTATTTCCATCAAGATTCCACATGAGAAGCTCTCCCCATGGAGAACTTGAAAAAAGAAGAGTCGATGTCAACCATTTAACGGCAATAAAATTACCCGTCGAAGAGTTACTCTTACTTTTATAATTACTGGAATCTAGTGGAAAAGATGGGAAAGTAAGTTGAGCTTCGTAACGACCATCGCTACCAGCTTTCCAGATAAATATAACCCTATAAAAACAAATTCAACATAAATACTTTCCTTTTACTTATTGTACTAAATCATAATCTTATTCAATATATAAAAAGTTTTATACTTAAATAAAATTGATTTATGCGATATTTTAGTATACCTATCTTTTGCTCCAGAAGCTAATAATGACTCATTTGTACTTTTTTCATTAAAAATATTAATAGGAACTGGGCACCATGATAAACTAACTATCTCCATATCATGACCTCTTAATTTATATTTAATATTACCAGATCCACATATATCTGCAATATAAATCAAGCCACTTTTACATCCAATTGATACTATATTACTGTCATGTGGGCAACAAGCTAAGCATGTTGCATTAAATTTCCCAAGAGAAATAAGTTGGCTATTATTATAATCAATCTTCCATTTTACTAATAATCCAGTTTCACTTATAAAACAAATAAGATTGGGATTATGTTTTGACCAATCCACAGCAATTACCTTCTGCTTTTCCTGAAAGTATATTACAATTTGTTAATATTAATTAGTCTAAAATGAAATGAAATTTTGTTTAACATTACATTACTATAAGTACATACATCCAATTTATTGTTTTTTAATTTAACATTTAAACTTTTCAAATTCCATATATTAACAACGTTGCTTCCTCCAGATACTAAGAGGTGTTCATCGTCTTCTATCTTTGGTGAAAAAGCAATGGTCGACACTCTATCGGAATGAGCCTTTTCAATAATTGAAAATTCTAATTGTTTTGAATTAGGTTTTGCTTTAGCAATGATTATTGAATTTTTCGAACCCCAAGCAATTGTACCATTATTAGCACATTCAAGTATGCTGCTGGAGTACCAATTTGGCGATGGAGGTAACGTGACTTCGTTCATTGTAGCTAGTTTTCTTTTAAAACAAAATCAATACAAATGTCATGCTTATTTTTTAAATGTGATTAAAATATGCTATAGAAGAATTTCTTTCGCTTTTTTTTAATAAAGAAAACATGCAAACGTAAATTTTGTATCGATAATTCTTACATTAAAATTAATCTCGTATATTATTATCTTTATAAATCATTATTCCGATTTAATTTTGAAAACAACCTCATTATTACAAAGTTTATTACTAACGTTATTTAAAACTAAGTAAAATTTCTTAGGTTAACCGGCTTTTCAATTCAATGTCATATCAGTGCAAGCATTAACATTAAAAGAGAAAAGAAACAAGAATTACCTAATTACCTTTTAGTAAATAATTAATGTACTTTTTTCGTATGCAATATTTGCTTTGCGAATAGATTAACATGAAAATATACAATTTAAAACTAAGTGCTTAATTTAACCATAGTACCTTATAACAAAATTATCAAATAATGGTAATAAAATAAAACGCTGCGAGATCAGATCGATCTGATCAGAGAGTATCAGAATTAGACCCAGACCCATAACCTAGACCCTAAACCCAGACATCGGGGCATTATATTACTCAAAAATGAAGGTCTTGTTGTTTTCATACAATCAATAAAAAGTTTAATTCACAAATATTATACATATTTTTTATTAATTAGATTTGTTTAAATGTATTAGACTAGACTAAAAGTTTTTAAACATTAATAAATTTTAGTGAGATATTGCATTTATCTTAGCTATTATGGTTGTAAAAAAAAATTATTATTAACTTATCAAATAATGAAAGAATTTTTAAATTATAATTATAATTACACATAGTTTTCGGTACTAGTGCATGTATGTAAATTATACAGAATCTTTTACCGATAATAAGTAGTTGAGCATGAAAGTATTGCAGTAGTTTTTTTCTTGATAATTACGGTAATTGAATTTTTGAACTTGAATTAATAGATTTCTTACAAATATTGATTAAAGATAATTAGGCATGCAATAATATAATTAATATAATTATATTTCATGAGTAAAATGAAAATATTTTGTTAATAATTCAGCAAAAAATAAACGAATTAAATTTACTTTTAAAAATTTATTTCTTAAAACCTTAAAAAACGTCCTGTACATTGAAAATTTTTAAAATAGAAATCTTTTAATTTATATTTTAATATAAATTATTATATTCTAGTGTTTTTTTTAAATGAAATATTTTGAGTTTTTATTTAAGAATTTGTAATTTAAACAAATGATTAACGCCTCTAAGTCTAAATGGTTATTTGCGTAATAATTCAATTTTTTTTACAAAATTTGTAACAAAAGATAGAACAATAAGCTTTTAAGCACTTCAATTTGATTCATAGAAAATTAATCACTGTTTTTGATGAAATCAAAATTGAATTAAAATCTTGCGTTTTTAGGATTCCCTCGAAAGAATACTTATGCATTAATTATTAGCCATTAGTAAAAATTATACTTTCCTTTACATATTTTAAAAGTAGATGATCTTATAATATAAAAACAAGCTAAATAAAAAAACACAAAGACGAGGCAAATTTGGAATTTTGTACATATAGTAGTAGACTGTTGAGTTAAAGAATTGAAGTGGGTATGATAATTTTTAGATAATTTTGTCAATTAATTCAACGCTTAAACGCGAGAAAGGGCATCTAATAAAATACGAAAATGAAAGATTTTCAGCTTCAATAAATCGGAAGATCTATCAATAGGGTAACGTTCTTATTCCTAACGACCCTCGCAGGAGAAATATATATTTTCAGTTGTGGCGGCATAGAATATTATGCGCAGCCTTTTTACGATTAATCGATGGACAGTAAATATGAGGATTTCTCTTTTCGTTCGTTTTCTTAAGCCGAGGCTTTGTAATTATAATAAAGACAGGATAAACGTGTCAAGAAGGACCGCTCAGGTTATTAGCGACTGCTCAGTTAAAAAAAATATCATATCGCGTAAAATCGGTAGCTCAAATACAATCGCGCGTATAACCGCTGCATCAACAATTGTCAATTTGAAAAGAGCGGCCCACCAATGGTACTTTAGCGTAAGCAGAGTACTTCAAAAATTTCATGTCGGCCATCTTTTGCGCGCCTGATCAGCCTGACTATTTTCTACAATTGCTCTATACTTTAAGACATAAAGTAAAGACATAAATAAGCCGCAAGGCATTGGCAAGCCAAGCTCAACGCCTAATGCGCATAAGCAGTGAAAACGTTGTTTGTGATCTCGACGCTCGATTCCGTATACTCCTCCAACTCCAAGCACTTACTTACTACTATTCTCTCCAATTGTCATTATAATTTCATGCGTCGTTAACGAAAAGGTGGTCGTATTCGCCAAGTCATTAGAGGAAGCGGGGTTTGCTCTCACAAGGCATTCGATCCTCGATAGCTTCATCTATTCTGGACAACGTTAAAACTCGTAGGAGAAAAAACGGTTATAATTTCTACTGGACGCTTAAATACTTACAATTAAATTCCCGCTCTTTCCGTTAAATCTAAAAATTCATTTTCACCAGGGTATTTACCGCAGTAGCGTCAGTGCATAAGTTATTTATTTATTATTGAATTTATGCCTCTTTATAGGTACTGTCGCATCGATACATTGATGCTGAGTGATTTTTAGATATTTCAATATGAACAACTGCCTCGTGTCCTTTTTAATTATTTTGATCGGTCGCTTTTTATTCGTTGACTGCTATTTCGAACATTTTTACGGCATTGTCAATGATATTGAAAAGGCTTACAAAACTTCATGGAACGATGCGAAAAAACCTTTCGATAGGCACTTTATTAACGAGAGTGTGAATCCAGATACTGAAATGAGCACCGTAAGTTTTTCTTAACTAGCACTTCTGCAATTTATTATTTTTATAATAAAAAATTCCCCTTTCCCGTTAAACTATTAATATTATTGATTTGCGCGTGTGAATCTAGTTAAAAAACAACATTATATAAATAAAATGCTACGAGCGAAAACAGTGCGTAAGGTCAATCGAGTAATTTTTTATATGTGCATTTTTTTCTTTTAACGTTAACACAGTTCCCTCGTCCATTTTTCATTTAAATTAATAAATTGCGCATATTGGCGGAATCACAAAAAACGGAATAATTCCTCAAATTTGTTCTTATACCTGTTGAAATAAGTATAGATTATTCTATTAGAGGTAACAGTGCAATTAATAATAAATAATGTCGCAAAAGAAAGCCTCCATTTGCATACAATTTTATTTTACAATTTCGGCTTGGCGCGAATAAAAATGTCGTTGATAATTTCTTTTAGTAAAAAAAAAATTTTCATCTATCTTCAGTAATAAATTCCTCTTATGAATGATACGTACTTGATAGCAGTGTAGTTGTCTGCTAAGAGGAACTGACGCATCAATTCGCCCTCGATTAAAGAAACGTACTTTTGTGCGATAAAATTTTCTCGCAAAACGAGTTTAAAAATTTTACTTTTACACGTTTCTAATGTATATTTCATTATACAAAGAGCTAGCAAATTGTTAATATTCAAGCCGTTAGGTATTTTATTTATGAATTTCAGTAATATCTTAATTTCTTAATCTTAAATAAGGTCATTTAGAGTGGAAACGAATAATTGTAATGAGTTGGCACGTAATTTATTATTGAAGTTTTTTTTTTTAAGAGCATAAGTTTTTCGGTAAAATTATTTATACTTTCACGACGAAAATTCCAACCACTGGTATAAATGTTTAAATCAAACTAGGCCCGAGCCATCATTTTGACAAGTGGTTTCATATGAAAATACCTATTTGTAAGGGATTTTTCACGGAAGATTAGCCCATATTTAATTGATACGATTTTTCAAGAGAAAATGCATTCCACAGCTGAAAAATAAACGCTTTATTCTGCTTAAGTTCCATTCATCCGCGAACGTCGTCTGTTACAGCCGGAGATGATCAGAAAGGAAGGATATCAAGCTGAAGCACATGTGGTTTTGACCGACGATGGATATTTGTTGACAATTCATCGGATACCTGGACCTAAGAATTCGCCAACGGTTTTTCTGCAGCATGGATTACTCGCCAGCTCCTTCGATTGGGTGCTGGCTGGTAAACAAAAGGCTCTTGGTAAGCAATGCTGAAGCATAATATGATTTAAGCACAGGAGGTAGCTTTTGCCAAGTTTCTTTTTATTATTGTTGGCCTACTACGATCCTTCGCTTACTTATTTTAATTTTTTTTTTTTTTGTAATTAAAAAGGAATCGATAACTTATTGCAAATATGTTAAAATAACTGAACCTATAATTAATTATTATTATTTATACAATTTTTTTATCTATTTTTGTTTTTTGTTCCTAAACTCTGACCTTTAGCCTTATCAATTTTCAGTCTTCGAAAATTTCTTACCCAATAATTAGAAATTTTTGTAAATGACTTCAATTGAACATTTTATAAGGGTCTATAGCATAGACAAACATTTCATTTTCGATTGATTTCATTAATAATAATATATATATATATATATATATATATATATTTTGTTTTTAATGAAAAAAACATAATTCATTGACTCTGTTTTAAAGCTGTTGTAATCTGGAAATTGATAATATAAAATTATTGAATTATATAGTTTTTTATAAAAAATTTAATGTAAAATTCTCAATTTTTGTCGTTTCACTTAGAAAACGTATTTCAAAATATATTTCTAGGTACTTCGAAGTTTAAATGATGTCAATTATTGTATATTATATCAAATTATAACACTGTTATGCAAGAAAATGTATTTGATAATTGAATCATTGATCCCCTTTAAAGTCCATTTATTTAAATAATAATGTTTATATTTTATCTCAAGCTTTCATGGAATTCTTGTATTCTTTGAACAGAAAATCTTTATGTGCGAATTCAAATTTTGTTTCTACTATATTTTTATAAAAAATAGGTTATTTTTATTTATAGCTTTCATCTTAGCTGATCGAGGATATGATGTTTGGCTAGGCAATGCACGCGGCAATACTTATTCTAGAAGTCACATAAAGTACACTACATCAGATTTGCATTTCTGGAATTTCAGGTAAAAATATTGTTTTTTTTTAAACTTTAAAGTAAATAAAATGGCATAAAAAGTTCATTAAAAGGCAAACAAGACAAGCATTTTTTATTTAAGGTTTTAATATTACGTGTTTTTTATTTATTGAGACAAATCTGTTAAAAATATATCTTAATCAAATATATATAGTATGACATTTTACTGTCTGTTATTAAATGCATATTTTTATTAAGTAACATATATATATATATTGAAAATAGTTGAATTATGATGCATGGTGTAATAAGTGTGCCAAAAATAAGAATTACCATTCTTATTTTAATTAAAATATTTTAATTTAATATTGTAGTTGGCACGAGATGGCCGTTTATGATTTACCAGCATCAATTGCATTTATAAGGAAAATAAAGAAAAACGATATAATATATATTGGTCATTCGATGGGAACAACAATGTTTTATGTTATGGCCATTGAGAGGCCGGAAATCGCTTCAAACATCAAAGTAATGTTTAGCTTAGCACCAGTGGCATTTATGCCGAACTTGAAAAGTCCAGTGCGATTACTCGTTCCGTTTATGCGAGAGGTCGAGGTAATTAATTTTTTTTTTTCAGAAGCATTAACATATATTTAAAACGCATTAAAATCGGTTATTAATTGAAGCCGGAAACTTCTTTTAACTTATCGGCATACTAATAAAATTATTTAATTTTTTATCTGTCAAAATATTTATATTACTGTAAAGAACAGGTTTTTATAATATCCTTATACAATTTAGCCAGAATAAAATTTGATTAGAGCGAGGCTGTAGAATTTTTTTGGAATTCGGGACAATTGATATAAAATGAAAGAAAGTCAGCTCTGTGAATGAAGAGCCAAGTTTGGTAATAAAATATTTTACATGACGCGAATACAAGGACAGTCCAATAATTCACTACAGTCATTTGTAAAATTACAAATGGATTTTTTCTATAAATTAGATATTAAATAATAAAAATTCCCCTTTTTTATAATTAAGCTAAATTTAATCTTAATTACAAGAGCTTTTTAAAAAGCTAAAAAAAATGTTTAATATTCATTATTTACTAAATATTTGCATGTACGATACTAGTGATTATAATTTTTAACGATATATATTTTAGTCATATTCGCTATATTTACCCATTTTTAATAGTATATTTATAATTGCAGTTTATTACGCGGTTTTTGGGAGAGGGTGAATTTTTACCACAAAATATTCTACTGAAATTTCTTGCTAAATATGGATGTGACATAAATGTATCCGAGGAAAAAATTTGCGCTAATACGTTATTTGTATTATGCGGTTTTGATAAAAGCGAATTTAATTATGTAAGTGTATTAAGATTAATTGGTTCTATATTATTCCATAAATAAAATTTGAATAGTGTTTATCAAATTTTTGTGTCATAAAAATACTAAATATTTACAAAAATTTGTACAATTATGAAATTTTAAAATATTTACGATCAGATAAATGTTTTATAACTTAAAAAGTGTAAATTTTTTACAAAACTTTTTGACTGAACCTCTATGGTTGTTTTTTTTATGTATGCCAATAGTGTTTGAAATGTACTTATATAAAAAAAGTATAATTATATTAAAAATTTATACAAAATTTTTCTCGATACAATATTAATTTTTTTCTGAAATGTACATTTCTTTCATAAGCTTACAAAACTGTTTCAATTCAATACTTTTTTTAAAAATAATTTTAGATAAATATTACAATAATAATTAAAGATTTATATTAAATTATTTAGACCCTATTACCGTTGATCTTAAATCATACTCCAGCTGGAGCGTCAACTAAAACAATTGTTCATTACGGACAAGAAATAAGGTCTGGAAGATTTCAACGCTACGATTATGGGACTGAAGGTAACATAAAAATATACAATTATTCCACACCTCCAGATTATGATTTATCAAAAGTTCAAGTACCTGTTGGCATATTTTGGTCTCAAAATGATTGGTTGGCAAGTCCGATAGTAAGTATAAAATATTATTCATGAAGTTTGATTCATTATAATACTAAGAATACTATTAAAGCATAACAATGCACCACAGGTCGATATTTTTAATGATAAGTTAATAAATGTGTGTGTGTGTATGTGTGTATATATATATAAATACCTTCGTACATTTCTCATGATTTGATTTTGAAAATATAATTGTTTCCGATAATATTATATTTAAAAATAATTTATTTTGTAACATTTAAAATAAAAGTAAATTCGTGTTTAATATGTACAGTTCTTCAAACTTACAAGTAAAATAAATCGATTGAGTATTTATTTATGAAAAAATATTTCTTTTAAAATATAAAAATTTTAATATTTTTTAAACGTCTATATTAATTTACTCTTATTTGAACGACATCAAATATAAATGAAAAGCTTGTCCATTTACCTTATTGTTTGAATAATTTTCGAATTTCATACAACTAAACATTAAAAAAGGGCCATATTTACTTTATACAAGCATAATAGTGAAACCAAAATTGTTTTAAATTGGTATTGTGTTTTCAGGACGTAGATAAATTATATAACTTACTACCAAAGAAGATACTTAACTTCAAAGTAAACTATCCAAAGTTTAATCATATTGATTTCTTGTGGGCAGTCGATGCACCTCAACTCGTTTATGCAGAACTTCTATCTACTATGGAAAAGTACTTATAATAATATATACAGCACAATTAAAACTCTTTATAGTAAGTAATATTTTGTACATTATTTTTTATAAATAAAAAAAGTTTCCAATTACGTTTTCAATTATCATATTATAATATTTAATATTTTTAACTAAAAATATTTTTCAATGATTTTAGAAATAAATAATGAAAACAATGTAATAAAGCATAACAAACGAATTTTAAATTTATTGTGATTTTATGATCATTTTTTTATTTTTAGAAACGAGCTAATTCCTGCCGAGTAAATCTTATTGTTACATTTATAAAATCTATGTAAATATACGCGATTTTGTAAATGGCTAACTTTATTAAATTAAAAATTTAGATTGTTTATATAAGTAAATGCTGTAAACGGTATTTATTTGAACTATAATAGGTTGTTTATGTTGTGTCATAAACGTGTTCTAAAAAATTAAATTATATTTTTTTAAAATACTTTTTGATGTTTCTATTTTTTAATGTGTAATAAATAAACTAGATGATATTAAAATTATGCATGATATGTATATTTTAAAACGTATTAAGCCCAAGTACAAGATTTATTAAGTTTACATTGTAATTTATAAAATTAATAGTACATGTTTGTAAAAAGATTTTAAAGTATTTTCACTATTATTGATTTTAAGAGATTTATATATGCCATTGGAATATCAATATAAAATTATACTGAAAATTAGTTATTTTAATAAATTAGTTTGCTAGTTTGTAATACGTTTGTACCAAGGTAGCCATAAATGCATAAATTCTTATATACAAGTATGACCAATGAAGATCTCATTGAATAGAAAGTACGAAGTAATTGCATAGTGACCTAATGAAGAATAACCGTCATAATTCATAAGTAAATAAGTCATTATTTATTTATTTACACAATAAATTTTTTGTAAATTAAACATTATAATAAATATAAGCTTTTCGAAAATATTTGTAATAGGAAGATTAATTTAATTATTTAATAAATTTCTTATTTTATAAAAAAAGTTTTAGTTAATAAGTATTGCTTCAAATTTTCATTATAATGTGTAATTTTTTACAATATTTTTTTATCAAAAAAAAATTTAACTATACATTAATATTTAAATATGTATTCTTATTTGTACCATTTTTAACTATGAATTTGATAGCATTTTTTCACTGTTATAAAAAAGGCTCGGTAAAATTTATGTTTAATATGGTATTCTACAGTGGAAATCGTTTTTCGAAAAGTAAAAAATTAATTTAATACTTTGTGCAAAATACCTAAAAATTATAAAACCAATGAAAAAAATACGTTTTTTTATATGAGATAGCATGTTATATAAATGTATATATTTGTGTTTGTGTGTGTGTGTGTGTGTGTGTATCTTGTCAGCATTATAATATCTTCATTGTTATTAAGTCGTTTTGTATTTTTTTTTATTAAATCTTAGAAGCCGCTAATTTTTCATACGCACGCGCGTGCGCGCGCGCGCGCACTCAGAGAGTATTTATCTAATATTTATCGGTATATCTTAAAATTTATTCAGCACATGAAATTGTATAACGTTGTTACAATTATGACATTTTCCTGATTTCTCTTATCTTCATCTTATCTTTTTAATTTCCCAGCTAGTTACTTATTTTGTCTACACAGCAATGATTCAATTATTTTTTCCTTATCAGCGGAATACGTTAAATGTGTATTTGTTACATATTTACATATCAATAATGACTCGCATGTAGATTCGTCGCGATTTATCGGTATATCTTATTTTCGAGTACGCATCATCCGTATGCATGTTTTCTTCTAGTAACTTAAACTGGAATCATTGACGTTATAACATTTAACGCACATTATTTGTAACATATGCAGTGGTGATAATAATTCTTTCTATTTTAATATGCTCGTGTTCTTAGTGGACAGTTCAATTGTTAACAGGGATTTTTACACTACTGATAATGCACAGCTTTATTTTTCATCCCAATTTTAATATATTCGCATTTAACATTCGGCATTATGTTCGCTTTGACAATATTATCTTGTTCGTGAAGCACCATCAAATTTTAACGGCTTGTTTAGTGAGCGTGGCCAGTCTCATCTTAGTTTTTCCAAATGAGGTACACATCGGCCAGGAAATACAACGCGGAGTGAAAGAGTTAACTTATGTTTTTAATTACACCATTGCTAATTTTATAAATATCGCCGACTACGCGGGCTGCGATGGCAATCCGGAGAAAGAAATGACAACTGTGAGTAACATCAGGCGCATTGATACTATATACTCGGAGTTATAAAGAAGAACTCCAGATATATTAGATAAGCTGTAATTATATAATTGTAAGAATTATAGTATGATTGACCTTACGCAATGTACTTGATAAATATTAGAAACATTGTGGTACCTAAAATGGAAGCTAACTGAATTTTTTATTTATTTAAAAAAATATATATTTTTTATATATATATATAAGTTATAAACATATTAAGAGAGTTGTTCAAATAGATTCTAATGTAATATAAATATTATTTTGATTATTAACGAATATTATCGAATTATTGTATTCAAATTGCTTTTAATTATAGAATCAAAATTATTAAAATGTAATTTATTTATCAATTTATTTTACTTAATATTTTATTTACTGAAAAACATTCACAATTTTAATCAATAAGCCGAGTGAAATCGAAAAAGTGGACCATCTTCAGGTTTCTGACATCATCGATAATCGCAATTTTTTTATACTTACCAATCATTGAGTGAAAGATGTACAACACAAGGGATTATAACATAAGCTGTTTTCTTATTTACCCATGTACCAATGACGTGTACGCAAATTTTTAAATCGTGATCTTTGTTTGATACATTTTCACAATACGGTGCATATCACTAGAAGCGAGAATAAAATATTTAATATGTACGTCAATGCTTGTTTGAGAAATGCACCGAGAGGCATTCTCAGATATTAGAAATCAAATGCAATAATACGTAAATTTATTAAATAAACAAGACATTTTCGTGAACCTACGTAAAAATACATGTTTTTTTTTTAAACAATTTCATAGAGTAAAAGGAAACCTCGCAAAAGGGATGTGAGCAACTTTCATCGATTCAATTGTTACCGTCTATAAAGATTTTTTAAATAAATTTTATATTTCAGCGAGCTAAATATTACGGAAATTGTTGATTTATTTATTAGTCCAGTTTCGAGAAAAATTCATGGATTAAAATTTATAAATCATAAATTTATAATTTTTGTGATAGGATATATTGATAAAAATTTATCTGTAGAAATTATAAATCCATTGTTTGTTTACATTTTCATGGATGAATCAAATCATTTGTATATAGCTTGATAAATGAAATTTCAGAAGTGAAAAAATCCCAGTACTGTGGGAGCACATTCATAAATTTTCAAATCTGTTATGAATCCCCGCTTTTATTATTTTAAAGTCATTTAAAAATATGTATGCTTAAAAAGTCACTGTTTGAAAATCGTTAGATGGTAATTTCCTTGATTTATTGTAGCTTGTGAAAATTTTATTCGGTAAAGTAGCTATAAATTTTTTATACGCATATAAAACGGCTAAGTTGAATTATTGGATTTTCAATATTTTATTGATTTCAGATCTTATGTAATTTCAGTTAAAATAACAACAGAGTTAGGGTTTATATTTTTATATAAGAAATCATTCTTGTTTTAGCTTAAAATACTTTTTTACAATTTGATTATTATATAGAAAATTTAAGCTGTTTGTTCGAAGGTGTTTGTTTGACTGAAAACGGATTCAAGTTATAAATTCTTTGGTAATTTCGCAGAATTGTTTCTCAATTGTTATTTTTTACTTGTAATAAATCATTTTTTTCAAGTTTTTTAAATATTAACCATCTGAGTTTTAAACGATAAGATTGTCTCTCGGTGACTGATAATTTCGGGGTTAAGTACTATGACATCGTGTCTTTTTTCGGTATTCCATTTTTACCTATAATTTATATCTGGCCTTTTTTAACAGATCTTTTTTGAACGATCACACCTAAACCCGTACAAATATTAAATACATTTGATATTATAAAAATTTCGTTACTTAAATAATTGTTTCTGTTTAATAAAATTTTATATCCTTAAAATTACCTAATCTACATGTAATACAATATAAAAGTTACGAACAGAATTATTATTTTCGAGTCAATGCACTAACTAAGTCAACTAATGATTACATAATGATAGATCTAATAGTATATGCTTTTACATGTGAAACTTGCGTTTAATGCAAAAAGCATCTTTTTTCCACCCGAATCTTCAAATTTTATTTTCACTTTGGATGAAAGGAAAATGAAAAGTTGCCTAATTTCATTCTTGTTGACAGTCTTCAAGTCCTTATAATGGTATTAATTCATTGAAGTATTCTTATATAGATAATATATATGTATATATATATATATATATAAAATATATAAGTATTCTTACATTGATATTTTACATCGTTGAACAATTTAGCGAAGTAAACTGATTTTTTAAATAATTATTTTGCGAACTATACCAACCGACCGGCAAATTAATATGAATTAAAGGCAAATATTAATATGTATCGACAAATGTTGATACAGTGGAGAGGTGGCCTTGATGGTTTTATCGTACGCCATTAAATTGGGCGGCGAGTCTTCCTTGAAAAAATGTTGACCGGGTGTAAATTCGTTTCGGTTCGACCAAGGGATGTGTCGCACGCGGTCATAAAATTAACATAATTGTATAAAAAGTTAATCCCTAACGTATCTTAAACCTCGATATCTCGATCTCGGCATAAAAGGCTGTCGGTATTCTCTACCTTAGCTAGTGTATATTTGGTACTTGGTAAGTCACAACGATAAGCGACAGCATCATTGGGCTTTTCTTTAGCTGATTCTCTTTCGAGTTGTCTGATCCTTATGATACGTGTACTTTATTTTTGACATTATTTCTCTGCAATACCTTTAGTCATTCTTCACGTACTATTGCATCGTTGACCTACATGCAGTTTTCTATACGAGCTTACGTAATAATGGCGATACCCAAAAGCAATATTTGGCTCTGTAAATTGTGCATACAACGATCGAACAACATTTTGCATTTACGCGCGCCAATTCCTGTCACATACTGCTTACCGCTAATTATAACGACACGGTGATTTTATTATTCGTTTTATTATGGCATAATCGTCAACGTCACAGTTGTCCGTAGATTTTGTTTTCAATGTATCTTTATCGGACTATGATATTACGTTTTCTTCTTTTTCACCAACAATTCATTTGTCCATTTATTGATTATAACATTACTTACATTAGGGAATCGCGAGAATTTTTTTGTTATGCATAATCACTGTCAATATTGCAATTGTATATTATTATAGTAAAAAGTACACCTAAGTTCAAATAATTTTCTTTTGTTTGGGAATCAGTTTTTTGCTTCGACAAAGCTTAAAGCTACGTTTTATTGAAAAATTTATTAACAATCATATATATATATAGTTAATTTCAAGAAAATTAAAAAAATAAAATACATCCAGTTGTAATAAGCAATCCGAAGGCCTATCTTTTCATAAAAATTGATCAAAACTTATGCGATGTTTTATATTTTCATACCTTACCATTTTATGAATAAGTTTCAAGTAAAGTACATTATTATATTATTTTTTCTATTATTGTCATATAAATTTAAATATATTCTTGCTCAATTAATAAGCTAACTTATATGACTGAATATATTTTTTAAATAATCTTTTTCAACTCTAGTAGTTTATTTGAATAATTTTGGAATTAAAAACGATTGTATGTTTATATAATTAAATTAATTTAAATAATATCGTATTAATGAACTTTTTTATCCGATGGTGATAATTAAGTTTTTCATAATCAGATGCTATTAATGCAAAAAACTGACATTTTGCTGAGAAGCGACTATTAAGAGCTTTTAAAAACTATTTGCCGGTCATTAATTTGTTTCATATTCCTTGGAATTAAATATTGAAAATAACACTCATTGACATATTGCACTCTTAGTTTGCAATTCATAAGTCATGTAGAATGCATATTCTTCAAATTAAATTGTTTATAATTGGCAAAAGGTGACAAAGTTAAAAATAAATCTTTATGACTTCACATTTGGTTTTGATTATACTATAGTTTCATAACTCTTATTCTTCATATGCAATTTTATATTCTCGCTGCTTAGATCATGTTGTTGAAAGAGCGTCGCAAATTATTGTTCATCTGTTTGGTGAGTCTGATTAGCTTCAGCTTAGGGTTGCCACACAAGACACACTTGCAAATCCAACGGGAGATAGTGAGATCGCTTTTCTCTTCCGAACATGCCAGTAATGATGTATTTGAAACAATTGATCGCAAGACCTGCAGCAATAATCCGGAGGATGAAATGACGACTGTGAGTAGTATTTAGTGTGTTGGTGATGGTATACTACATATTATAAGCTAGAGAATACAAAAAAAGAAGCGATGGTCGAATTAAAACTATAGTTGACTACAATATTCATATTTAGATACTTTTTCTTTTATATGGTAAAGTATATAGTATATAGTGGTTATTTATATAGTAGTAGTATAGTAGTAAGGTTATATAGTAAATTATATTTGAAGTCTTACTTATGGCTCTGAAACTTCAAATGTTATACAAAAAATTTCAATTTTAAAGCTTTTTTAAAGAAGAAGTTTTAAAAAATAATTCTACAAAATTATTAAGCTATTCAGAATCAACACATGAGAAATATATTCGTATCTTTAAAATGTTATTAACAATTTTTTAAATTGTACTAATTTGGAATTGCTAATAGAAGTCCTTCTCATATTTTTATGTTTTTTGTAAACACTTTTTTTCCCTTAGCTTGATTATAAGATCAGTTAAATGTTCATTTAACGTGATTATTTTTTAAAAAAAAAAATTTTTTTTTTAATTTTATATTATTTAGAAGACTAAATGTTTTATGAATTTTTTTCACTAATATATTGTTGAAAGTATACACAATGTGACATTTTAAGCCTGAAATTAAATCTGTTTATTAAGATTTAAAAATTTTAATTTTTTTAAAATAACGAATTCATGAATTAACGTTGATCAAGCGACGAATTAACTGATTACGTTATTAGACTAATGAATATAAGATTTATTTATAGATTAAATTTAAAATTTAGGAAATTGCGTAAATTTCAAAAGATTTTTTCTTGGAAACCCTTTTTCGTAATTTATTTGATCTTTTGAAAGGAAATTAGTTTAAAACTTTTTTTTATAGTTAAACAATAGCATACGTATGATATTCATATCCCCTTTTATACAAAAACTCAATGTTAATTCTTCATTTGCTCATGAATATCTAGTCTATATTTCAATAGTAAATTTGATGATTCAGAATGAGCGTGAGAAACACTTAATAAAAACGAATGTTTTGAATAAGTATGACGATTTTGAGCTTCAGTCATCAGTATCAATAGTGACAGTTCATTAAAAATTTTTTGTAAATGAAAAGGCTACATGCCACAAAATAAATCTGGCCTTGCTGTATAAAAAAGTTATTACTATTTATTTTGGGGAAAAATTACGAAAGGAATTTCGGTTTATTTACATAGACGCGTGTGCATACGCATTAATTTAATTTGCTTTAAAATAACATTTTGCTTTAAGTTTTTTTAATTCAAATTACAGTAATGTTTATCGGCTCGTTTTATTATAATGTCTATAATACATTTTTACGTGCATCTATTTCACACTGATTGTATTAATACATATATGTATATATGTATATTAGACAGACATTATAAAAAAAGCAGGATATCCAGTGGAAGAGCATTTGGTAACGACAGAGGATGGGTATATTTTGACCATGCACAGAATTCCTGGTAAACCAGGATCTCCCGTAGTATTGCTGCAACATGCCTTGCTGGAAAGTTCATTTTGTTGGGTAATAACTGGAAAGCAAAAAGGTTTAGGTAAGCAATTTTTACTATAAAGAGATAAGCTTCACACCGGTATTCCAGGGTCGTATTACTTTGAGTGTTCATTAATTTTAGCCTACCTCCTAGCCAACGAAGGTTACGACGTATGGATGGGAAATGTTCGCGGTAATACATATTCCAAAAGGCACACTACCTTATCAACGTCCGATCCAAAATTTTGGAACTTTAGGTATTTCTAGAAACGTATTATTGTAAAATTTATCCCTAACGAAGAAGTACTCTATACTTTCATTCGCACTCGGATTTTTTTTTAACTAGCTTTAATCAGTTGCATTAGGTAGTATGTAATTTATAATACATATATTTATATATATATATATATATATATATATATATATATATTTGCCTACGATACGAGCTCTAGTGATCCTTTAGCTCAATAAATAATGTACGTGATTGCAGTTGGCACGAAATGGGTATTTACGATATACCAGCTGAAATTGACTATATAACGTCTTTGAAAAATGAAAGTTTAATGTACATAGGACATTCAATGGGTACTACTGTTTTTTATGTAATGGCCAGCGAGCGGCCAGATATTGCATCGAAAGTTAAAGCGATGTTTGGCTTTGCTCCAGTTACTTTCACTGATAATATACGAGGTTTGTTTCTGCCACTTGGAATACTTCTTGAAAATCTTCAGGTTCGATTAAATTATCTTCGACTCGTAAGTGCGGCATTGCAAGCCCTTTTTTTACATCGATTTTTAAACTTGTATGTTGCTTTTTTAGAAATACGCGCATTTTCAAGGTGACCATGAATTTCTACCGGAAAATCCTATTTTCAAATTCGCAGCTAAGTGCATTTGTAATAGACCGTTGATGAAACAAATGTGTCGAGATATTATTTTTACCTCAGTTGGCTTCAATGCAAAACAATTTAATACCGTAAGTATTATAAATCATATATTTAAATAATTCTTTTAATAATACGTACGGCTTTTGGCTGGTACTAATTGCTACGATAACAGTCAAGGAGCACTTATATTTTTGAAAATGTACAAAAGTGCACAAAGAAATTATTTAAGAAATAATTTTAAAAACTTATGCAAGGAGATAAAATGTTGGCAAATATAAAAGGGAACTTACTAAATTAAAGTGATGCTACACGATAAGTAGTTGGATCCGTAACATTAAGAGTTTTTTAATTAAGGTGCAATATAATGAAATTAAAAAATTCTGCACTTTATGGTACTAAAATTTTATTTTGAATTTTGAATTAAGATTATTACGTTTCATTTATTAATTATATTATACTGTACTAAGAATCATTTATTTCATAATTATAATTTAAAATTGCTATTTTGTTTTAGACGTTGCTGCCGTTAATTTTAACTCATACTCCAGCTGGTACGTCGTTGAAAACTGTAATGCATTACGCACAAGGCATCCAGTCTAAGCAGTTTGGAAAATACGATTACGGCTCGCAAAGTAACGTTGAGATTTATAACAGTACTAGTCCACCTGAATATGACTTGACAAAAATAGAAGTGCCCATTGAACTTTTCTGGGGCGAAAATGACTTTCTTTCTCAACGAAAGGTATAAATGCGTATTATAATATTTCTAAGGAAATCACAATACATACATTTTTCATTAAATACCAGATTTTCGGCAAATAATTAATGCGAATTATTATAAAAGTAGCAATTTAAAATGCTTATCTGTAGTTTAATATATGGATAATTTAATATTCTATATAATACGTATAATATAAGTCAATTTGATAAATAAATAAATTTAATGTTTAATTAATAATATTATTTTTAAGGATGTGATGAAGTTATATGAAAAACTGTCTAGGAAAGTAAAAATTTTTGTCGTCGATGAACCGTATTTCAATCATTTGGACTTTATTTGGGGGATCGACGCCCCAAAACTCGTATATTCAAGACTACTTCTACAAATGAAAAAATATCTGCGTTGAATAATGACTGTTTTTTTTAAATAAAAATTTATGTATAAATGAAATTAAAAGATCTTACTAGAATTATTATATTGCACATTTATATTAAATAAAATTAAAAACATCATGACTACAGAAAATATAGCTATATCAGTTTAATTAAATCTAGAAAAAAAATAGGCAAATAACCTTTATAAAAACAATATTGTTTACGTATAAATATTATTTATATGAAAAACTTATGTCTGATGAAGTTCTAAGAATCATATAAATATTTTTCATTATATAGCTCTTATTTCTGTGCATTAATTCTATAATACCTATTTGGTATATACTTTGTAAGTATGTATACAAATTCGAATTGAAAAAAAATTTACTGTTTGTTCTCAAATAATCATTTAATACGAACACTTTAATGTTTAAAATAAATACAGTCTAGCAACAGACTTTGCTGCTAATAATAGAATGTAGCAATGAGACTTCAATATGAAATTGTATTTATATTAATATAAAAAAATTGAGAATATCAAAAACACATAGAAATATGAAAGGTAATACTTTGCTTCTGAAACTAAATGTATTTTTATTTTATCGCTACATAATTATTATAAATTACGTACAATTATTAATCATAAATGATTAATTATTAGTTTTTTATATGTTCCAAGATAACAGCTGACTTATTTCTTTATGAATTATTGCAATTCTTTAAAATGAACAATATTTTAAATTATTTTAATATTGTTTGCTTAGAAATTTAATATTATTATACATAATTATAATAAAATCTACCTTAATTGTTTATTATTCATTTTTTTCGATACTTTTCTAAGGTCTTCTACATGTTCAACAAAGTCTGAGACTTCGGTAAACGATAATATAAAACTATTAATAAAGAAGTCGTGTCAATTAAAGAATTATTTAGTAGAGCTGTTTAATCTATTGTTTTAGTTTTTTTTTAATTTATTACAATGTAATTGTAATTATTAAAAAAACAAATTGGAATTGTATTGTATCATAGGTACATAAAAATAAAAAACCATTTATAAAATTTGTCATTTTATTTATTTATTTTTTTTAATACATGCGATCAATATTAGAACATTATCCATAGAAGTTTATACTATGATTACATATAGTTAATATTTGCAATATCAGAAGACGACCAGAGTGTGATTATTTATAAGGAATTTTTTCATTTATCTCGCTGTTAAACTATACTGAATACTAAATATAGATGAATATACACGTAATAATATTCATTCAAAATTACGCATTTACTTGAAACCTTCGGAAGAATAAGATTATTATTTCTAAAAAATCAAGTTTAATGGCTTCTTTATATAAAAAATTTTATGAATTGTTTTTTTCAGTTGTCGTAATTTAATTTAAAAAATTATAACTAAAGTTAAAAAAAAAATATTAATAAAGTAACAATGATTGGAAACCTTAAAAATGTAATATATGTGTAAAAGATAGACCGTAATTAATTGCTGAAATTATAAATATTCCAGATCAATGGAGAATTTACGACAAAATTATTGTACGCATATTGATTGCACTGTATCATAGAAATTTCCAAGCTTGAGTATTAATAATTTTTTAAATAACTGGAAGAATATTTTGCCCTTTAAAACACGATACGATGATAAATAAACTATAAATATTTAATTTATCTTATTCGTAGTAAAATTAAAATTTTTTTTAATATTATATATATATATACATATATTGGAGTGATTTAGTAATTTAGTGCTGATACAAATAATTATAAAGCAGATTAAAAAAATTTATAAATGGAATATTTTTTACAACAATTTTAGAAGTGAATTTTAATATCAAATATATATTAACTAGCGATTATGATTTTTGTTGTTTTTTACATAATACATCGATCTGAAATTTTGTGAATCTATAACAGCCATTTGGAATACTTAGTCGATTTTCCATATTTATTTCTATGTAAATAGAAATCAAAATAAGTTTCAAGTTTTTATTCATGAATCTTCTTTCATCAAACTACTACAATGTTCTACTACAATGTTTTACGCTGGATGTTAATATCTAGCAATAAGTATTCATAGCTTAATAAAACAAAAAGTTTATTACAGTATTCATGCCGACACAAAGTAATGATCTACTCCCAGAATGTATTTCAGCCTAAAAAAAAAAATGCAATCAAACTTTTATAATCAAATAAATTTTCTAAAGATCTTTTAGGTTGGTCAAAAAATTACAATAATAATAATAATACAATGACTTATACATTAATTAGATCCTGCATTTAAGTTATTATATGAGGATTGCGTGAATCACATTGTATTTGTGTTTTGAATATATAGTTGCTAAATAAGCGCGATTTAGCGAGTTGGTTACTCACGAAGTCGAAGTTGATTCGATAATCAGTCGAACGTTGTGCTCTCACTGAAAATCTTCTTTGCTATTGGTGCTCTGTTGAAGTTTAGATTAAATACTATTTCAAATGAATAGTTTGATTTTTAATTGGCTATCTATATTGTACTGAAATTTCACGCTAGAGATCATGTAAAAAAAAAAGGATTCAAATTAATTACTTTTTTGTAAGTGCATTTTGCTGTTTTTTTCTATTTGGCTGCAAAATGAAACCGCAGGTATTAAAATCTATAAATACGTAAGTTGCTTAATTAAATTTATCAATAAATTATTTTCAACGTATGTTATGCCAAGCAGGTCAAACAATTTTGCTTCGTTTGTTTAATCTTAATTTATATCCAGTTTATAAATATGATTTGTGGAATTTCTATTTTTTATGATATTACATCATCCATGACAGATATACTGTCCAAGATATACAACAAAAGGGAGGAAAATTTTATTCTACCAAATAGCGAAAACGATATCATCAATTCAGTGAGTTATTATTTTTGTAACTGTACAATATAATAAAACAAGCTTAGTTTAAATTAAGCAAGCAATGAAAACAATGTAAGTAAATCAATATTTTTTTGAACTTAAGTCGAACACATAAATAAATTTATTATTAAAATAATACAAATATAAAAAAATATTTCAATGTCAAATTAATATTCTAAATTTTGTTATTTACTATTGGTCATTTGAGATTTTTTGCAAAAAAGTATTTTAAATACACCATTATACAAAAGGTAATTATCACTTTACATTCGGTTTTATATTTTCTAAAAAGTAGAATTTCTCGACCAACCTTAAATTTAAGCTCAAAGCTAAATATATAAAATCGTAAACGTATTTTATAACTAACAAGTTTCCGGATTCCCTAAATATGTCTCTCGGTCATACGTATGAGTAAAATTTTATTTAGTGCTTTTATTTATTGATCATTGAATCTAAATTATTAAAGTTATTAAAAAATGTTACACATCAATTTTATACATCAAAATATTCCTATGGTCTTTTACATAATTTTTATAGAAACAACATTTTTTTATAAACATACTTGCTTTATAGTATTCGACATTTAATTTTTTCTGCAAATAAATCCACGATATAAAATTATATTACAGATGCATGAACATTTAAGTAGTTGACATTCGTTATGGCTGTGCAACGTTATATAAGTTAAGAAATGATCCGTCACGAATAGAATCAATTTTGTAAGATTGTAAAAAATTAAGAAATTGTAATCTCAAAATTGTTTTACCACCAATTTTTTTGATTCATAAAAAAATGTTTAAATTATAAGCTAATATACAAATTAGTATATGATGATTAAGCTATTACTATTAGGATTTTTTTTTGTTTTAAATCAATCATTTTATTACATATATAACCACTATAAATTACTATTTGCACAAGAGAATAGTTGATTTTGAATATTAAAAATTTTCAAATTTCAAAATCAAATATCATTTATGACGTAGACTATACATTTTTTAATTTTTTTTTTTAAACTTTTATCATAACAAAAATGAGAATACGCAAGCTAGTTATTAAATATTTTTAGTTGTTATTAAGTATTAGCATTTTCTACCGTAGATATTATCATAAATGTGACGTTATATATTTTTTTTATGAAAATAAAGTAAATCATGAATAATGAGACTAGATGAGTAAATCTCTATGGAAGCGTTATCAACTTAAATGAAATTGTGATACTAAGTATCAAAACAAAACATTGAAAGCTAATATAGCGATAATTTGATATTTTTAGAAAGTAGCTATTAAATTAAAAAATTAATCCATATTCGAAATTTTGATAATCGAAATATAGCTCGATCCAAGATTTATATGAATATATTTCAGTTTTTCGTAAAATATTAATGATAATGATAATAGTAAATTAGTAAAACAGTTCTACCTGACAATTGTAATATCATAATGACATGATTTTTTAATCATAAATAAATTATGGAATTTAGGCCGATATGATAAAGCAAGAAAATTACACTGCTGAAACGCACCTAATTACAACCGAAGATGGATATATTTTAACATTATTTCGTATACCGGGACCACCGGGTTCTATTCCAATATATTTGCAGCATGGACTTTTAGAAAGTTCTTCGATTTGGTTGATTGCCGGCAGAAAAAAAGCTCTTCGTAAGTATGTAAATCGTATCGACAACTACTCTCCATTCAATAAAAATATATTATTTCAATTCATTTGTATTCAAATCTTGGTAGCAATTTATATGTAATCAAGTTTAATACCCTGTCCATAAATTCTATTTATGAATCACAAAGTCTTATTTTCATTCTGTTGACACTCTTAATAGTTATATTTGTACTTCGGATGATGAAATGAACTTTCATTAATTTCGCAATTTTCTCGATTAAACGTTGTCCCCAGTAAAATATTTACATTTCCAATTTCCTTCTGATTCTACATAAATATATACAAACACAAACATTTATTTATATTTACATTTTCCGAATTTCTCATTGTCATCATGAATTAATTATTTATTATTTTTTCCGGGAAAAATTATTTTCGCAGCAGTTTTAAATTAAAATACAGGTTTGGAAAATATTTTACATTTTCTTGACTTTTTTTGTTTATTATGGACACAATAGGCCGATTTTCTAAATTTACTTATTTTTATTGGTAACAGAAAGTGTTACATTCTCAAAAATAATCTCTATTAAAAAAAATTTGAACGAATTTCTATAATGCAACTGTTTCTATTGCATTTAAAAATTTTTCAAACATTTTTCCTAAAGAGCATTATGACAAGATCATTAACAAACAAGGAAAATATGCGACACTATCAATTGACTTTTAAATTTGAGTCAAGGTTTTCGGAAAATCTATCTTTTTCTTCGCAATATTAATTGTTCATATCCATATATTAAATTAAACTCGTATAATAATCGTGACGAAATTTAATTCAGGTTATTAAATATAGAAAATTGAATATCATAATCATATATTACGTTTAAAAAACTTATAAATACTAAAATAACAAGAGAGAATATATTTTCTAGATTATCTAATCTAATGGGCTAAAGAATCAGCGAAACTTATAAAGAATTATTAATATGTATATTTTTGGAACATTTTTGGAGTTTTTAAAAATTCTGTTTAATTTTGACAGTTTTTTGGCATTAATTTTGACAGTTTGTTACGATAGAAGCGTATGCTTGATAAAAAAACGAAGTATTTTAGACATAAATAAAAATGTATAATAATAAAATATAAAAAAGTTAATTGTAGATGGAAAAATGATAACGAAATAAAATGCAAAATTTTTTACAATTTTTCTTTTACTTTCGAAACTAAGCTGAGCTAAAGTATAGGATTTATATGATAAGATAGGAATTAAAGTTATAGTTTAGATTCAGTATAGTACATAGTATGGGAATGTTGGGAATATTTAACAGTTTTTAAGTGCAGTTATAGAATCTTAATAAATTTTGAAATTTATTTTTTGTGAAAAGTAATTTTATGCATATATAAATGTATATAAATGCTGCTTGATAAATACGTAAATTGAATAATAATAAAAATACTAAAACTGGAATACGAATCAAATTATTATTAAATAGTCAAAAGAGTTTTAAATTTATGAAAATTTATAGAAAATAAAACAGAAATGCGATTGAAAATTGGCATAAATCCTAAAAAGTATGAAAACCCATTGAAGAAAAGTTATCAAAAAAAGATATAATATACGACTTTTTTAATTAAATAGTCAAATTAATACTTTTTAGCTTACATTTTATCGGATAATGGTTATGACGTTTGGTTAGGAAATGCTAGAGGAAATACTTTCTCAAAAAAACACAAGACATTATCTACGTCTGATCCACAATTTTGGGATTTCAGGTAAACTGTTTTACATTAACAATTTAAAAATTCGCATTTGAAATTTATAATTTGACTTTTATTTTAATAAAAAAATCATAAGTAAACGTATTAAAATAATATTAAAAAATAATTGAGTGAAAATAGCCACACTATATATATATAAATTATTTCAATGATCTACAATTACTGAGTAAAACAGCCTATATGCCTTTGTAATGCAATCAATTTGGTGTTATTATTCAAGATAAAACATTTTTCCGAATCGAAATACATTTAGTAAAAAGTTAATCGAATTTTTCATAAAGTTTCTATATTTAAGCTTTAAAAATTATACTCGTTGTATTTACTTTATTTATCGTCCATAAATTTATTGCTGTGGCTCACTTAAATTATACTTTTTTTATTGATTTTTATTGAAATTATGTTGCAATTAGTCTTTTATTTTTTAGGCATCATTAACAATCGGATGCAAATTTATTAATTTGTGCTACGTATCAAGCGTAGAGAGAGACTTAATGAAGTGTTATCATAGATAAGTGCTAAAATTACCCTAATTCATTACATATATTTCAATGCATTTAAATTAATTATGAATTCCTTTATTGTCAAATAATAACTTACTAGATTAAATAAGAATGCTGGCTCATTCGTGTACTCTTTTTTTATGATTAGCTTTTGCAATTGTAAAATTCAATTAATTGACAAAGTTACACTATACCAATGTGTTTTATTTGAGGTATAGACGTATCAATTCTAATTACAATGTAAAATTTCTGGAGCAAACTTAATGCTTAAATTGTTTTTTATGGATAATAAGTCAAATTCCTTTTCGGAAAGAAGTTCTGATTACAAAAATTAATTAAGTTCTAATATGTAGAATTTTAAATTATTGAACAACTTGTTAATTTTATATTTTTTGCAAACTTTATTCAATTATGTGTTCAATTATGAAAAAACGATATTAATGTAATACTTATTATTTAAAGATGCATACCCACAATAATTACTTTGTAGTGATGTCATTATTGCTTCATTATATTATATTTTTACCGCATATTAAGACCTCTCGTAGTTACACCTCTATAATAAAAAGAAAGAGCTAACAATGAAACTTGTATAAATTGCACTTTCAGTTGGCAAGAATTGGGCTTATATGATCTTCCAGCTGCTATAACTTATATATCAGATTTAAAAAATGACAGTTTATTTTATGTCGGTCATTCGATGGCTGCGACGACATTTTCAGTTATGGCCATAGAAAAGCCGGAAGTAGCTGCGAATATAAAAGCAGTAATAAATTTAGCCCCTGCCACTTACGTTCGCTACATGAAAGCACCCGTAAGATTATTATCTCATTTTTGGAGTGTATTTCTAGTACGTATTTAAATATTTATATATATATATATATATAAATATTTGTTGATTTAGTATCGTAAATTGATAAAACATTTTTAATGCTTGTATCAACTTTATTTATGTTAAACTTTTTTTAAGAAAATTTCAAATACAATGGGAATATATGAAATTTTTCCTAGAAGTACATTCTTTGATAACTTTGCAAAATACGTTTGCAGAGAAAAAATTCTTAGAAATTTTATCTGTAGCAATTCATTATTCTTAATTGCTGGATTCGATCGCGACCAATTGAATTACGTAAGTATGCCATGATACTGGTAAGAAATTTTAGTTACTACCGGTTTACTACGTACTATAATTAAGATACGTTTGATTTAATTATGAAGTTCATTACGTGTGCACTTATTCTAGTCGCTTTTATCAAAAATTTGGACTGAATTCCCTTCTGGTACATCAATAAAATTATTTACCCATTGGCTCCAGCAGATGACTGAGAACAAATTTCGTAAATTTGATTACGGACCGCGAGTTAATCTTAAAATTTATAGTAGTTTTGTACCGCCAAATTACAATATATCGAAAATCCGAGTTCCAGTTGCAGTTTTTTGGTCAGATAACGATTGGCTAGTGGGGAAAAAGGTATGTTGAATCTAAACTATACATTTATATATATATATATATATTGTGTAATGAATTATTAAAAATTAATCCCTACATTACAGGACGTTCAAAATTTCTACAACCAAATACCTAGACAGCTAGGAAGTTATAAAATTAAACATAATAACTTCAACCATTTTGATTTTTTATGGGCAGTTGATGCACCGGAGCTGGTTTATTCTAAAATGCTTCATATAATGGCCGATTTTAAAAATGAAATTATTCCAAAATGAAGCTCACATTATACTTTTAATAATGTTGTATATATATTTTTGAAAAGATTTAATATAATACTATTTTATAAATGAAAAACATGTTTTTTACTTCCATTAAACTTACTCTTGTAATTGGTGTTTATTCAACAGCTAGATCCATAATTTATAGTAATAATAAATGTTAACATTACTGTAAATTTCAATGAATTCACAATTAAAGGAATAGATGAATTATGCATAAGAACGGTATAATATTGGATTGCTTTCGAGTAAATTGCGCGCTTAAATTAATAACTATTAGCTAATTATTATATTTCAAGTCTTTTCATACATTTTACGTTTGCAATTTCTTATATTTGTAATACTTCGCGATAAGTACAATAGGTTAATAAAGGAGTCGAGGAGAACTGGATCGGTAGAGCGGATAATAATGTATGCGTGAAAGCTGAGTAGTGCGTTGAAGTGGTGATATCAAACATTTTTAAGATCTTACGTGATAAAAAAGACCTTAAAAAGAGATTTAATAAATGGAGTCGCGAGCACCGAGGGATAGCTGCTCTATTTTTGCAAGAAGGAAGACGACCCAGCCCAACGAAAGGGAGATTTTCTCTATATGTACGTATGTACGGATATGTATGTACAGGACGTGTATATTATGCGCTTGTTTACATTCAACTTTGCTGGTCGATCGGGAGGCAAAGGTCCAAATTCGAAGACGAATTAAGCACATCCCTCTATGAAGAGGGTCGCACCGCACGAGGGTAGCGCGAGAGAGAGAGGAAGGGGTGGATGGCCGCGCGCGGGAGTAGCGCCGGAGAGGGCGGAGGCGAAGGAGGGTAAGCGAAAGTCGCTCCTGCGCCGGAACAGAAGCGGCCTCGGGGGCTCGAGTCGCGGCGGAGGCTGCGCCGACAACAGTGAGAGAGCGCGGGGCCCCTGGACCGGAGCAACGCTATCGGCGCGCGAGTCCAACGGGCGGCCAGGCAGGGGGCGGGGAGGCCCTGGCGCACCGTTAGAGGGGCTCCCCGGTCACTCGCGGCCTGCCCTCCTCGGCGCTTCCCCTCGAGCCGAGCCCCGCCCGCCCGACCTAACCTGCCCCCGGCGGCTGCACCGGCGAGCGGACGCGTCGATTATGCCTCCTGCTTGGGCTCCCTCTAATACCAGGGATAAGCAGGACCTCTCGGCTCTCCGGCCTCGACTCGTCCACATCTTGCCTGGGAGGCGGCCTCTGGGCTCTTGGCTTTATGGAGTAGCCGCCAAGACGGTGCGGGACAACGCCGAGGCCTCGGCGCTCAACCCTGCGCTCCGACCAAGTAAGTCTTCTTACGAAACCCTCGAGGATCTTCCTCGCACTCCCTCGCTCCTTCGGGATTCTCCCCCCTTTGTTATCGACGCGCGTCCACCCCGCCCCCCCCCTCCCCGCCTGCTACTGATTTGCGACAAGCATCCTCTGCCTCCCCTTCGTCTCTTCGAAGCGATAAGTCTTTATACCTTCTTTATACCGAGCCTTGTGAAGCCCCGGCTTTTAATTTCTCCCCTTTCCAAGTATCGTTGAGCTTATTGCGAAATTCATTCTGTCATTAATCAGCAAAAATGTTTTTTTCAACAGTCATTGTACACGTATTTATAATAAATTTATGAATATTTCTATTTTTTCCCCGTTAAATGGCTCAAGCTGCTTATAAAAATTATAACATTCACTTACGATTTATAGAAAACCAACTGAAATTACTGGTATTTTTAATTAAAAAAATTAATCAAAAACGAAGTTATTGCGTAATAAATAATAAAATATTTTTTATTGAAATATTGAAGTACGCAAAAACGTCAAATGATTGTGAAATTTTTTAAAATTAATAAAAAATTCATGTTATATTGCAATATTAGAAACCTTTACATGCTATAAATGAAAAATGCGTCTTCTGTTAAAACATTTTATAATATCCCAGACATCAAATACTAACGTAGAACGCAAATAAACTTCAAAGTATAACTTTTTACTATGTGGGCTTGCATATATTGGTTTTCCAACATCATACAGTTCTCGTTATTTTAACGTATATTATATTAGAAAATTTAAATTAAATAAAATTTATACACTTACTTTCAAATTAAAATACTGCAACCACTCTTCGAAGTATTTTCATAAAAATTTTTTTTAAAGTATATTGAAATAATAACAATGTTTAAAAAAATGAGCAAAACAATACGTTCAAGTTACAATTAATTTAATGGCAGAAAATCTACTGAAATTCGAAATAATCAATTAAAGTAGAAGATTAACTTCTTAAAAATACAAATTCAGAACAAAAAATATTAAAAATCAAAAGTCTAATTTATCATTGGCGTTTCTTTATACGATTGCATAAAAATAGAGTGCTTGGGGAAAAAAAATCGAAACTGGACCTGAAGCGTAAACGAAACATCACGATTTTCGAAATGGAACTTATCTAAACTCAATCTAATGATGCTTGTACCCTAAATATTATGAATTTATATCACTAGCAATCGCAAGGCAATCTGGTAACCCATTAAAGCTTATGTACATAAATACGGTTTTATGTGTACTATTGGAGTTTATGTCATACGCAGATACTTACTATAAAGTAGATAATCGAAATAAAGCTATATAAAAAATAAAGTTGATAGTTATTAAGCACAAATATATATAGATATAGAAAAATTTGATAAAAACAAATAATAAAAAAACCTTTATTAAAAATTAACGTTTTTTCGGATTAAGGAGAGCAATTTTAAAACAAATTAATAGTAATGAAATCTGCGTATTCAGCCAGAAGTAAATTCTGTTAGCAAACTCTTTCTTTATTTATTAATTTAAAAATGAAAAATTTATCAGGAACCACAGTCAAAAAGTGTATTGTCGTCAGCTATAGAAATATATATATTAGTTGGTGGGGACTCGTTTAAGATGATGAGCCTTTATTATTTAAGCCGGCTGCAAACGAGACCAGGGATTTTCAGGAAATAATCTAGGCTTTAAAAAAATAATAAACAAAATAGTTCCTTCTTTTAATTACTTTCTCTGTTTTCCTTTCCCCGGTAGAATCGTATTCATTCAAAAGAAGCACGCAAGGAAAAATAATTACGCACAGGAATTGAAACCATCGTTGTTAACTTCAAGTCTCGTTTTCCTTAGAGCAACATTTTACCTTTTAACTCTGAAGGATATCGGCATTTTCAGTTTTGTAAATTTAAAAAAATTACGAATCGGATAATCGCTATTCCTACTTCATAATCCTATTATTGTTAAAAAAAGCCTTATCTCCTTCTCGCAACGAATATTTATTAGTCTTAAACGGCTTATCGGCTAATTAATTTTCATATTTAATAATTTTTTATTCGCATTCGATAAGCTTGGCTGGCTAGATTTTGCTCACAATTTGTCGTATTATTTTTCAAAGCATATTTTTTCAGTATAAGTAGCCACACGTGCCTCGCTTATGTATTTATTGGCTTATTTGAAACTTGTTCCCCGCCGCGGGAGGCTTTAACGAAGGTCAGTGTTTTGCCGGGTAAATTATCAGCCGGTCGGGGATTTTGAGAGTAAGGCGCAGGAGAGGGTTAGTAGACTTAGGACAAGTATATTTAAGGAGGGGTCAAGTCCAAGGCGATCGGTCGCGTCTAACGAGCCAAGGTAGCCTCGCTCCTGCAGAAGAGACGCGCTGCTGAATTTGCTCGGGCGCCTCGGTCAACTTTGCCTTCGACCATTCCGGAGATTACTCGGAGATACGTCTTTGATGCGGAGACAGCTATAAATCGGTCTTTTAATACGTCTCCTCGGCCTCTATCGCTCAAGGATATATATATATATATATATATATATATATGTATATATATTAATCACGCTCCGATAAAGCATGTGCTCTTCTCTAGGTGCGTAAATTCAAATTTACCTTGAAAGTCGATATTTATCCACAATTTTGTTACAACCAATAGTTAATTTGGATATTTTTAATCAGTGGATAAAGTGTTGATTTTATTTTTTGTCTTTTCTAGTATCGACAATATTTAAAGACGAACTTAAAAGCTTATTAAAATCTAAGAAAATAATGCGGATTTTATTTAATAATTTATTGTTTCAGATGAGAATGAGGAAACTTTGGTTTTAAATATATACGTAATTCTTTAATTTATTATCAATAACGAATAAATTTTTTTAAATGACCTGCTTTTGGATAATTAAAATTATAGAAAAACCTCTCGGTACCTCAACCTACTTTGAAAAAAGCTTATCGCGTAACTCTACTCGAGAAATAATTCAAGGAACAAATGGTTTTATAACGAAAAACAAAGAAAAATTGTAGCTCTGATAAATTGAAACTTTAATTCGAGGGCTTGCCCAAGATAAAAACTTATTCAAGATTTTCCCGAAACGTTGACTTATAAAAGAAGCTAATTTGCCTTGCCGCGATGGGCAGCAAAACTTTGCATCGTTGCCGCGAGTCTGGTTTAGAAAGTCACTCCGAGGAAAAGTGTGCGTACGTACAACGACAATGGAAGCGATGGACAAAAAGCCTGCAAATGATTGGCAGTAGTACAGTTTCAAGCAGGCTTCCTTAATTAAAAGTATGCGTAAATAAAACAGAATAAGACTATTGTTATTGCGCCAGAAATTAACGTATTAATATTCCGCTTATTTATATTTCGAATACACAAATGAATTATCTATTATTATTAAAATACAAGAAGTTATATAAAAACTATTACACCATTATTGAAATGCTTTTGATTTTTATAGTCAGTTTAAATGCGTATAAAATATTTTCCCGAAATAACTTAGTTTATGTACGTACGTATGTACTTATTTACTTAACAACAGCCATTCATTCAAGAATCATGTAAAAAAGTTTACTGCTATATAGTAAACTAGTACAAAGTTTCTCACCTATCCATATGAATCAAAATTCGACTGGGCACAACCTGTAATATCGAACTAGAAACTTCTGCATTTCCAAACTGATTTTAGACGCCTAAAAAATGCTTATGGTGCATTAGGGGCCGAGTTTATTCTTACGGTGGTAGGATTTATCGAGGATTTAGATAATATTACGGGATCGAATTGCAAAAATTGTCCAAACCTTTAATCGCCGAAACAAAGTTCATCGGTTGCGCAGCTTAATTCTTAAGGTTGCGAAGTCTTTAGTGCAAGGTACGAGCAATCGAGTGAACCGATATAGGGATTAATTAGAATTGAAGATGCGATGGAATCCGTCTGGTAAATTGTCGACGCGTTTACGGTAAAAGTAGGTCTGCGAGTGGAGTCGGCGAATGCGAAGCGACTCCTCGCGCATCCGCGAGCGGAGCGAGAAGAGCAATCGCTGCGATCCTTTCATAGCGCCGAGACAATGTAGGAGCCGAGAAATAATATCGGAAACGCTTAAAAAACTGAGAGGCTTCTTTATCGTACGGAGGCTAAAGGCCGGACGCCGAATAACCCCGGTAAGTGGGCATTTTCTTTCCTCACTTTTCGCTTTAGATGCAATCTAACCGTTGATCGAGTCTGTGGCTCCGGGGCACGAGACACCAGGCGAGATAGGCAAGACCGTCCCCCCTGTCGGTCGGCATATTGATGCCGATTCGATGAGAACTTGAAGAGCATCTGCAATGTTCTATTATACGACCGACCCGTTCGGTTGTTATAACTCGACGCGGATCCTTGGCCCTCGATTCCCTCTCGCCGCCGCCCGCCACAAACTCGCGCTCCTCTTCGGCCTCGGAGCGCACTTTTCCACTATTTACCCAACGATTTTACGTCCAATTTAACGTTAAATTTAAATCTATGTCATTTTTTTTTTTATTTTCATTTGCTCTATAAGCAGTGAGCAACAGTGAGCGGGAAAGAGTCAGGCTCGTCGCGCATTTAAATTTAATTTGTAATTTTCGCTAAAGCCATGCATTTATTTACCGTTGCAAAAAATTTGACAACTTTTTCTCACGAAAATTACTTTGCGCATAAATATATGTTTGCAAGCAATGCATAAAAAAACATAAATTAGGGATTAAAGAAAACGTTCTCTTTAAACATTCACTTTGGAACTGCATTTTACAACTTTTAGGCTATACCATTTTGATGCTTCAATTTTTACACGACGCTTTACATTTCAATTTGTTACTTTATTTTGGAAATTGTATCTTTCTTTTTGTACAATAAACAAATGCTTTAAAATGATAAACGCATATACCTTGTTTACAGTAGTTGTTAAAGTATAATAAGTAAAGTATAATAAATTAATAATTAGAAATAAGATTTGAATGAAGATTCCTATACAAAGTTATATTTTATAAAAAAAATGCATTAAAATTATATTAATAAATATTTGATAACCTGTCGAAACCTGTGTTTAAATTTTTAATTATAACTATTTGGATATTATATTAATTTGGATTTTTACCGAGAACTGACAATTAAATTTAAATGAATAACAAATTAAATCTTTATAAAATGTTAAAATTAGGCATTTTTTTTTATTTATTAATACGGAAATACTGACTTGTATGCTGTTCTAAAATCATTAATAATTCTACATGAACAGTAATTAGAAATTTTGAATAATCAATAAGCTGAATTTTAATTCTATCCAAGCGATTTATAAATTTCAATGAAATTAAAAAATCATGAATAAATAAAATAATTGATTATGCATCTTTCAACATACCAGTAATTGGCAGTAATTTATTTAATTATAACTGATGACAGAATTTAATTCTCTAATAAATGTTGCATTTTATATAAAATGCGTCTTGGAATTAATGAAAATAGAAAATTGCCTTTTATTAATATCAATCTTATATAATTATTAATTAAAATTTATGAAAAAATATTTTTGTTTCGAAATAATAATATTCAGATATAGTAATTTTAGCCTTTATTAATAGCAACGAATAATTGTAGTATGTTATGTTGGTTATTTTTCAACATGTTATTGAAAAATGAAGTATGTAAATAAAAGACTTTTATATTATTTTTTACGTAAGATTTATATTTACAAAAAAATGTTTGAAGCCATCCGTAAACTACCTGACCTCCTATTAAAAAAATAGAACTTAAAATACTATACTGTAATTGATAAATTTTTTAATATAATTTTTTTTTGTAATATCAGATTAATTTTCTAGATAAAATATTAACGCGTATTTGTATGAATTTAAATGTTGTAAATAAATGAATTTTTTAATTATTACAAGTTATTTTAAATGTTTTCACTTTAAGCTCTATTTTCCATTTTCGTATCATTTTTTACATTTATAAAATGAAAAAAAATTGACATTTTTATTATGAAAACCTTATTATAACTACACAATAGAAAGCATGATTTTTACTTCTATCAGTCAATGATTCATAATCTAAAATCATTTTATCTTACTTTGTCTCTTTTCATTTTTTTATGTTTCTTATAACCAACATGACGATTAACATAGCTATTGTTGAATTACAATTACATTTTGTTTAATTCATTCTGGACAAGTTTAAATTGAGAATTGTTCTTTCTCTCGTCGCGCATTATTTATTTTTTTAAATAAATATAATTAGAAAATAATTTTATCTTGTATCTCGCGTACAGTCAGTTGAAGTTAATCTGTTAATGGACGAGTGATGATTACCAATTACTTTGCATTGAAATTTTTCTGTTAGTTATCTACGTATCATTACGTTAATTATTCGTTGTTGTTATTATTATTTCATTTTTTAAATAAATCTTTTAATGTTTGTTCCTTTTTAGATCTATATTAATTTTAAGAGGAGTTAAAAATGATAACAAAAACCGTACAAAAGGATTACATAATTTAAAAGGCTAAAGATTATAAGTATATATAATTTTTTAAAGCTTAAACAAATCAAAAGTAGATATTTGATATAAATTTTGATTTAATTAGAATTACAATATAGTTTCAAATTTGTTTTAAATTTCATAATCTTAGCGTGCTAAACATTTATCGGCTTACGTTTAATGCTTAAACAATATTTAATTAATAAATATCTATTATTGATCACATTGATTTTTTAAAAGTTATTCCTAATGCTTGTACAATTATTACGAATATTGTGATATTTGCTTAAATATTTAAATGTAGTTAATTTTTGGTAATAGAAAATTTTTTAATACTTTCAATTTACAGCTCCGATACATAAATCACTGATGATAATGTCCAATTATTTTAATCAAATAATTTTATAGGTATAGGCGATTGGCTAGAAACATTTAATTTTATAAATCTTGCCAACACCGTAATATAACTGTATGTTATAGTAATTTCACGACAAGACTCAATTTAGGAAAGTGAATTATTTTAATTATTGATTTTCAATCATTAGATAAGGCTGTTAAATCAAAAACTAATTATTTACGATACCTTAGGCCTACATCGTGTAAACTTAATTTTATTCAATAGTTTGTATTTTTATTTTTTGAAGTTAGTTGACCGATAGGTATTTGGAATTAAAAAAAAAAATAAAATAGTATTTATTTACTAAGGCTAATATTCCGGAATTCTAGAAGAATTATTTTACAAGTACTATGATAAAATTTATTTATATACACAAGAAAATTTATAATTCCGATGAAAATTATTTATAGCGTCTTGAGGTATAATGATTTAAAGTACTTTTGTACCACTTTTTAGTATATAAAAACAGATCAATTTTGAAACTAAAAATTTGGTACCTCTTTTAATTTGACGCTCAATAAACTTTTCGTTCTATCCGAAATTTTTAAATATGGAATAATACACGTTTTTCATAAAATGTAAAAGTTTGAAAAATTGTACATAAACTTTTACATTAACTTTTAAATTAGACTTTAATTATAATACTCTTTCTACAAAATATTGCAACGTTACTTAATATAGATATCAGGCAGAATAAATAAAATGAAAAATGAACGATAAAATAGGCGAGGAAATGAAATTTCCTCTAAACGACAAATGATAAAGTAAAGCTTGCAATAAAATTTATTACATATGAATCAACAATCTGAAAAAAAACGAGATAAATATAAACTTTTTTGTAAATGCAAGAGTTTTAAATTTTCTACTTATTCATGAGAATATAAGCATAAACAATTTTTTATTGTTTGTGTTAATTTTTCTACGAATCAATAATGTTTTTTACTGGATTCGTATGTGTGAAATGACAAAGAAACTGCCTGTCAACGGTTGGTAAAATTTTTCAATTGGTACAATCTTTTTTTACAATTTACTAATATGATCATAATTATCAATGGAAGATGCGATAATAGAATGTCCGCAAAAAAACCAATTGAATACTAAATTAAACAAGAGCGGACAATAAATTAAATAAAGAAAGTAATCGTTAGTACAAAGCAGATATATCGAAAACAAAAATTTCTAAAATGCCGTGTGATGTTTAATGCATTAATATACCTGTGTAAGACGTGCAGTGTAATATAAACTGATAGCCATTGTTTAAATTATGTATTGCCAAAACAATTATAGGTAATTACCATTAGGACCCTACGTAGGATACTAAGATTGTTTATTTATAATATACAATCATATATTATTACACATGATAGGCCTACTTGGGACATTTAGTAAAAAATTAGACAGATCTGAGTTTAAAAAATTTATTTGTTTATTTCATATTTATATTGCATTAACTGCTTATGTTTATGAACAAAGAAACACGTTTATGAATAATGAAAATTATCATTATATTATTATTATTATTAGCTTATAAATGCTCTTTAACAAAAATGATAATGTAGATAAATTTTAATTTATACAAAAAATAATGCTCATATTCTATTATACGATAAATTGTTTAACGCTGACAGTGTACAATATTTAGTGATAAATATAAAATTTATTTATATCGATCTTTTTTGTAAATTGAAATTTACTGCTCTAATTCAAAATTACCCTCTTTTTTAATCAGTCTTTAACTCAGCATTTTTCATTGCATATAATCATCAAAAAATTTTTAAATTTGTGATACCCTACCCGAAAGAATATTATAAAACTTTAGATCGAGAAATAAATAATAAGGTATAATAAAAACATTTTGCTATAAACTAATTAGTTCCCAAAAACTAAAAGTTGATAAGCAAAATTAGTTGGCTTAATTGCACTTTAAATTTAATCGAGTTAAAGCTAAAAAAATTTATAATAATTCAGGTTTATTAAGGTTGAAATACAAATAAATATCATCACTTCTTCATCACTTTGACTTGATTCGATTATAATTTATTTCAATTTATAATTTTAATTTATAAATAATAATCATACTTTATTCAGCGCCAATTGGTTTTTCGTCTTTCACATAAAATGAGATATTACAGATTTTAATTGTCAGAATAGGGCCTATTTATTCTTGGCAATTAACAAAAAATTAAACAAGAGGGATTCATTAGTACATGAAATAATAAAATATAATTTTAAAAAAGAAACGAAGCATGGGAATATATTTAAATTACATATTACTCTCTCTCCCTCCCTCCCTCTCTCTCTCTCTCTCTCTCTTTCTCTCACACACACGCACACACATACACATTGAGAATGAAACAATAATTGTTTTGTAGTCCTTATCATATTAAGTATTGTACCAAACCACCATTAGATCTCATTTTTAAGACATTCAGAAGCCAAGCGCGCGAAAGTTCTCACAATTTTGGCGGACTTCTTGCATTTCCGCGTGGAAAACAATGAGGACAAGAGTCGATTTGAAAGCATCGTGAAAAGCAGTTCTTTGTGAAAAGTGGAGTGGTGCACTATTTACTGGGGAAAATCTGTGGATTTGCATTTATCTTTATCGAGCTCCTTATTCTTTTTATATCAACGCACGTGAAAACAATTATTGAGGTCTTGTTCTTCATCCAGATTTAGCATTTCCACATCCATTATCTTCGTTCCAATTTTTTATTCATGGATTCCTAAAAGGGATAGCGCGAAGCCCACTTACTATCACACTTGCACAGATATAATTAAACACGTATACTAAAAAAGAAAACGTTTTTAATACGTACAATTGAGTATTTTAGAAAAATAAAAAATAAATTATGTACTCAATTTCTATTAAACGAAAATTACAAATTTTAATACAAGAATATTTAAACCTTAAATATACCAATATCGATACATTTAATTTATCAAGTTTTAATAATGAATAAAGCAAATACACACGTGTTCGCTATATAATTCATGAAATCGTAGATTCATAAAAGAATTTAATTTTCAATTTATAAATGAAATTTTTTTATGTTTCAATCAAAAGTCATAACTGCACATGTATTCAAATCATATTGACATAAAGAATTACATTATCTATAATATAATATTTTTTCTTACGTTTTTGGCATTGTTTTCGCGTTAAAAAATTAAAAGTTAATTTCGATCGGTAACAATTGTTGTAAATTTTATAACATAAAAGTAATTTTATAGAAGAGCTCAAACATATTTATCGAATACAATCGATTTTAATACCGATTATCATTTGGTTTATTTAATTTAATTACTCTGTATTTGTAATACGACCTTTAAAAATATTCATTTAAGGCCAATTGTCTAAAGATATTATTATTTATGAATGGAATAATGATTTTTTTTTTAATTATGAGTTACAGATTTCCCGCTTATCATTATCGTGTAATAGTAAAATAATAGTTTCATTACAGGCAATGAATAATTTTTTAATTTATGAATGTTTTCAAGTTTATCGTAAAATAAATATCGTTCTCCCGATGTTATATAAGCACATGTCTTGAAAAAGGAAACAGATTAATAATCATAATTGGCATTCTCGTAAAGCAACCTGATGTTATTTCTTTAGGAATCGGAAATAATCTAAGTAGACTATTCTACCGTATATCCTCCAATAAAATGGGCGTATCTTCATCCGAAAGCAAATCTAGAATCATGAACTCATCGTATAATAAATAGCAATAGATGGGCCCTTTGAATATAAATAGTTAGAAGCACACTTTCTCATACGATTCCGTTCATTATGTTGAATGTCTTGCTCAGAATCAACGTATTGTTCAGCATTAACTATGATTATTCGCCTACGTGAAACGGAAATAAAGTGCACCCGTGCACTTTGTCCCCTTATATTTAATAACAAATAATTATACAAGTTAGCATAATAACGTAGTCTATGGTTGATGATGCTTTTCCATTTTTATAAAAGATAGCTTCTTCCTTTTAGTTTTTACTTGACAAAAGATGCAGGACGCAACGAATCAGAAAACTTTTAAAAATACACTTGAAGCTTATATAACGTAGTCTTTTCTCTGAAATTTAAGTCACTTGTACTTGTCTTTGTATTATAATAAAAATTTTAATTTATACACACACACGCATATATATATATATATATTAACTTTTTTAGATGCAGCAAGTCGAGTAACTATTGAAAAGAGTAAAATTGAAATATGAAGAGTGGTTTTACAATTAAACGGTTAGTAGAAAAAAAAAAACATTAATCGTATAGTTTTTACATTTAAATAAGGAGTAAATTACTTGTAATTTTGAAACCGTGTTATTATAAAGAACTTTACCAGGTAGATGAGATATTAGTATACTTGTATAAATCATTAAAATTCCCTCTATAAAACATTGTGAAAATGTCCTCAGGTATAGCAGAATTATAAGCACGTTGTCACTTTGTACAGATGTACGAAGACTCAATTTCTGTAGTTCGTAAACTAATTTGTTTCATCTGCAACGTACCATAAGAATGAGTATTTCGAATTGAGTTTATGTAAAAATATTTGTATTTCCACATGTTCTAAGCTAATTGTAATTTTTTTTATAATAACACAAGAGTGTATTTTTATATATAATTTATATATAATTTAAAAATAATTTATACATATATATATATATATATATGTATGAGCACATTAATAAATTACTTTTATCATAGTACCGTATGAAAAGCTTACTATTTCATACCCGTGTTATTTTTTAAAACTCCTTTGGTGGCGGGAGAGGATTGGGGAATTAAAAGGCTTCCTCAGGGTAAAATTATTTTAAGAAAAATTAAAGTAGACAAGCACATAAAACTTGTGTATCCAATAAATCAATTTAATTGTAATTTTTTAATTTTCTTTATTAATAAATGTTAATGCGTTTATCATCGTTTAAAATAAAATAAAAATAAAATAATCGCTGCTTCAAAATGAAGAATAATATACATGTTTACTACTGATATTCCTGGCATGAAATATTTGTTTACTATTGGTTTTGTGTCTAATTTTCATAAATTTAAAAACAGCAACAATATATATAATATAAGTTTGTACTGATTGTTATATATATATATATATATAATGTATTTATCAGTAATTGATGAAAAAAATGAGCAATATGTAACTTTCAAAGGAAATATTATTAAAGCGATTATCAAAATATTGAACATTTGTTAACGTAATCCATATTATACGACGACGCAAAATAAGATGGAACTATTTATTTTTATGCACAGGACGTGTGTTATGCAGATGTATAACATTACGAGGCGCATCAAAGTTTCTGTTTTCATGCCTGATATAACCGGTTGCGTGTCCTGCGTCACGAAATTTACATGCGACCGGATAGAAATTCGTACGCCCGAGCGGCTACGATGTGTATGGCACTTCGAGGGGAAAAAAGAAGCATCCGAGGTAGAGAGGAAAACAATATGATGTTGCAGTAGCCGAAGGCAACATAATCCTCGTGCCGTTGCGCAAGGAGAATCCATATTTTTCCTGAAAGCCGAAATCCAGCTTTTTAGTGGCGCGAGTCAATTGTTTTTTAGCTGACCCTACAATTGTTGGCTCTTATTGTAGGGCAGACACTACTGCTGGTGACCGAATTTACAAAAACGCTTATTTAATCGACTAATTTGTTTTTTCTTTTACTATTTAAGGCTATTATTTTTCTTTGTTATACAATTTTTGTCTCTCGTCGAAAAGATTCCTTCTTTCTCAATTTGATTTTCGCACGAGATCTATTTACTTTTATATTTTGTGCTGTCATTTCCTGCATACATTACAATCATATGCATACATTGAAAGAGAGAGAGAGAAAGAGGCGGGGAGAGAGAGAGAGATTATGGAGGTGAATATATATTTTAATTTTGAAAATGATGGAGTTGATAGAATAAAAGGTGACTTCTAGGTAAAACAATGAATAATCTTGCACCTGCGAGTACTTGCACGAATATACTTGAAAAGTAGAGGAAAAGATAAATAAAATAACGAGTGAGACTGTTGCTAATCTATGGGCATGAAATAATAAGAATTTTTAGTATGGGTGAATTTTAATTTTTTTTATAAGCAATTTTTTAAAAAAACCCATATTTGAACGTACCCAACAGCTTTCTAAATATTTAGCATTCCCCGAACGGCGAGGTCAAGAATTCAATTACAAATCAATTATATTGCCGAGTAAATAATTTTACTTAGCGATTATCTCTTAATATTCCGTGGATAAATATTTAAATTACTTTTGCTGATTTAAAACAAAACACGAGCTTTAAAGTATAAGAAATTAAAATATTAGATTACAGCAAGCAACGCAAACATTAAAGATGTAAGGAAGATTAAACTTAAGACAAAGATAGAGGGATAACGGGCTCCATGAGACAAAGATATACGTGTAAAGAGGTACAAAAACCGAGCAAAAGAGGGAATCGTTCGTGTTTTATGTACATAGTTAAGAGGTGATAAGTAAAGCAAAAACGATCACGTGTTAAAACTGAACGATAATTTACAAAACTTACCAACCGTTGAATACAAAGCATTTAAAAAATATGTAGAAAGAGTTTATTTTGTTCTTGTACTTTCGGTACATTTTAGTCGCTCCTGCTGCATTCCACAGCACAATGGAATTTTAACTTTCAAAGCAAAGGTTTTTATTTCTATGGATTGATTCATAATAATGCTGCTGGTGTAAAAACAAAAAACATTTCATATTGCTTCATTACTCACGCATATACGCATTAGTCTAGTTTCAGTATCCTATTTAACTTTGCAAAAAAATCTCTTATTACTAACAATATTAAACGAAGTCACTTGTATGTTACATGTTTAATTAGGCCATTACCATTTTAGAAAAGCCTATTAGGCAATTTGAATATAAGCAATTATAAGCAACATGATTATATATTTAAAATTTTTCAAAATGCAATAGAAATTCAAGCGTTTTGCGAGTAATTAAATATTGTCATAAACATTATTCGCAAATTTTAATGAAGCGGTTATAGCCATTGGAGCCTAAAAAATGGTTATAATAAAAAAAAATAGTTATGATTAGTATAACATTTTAAACCAAAGAAATGCGATTTAATATTAACATAATTTCATAATTTTATTCGTTCTACCTTTTTTATTAAAAAATCATGATGAAATAATTAAATTAATCATATTGATAAAAAAAATATTTTATACGATTTCAAACTTTCATTTTTTTGTAATCTTTATAAGCTTTTATCATTTTGTAATTTCTAAACGATGAATAAGATGCTTATGGCTCATTTTTTTATAGAAATAAATAGTAGAACAACAATTGTGAATATTTTTATTATTGTATAATAATATGAGCTATAAATTTGTATGAACAAAAATGTATTTAAAATTATTTTCTATGCCATTTTGACATCTAAAATATTGCAAATTCAATATATTAAAATTTTACATTTTTTTTGACACTTTTATCACAGTCATTCTGAAAATTTCCAATATCTGCACAACGTTTCATAATTAAAATTTTATCCGAATATTGAACTTTTATTAATTATAATAATAATACTCCCGATTTTTTTTATTATTTAATTTTTAATTACATTTAGTAAGTAGAAAAATTCATACGATTAATGGATCTATTAAATGAAAGTATCATACGCCCAATTTTAATATTAAAATAGTTAAGTAATAAAAATTAACTTAAAAAAACATAAAAAATAAAAATTCCATCCTTCCGTTAAACATATTGCCAAATTAAGATATATGAATTCATAGTTTATGAAAGAATACTTACAAGTTTATAACTTTTTATTTGTGCACTTGACGTTTTAATGTGCATATGTCTACACATAAACAATTATTGCTGTATCGAGTAGTTTATTTCAAAACAGTTTTATTATATTTATAAATTTAATTCCCACAGAGAATACGTATATTCTATTTTATAGGTATAATTAAAATTGTAAAATTATATTTAAGTACCATTAGGATTTTACGCGAAATATTTTTGTGCAAATGTGAATGCGTACATTGTTGCCTTTTGTGCAAGTTTATTTTATTAATATAATTTTTTCATTTATATAATTCTACTATACTATATTTATTTTTGATTTTAACGGAATCTTTTATATAAGTGCAATAATAAACAATGAAATAATATAGAATTAATCAACTAACGATAAAGTGAAAGTTTAAAAGGAAGCTCGAAAAGAATTATGCTGCACTTGTCTTCATTACCTGACAAAAACAGTTACTATTGTTTGTACTATGAAAGAAAATATGAAACAACATTGAATATTTGTATTTACATTTTCATGTTATTTTTTTCTCGCTCTCTTTTTAATTAAAATGAAATTGCACCATTTTCTATTAAAATCTTTTAAAAGTTAAAAAATTTCAAATAAAGTAATTTACTAGATTTTTTTCTATACATTGATAGAGTTTTAGTTTCAGATGTGTGTATTGACTTCATAAAAGGAATAATATTTGAAACAATTTGTTGAGTTATGTCGACAAACTCTTATTTCTTGATATCTATTATATAGCTCGACTTATTATATTTCTAAGATTTTTATAATTATCGAAATATTTAAATAAATTAACAAATTTTAGATAAATATAAAGCTTTGGTAAATACAAAACTAAAATATCATTTGGTTAGTACAGTGATAAATTAAATCAACAGCATTGTACTAAAGTTTCCTCAGGGATTAACCGAGAATGATACTATAGTACTCGGAAAATTAATAATATATTCATGCAATAAAGACAATTTTAATTCTTAATTGATCGACTGTTTACATAGAATTGAAGTTGTAATTAAAAATTTAATTATTTGTATAATTTGGACAATTTCAGAATTTTGGTTTATGAAAAATTAAAAAAATATAAATGATATAGCTATTAACATTAAGTGATAATATTTGTAATAATTTAGCTATGTATATTAAGCATTGAAAATATGAATATTACAAACGAGAATGTGATATGAATTTTAGAAGGTTTTCGCTACGATTGGGGGAGGGAAAAATTTTGTAGGATTAAAAATTTATATCCGTAAAAGTTCTTTACGCATTTGAATATACATTAATATTAAAATGTATTAATATTAAGTTATACGCAAATAAAACTGAAAAAAAAATAATAAAAAATATGAGAAACTTTTCGATGCCTTCACGATGAAGCATCGCATGGTGACGTGCCCTTATCAAAAGCTGCGTACAATGAATCGATAAACGGCAGTAGTTCGATTATAAATAGTTGTAGTTGAAAGTAATTAAAACGTTTTATCTGTCTACAAGTGGTGAAATAAGCAATCGATTTCTTAATTCCTCCAATCGAGTTGAACAACCGAGATTAGCGTAATTCGATAAGTATCATCGCAGTAATGGCATCCCCGCTCGCTGTTGAGCAAATGCAGCAATGAAGTGCGCGCAGAAAATGTCGAGGGCGTAGCAGCAGCAGCAGCAGCAGCAGCAGCAGAGAAAAGAATGAAGGCATCAAAGGAGAAAAAAAGCGGTTCTCGAAAATGAGCACCTACCGGTCAGCGATAAGAGCCGCGAGTTAATAATGGCTGGATTATTGGGGAGCGTCGGTCGGCGATGCAATTGAAAGTCTCCTGCTCGGCGGGGCCACGGGGCAGGGAGGGAGATGGTCGGGTTTCTCGCTCGGCTCGTCAAAGGCATCACTCGGTATTGTCACGCGTAGGCTGGAGCGCGGGAGACCTTGAGCCGGTGCTCGAGGAGGAAAAGGAAAGGCGCGCAGGAGTTGGGACGGGCACTGGTCCACGACGTCGGTGCCATCAGCCTTCGGCAGCCTTGGCAGACCGAGTCCCAGGATCCTAGAGGAGGAGCGGCAGCCTCCGTAGAGCTCGCCCAGGCTACATCTCCCGTACCCGCGGAGAAAGTAAATACCGGAGCTCAGAGGGCGCCTCGGAGCCCGAGGAGCGCCTTCTTAGATTCCGTTGTCGAACCGGTAGGACGAGTTGATTCTTCTTGCTCCCCGGCCTTCCTCCGCCCTTCGCCGCCTCCTACGCGGCCCCGCGCTCGTCCTTACGGCGCCCCTCCGTCCTTTTCCGCCGCGGGCGCTCGAGCTCCGGCGCACCCAACGCCTCTTTCGCTGTCTGGTCCGATTTCCTCCGGGTCTCTCTCCCGCTTTCGCGCTCTTCCCCGGCCCCGCAATTCTAGGCGGCAAGACGCTCTTGCTGCCTTTTGCCTCTCCTTTATTTAAAAACTTGCCCGAGCTTAAAGGGCCTCTCTCTATCCCGTCCTCGGCAGCATCCACCGCACGGCCGAGTTTTCCTGCCAATCTGACGCGTCCTGCACAGGTTCGCAGCTCTCAAGGTTCTCTGTCCTGCCGTCTCGAACTCATCTATCGCTCCACGTCTTCTTTCTTCTTTCTCAGCGGACCAATAAGAATCCCATAACCCTCTACATCTATTGTAAAGATTGTATTAATTGCACTATTCTCTCCTACTGCGCCCCCCCCCCGCCGCCGTGAACACCGCCACCACCCGTAAGGCTTACGTAAGGCACATTTTAGGCACAACTAAGTACGCCTGCTCGTATAGAGTCACGCGCATTTTTAATACGTTTGTTAGACATTAGAATGATAAGGATCAGTTTTCAAAGGGCGCATCAACACCGAAAATTCTCCTACAAAATTCGCTGTCCTTATACCAGAGAAGTTGTGCTTGCTGCTTCTTTGACTGTTACTTAAACGGAAAATTTAAAAAAAATTTGTCTTTACATAAATTTTCCAAAAAGTCCTCGTTTCCTCTACATTATATTTATGCGTGTTTGGCAACGTCTGCGACTTCGGAGTCGCTGAATTTACTACATCTGAGCGAAATTATTTTCTCAAGATCAAAAATAAGTGTTTCACTATTTATTGCAGTCTAAGACTTTTTAAAAATATACCTTTCGATTCTTATTCGAAAAGACTTCGGAGCGAATAGTGTCAAGTGAATTTCTATTAATACAAAATTACACATTGCAGGCTTAATAATAGCGTAAACCAGAAAGTAGCTCTCACTTAATGCGATAATCTGCCTATTTAAAATTACACTTTCACTTTAAGTATATATTTTAAAAATACACTCCTCTCTGAAACACTCTCGTGCTTATTTTTCAGCACTCCACATACAATAATCTCGGCCGAATATTCATTTTCTCTTGTTCGTCTCTCTCTCTCTCTCTCTCTCTCTCTCTATCTCTGTCCACTCTTTATTCCTCTGCGTTGCATTTTCACATTTTATTAATTGCACGTGTTCGCGTTTTTACATCAGCTGACCGCAACATTGCGTGCACAGTCACTTTTTCGTACTATAAAATTTACACACACGCCAAAAGAAACGACGCCCATATTACGTCTCTCTCACTCTAGCTTCCTTACTTCTAAAAGAGAATCTGGTTTTCATCTGTGGTTCGTCGATACACTTGCCTTTTTCTTCTCTACTCGTACCCCATTCTCCCTCATTCCCGTATACTCACTTTTTACTTTTTTTTCTCGACGATACTTCCCCTGTGAGACGACGATCCATTTCCTTTCATACTTCTGACTCCCTTTCCCTTACATTTTTTTCTCTCTATTCTTCTTCTTGGCACTTTACTTTTTATCGAGTGAATTTCGAACCCACAAATACAAATTCTTTCGTGCTTCTTCTGTAAATCTCAATTACATGTTGTTATGTACTGCTAATATATCATTCATTCTTACAAAGAATGGGGATACAAAACTTGTTCCCTTTCATGCAATCGATACGTTCTTTTATAAGTTTCTGTTTAAAAAACATTAACACTTGAATCCATTTTCTTTATAAAACTGCGGCTCTTTGTTTTGTAATTATTAATATTGCAGTTTGTGTGTACAATTTAAACAAATTTTTTTGAAGACTTTATACGTAAAATATTTTGATACCATGCACTTCCTTTGAATATTTGTTCTCTCTAACAGAATAATATTTACATCTGAATTTATTGATTTTTCGTTATCACGTATGCAATGCTCGCTGTATTAAAGTACTTTTTACGCACGCCCACAGAATTTTAATTCAAAGTGAATTTAAGCACTATTATTATTTAAATATTTCATTGATAAATCAGTAAAAATATTATTTCGTAAAATGTAAAGAGCATTCAATTTAAATTGTTTTGATTAGTGACTTGTAGACTGGACTGAAATCGCATAATTACGTGATCGTATTCAATATTATGCCAAACTATATTATTTTTCTACAGATTTCAAAATATATTAAAACTAATGAAAATCTTTTCATTTAAGAAATTTTTCTAGTATATAAAATAGTACGCTCAGTTCGTAATTCGTACAGTTTGAGAAAATATTTGGCTTCTACTATTCTGTTACTACGAATACTTTATTATGAAATTAAATGAAATATTGAAGCGAGTTGCCACGGATGATCAAAACACAACAGGTCAAATTTTGTTGTATCAATCAGGTACATTTGTTTGACCAAATATCGTACATTCAACGTCAATCGTAATTAGTAAAGACACATCCTTTCGCAATGTCCATTGTTTTTAACATTGCCAATTCAGTATTCGGTCACTATGGTGAAATCATTAGCATGGATTCTCTTGGACGGTCCGCATCGGAGGAGTTATGAGCACGTCGCAATGAGAATATAAAAAAAATATCCTTTTTATATAGAAAGTATAGATAAATTTTGAAAAATTCAGGTCGCAAAAAACTCTATCTGTAATTTTATTCTATTATTTTTTAATCTTTTGCAATTTTTCTTATGCAAACAGCGCTTAATTAAAAAATATAACCTACACAATGGTTTTTGTGAACCATGTGGATATATATGTAGTATAGTAGGACTATTGAGAGCCGAAGTTTCTTCATTTATTTATACTTCATAATAAGAAATGAAAATCGAACTCCGTACTTTTTATATACGTAAAAATAATATACTTTAGAGTGATAAAAGTTATAAGCTGCTTAGTTGCTTAATTATTTAATGCAGTTCACGTAAAAAGGTCTTCAGCGAGACTTGCCCACGTCATTTTTCTTTTAGTCGTTGCGAAACTAAATACATCTGAATGCGAATACATCTCTGTTAAAATCATATTATGTTAATGCATATTTTATTATCCTAAGCCGATAATAATTCCCCGAAAATTAGTTATAATTTTGAAAAATTCCAACACTCTACGCAATGACGCAAATGTTACAATAGTAATTTTTTAATTGGCTCAATCGTTGAATTAACATCGACGATAGAAACGCGAAAATAAAATATTTAATTAACGCGTTTAATATAAAATTCTATATTTAGCTTGCATCAAGTTTTATTTAAGTCTCGACATCTAAATCGGAGCCTTAATTGTTTGATCTACACTTTTCTTAACACTATAGATAACCATTACTCCCATTCATCATTAATATGCTCTTTCGATTCAATGTAATCCATCCATCTCGAGTTTACCATATAAATAAATAAATTATTTGTAAGCGTAAATTTTTGTAATTTGATACTCCATCTAGAAACGCCAACTTAAATTTACGACTTTAATCCTAATGTCAGAATAATAATAATATAAATGCCATAATAAAGAATAATCCATGAGCTCAACTCAAATATTTTAAAATGCTTTTAGCGATTGTATGCTAAGCGTGTTGGCAAAAATATGCCTTTATACGTACACGCCCACAAAGTCTCCACTAACGCAATAAAAGTACTCAAATTGTCTCTGATATGCACTGCTGCCGAAAATTCCTGCCGTCTTCAGTTCGAAGCTTCTACTGCTCAATTATAAAGCCCTTCCTCATATTATCTTTCATTGGGCTAATTTCTCTTTTTTTTTTGTTTAATAAGCACAATTAGTAGATGTTATTTCAGCATCTATGCCGTTAGATTTTCAAATTTGAGCGATATCATCGAAATCCCCAACAAAAGATTATGCTTCCGCCCTTCGTTGCCATTGATTTTTCAATAATATTCTGAATTACTATGTTTATCTGGATTCACGTTTCTTCGTTCTCTCATAAAAATTCTCTGCTTTCATTCAAATTTACAAGGAAGCGCTTATCCAGCATTTTCAAGGTATCCGCATTATGTTCTCGTTCTTTTCTCTGTTTACAAGAGTTTTCTACTATAATTCCTTAAATTGATTAAAAAAAATACATTTTATACATAATTATCATTTTTTAAATTAAAATACTTTGGAACATGATTAATATAAAACACATTCTGAAATAAATTATAAAAAATTAACTTTTGATGCGATCTTTGTAAATTTTTATTTTAATTATTTTATTAAATTAATAAAAAAAATCTTTATGTGCGTTGATACTTTAATAGGAATTTTCATTTCATTCTCAATTTTTTTATCAGGCATATAATCATATTTGATTTTTTTTTATTATTTTTCCGTAATTTAAAATCAATATGTGAATCATAATTTTATGTTTAAAATATTAATACAAGTTATATATTTGATTTTTAATTCTTCAGGTCATGAAACATGTAAGTTATTTTATTAAAAATGTTTAGATTTTGTTTGAATTTGTTAAAATAAATAAAAAATAACACTTAAATACAAAGAATTACGTATTAATTATTTCAATGAACATCATTATTATACCGATTAATCGTAATTATCGTGTAGGTAATCTTTAAAACGTAGACCTCTTTGCCATCCTTATTATCAATGAAAGGAAATACATGAAAAAACTCAGGTATGTGTCCGTATTCGATTGAATAGGCATTAATAAATTAATTTTTTCCGAAGAATCGCATATTATTAGTGAAATCCGTATTATTTGTAACTAAATTTTTTCTTTTTTATTTTTTTCTAACATTCTTCTGTTGCATTGCATAGGATAATTTTAAAAAGTTTAGAAAGAAATTCATAGGTATTGATAACGAGCGAAAAAGTAAGAAAGAAAGTACTTGTAAGTGCACTATTATTATCATCTAACTTAGTGTCAATAGTAACAACTAATCTTAATCGTTCTTAATAATTCAATAATCAATTCATTCTTCAAAGACAATATTTTTATATTATTAGAATAGTTTTACAATTTCATAAATCATTTTTAAATTCTAAATAGATATCTCTTTCTGTAAAATATGTATTTACCTTTTAAAAAAAACTTAATAAAAATATAATGATATGAATGGATTATTAAAAAGTGTATTTATTTTAAAAATACATTAATTTAGAAAACTAAGAATATTATGCATAATATAATGTGAATTTTTTGTTAATGTTTGCTCTTGATTGAAAAATATTTTCAATAGTCCAAATAAATGCGTCTTATTGAATTATCATAATTTTATATTTTGCCAATGGTGTATATCAGTGTGTGAATTTCTTATTTGATTACGAATAACGATTATTATATTATAAGTTTTATTTATAATATATAAAACACTGCAATAAAAAAAACTTAAAAACATGATATATTATTTTCTCTGATATTTGAAATATTTACAATAACTATAAAATGTGCATAGGTAATGTTTTTTAATTATTACAAAATTTCTCTTATATTAAAGTTTCTTAAAGCATTAATAATAATTTTTAGCATTTTCAAATAAATAAATCAATCAATATATTATATAAATGAAAAAAATCAGTTTTACCGTAAAGATTAGTATAATAATTGACATTCGTATTATTTGAAATAATAATTTGTAACTAAAAAAAAACATTCTACGTATTCATGTTTCATAATTGGGGATTATTGTTTTTTTACAATATATGCCAGTAAATTATGAAATAAAATTGAATTTGTATAATAAAAAATTTAGTTTCAAAATATAATACTCGTTTAATTCAATTATTCTGCATTAAAATGTAATCGAGTACGGGTAATGAGGCACAATAAAAAATCATTTATTTAAAATAATTTGCGATAAAATAATTTTGATCTTGGATCTCCCTTAAGATTCCAAAGAGAAATGCTATTGAATGAATAAAACTATGCAAAAATCAAAAATGCTCACGCAAACATAAGCTGCCTGTCTTTTTATTCTGATATACGCTAACTAAATACATATTATTCCAAAGGAATTTCAAATACAGTAAAATAGTAGAAACCTTATCCTCGCATTCCATTAAATCTTATGGCACGTAGCGAGTAGACAATTGTTTTCGTTGCCTGAATTTACATTCTTTTTATTCAAAAGCAGCGATGAAAGGAGCTTTAGCCAGATCATAAGAAACGAAGATAAAGTTCACGGATATTTTTGTAATGTAGAATTCGAAGTTGGAAAGATTCATAAGCTACTATTATTGGGTTATTGGCGCGCAAAGGTTATCATCCGATTTAGATAATTATATTTAATATTAATAGCGTACATCACTACGAGCTACAGTCGATTATTTTCTTTGGCATTCGATCGCCAGCTTGGGAGACAACTTCAAAGGCGCACTTCGCGCTCGGTCTCCTCTCCTCTGTTTGCCACCACGCGCCACTTCACACCATCGGTCCCACGCTTATGCACGCAGCAGACACCCTTTGAAAAAAAAAAGAAGACGGGGAGCACCGGAGATTTGAATATATTTGCAGAGTAAAAGCTCGCGCAGCTTTAGTCAGCAACGAGTCCTGCGAGGGAGCTGAAACAACAAATAGAAAAAAGCAGCGCTTGCAATCTTGTAGAGTCGACCTCGTGCAATCTACTCCCACACGAGCAGCTGCTCAAGTGCAGCAGACGCAGTTCGGAATTCGCAGCTGTAGAATCCGAGTCGAGTCACGATTGAACGACGCGAAACTATGCGCACTCTTGTGTAATCGGCATTATTGCAAGAGATTCGGTGTGCGTAGGGACTTCACCCGTTTACCTCTAATGTTGCACCTCGGCTTAACGGGATACATATATATATTTATTATTGTTACTACTTCGTAACGATGAATTTAAAAGATAAGAGGGAAAAATTTCAATGAGAATGAGCACTTGGCCGCATCTTTTTCAAGTTGGTTGCTTTTATTGTCTGCGTAAGGTCGAGTGGAAAGCTCATGGACTCGTGTAAATATTTCAAAGCTACTTATTTAACTACGAAAACATTTACCTTAGATAAGCTCTTGTTTGCTTAATCAAAGTACCTTCAAGTATTTGCAAGATACTGCAAAATCTTTTCAAATTAGTTACTCTCAACTATCCTGTTGGTGTTTTTAATTTCTAGCTCAGGCCGGGCACATTCCAGATATTTTTTTTTAAATTAGCATTCGATAAAAAACTTAGAATGACTTGCGGCTACTTTAGATAATATATATATATATATATATAGATTTTTTAAATACCTTTTATACACTCTTATAAACAAATTCACTATCTCTGACATATCCGACACACGCTAATTATGGAATTAAAAAATCGATTGATCAAGTATTTAAATCTTCGTTTTGTAATTTACTGTCGTGCATTCATTCGATATTAGGGTACGTGCTGGAATAATGGCGACATTTTTTCCTTAACAAGACTGATAAAATGTGTTGCAATTGTTTTTCATTTTTAAAAGAAAAAAATGACTTGAGAAACAATTTTTTGTGATAATTTACATCTAATAAGTCAAAATTCTTTACTACGAATTAACGAATTAATGAAAATCTATTAAATTAACGCTACTTTTTATTTATGGTTTTCTCTGACAAAATCTAAGTTATTAAAGTAATTAAAACTCTTTTTTAAACAATAAAACTACGTTAAAATTTTTTTATGCTAAAATTTTTATTTATTGATTTAGTGATAAATAATTAAGAGATCTAAATTTAAGTGTATAAAATTATCGAAATATCGAAAACAAATTATGATTAAATTAAAATTTTTTAAAAAGAGATGCCTTTTAAAATTTTACTACAAAGCGTTCTGAAAAATTGAATCGGAACTTCTTTTGAAAGTCGAAATACGCAACGAAAACAAAATTGTCCGGGAATTTAGATTTATTATTAAAATTCGAAGCCTACCGCGATAAGTAAGCTGCTCGAGTAGCGGCCACATAAAAATACAGTACGAAAGCAAAAAGTATGGCCAGATAAACAGGCGCGTTATTAAGAAATAAGGTGGAACGGATATTCAGTCGACTCCCAAGTACGTCCGCCGCCTTCTACATCTCAGATTCCCGTTACAAAGCACAAGCACAGCATTCTCACTTTACAAGGCGTGCAGCAGCGCTTGGAATTCAGAAATTACTTTGTAACTCGATTAAACCGTAAAAGAAAGGAAGGAAGGAAAGTTCTTGAAGGCGAGTACGAGAGCTCATAATATAAAGCTTAGCTGCTGTCTTGCTGCTAAGGCGAGGACGGGGCTCTGAAAAAAGAGCGGCCCGCGACGAGGGAGGGGGGGGGGAGGGTGGATGGTTGTTGGGAAGACAGGCCAAGAGAACCGGGCAGATCGCATCGGAAAAGTTTGCCAAAAGTGCCTCCTTACTCGCTCGAGGCGTTCGCGAGACTCTCCCCGGCAGCGGAGAGATGCCGTTACTTATCGGCCCGGAAACAGCGCCAAAATAACGCTGGTCTCTCTCACAAAGCCGTTCCTGCCTCTCGTGCGAGGATGTAAAGCCACTTAGTGGCTACGTATTGATGAATTGAGCCGGCAGAGGAGTCGAGAGACCGAACTTGCACGTGCGCCCGCGCCTTTTCGATAATATAAGCCACCGATCTGAATCTATATTTTCGGCTCTCTTTCAATTCAATTCACCACCGAATTATTAGGCGCTATTCGAAAAGGCCATTATTATTCAACGAGCCCCGGCAATTTCGCATACAGCGTTAAGAACTCGAATTACAAACAAAATACAGCTCGGGCTTATCGCTTAAGCATATCGAACTAAGCGACATAAATCTTTAACGAACGTATCCAGAGAAATCCGTGCAATTACGTATTTGATTTTTATACGTGCGCGCGAGTGTGTATTTGTTACAATTACTTACTTTTCTCATTCAACTCGTGTACCGAGTACTTATCCATCTCTTGCTGTTTGCATAAGCTTTGCAAAATGTTTTATCTTTGTAACGTTATGATCTTCGCTTTTAACTGAACAAAATTTTACAAATAGACTTAGTTTAGATGAAATTCAACAAAACAGACTGAGAATATGATCCTTGGCTTTATCGGATCCCCCGCCCTTTTACGTTTTATTCAAAATATACAGTCTTTGTCTTATTTGTTCAATTCATTTTTTAATCTGTTCATTTCTAGTTTCTTATTTTATTTTTTGATTTATTATGAAAATACGAATACAAGTATTAAAAATCTACACATACAACGTTGTATTTTTTAAATGCATAAGAAAGAAATATTTTATATTACATACGATTTTAGTTCAATTGTAGTTTTAATTTATATTATCTCATAAACAATACAAAAAGAACCTTGTAACCAACCAATAATCCATATTTAATACTTTATAATAACATTAAATTATAAAGTATATATATATATATGTGTGTGTGTGTGTGTGTGTGTGTATACTGAGTTATCACTAATAACGTTTCATTTCTTTACGCCAATTTTTACTGTAAAGAAACAATCATACTAAATGTTATTCTTAAATGGTCAAAATGTGCAATAAAAATACAAGAAACTGACTTATAACTTTTAATCTATTGAATTCAATTCAGATATAAATGTAATTTTTTTTAGATAATTCATCATGGAAAAATGCTTGATTTAAAAATGATAAAAAACAGAAAAAAAAGAGTTTTAGCGAATGCAAGAAAGCAGGAAGAGATATCAAAGTAGAGAGTAAATCGCTCAAATTTATCAGCAGAATTTCGTATCAGTAAAATGAGTTCGAAATAATACAAGTGAACTTCCTTGTGTGTAAAAAGGATGTGGTCGAAATGAGCTCTTTAAAATAAAAACAAAGGAGCTCAAGTGTCGTCCTGATGAATGTCGTCCAACAATATATTTGCGAGCGCAACATGAATATATAACGATGCATCATTTCAGCGACTTTTCACATAAATTAAAAATACCCTACTTAATTGTATTTGTCGGAATCGTAGCTCGTGTATTGATGGACGTGGATTTAGAGTGTAGGTTGGCGATTTATGAAAAAGAGCCCTGGCATTGGAAATAAAACTGTAATAGATATAAATTAGACAAGATATAATTCTATGAGATTTCTCATGACATTTATGGTAAGTGAAAGTAAATTTTCATTTTAAATAAAATACTTTCTCTTATTCATACGTATGTGTTGTAAACACATTTGTAATATTACGCATTTTTAATTATTGAGATTTCGTAATTTAAAGCCGTATTTGTTTTAAATATATTCATAAAATTATTTATACGATAATTTTATGATGTACAAAACATATTTAAGCCATTAATTTTTTTGTAATTGCGACTTCTGTATTTATAATAATTTATTAACAAGTTTTATATACTTAGGTCAACTGTGGTAAACAATAAATAAAATCAATTGTAATTGAGTGCACGAAAGTACGAGTGTAATCACATTCTCGATAAAAAAAAGGAAAATTCAGTGAAAGCTTTTCAGTAAATACTTTTGTTTTGACGAATTTATCATCTATTTTAAGAGCCAAAGTTTTATTACTATTAATATAAAAATTTTGACAGTTGTTGTCAAAAAATTTTTAATTTATATTTGCTAAAATGAAAATTGCTATAAGTCTCCGTTGTTCTGAATATTGAAAGAAATTTAATTATTATTTATTAATATTAAAATCACTTATAGAAGAGATAAAGAATCCAATAAAAGTACTATCATACTAATAATTGCTCCCTAATTAAGCATTAAGATACGAAAACTTATACGTTATTACATATCCACTATATCAAAAATACACGCACATATTAGAATCCTTGGTAAAGTAATGGAATTTCAAAGTTGCTCCAATTTTGTAATTTTTACACTATTAGTATCATAGTATTACGCCTTAATATAAATACACACATCATTAAAAAGAATCACGTTTACCAGAATATCTAAAAATTCATTGAAATTGAATTAAAAAATAATAATAATTACATATGTTATTATTCAATACTAAATTTCTATCAATGAAATTAATAATAATTTTAGTAGATATAGAGGGATTGGATTTTTGAGAAAAAATTTTGCACAAAGCAAGTAGCTTATTATTATTATTCGATTGGAGTCTTTTCGAATAAATATAATAATTAAAATGTTGAGAATTGATAAATACAAATATAAGTTATAGTCAATCATTATTTAAATTAATATTAGATCAGTTAGTTAATTCAACGAAAAGATAATAAATATATAAGTTAAAAGAACAATAAGTGTTAATTATTTATAACATTTTTTTGGTATTTATTATCTCGAATAACTTTAGAATGAGTTCAATTCTAAAATTTAACGAAGAAGAATAGTTAGGCTAAATTATGTCAATTGATCTATTAAACTTATGTAGTCTTACGGTCCATGTACAAGCCGGCATAACTACATAATTGACACCGAATTAACTCCAATAAAAGATTCATAGTCTGCATACTTCCTTCATTTAATACTGCAATTGATATAACAATGTTTAATGATATTCTACGAATTAAAAACCTTCTAGGCTTTACTCGGACAAACATTACTTTTACACATTTTCACTACTACGAGTGATTGAAATACCTAATAATCAACATTAATTTGATTCGTTATTATTTTCGTGAATTAGAGAAACACCTCGTACAGTATTTACAATGAGAATTTTCGTATCTATTTTCTTTTGCATTTTCTATTAATTTTCATACTAAAAAAATTAAAAGTAGTAAAATAAAAAATCTACTATAAAAATATGAGTACAAAGTATTTTAAAATTTGAAAAAGTTAAAATGGTTTCAAATTAAAGAAAATTTCATAAATTGTTTATCGTTGCATTTAAAAAAGTTAAATTACCTTGGTTAAAAAATGTAAAAGGAATCAAAATTATTCTGTTAAAAAAATATATAAATTTCGAAAGAAAATTTTTTTTTATCAGTAAAATTGTTTACAGTGGTTGTAAATGAAAAAAGATGTTTCTTTACTAGATAAATTTTTAGCAATTAATAACTGTTTTTTAAAAATATTGCGTTATCTGTTGTTATTATTTTTTTTTATAAAATTATTATTTAAACTTCGACACATCATCAGTCACACTATTAAGATAAATAATTTTTGCCCATTAATGAGTATAAAACATAAAAAAAATTACATTAAACATTGCAATACACATATATATATATATATACACGCATACGTACATACGTGTTTAATGTATTGTTTTTACAACTAATATTTTCATTTGCTACTTGATTAATGTAAAATGCAACGCCTAATAAAAAAAAAGATATTCACTATAAAAAATGGTTAAATTGAAAATCATTTATGTACTTCTTAAGTGAAAAAAAGAAAATTCTTAATAAGTCATACTAGTTAAGTGTATTTTAAAATTAATTATTTGCTTCCATATATATTTATATATATACAAACGTATATCCGCATTAGATAATTATAATTTTTTTATAAAGAAAAAAAAATATGGCGAGATTTTATCAGAGCCAAATTTTTCTTAAATATCTAAGATACAATATTATTCATGAAGAAAGAATTTTCCTCGATTAATTCTGGTAATGGCATATTTTCCAACTTGCACACTTTTCCAATAAGATCGATACCTTTTGATATGACACATAGATAACAATCTAGTTCGCAAAATTATAATTTCAATGGACAAAAACTAATATCTTGCACGTATTATAAAGCCGTTTATGGTAGAAAAAAACTTTAATTCGGAGCAATCTATGTGCAATACCGCATTAGCTATCCAGTCGGAAATTGTCAATTTTATAATTTATACAAAAGGAAGGAAAGCCAAATAGGCGGGATCACAGCTGCGAGTATAACCACGGAACTGTTAAAATTACGGTTGCATATATATATATATATATATATATATATTGATCGTCTGTTAAAATGTAGCCAAACACACGAACGCGCGCACACATGCATGCATATGTGTTTATATATATATATATATATATATATATGTGCATAAATCTGGGAAAAATAATTCATCTGAAATCATTTGGAGCAGAAGGGAAGAAGAAATAAACAGATTTCCTGCAGTCTGTGGAAATAATGTTCAGAAGCCTAGCGCTAATTAAGGGACCGGATAAAAGTTGGGGCACCGACTGGGCGTACGCTTTTGCAACAGACGCAGCTTTGGTTTCGCATGGGAAAATACAGCAGCAGGATGGGAAAAGCTAAAGACGTATGCCGAGCGGTTGAAGTAACGGATTTAAAGGTGAAAATTATAACTCGACGAGGATGCTTTATCTAGCTGATAGTCGAGTTTTCGAATAGCACGACGCTTAGTTTGTCTGAAAATTCTGCATTTTAGTTTAGATTATAATCTGAAGCTTCGAGCAATCGTATTGCACAAAGTTCTGTCAATGCATTTATATGTGGATAAAGCAATCAAATAAGTAATCAAACTTTAATACACGCAATACAGCAAGCATCGGAAAATTAATTATTCGCGAAAAGACTTTTGCACAGTGTGTTGCAATTTTTCACAAACGCTTATCTTTAATAGATATTGCTGCATCCGAAGTGCGACGCGCGAAATGAAAACATTTTCCAGAAACTGATAAATAAATCCTCGTATGCTGACAGTTACATTGTCTTCATTTAATGGCGAAATGTGACAATCATAATATTCTTGGAATTACACGAATCACTTTATTGCAAATGACAAGATCTTGCCTTACTCAGTAAGCAAATCTAAACCAGAGGTGTTGACTCTTACATTCTGAGTCCTAAATCAACATTTATCGAAGACATTCCAAATAGTTTGCAAGGAATTTTAGGAACTAAAATCGATAATAAAAATTCTTTCTTACTCTAGTTTAAAATAGTAAAAATTACAGAGATCTTTAAGAGCAAAATGTTTATTATAATGTAATATATATATTGAGAGTGAGATGTAATCTAAAATTGTAAATTTTTATCGATACATTAGGTGAAAATGTTAAATTTTATCGCGTTTATTTTCAAACCCCATAACTCCATTTTAATTATTTAACTAAAAAATTATTGTAACATAAATTGATAAGAATACTCTAGATATATTTGTAATAAAATTAAATCATAAGATTGTACTTTTCAATTAAATATCAATATCTAAAATATGAGAATGTTTTGAAACGTTTCTTTAATCAAATAGTGAAAATTCATTAATGGCCTGGATAACTATACAAAAATAAATAAATTATCGTTCCATTAATAGCTAATTCAATAAACTGCAGTGTCAATCAATTCTTAAATGATTGAAAGAAGAAAATGAAAAGCTTCAATTTATCTTTGTATCAAATGGCAAATGTATTTCATAAAGTTCGACATGTATTCATTTATATTTATTGTATACATTTTTTTAAATTATACTCGTGCATCAGATTATTAGTTATATTAAGAATACCCATGACCATTAAGGCTAATAAGAAAATTAATTTTATAATCATTTATCCCAGCACCTAATGGACAAAAATGATGTCTGGTGAAAACATTTAAAATTATTCTAAGCGAGAAAAAAAATTACGTAGACGGTGATATAGTAGAAAATTTGTAATTTACGTCAAAAAGAAACTTTTTCAAAAAATGTAATGAATAGACCAGCCGGTATAATACAAAGAATGGAATAAAAATAAAAAATAAAAAATACCAAAATAAAATGGCCTGTATAAAAAAGAAAACAAAGCTTTTCGTCACATAAGACGCAAATGGCATGACGGAATGGTAAACAATAAAGGGAGATACAGAGGGGTAGAGATAGAGGTAGAGAGAGAGAGAGAGAGTAAGCGGAGCGGAGAAGGGGTCAGAGAGAAAGACAGGCGAATGAAAAGTTGTAGATACGCTTTTCACATCAGTTGTTCTCATCTAAAAAACGCAACTCGTACGCCACAAAGCCACCGGAGCATTTAAAACAGGCGTGAACGCGACTTTGCTCCCGTGGAAAGTGCAGTCGATTTAAAAGTCTTGGGCATTGAGAAAAAGATAATTCTGGCTCGATGGATAAAATGGTTAAGAGCCCAAGTACACATTAAATGGCTTTATTAAATCGCGGTACGGAAATCAACAGGTACAGAAATCAAACGTCAACTCTCTTCATCGGTCAGCCCAAAGCTCGTCTATTATTACCTCCGGGAGGTATTGACCCAGCCAAGTCCGTGGATAAGTAATTTTCATCGAGCTCTAAAAGCGCAGCGAACGCAGAGAACGCGGAGAAACTACTCGGGGATCGTAGCGAAGGACGGTCGCTGCTAGGTAGAAGCGGAGGAAGCCCAGGGTGGAAGTTGGGTATCCTCGCTCGAGCCGAGAAAAGGACCATTGGCAGCTCCGGTGAGCTCCGGAGCCATGGGGGAGCTACGGCAGGGGCCGAGGGACGGGGGCCGGCGGCAGGTAGGGGGAGAGTCGGGGAGGCCAGCGGAGAAAGGCAGCCGAGCATCGAAGCCGCTGCCCGTCAAACCTCCCGAGAAACACGCCTTCGAGAGCGCGCTGCCCGAGAAATCCTTGGCTCCTATCGCGGCATTATCGCGCAGGCCAATGGAGCGCACCTCGGCCGACCCCGAGTCTTCCTGGCCTGCGCGAGTGCGTGGCCGCGCGCTGACGCGCCCCACCTCGGGCCGCCTCGACCGGGTCTGTTAGCCGCCGAGGCTGTTAGCGGAGGGCAAGGGGCTCGGCGGGGACCGACGGGAGGCGCGAGACGGCGCAGCTCCGCCGACTGGTCTGGTCTGGGGCCGCGCGCTGCAGCTCCGAGGTGGGGGCCGTCGTCGATCCCCTCGCTCTCGGCAGTCGCCGTCCGACTTTGCTCGCGTGAGGTTCGCGCTCCGCGAGTGTTCGATCACCGAGGGCCCAATACGGCATGAGAGCCTGGCTGCTCTAGCGAAGGACGCCTATTCTTGTGCCGAGCAGCGAAGAGTGGGGCAGCGCAGCTTCGGTGAGAGAGACTTACAGAGAGAGAGAGAGAGAGAGAGAGACCGAGAGAGGTCAAGGGCTTTGCCTGCAGATGATAGCGCTCCCTCCTCGGCGTGCCGAGCACCCAACCACCCTCTGAGCCCGGGCTTAAGGGCGAGGGAGGAGGAGGCCCTCGAGAGCGAGTCCCGAGCCCGTCCGGGGAGGCTCGTGCGCGACTGCACGTGCTCGGGCTCCCTCCGGGAGCTCCGGCCGATAGCATTATCGATGAGAGTAGGCGGGAAAAAGCGCAGGAATGTTCCGAGGCCCGGAGCTTGAAACTGCCGGGAGTTGCCGGCTGGGAAAAAAGAGGCCCCGCTGTCATTGGACACGCGCGACGATACGCGAGAAAATACGCGATACACAATCTAATGCTGGTTGGTGCACCTTAGGTCGGATTCCCATTCCGACTGCGCTACGGTCGAGGAGCAGCGCGAGCCTTGCATTGTATTTTAAATTCTGTTGGTTACGCAGTTGGCTTTCAGAGGCGCCGTTGAGCAATCTCGAGTTTATTATTATGATCTTCGTGCCGTAATCAATGAGATTCGATGCTCCGATATACAACAGCTACGAGGCGGCTTGCGTAATTCGGTACTTTACTACTGGCGTCGCCTGACTCTGACATATTTAATTTCACAAGAATCTTACGAGCGTCTTCCACCTCGGGGATTCTTATTCAGCCGCGCCATTCTATTCCCATCAAATGCCCGGGGGCAGGATCCACCTGTTGAGCCTTCTGCATTCGTTTTTCCCTCCTCCCGACGATCTCTAAGTTCGAGCTCTGTACATCACTGCCATGACAATGACACCGTCGTAAAAATGTAGCACGCGTGAGAGTTCGTTTCGGCATCGAAAGTTGGCTGTTAATCGCAAATGCAAATTCACGGAGTGGACTTTATCGGGGAAACTTTCTAAAATTGTTGGCGCGCAATTCGATCAGCTCGAGACAAGGCGATAACGCGCCTCCTCGTCAAGCGTACAATCGGTCATTGAATTGACGCGCGATGGAGGCTGATTGAAAATTAGCCACTGAATAACCCGGCCATCGCCAACGATGCAAAAATTCACACGAGCCCACGAGTATTCGACTGCTGCTAATCCGTCGTCAGCGCAGCATCCGCGCGCCACGAGATAGAGAGAGAGAGAGAGAGAGCAACTCTTACGAAAAAGCTCCTTAAGGGCCAACCATTGTCTGGGCTGCTCTAGGATACGTCGGTATATCGAGGTCTATCGGCGAGCGCTCACCCCCCGAAGCACGAGACCTTGGAAAAATCGGTCGAGCGACGCGGCGAGGGCAGGGGGGCGGGGTGGCTTAGAGGCACGAGCCAGGGCAGTAGGGTAGCGTAGGAGTGCCGTCGATCGCTCGATAAAGCTCGTCGTCGTAAGCGGCCGAGAACGGCTGTGAAAATGGTAGGGGCCCGATCTCCTCGGAGCCAGCGATACTTTGGACGTTCGGCGTGGGCCGGGGTGGCGGCGGCGGCGGAGGGGCTAGAGAAGACCAAAGCACTCCGGGCCCGTCGCACGTGGCCGAGGCTACCGAGAGTCAAACAGCGGTAGCCTAAAGCAGAGGCGGACACGGCTTGGTACGAGTCGAGCGGCGTTCGCCATCCGAGTGCCTCGGATCGCGCACCGAATGCAAAGTTGGTCCCTACCTCCGGCGCTCCTTTACATCTCCTCCGCCTTCTACGGCGATCCCCGGCCTTTCCCCGGACTACTCTTGATATTTCCAGGGCACTCGATCGCTCTTTACTATTTCAATAATCATGGCGTTACGCGATATCGCGAGCCTATTCCCATAGCCGAGATTTCACGATAAATAAATGCTAATCTTGCGGGGCAATAATGACCGACTGCTGATTTTGACACGAGCTCCGAGCGGCGAAACTCGCCTCTTCACTTTTCAAGTGCGCTGTCAAAAGCTTAGATTAATTATAAAATTTATCTCGACCCTGTACTTTCGAGCCGGCGCTCTTTACTCTCGAGCCAATGAGAAAAGACCCTGATTCTAACGAGACGATAGTCTCGTCCCATATTTTAATTCAGCAATATCAGCATAATGATCACAATGCACCAGCATTCGAGCCAATTCTCGTGCTGATATGTTTGCTACCGATATTAAACATTGTTTAGCCAAATAACATCGCTATCATTGTAGTAATAATGATAAATTGTTATTATTATTACTATTGTTTTTGTTATTATTATTATTGTTACCATTTGCCATCCACGTAATAAATTCAATTTTGCAATTTACCGTTTAGTTTAATACCAATCGACGCTCTTCGACTTTCGTGCTTCATTAGGAGGATATTTTGAAATAATTTACATTACCTTATTATAATATAAATAAATACCTCCTGTGCAATAATTGCAATTTGAATATATAAGACAATGAATTTTTTACACTCTCTATAAATTGTAAACTTAATTATTGGCCCTTGTTTATAACTAATATTTTAAGAATATTCCAAAAAATTCAAAGGATTTCGTAGCTACTTTATCTCGAAAAACTTCCCCAATTTGCTCTTTAAGAAATGCAAATTTCAACGGAAATGTAAATTCTGCAACTTCGCGTACCGTTATAAGACCCAAAGCTTCAATAGAATATAATCACTTTTAAACAACTGACTGCGGCTAAGCCAAAAATTCAGAGTGAGTAGTTTATGGCTACCGTAAAAGGCCTACGTATCTTAGTATATTGTCGAAAAAGCTTGGTACGCGAAGCAAAAAAGTAAAAATATTCATGAAGAAATTCCAACTTTCGCGGCATGAAAGTTTATCTTCCACAAGTTCTAGACCATCGCGTTTTACGCCAAAAAATCAATAAATGATTTAACAGTATAGAGTATAAATTGTTCAATACTTCGTATAGAATAACATCATCAGACACAGTTTTATTGTGTATTAGGGCAAACTTCTTGTGCTAAAAGAATTTTGGCAAACTTTGTTGTTACGGAATTGTAGGATTTTTAAATGTGAAAAAAAGAGGCATGCTATAGACCACCTACATAATCGCTTGTGTATGTATGTATGTATGCGTGTATACATACTTCGCAGTTGACCTTTGATAAATAATGCAACTGGTGTATTCATTATCGACGTACATAATAATATCATGATTGAGACGTGTACGAGAAAGTCTGAATTAATCACAGCAATTTCTAGAATCAGCGATACAAGTCTTACTTTTGAAATGCCAAATATCGTGTAAGCCATTCCCCGAATAATTGCCAATATACAAATGAACGGCCATATTAATGCGATATTTTAGAATTAAAAACTATATTAGGTTTCCTTTCGCCGTAAGAATAATATCCCTTATTTTTAAATATCGATTGTTAAAGTAAGAACCGTAACAATTTTTAGCTTAATTTAATATATGTACATATCTTATTTATTTGATGAAAACTAATATTATTAATACCTTATTATTTTATCTTATTATTTAAGGCTTTTTTACTATAAGTTTAAGAGTTTTTGGCCTAGGATAGTAAGTAAAATTTTTTTTAATTTGTAAATAATATATAACACACACACACACACACAATGACACACACGCACGCAAAATGTGAACCAGATACCAACTAATTTTGTGTTGTATTTACAAATATCTTAGTTCAATCTATGTTTCATTTAGTTCCGTAAATTGTTCTTATTTTGTCTCTTTTAATGAATACCTATTTTATTTTATTTACAAATATGAGGATAATACATTCTTTTAATATATTTTAAATGGAAACAATGAAATATGATACAGTGCCCTTACGTTTATATCACAAGCTTATTAAATATATATTAAAACTTTATTAATTATGTACAAAAGATGTACATTTGTTTAAATAATTCAATATTAAGTATTTGAACAAATTTTGTGAACCTAATAACTTTATGTTAATAATGTTTGTCGAAAGAATTATTTACGAATCACTGTAAAAAATCAGTATTGAAAATAAAAATCGAAATTTTATTACGCTTATTAATAAACTTTAAATCACGTGTAATCTTAATCATATATTTTATAATAAATTATCACCTCTGGCCATTCCATTTGACTTTGGAATACCAAAAATATTTTACAATGGGTAAACTTAATAACTAAAATTCAATAAAGTAGCTTACAATTACTTAAAAAAAATTTGTTTTTAATTATTTAATTTAATACAAATAAAGTTGTTTTAATACTAATGAAAAGCTATAATTCTAAACCACCTAAAAGAATACAAATTTAATAAAAAGTAGCTACAGTAAATTAGAATAAAATTTTTTTATAAAAATTCGTTCCTATGTATTTAAAATTTTTTATTTACGCATAAGTTATGATAAATTTTATTTATTTTAACGATTAATGAATTTTATTGCAAAAATTATTAGTTTAATATACTTGCTATTATATGATATTGATTTTACAAAAACCATTTTCTTATTTTCTATTCTTCAACATTTATTTCTATTACTAATTTTGAATAATATTAATTTAATAGAATTATTATATAATGCGTTCATGGAGGTATCGATTCACCATGTGAAGCACGTTTTATCAAAAATTTGGCACAAGCTAAACAATAACGTATCGAAAATTATTGTTGGAAGAAATATAATACATAGTCATTACAATGATTATAGAATTATCTTAAATTTGGAGTAAAGACACAATTTCTAAAAAATCAATTTAAGCCTTAATTATTAAAGCTTTTTTTCCACACAGATACTAATGAACTAGAGCTTGCTTATCATAAAATATTTTTGTGATAAGAAAAAAATTTGCTTTTTAGTGTTATTTATTATTATGGTGATAATAATAATATTAACAATATTAATCACGCGCAACTATTTGATCTTAGACAGTCGTATATTATTAAAAAACCATTTAAAACTTTTAAGTATATTGAGAAAAAATACGTACAATAAACTTAAATGAGTATATTAATACTTTTTTTTAATAAAACGAAAAAAATATTATTTATAATTCATTTTATGGATGAAATCTTTGATTTTAAAATGAGTAAGAATCTCTAAATAATATTTAAAAAATTCTTATTGTACAGGTTTCTGTTATACATTCTCGAGATGTATTCATAAGAATGTTTGAAAGATTTTATAATGTTATAGTATCTAGTAAACTAATGGATTTGACAAACTGTTGGTGCTACTATGAAACGTTATTGATTTTAATAGAAATTCAAATAAATTCAAAAAAACTTTTTGATTTATTTTAACAAATTATTACGTAAAATTAATATTTTTTCATACTAGACTATCATTTTTTAATTTTTGTATTGTAAGAAGGTTTTTGTAAGCTAACAAGTAACATTATCAATTTAGCTTTATAAACTACAAAAAAATTATATTATAAATTATGTAAGAGTGTCGGATAATTTAAGCGAATAATAACGACTGTCAGTTTTTCCATTGGTCGATTGAATTACGATAAATTTTAATTATATATATATTTAGTTAGAATTGTGAATTTATAATTAAAAATGAAATGTTATAAAAAAGCAAATGTAATTTTTATGGTTTTTTTTATGTAGGGAACGAAGAAATAACTTTCTTAAAAATTTGTACAAGTTTTGCCTATTTGTAGACTTTGCAAGAACAAATCCAGTTCAGCTCGATTTAGTTCATTTAGTTAAGAAAGAAGCCTTCCGCAAATAATTGGAATCTTTGAGATCGTATCGGTTTGCGGAGGCATTCACTTTCATAATAATCTCCTTTCTTTTACCACCGTCCTAATTTCGGTATTATTTTGCATCTACGCTCATGTTTTGGTTAAAATCGTTACGCTGTCCTACATTCTTGAAATCATAATATTTTGATAAAAAAAACGAACGGTCATTATCATCCGTACCATTAAAATTTCATTATTAATTATGCAATAATTTTACGAACAACAAGATTTTAATTTCCAGCTGGTCGGGCGATGTACTTTTAGCGCGGCGTTCAATCAGTATTAATTGCAATGACAGGAAGTACGAAATAAAATTTTTATAAGGAAAATGAGATTTAATCTCGATTGTTCAAATTAAAATGCAATTTTTCCACGATGAATTAATCACTGGCGGTAGCTTCTCTTAATAAAAATGATTACCGGTGCTAGTACGTACAAAGTGTAATAAAGGAGCAAAAAAGGCAGCATCCGGAGAAAACACACTCAATATGAAAATGTGTAATAGAGTACTGAGAATTATGAATTGATTTGTATAAATTAAATTAAATTTTAGTTAAAAGCCAACGTTACAATGGCTCCGAGAATATTTTCATGGTCTTTTGAGAAGTAATTCTTGAACTTTTGGTCGACATAATTATAGTTGCATTCGCACCAATGCTTTCAGCCGCTAATGTGCTCACTTCTCAATGTACAGAGCTTTAATAAGCGGCAAAATAAATAATAATAAATGAATAAGGAGTGACTAGCAGTATTGGGAAACGATGCCGGAGCCTACGAAAATAATAAACGCTCTGTAGCCAAGAAAGAATATACCGTTCGAATGACGATCCCGAGAGATGCGTATCGACGAGTCCGCAGCTCTCGTTTGTTGGTATGCGCGGCTCCGTGTCCATTCGACTTCGGCATTAAAGGGGAGTCGATGCCACGAGATATCGCAATTTAAACCATGACGCAACATTCCGTAATTGCGGGCTTTCCTTCCTCCGGTTTCGACACTTACGAACTCTTCATGTCTTGGCCAAAGAATACAACTATCCTTTCTTTTCCGAAAGCGCCAAGACCGGCTTTTAACAGGAAAAATCAGAACGACGCTATGGTAAAAGAAACACTCGGGAATATCGCTGCTTTACAAAACTAGATTTTACTCAAGCTGCAAACCTACTTATTCCCTTCGGAATGCTCCATTTTCTTTGAATTTCATTCGCATTCTAAGCGCTACTATTTTACAATGTTAAACATATATCGGCAACTTTTTAAAACCCGAATATGAAATAATCGAAACTCGATACGTGCGTATACGTATTTGCGCACTCGCGCGCGTGTATGTGTACACACCCCCGCGCGTACACATCTTTATTCATACCTGCAAAAATGAAAAGTATACTTATAAGAACATCTGTATATTTATTTACAACTACTACTAATGGATTGATATTTTCAAAATATTAGCCACTTTTTTCATAGACAATTATACCCGACAGTTCACAAATTAATTTGGCTAAATTTATAAAATAGCCAAGTTTTCGTAATAAATGTTTACTTAAATTAAATTTATTCGATGATTTCTAAAGTAGTGCGATACATTTTAAATTACTTAATTGCGATGCTTACTAAAAAGTTCGATTCGAATAATGCAGTTAAACATTTACTTAAGCTTTTTTTTTGAAATCTTTTAAGTAGTTATTCATATATGTGTTCATTGTAAATACCCTACAAATTTATACATTTATTGCATAATAGCTCTTAAGAATATTTATGTTTTAGTAAAACAAAATATTTTCTCTACTACAATAATTATTTTTTATATAAAACGCTGTTATAAAAAAGTCATTAAAAGAAAACTGTCCGAACGAAGTAGCGATGAATTTTTTATAAATAGCTTTGTTAACTTTTTTTCGCGATATTTTATTTTACATCGATTGGGAAAAAAAAGTAAATACTGAACTACGTTGCCGAACAAATGTGTGTCACGAACAATGTAATAGAAAAAAATTATCAGTTTCACAAATGCAGTCCTCTCTTTTATTTTTAATCATCTGACACTTCATATGAGTCTTTTACATGCACAAATTAAACATTATTGAATAATCTAAAGCTATAAATAAAGATGTAAATTACTAAAATTTTTACAATTATGAGTTGCACTTGATGTTTTTTCATTTTTTCACTGCGTAATTAAAAGTCTGTACGCTTTATATTTTATTAATTAGGTAAATTATTAAAGGAACTCTTACGTAGTCTTCATTAACGAATATTTTCCAATATCAAATATAACGATTTTAATTATTTTGCTAGAAAAGGGAGAAACTTTTATTAAAATTTGTATAAAAAAACAACATTCATCTTTGTTTTTATAAAAAATGACTTTTTTATAGTTGATCTTTATAAAATAGGAGTAAAAACATCACAAATTAATTTTCAAACGTACGAATTGCTTGAGTTGCTCTTCAATAGCTATCAGTGATATCTCCACTCATATGTATTCGAAATCGCCGTGAATTTGTTTTTAATATTAATGTATGTAGTACTTTGATCAAATCCGTAGCTAAAATATTACACGAGTTAGATTTATTATTATTTTTTTAATATACATGCAAAGATACATGTGTGTGCGTGCGCGCGCGCGTGTGTGTATGTGTATGATAAAATAAATGTAAGCCTAATATTATGCGTGAATATTATGCTTTATGTTATTTTTATCTCATCATATAAAGATAATGATATATGGAAAATATAATGAAAAAATTGACCAAGATAATATTAATTGTTAAAATAATAAAAATCTCCTTCCAATATGCAACATGATAAATATATTGTATTTAGGTAAGTAAACTCAAATTGTTTGACAATTCGATAAAAAATAATTACAGTTAACTTCATAGTATTGAAAGTTTTTCATTAAATTTGTTAGCAAAGAATTAAAACAATAAATTGCTTAACTTGAAATATTGAATGTATGTCTGCACTAAAATAGAGCAAAATCTAAGAGTAATTAAAAACCAATTTAAAATTTTTAACAAAAGACGAATTTATGAACTAAAATCTAAATAATTGTGTTGCAGTGTGACATTTTTGAAAATGCATACGTCATTAGTAACTCATAGTAATGATAATATACTTAGCAATTTTCAAAATTAAATTTGTATCAAGAGAAGGCCTTCTTTAATAACGACTATTCGCATCTGCGTTGGATGCAACCTTATTATTATTGCCATTATTGAGAGTAAAAACTTAAGGAAGAAAAAGAAGAAGGTGAAATATCTAGAGTAGCCAACTAAGAGTGGATAAAATAGACGGGGCGAAGCGTAAATAACAGGAGTACGGCAAGGAAGACAGACAGGCTGAGGGAAAGAAAGAGAAAATTATTAATCTCTTTCTTTGTTTTTCGAGGATGTGGTGATCATTGCCACGACTGGTCGAAAAGAGATGGGGTTTGTGCTCTCCTCGTAATTGTAGAGAACGAAAGCCGCGCTCTGCTTCTTTCGTGAGGCAATACAATAATGCACGGGAAATGAGGCTGATTTATCATACGTGCCTTATACAATTTCATTCCAATTGCACTTTTTTTCTTTTCTTTAAGACTCGAACAGTCTTCTCTCACTCCAATGTACATCGGACGATTAGAAAATCAAGCAAATAAAGAGAGGAGAATGAATCCTCCGTTTCTCTTTCTTGTTTGTATATAAAGCTACTTACTTGTAAGTAAGTGCTTAACATCGAAGATAGGAATTAAATTTATAAAAGAAAGTTAATGAGACGTTGGATAATTCATAGTCTACTCTTAATAATAACGCATGGATAATAATCGCTCAATTTTTAAATGCAACAATAAGACTATACAATGTAACGAGTGTATACAGGACTGACTTTTTAAAAAAAAAATGCACATTTCATAATGGGAACTCATTTATCATTAAGCTAGATGCATTTTACCACAAAAAATGTAACGACTTTTAATATCGAGCGCTTTATGCATTGACGTTTAAATACGATGATTTTTATACTTAAACATCGATAACGAAGATTAAAATCAATCACCAATTTGCTTTCGCTAATTAATGCCAAGATAAGTCAATGGTAATAATCATGTAATTTAAAAAAAAAAAAAGAAAAAAATGAAAATAATCATGCGCGCTTCAGCATACTAAATTAATTAAACTTGAATATATTAAGGCTTAAGCTTTCTCTTGCGAGATTAATTAATAGCAATATGTACGAGCAATAATTGCGATGAGTTAATAACGCGGAAATTTATATTCACGATAGAAGAACAATTAATTGGTTCATCCCTTTCGCAAAAGAATCCAATACCGTTTATCTTAAAATACAAGCCAATTAATTAGTTGATTTTCCGGATAGAAGCAGGCATACGTAAAAGACCAAATGGTTATTTCTATGTCGGTAATAATGCAATTGAGTCTTGACAGGCCTAGAAAATATAAATATCAAATTTTAAGTTTTATTTACAGCCATACCCGCTTTCCTCCGTTTAGCATACTTTATTTATATAAATACGAAATTTCAAAGATGGCCATTCTAAAGAATGACTAGAAGATCTAAATTCCTACGGCAAGAGCCGCGCGCGACGCTTTAAGCCATTGAGGCATTCAGTAATAAACATAAGGAGAAAAAACATCGACTCGCGCACTCGCCGGGGCCCATTTGCTTAGCATCACGTGACTGCGAAGCCCAAGGAAAAATGTCGAACCAGCCTTCTAATATCAAGTGACCCTCGAACGCACTTTTCACCGTTATCTTACGTAACCCGGAAAATGCGGAGCGAGGGAAACGGACGGAAAGGCTTCCTCGTGCTTTGAATAGTGGCTTATCGCGTAAGCTATAATTAGCGCGATAGCTCAGGCATTTATTTTTCTTAGGTGCCGGTGCAGCTGCATCGATAAACTGTCTTTCAATGGTAAAGTTGCGAGTGGAACACCCCCCCCCCCACACAAACAAACACACGTATCTATATATGTGCATTTTTTAAACACATCTGCAAGCGTAAACTTAGCTGCTTCGATGCTTCTCTAGAGCAAATTGCCAGAGATAAGTGTTGTTTTATCGTGTACTTAACAATATTACATATATATATATTGCGTATTAGACAGACAATATTTCATTGTATTCGTTTATTATAATTGGCTAGTAGTAAAATTATATTAATATTCCATTCTATTGTGTTTAAAAAGCCCTGGGATACTTTTTGATTATTCTAACTCGGTGTATTAATATTTCGTCAACCTCGTTTTCGAGGTCAATGTATCAATAGATTTTCAACATTAGCTTTAACTTCTAACTTCTGCATATATGCATTTCTATTAGTCAAGTTACGAGTAACTGCATACCGATTAGTTTCATTGTTAAAATCAACTCTCCATCGATTGTGTAATTTAATCATCCTCCCCTGGTATATAAATGCGATTTCTTTTCATTCAAAAACATCAAATATTTTTCTACTAATATGATTTTTTTAGCATCGAAATATATAGGACATGTGATATTTTAAACAAATGAAAAACTAAAGTACAAAGTAGAAAGCACTTCTGAAGTAAATGTAGAAGAAATTGCTTTGAAAGTAAATTAATATTGTGCTATTTGTTGTGTTAATTAATATTTCATTTACTAAAAAATACATCTGTTATTAACGAGAAATTTCACCATTTCACTTAAAATAATAATTAGAAGAATAATTGTACGTATTACCTTATTATTAAATATAAACTTAATAAAAGTGTATAATAATCTTATTAAAAAGATTCTTTGATAATTTATCTACAAATTTTAAAAACAATAATTTACTTTCATGGCAATAAGGTTCTCGTGTAAAATCTGACTTAAATTTCTCCATCTAATGATTTTCTGTTAATTGACGTGTTCTCTTTTCATGTATTAAATTAATAATATAATAATACACATAATTTATATATTTAATTAATTGATATTATGCTTAATTAACTGTACAACAACAAAAATCTACTTATATCGATAAATGTCATTTTTTTAATTTAAAGATTTTTGTGATATATCTAATAAAAAAATGTTTAAACTAGGTATTTTTGATATAATAAAATATTAAATTCATCAATAAAGTATGATTGTTAATGGAATTAAATTTCATTAAATGTATAAAAATATAAAATATTATAAAAATAAATGAATAAATTAACTTTATCTTTAAAAATGTCGAATTAGAAGAGAAGTGCACAAATTAATAGGATACAAATTAAATATGTACAAATTATGTATAAAAATGCGTGCAATTAAAATGAATGGCTCGGAATACCATTTATGGTTCTTCTTATAGGATTTCAAAATTAATTATACTAAATAACTGAAATGGTTTAGTAAGTCTTCTTTGTTGCTCTCGCCTTCGTTATTTACAAAAATATTGCTTAGATAATATCTGTTTAATTTTTAACAAACAATACTGGCTTTGTTGAATTGTTTTTATAAGAATGATTTTACTGAAAATCTAAATAAAATTATTATTTTTCTCGTATAAATTTTTTTGTCGGATTTCCACGTGTGATCCGTTTATCAACGTTTTAATCAAATACATTGCACAAAAAAAGTGTTATTTTAAAGTATTCTTAATAAAAAAAAACAATGATGTTATGAAGAGTTAAACTTATAATGTAAAGAAATATTAAAATAAGCGCAAATCAAACATTTTTTATACGTATTATTGTAGATAACTGTAAATCGGAATTAGCTATATTTTTACGTTAAATAAAATTCATTCAAATACACACAAAAATAAATATACCCATTCTACTGTTGAACTACTCTTTGAAGCTGAGATTCGAGAGGCGAAGGTACCGAGTAAACAAGGGAATCAATCTCTTCGACTTTGCCGACAAATAATGACGTCATAGAAGAAATTTAGCGACTAAAGAATATGAAATGTTCGGCACGTTCTCTGATTCTTGAATAAGGCAGATATTGTGAGAAAGGAAACGCATAATAATAGTGAATAATCGTGGGATAACCGTATACCGTTTTTCGCACAAATTTTCATAACGTCCCCAGTTTTCACGAGCGTAAATATCTGGCCATGACCAAGAGTCGTAAGTTGTATTAAGAGATCTTATTTTAACCTATTAGCATTTGGAAGCTCACCTATGGGAACATCGCTATGTTAATTCGATTGAAAATTTAATTGGCTGAATTACCACGTAATTAAATGTATGCATTTATTAATACTTATGAATTGGTTTTAATGATGAAAAACGTAATTATGTCGGACAAGGTAAGTCGTACATATAAATATATATATATATATATATGTGTGTGATATGTGATACTGCCTATTTTCAAATTTTTGGCTTCTCTGGTAACGAAATTTGGGCTGAGGAAGTTCAAAACATTAAATAAAATTGGGCGTGTAGAGAAGAAAAATTTTAAAATCCTTTTGACGCGGCAAATATGCACATCTCGTATTTGCGTGTCAAAAGGACTTTATTATTTTACAATATAAGTGTCACTTTCGGCCGCGGCCTCGGGCAAGGGCCTTTCAAAGGCGCATCTTTACTCGCCCATTATCTTTTATGTGCTTTAAAAACTATGGTTATGCTTCCCGTACATTAACACCGTTTTCATCAGAGTCATTTTTTACGACTTTGACTCCAACGCAGTGACAAAAAACAACTTTCGTTAAAAATAATAATACGCTGGGATCCACATTACGATGGTCTTCTTATTGCTCTTCGTATTGTTGCTTTCGTTGACGTTGCCGTTATCATTACCATTTCTCCTTCTGCTACTTACGTTGACGTTTCGAAAAACATCTCTCTAACGGAAACTCATTACTTTGGAAAAGAAAAGTTACGGCAAGAAAGAGAGTCGGAGAAATGGAGAGGGAGCGAGATAATTTGAGCATACAATGACAGCCACATTGTGCAATACCTGCGGCCTTATTTATTGTGCGTGTACATGCTTCGGAAATATGTTTACTTGGAACTGTTGAATGATTATAAGCAGAACACGCACTAACGGAAGTAGCCGTGGAAGGACGTCAGACGATCTAATTATAATCTAGGAATGCATCTATCCTCTTTTCTATGCAGAGTAACCTTTTGATAGTGTATTTAATAATTCCAGTAATATTTCATCATATAATGCCAGTTATTTTCACTGACTCGGCAAAAGACCTGCTTTCAATGTCTTCGTTGCTTTTATTAACAGCCAGATACTTGGAACAATTTAATAATAACTCATTATCAATGTTAAGAAATTTTTACGAGTACTTAATTCGTAATTTTAATTTTTCTCCGTAAGATTTTCTGTCTGTTATGTAAAGGAAAGAAATTTCATTCGATTTGAATTATGATCGTGATTTTATTATTATATAGGTGGCTTACAAAACATTTTTCATTGAAAAAATGTTAGCTATCGTGGGATTCTGTAAAACCCATTTTAGGACTATTTATTCATAAACTTCGTTGTGAATTTAAAACTACTAAAACAAAAAGCACGAATTAAATAAGAATCTTACAAAAGCTAAAATTTAGCGAGCATAATAAATTTTTTTGATTTCTGAAAGTATTTTTGCAAAAATGCCTTCCACGTACAATAAATGTATTATTATCCCAAACTAAAGTACCAGAAGCCTATATTTAGAAATACTATTAGTTTTAATTTTATTGACACGCTGGCACTATTATGTAAGCGATTTATTTAATTAATCCTAAATCAATATGACTTTGGTAACTTAATTATCGTACGAGAAAATGTTTCGTAATTACTGTTGCGGGGGGATAAAACATTCCGAAGCCAAGCCTGGAGTCCCAGTAATTATCATAAGCATACGCCTTAAGTTTTTAGTTAACTCTGCGTGCGTGCGTGCGTGCGTGCGTGCGTGCGTGCGAATTTCGTTCAAGAGGAGGCATAAGTTTAGAAGGAGCCGTAGGATTGCCCGTCCGATGTTATCCTTTTGGGGGGGGGGGTAAAGGTCGCTAGTGAAACTAGAATGAAACGAGGTCCGACCAGCCAATCTATTCTAGATGATCGGACAGCAGGTGGCCGAGCTACGGGGGCGGGCTGTGGAGGTAGCACAGCTTCGACAAAGAGTAGGCCAGTCGAGATAAGCCGTGGCTTTGCTTGCAGGTGAGATGAAGTCGGCCCAGGAGCAGCAGCAGCCGAATTCAATGGACTCGAGCGACTCCGCGACGACGACGGCCTCGAGCGAGTACGCCTACCGGCCGCTGACGACGAAGCACCGCCGCGCCGGGAGCACAGGCACCACCGGGGACGAGGAGTACACCACCGACGAGGACGAGCTCTTCCCCGACGAGATCGACTGCACGGCGGGCTCCGGGCTCGGGCACGCGCCCCACCCCTTGCTCAAGAGCGACCTCGCCAGGGCGGCCACCGATCTGTTCGGCTACAAGGCCGACGAGGAGCGCGACGAGCCGACGAGCCTCTTCGACGAGGACGACACCAAGCACTGCAGATCGAGGTAACGCTATCTCCGATCTCCGGTCGCCGGTTTATTGCCCTCGCGCTTATAAGAAAGGCCAGCTTTCACATGGACCGGACAGGCAGAGGCCGTACCATTCATTGCACCGGTCAAACTTTTTTTAACCTGAAATAATGTGTGAAATAACTTTGTCCGGTATCGGATAGACCTTTTATTATCTGATACAAAATCTTTGTATTTCGTGGGCGTAACTTTGCTCCGTGTAATTTTAATATGAGAAAATCCGTACAATGCTGGCTACGAGAGTATGCACCAGTCGAAAAATTGATCTACAAAGATACGATAATTTGAAATTTATCCAAAATGTAAAATAAAATACTTGTTAGCGGCTTTTCAATATTCCTTTCGACCAACAAAAGCGTTTGTTGCAAAGCAAAATTTTGATTAAAAACAGCATCGCTTTTGGGTTGAATTGCAGTTATTTTGGTATATTTGAATTTCACATATTTATGAAAATTATTTTTATCATAAGTACTTTTAATTTAATAAGTTTGTTTGCAACCTTACGCATATTTATGATTATTTCACATACATGCTATAAAAAACTGATAAGTCAAAATACTGTGGGTGAAAACTTGAGTTATATTATGGTAAAAAAAATTTTTAATTGCTTTCTATTCACATGAAATGTTACCTAAAACTATTATCGATTTAGTTAAAATTACGAATGGCGTACTTGCTGAAATATTAACATTTTACTGTTCTATCTTCCTTTGATATTAAATTCAATTTAATTTCTACGCTATAGTCTGTGGTAGTCTCACATTTCATTTTCGTACGAAATATGAATCCTTGCGACTTACATGTTGTACAAAATTAACAAAATTAATCATTTGCGTTCGTATATACGTTGATACTGATCATTTCATTAAAAACTTCATTACATGTCATTTATTTTCGCCTTTTTCACTTTAATACAATTATAAAACTTGAATTTAAAAAAAATATAAACATTACCGTGAAGTTCCACCCCATCGAAATTATTTTCTATATGAAAAACTTTCCCATGTAAAAACGATTAAAAGTTCTTATAATATCTATTAAGTTTATGTTTACAAATCGTTTAATCAAATATATACAAGTCGAATATGCACCAGTAATATATATTTGTATATTTGTAAAATATAATTCATATTATGCTTGTATCCATAAAAGTTAAAAACCACAACTTTATCGAATTTCCGCCAAGTGTCAGTAAAGTAATGAAAAGTCAGCAGCGGAATATAAATATACATCTATATCATAACTTCATAATCAATCTGTGTTCACCACTTGAGCTGCGCACCTTTTGTTCTACTAGTCAAAAAGTAAAATCGCTAATCGTAGGCTCAATTATTAATTAAAGAATTTTTATAAAATCCATTTTCCAGTACCACCAAGCCCATATCTATATTTTCGTACAACGAAAACTTGTTGCCGCCCGGCGTCCTGAGAAGGAGGACATCCGACGCTGGCAAAGCGTCGTCGGGAACGAGTTGCGAGGTCGCTCAGACCCTAGACCATCGGCTGTCCAAGGATAACCTGGGAACGAAGCAGGACGTCGGGGAAATAGCAGAGGCGAGCGACGTTAATTGCTCGACGCTCGAAGACGCGACCGTGACCGTAGCCAATGTAAGTTTTGCATTTATATGGACATTTTCAGCATTCTCGAGACTCTCGTCTATATTTGCCCGCGAACTCATTCGTTCGATGCGTTTCGTTCGTGATTATTTTAAAAGCGTGAAGATGCTTAGAACGTTTGCTAACACGATTGTGTATTGAATGTAATTGATACGGATATATGGGTATTAGTATTGCAATACTGCTGCTGCTTCTGACTTTTTTATATTTCCGTAAAGTAAATTGAATTCGCTAAAAGTTTTCCCGGAGCTTTTTTTCACTCAAATGTAAATTGTATTCGTTTAAATTAACGTATACTGGCAAATTAAGTACAACTCAATAATATATGATTACTTTATATTGATTGAATATTAAACGGAAATCTGTGCGAATTTTTATTAAAGCGATATCTAAATGACATAAAGATTCAATTCACAGAATGTGCAACTGATAGTAAAAGTAGTAAAAGTTGTGAAGAAATATAAAATAAAAGACGGCAAATATCTAGGCTTCGCTTGAAATTATTTTATTTAAGAATTTTCCATTAGAAAAACTGCTGTTTTTGTAAGAAAATTTTTAAGCAATTTTTTTAATTTTGTGTTTAAAAATCTAATTTTGTAAAAACACTACGAAATCCTTACGTAGTTACGTGGCCATGATTTTACTTTTATCATCAATATGACTCTATGAGGCATTTTTGTACATAAGCTTACAAACGAATTTGAAAGAGCTTTAATAACGTCATCGTTAAAATATTCATCAAATAAAACGAGGTCGATTATGTTAACTTAATAAGTCTCGTGATCATTTAGATGTTCTTCATGATGGATTTTTAAAGTACTATGATTAAATAACTAGACCACATTGCTGGAAAAATGTGTCAAGTTTGTATTCATGAGAAAATTAAAATGATAATAATAAGAATAATGAAAAAAATTAAGCTTCTGTTTCTAATTTATCTAGTTTTATTACATAACCACAACACGTGCCTTTTAAATTGCTTGTATGTATTTTATGTATTGCGTTAAATACGTATTCAAATTTTCTCGATTTTTAATTATGTATATAATGGATTTGTTTTATCTTATTCGATTGCTTAGACTAAATAAAAGTCGTCGTTACTAATACTTAAAATAAATATAAAATACATTTTAGTGTTGCATTAAAATCAATTTTTTAATCATCTTTATAACGTAAATAATGTCAACAAACAAAATGTTCGTTATTCGTGTTGATTTTGTAAATTTTAATCGGATAGAAGTACTTCACGGAAGAATTCGAATGTAACGAAATGTTTATTGAAACATATTAAATACACTTACAGGGTGAAAGCCAATCAATTGCGAGTTTGAAGGTCGACCCTTTACAAAAGGGGCCATCGGATGAGCTTAAAAAAGATAAATCGGGCGCCCAGTGGACTCAGGCAGTGACTGATGTCAAAGAACAAGCGATCGCTAAACTCGAAAAGGAACTTCAGCGCACCCAAGAGGAGCTGAAACTGAAGGACGAGGAAGTCGGGAGACTGAGTCGAATCCGGCAAGATGTCGAAGCTGAACTGGAGGAACTTACTGCTAGTCTATTTCAGGTGGAGATTTATTTAACCGTAATTCAATCCAATACATTAAGCATCCGGGATCGGTATTAAATTTTTGGGGTGGCGACATCTTCGAGAAGTTTACATAATCTCACGAGGGTTTTAATTAAGGTCTTTTTTATAAAAATTTCATTATTTTCCGATATTTGCCATTGCGATACATCGTAATTTAAAAATTATTCTTAAATTAAGTGTATAAAACAATCTTCAAGTATTTTAATAGGATACGAGTCGATTAACAATTACTTTAAAAACGAATTTAAAACTTCGCTTACTTATTTATTGAATATTTTTAAGTTATCGTATTATTAAGCTTTGGGAAATATACAAGAATTCAGGAAAGCGTTTGACATTTTGGATATTAATCAAAATTCCTTTTTTCCATTCAATTTCATGATAGTTGTCACATACAAATGTGTAAATTCAATTGTTACCTGACTAAAAGGCTTCGTACTCATACCAAATTTAATTAATTTTCATAAATCTTCGGTGTATAAAATACATATACATGTTTATATAATAGCTGTGCGCGTTGATAAATTATTTACGATGCTCACTGGGTAATAATATAATAGACTCTTGAAATATTAATTTTCGACGTATAGTATTACATTCCATTCAATTTGTATGGAATGTGTGGAACTCTTGTAATTACAAGACTATAGCCGTTTAAATTACAATTCGTATAAAATGAAGCTGAAATTCGCGAAATAAAAGCTTTAAGAATAAGAATTAGGATTGACGAGCGGTGAAAGGATAATCGCTGAGTATTCGCTATAAATAAATCCCAATGCTGGGGTTAAGCGAAAATTGCAAGAGCGTCGTAGACAGTACCAGAGCCCTAACCAATGTTCCAACAATTTTGCAAAAATCCTGATAAAATCGCCTAGAATGGCCAAGGCGATAGCAGTTGAAAGAAACTGGATCACTTTTAGGAGGCGCACAACATGGTACGCGAGGCAAACCAACGCCAGGCGAACGCGGAGCGTCTCTTGGAAGAGAGTCGCATGAAGGCTGAGGTGCTGGCGGCCGAAGTTGCCGCCTTAAAGACCCTCGTCCTCACCTCGACCCCGGCCCAGCCAAATCCCCACCTCCATCCCCAAATCGCCGGGGGCTACGGTCAATCGGACGACGTCCATCATCACAACAACCACCACCACCACCAGCAGCAGCAGCAGCAGCAGCAGCATCACCATCATCATCACAGTTACCATCACCATCATCATCAGCAGCAGCAGCAGCAGCCTCACCACCAGCAGCAGCAGCCTCACCACCAGCAGCAGCAGCAGCATCACCAGCAGCAGCAGCAGCAGCAGCATCACCATCAGCACAGCGGCCAGCAGAGCGGAATTTTCGCCAAGAAGCATAGGCGCTCGCCTTCGCACTTCAATCTCAAATACGGAAGAGACAACTCCCTCCCGGACTCGCCGCAACGCGAGCTCAAAGTCTCCCTGTCCTGCGACAGGGACTCCGACATCGACAGGGACGTCGAGAGGGAGCGAGAGGACGACTGGGAGCTCATGAGGGAAAGGTGAGAGGTCCTCCCCATCGTTGTTTACTCCCGCGATAACTCCGAGGCTCGTTTCGGTTTTGCATTTTATTTCCGAGGCGATGTGCTCGCGCGACGAGTAGCGAGTGGCAAAGTCGAATTTGAAAATGGCAATAATGGAACTCTCTTCAATCAAAAGCTCGGTCGAGCTTCGCTTTTATTCACGCGCAACTACAAACTGTAACCGTAAACTGGAGTTATCCCAGCAATATAATCGTTGATAAGATGGGAAAACGCACAAGAAAATCGATTAACGATAACACAGTGGCGCGCGACCGATAATGTTTATCATATTTAATTTCATAATATATATGTACATATATATCGCCTAGGAATTAAAAGCAAAAATCTAAAAACAAAATTTTAATCTAAAAAGTGTGTAAATTATGAGTTATTAATCCAAACGACCACGTATTTTAATAGGGAAAGAGAAAAGGAGGGCCAGGATCTTGGCTTGGAGGTGGACCCGCGCATACACGGGGAATTTCTAAGATGGAAGGCGAATCCCAGCGTCGACAAGAGCGATCCCTTCCTCTGCAGAATCTTCCGGGAGGACATCGATCTGTGCCTTGATTTCCCGAACGCAGAATTGGGAACTCGAGTGCGACAAGCCGTATTGGAGGGTATTATTTTTATCGAGGCTGTCAGCGATAAAACCAAGCTCGGCTTTCCCAAGTGAGTAGCTTCGCTTCCTATTTTATCCACCCGCGCTTCACAAGAATGCACGTATTACACGTATAAGTAGCTTTTTAAATGGCTGCTATGGATTTTATAATTTATGCACAAGCTTTGGACGTCCGGGCTCGAAGCTACATTAACAATATATTAATCCTCTGATCTGCATTCGAAACTTGTCGTTTTTTTCAAACTAAATTTATTACACATTTGAAATCACAGGTATTTGAAAGAAATTCGTACTTTCTTAACTTCTGGAACTTTATTATACCTGGTATATGTTCAGACGCTCACAAAATTAATTAATAGTAGTATTATCACATAGACAACAATATTTTTCAACTGCACAAGTATTTGCTGTAACTATTATTATTATACTGGCATCGCGTTAATGGTTAATTGTGACGGTGAAAATACAATAAATAATTTTAATAATAAGCTTAGTCGATCGGTGTTTAAAGAAAGTTTACGTTCACCGGACTATCGGCATAATTTAGATAAGATAAATTTAAATTATCGTTAAAATCGCAAGCTAAAAAGACTTTAAAGAACGAACTACTTAAAAAGCACGACATCGACAAATATTGAGATATTTGCGGAATCTACGGTTATTTAAGCATGCAATGAAAATAGGTGAAATATTGATTTTTAATAAAGAATCCAATACTGATGAACGTGTAATACATTAACGCCTGGATAAATTTTTCTTTTAGAAAATGCGCCTTATTGGAAGCGCCGAGACAATGCCACTACCGAATGCGAATGGGAGACCAGGAAAATCAGTGGCATTGCATTTCTCAAATATGCCGGAATAGAGTAAGTTTTTATCTGGAGTAAAAAAGTGCAACTTTGTATTTTTTTTTTTTTTTTTTTTTTGTTTTTTTTTTCGCGCTATTGAAGTGTATTTTTTAACAAGCACGCTTTATTTGTAATCTAGATTATAGCAGTATGCGACTTCTTAAATTATCTCCGCTACATCGAGCGTGGCCTTGTCAAGAGTTCCGGTAAGAATTGATAATATTGATTTTGAAAAGCGTCTACCCAGCAGTCTCTAAGGCTTTCGAGGTGAAAAGCTTATGTTCTTAATGAAAAGAGCCAATAGCGTGACGTTCTTTAACGTTTGGTATTTTATCGGTGTAATTAGCTTTTAAAGCATCCGAAACTTCCTGGATGTAATTTTCACTCGTAGCGTTTTAATACTGCGGTCGGCGCTTTTTAAATGTAATGCGCATATGAACAATACTTATTAGCATTCGTTTAATTGCAGTGCACGATATTTATTGGGAAATCACACGGCTGAGAAAGGAAATGGTTCTTGCTCGCTTGGGTCTTGCGCTCCCCGTTTAGTCGTTTCCTTTCGCGCGCCTTTCGTCCTTTGCCTCCGCAACTGGAATATCAAGTCATCGAGTCGCACGACCTAAGAGCCAATGTCCAAGCACCTATAAATCCAAGACTGTAGGTCGAATCTTTCAACTTCGAGAATCTCTATTTATATCAATAAGCGCAATACTGCGGCATTTCGAAATGCTAAATTATCATCCAACATGATGGATTATACCGAGAGGAGTTACTTCTATTAAAAATAATTGAGAATTTCAATGCTCGTAGAATCATTTTTATAAATATGTCACAGAAAGCATGAGTGAAGCTTATTTTGGAAGGAAATTTCCAATTTTGTACGGTTTTAATCTTATCTTCGAGCGTGTTAATATTTATATGTAAGTGGACTGTCCCGCGCTACAAACTCCTGCCTTTCCCCTACAATCCGGGCCAAGGTTCACCTAAAGTATCACTGTACAAGCTAATCATGGACTGAAGTGACTTCCCTCCTATCTGTCTTCCGTCTTGTGAGTCAAGCATCTCAAAGAATGCATCGGCGAAGGAAGTGCAGACACTTGTGAGCAGTCGGATGTTACAAGCCCAGTTTGATTGGCCTGCAAGAGCTCAGCATACAAGACTTGTTTGGCCTGGAGCGAACGCTGATAGGATTCCAAAATCCTCCCTGAAGGTTCCGAACACATTTTGGTATGTGATTTGCATAGCTGGTTCATCGGTTGCATCTCCACCGACCTTCTATTCGGAAAATTCCAAGATGTCAATCAATGATTGTATTGAGAAAGGATTCTTTTGAGATCACTCTTAAGCATAATGGGCTTGAATATTTCGCCAAAGGCTGCCCAAGGTGGGAACATCCTTGTCGCTTGTCATGTTGGGCTCATATAGCTGATGTTACTAAGAAGGGTAATCAAGGTCTCAACATCTTATGGATCTTTGTCTTTCGCTAATGCTAAAATGTTATCGGGTTTCAGGCAAATGCTTTAGTGCCCTCTTTGTAGCTATTTTGCCTTTTTCGCTGTACGCTTGGTCCGATCTTGCTTAGCACAAAAGAGCTGTTATAGGCCCGAATGACTGGGCCATGGAGGCCTTCTTCTCAGGTGGGAATGTTATTACTTCGCAGAGGATACGACGTGCACCGTAAATGCCGTATTGATTGGGATCGATTAATTATTCTCCCTTTTTCCCTATCTTTCGGTGTATCGTGGCACGATGCCTCAAACGCAACTCCTGAGAGAAAGTTCAAGACGAGACCTGCCGATCCATACCGATTGATCGAGTCTCCCTTCTTGTGCTCTTTATAGGTAATTCCACAAGTTTCAGCTGTCGTGATTAGCATTCCCTCTCGCTCCCTCTCTCTCTCTCACTAAAGTATAGACCTTCCCTGAATGGGTAACTTTGTAAGCAGTAGCAGAAATCCTTTTCACCGGAATCCCTCCAATTTGGTTGAATTGCTGCAGTAGGAGAGCGTGTCTAGTGAAGAGGACATTGTGGATTTGATTGCCGATGCCAATGTTTGCAAGTGTACGAGTGTTGTGTCTAAGCGGTGTGATACCCGTAAGGGGGGGGGGAAGGGATCAGGACGATCCGAAATCTACCTCCCAGGTAAATGCGTGTGATACCGCAGGCAAAATCTGGACTGACGATGCATGCCGGTCGGCCGGTGGCGATCTCCCACGATCAGGCCACGACTATCAAACCGAGCGAAGCGCAGAGAATTGGCCAGCGCAGTAAAGGTAGGGCGCAGCGAAAATAACTACTGTTAACCGAATGCTGCGGCCCGAGGGTCGTCTAAGCGGGCTTTTTCTCCCTGTCAGTAGAGGGGTTTTTTTTTATGCCATCGAGCGTCCGGGTCCTCGGTAAATAATTTGTTATTATCGTTTCCCCGATTGTCGTGATTGTTTTCGTTTACCTCGACCGTCCGCTTGCCACACCCTCTCGCGCCTCCTCCCTCTTAAATGCCTAAAATGCGCGACAGTAAGCATGATTACATTTTTGTGTTTATATACATACGATAGATTTATATTAAAATTCTCGTAAAAATTAATACATACGATTATAATACGAATCAAAAAAATGACCGTTGCATCGCGAAATTCATCTTACAAAAGCTTTTCTCTTTAAAATCAATTTCGTAGCAACAAAATTTAATTTTTTAAAAAATTAATAATTTCGGGGCATCTTGATTTTGCCTTATAAATCTATGAAATATTCTGGACTGCCGACTAGGCATCGATTATTCAATTTTGTGCGTATTTGGCTTATCAAAATGTAGACTGTATCTTCCCTAAGAGACTTTTGCATGTACAACATAATAATAATAATAATAATTCAAGCAGTAAACCCATTTTGCTTTCTCTTTTTCAGTAATTTTTGTCTTCTATACTTGAAAAAAAGGCAAACAAGCAATTGTTACATAGATAATATTATGTTATTAATTAATTTAACTCGTATTGATTTAAAAGATAAAATTGCAAAGTATCAAGTGTGCGATGTTTTTATGTACTATAAGGCTGTGAAAGTTTTTGCGTTTAGTATAAGTGGAATCATCGATGGAACAAGCGACCTGAATTTTTTGTTTCTTTTTTTTTTCTTATCTACAATTAGCCGAATGATGGTAATGAATGTGTATATAACTATTGTTACGTACGATGAGTACACGAGACCTCATCTGCACCATAACACAACCTGATTTGCAGTGACTCGAATTTTATGAGTTAGATCGGGAAATTAAAAAATAAGGGACGAAGTAATAAATTTTGGCTTTTATTGGTCGAGATACGATTTACGGATCTCTATTATTGCAATATTGTATCAAGAATATGCTATTAATGCCCATGAACATTTTCTTAATTAGAATCGTCCTTATATCATAATATCAGCGCTTAACCAGCTATTGGTGCTACATCACGCGTACGTGACCTTATATATAATTGTGATTAATTATATCTATGTATAGCATTTTTATTTAACTAAATAATCTTTGAACAAAATTTTTTGTATTAAAAACAATAAATATTTATACACACACATACACCCACCCACCCACATATATATATATATATATATATATATATATATATGTATGTATGTGTATATTAAATGTATGTATGCACACGCACGCACAAGCGTACACAAAAGTACACCCACACGTACACATAAGAGTTAAAGTGAAATTTATAATTCATTTTAAATATCATCGATTTTTAATATGTTTATAATATTGATGCGATGCGAATGAGGCGTTAAGATAAGCAGAATTTGATAAAAGACATAAATAGTCGATAAATGTATTTGAATAGAAATGGAATACATACAATTTTCAATTAATCCGAATTTTCGACTGTGTGAATTAAAATATAATTAACACAGAATGTTATATAATGTTTAATGGCTCTATTGTTGAGAGTACCAAAAAAATGTTTCGATAATCATTGTTAAAACATCGTTAGTTATATAACGCGAATGGACCAGTTTGACATATTTATAAATGATTCATAAATTCAAAAAGAACTTGAATTTAATGAAGAAAATTTCAAATGAAATATATAATATTAGAAAAAATAAATAATATAATTTCAACAGCGTTATACTTATCATAATATGTAAAAAATAAATTAAAAATCAAAAATCAAAAATACAGCACCAATAATTAAATCAATGATGTTTGACCTAAGACCCCTTGCACCACCAGAGCGAGAAAACGTGACACTTATGAGCTTTATTAATTACCTTGACATTTCACCTGTTCTATAGATATAATTCAAACGATTGCCAATATCCCCGAATATCGATGAAGATATAGACCACAGGCAAGCCTTCGAGTTGGATTTTATCGATGGACCGTAACTTTAATATAAGCATACGGAGAATCGTCAATAATACCAAGAAGGATGATTTTAATGCTCCATTGTTAAAATGGATAATCGACGATGTCGATTTCCAATTCATCCGTGCGATACTTAATTTGCGAAGATAGAATATGCTTGAAGCTTCTGCACATGTTTTAAACAGGAAAATTTTCTTCTTCTTTCATAAGTCGTCCTTCAATAAAAACAGTTGGGTTCAGTTTAAGTAAAAGCTGCAAAATATTGGATTACGCTAATCAAGACTGCACCTGTTCGTTAAGTTTTCATTAGCGATATCATTCTCGCCGCTCGCGAATAAATTTTCGCTCAAATAAAAAGAACGACATTAGTTAAAATCTTCCGCGCTGCCCGAGCCGACCGACAGTTCGCCCACCGGCCACTAGGGGGTGTACGCGAGGTGTTCATTCGAGTGGTCCGGCGGCTCGTCCAGCAGATGATGATCCTCGATTCAGACTCCTCGATAAATACACGAGCGGCCGCACACCTCCGTGCAGGTGTGCTTGGGTGTACATGAACATCATTAAAATCTGCATATTAATGTATATATAATATATATATATATATATATATATATAGCATTATTATATTTGTATCTGCGGATGGCATTATTAAATAATAGAAGAAGAAAAAAAATTGTCAAAACCAAACACAAAATTATTATTCATTAGCTTCCAATGCATAATAACTGTAGTTTTTCGCTTTTATCAATAATTTAATATATAATGCGTAAATAAGACCGTGGTATCGCGTTTTGAAAATTTAAAAGAAAAACTCATCCGCAGCTGTGAACCGGAGCCAATGAACTTGTAGGTTTTCCACGCATGCGACGTCGGTATTGGCAGATCAAATGGAGCTGCTACCTTGTATACATTGGATCTGGTCTCGCACGAACGATTTACCTCCTGCATCTCTGTTAGTTGCTAATGTTGTTATCCCATTAAATGGTTCCATTTTTAAAAACTCTGCACCATCGAACGTATGCTTGAGCGCGTAGCTGCATTCGAGATTTAACTGAGACAAATAGATATCGATTCTTCCGCAGCCCAAATTGAGACTGATTGAATTTAATTTTGAAACTGTAAATTATGCTTATTCTCCGCATCGTAGCAAGACGGTGGTTCCCTCGGATAAATAATTATTACCACATTCGGTGTTTGGCTACTCAAGCAAAAACAAAAAGTGAATTAATTATTGATTTTAAGGACAAATTACCGGCAGCCGCTCCAAAGAAGCCAAAGCGCGATGCTTTTGTAAAGAATCTCTTTATTGGGGTTTTTGATCGTGATTTTCTTACCTATCCTGAACCACAACATGTTGACAGGTATATCATTGCCGTTGCAGTTGTTATTATTGTTTATTTATTATTTCGTATTAACTTTGTTTTTAGAAAATTGTAATTTTATACTTTTTACCCATACCATTTAATGCTTAGATACAACGAATTCCAAAAGTGGCTGGAGCCTATTCAGAACTACATGAGTACTGTAAATATTAAGGAGTTTGAGGAGACGCTTACAATACCACCGCATGTAATACAAAATTTTCGAGAATTAGGCTTATTTGGTTCAAGAATTCACGAAGACTACAAGGGTTGGAATTTACTCAATGCTGAATTTATGCAAACTCTCGAAACTGTAGGTAGAGTGCCTAGCCTTGGGTTTTTCTTATTGAAGCATAGTGTACCACCTATAGATATTTTTAACAATTATTGTAACGTCGAACAAAAGTTGAAGTATCTTCCAAAAATAGCTGCAGGACAATCGTTTGCAACTGTTGCCATTACAGAGAACGATAGTGGGCCCGCAGTCAATAATTTAGACACCATTGCCATTCTATCTAAAGATGCCAAGTATTGGGTATTGGACGGTCAGAAATCTTTTGTGTCAAATATAAATGAATCGGATGTTTTTATAGTATTTGGTCATGCGATACAAAGTGGTATTGTGGAGAAGCGCCCAGAAACCATGGCTTCTTTTATCGTTGACAAGAATACAGAAGGTGTTACTGTAATCGACGATAGTATTTCTATGTCTGGCTTAAAAGGCTTCAGTACAGGGAAGCTTATTTTAAAAAACGTTAAAATACCAAAAGATAATATAATTGGAGAAATAGGAGATGGCACAAAGCATCTTATTAATTACTTTAGTAACAGTCGTCATTATAATGCGTCCTTAACTATTCCGATACTAAAGAACTTTTTAAATACTTTGACGCATGATGTTCTACAAAGAAAACACTTTGACAAAATGTTGTATGAAACAGAAGCTGCTCAGCACGTATTCTCTAATATTACTTCTAGTATTTATTCTATAGAAAGTGTCCTATATTTAACAACATCGACGATGGACATTTACGACGATCAAGATCTAAAATTGGAAACGGCTCTGGTGGAACAGTTTTGCTTACAGGAGGCCATGCAAAGGCTACAAGAGTGTATGTGGCTTGTTGGTCCACGAGTTTGTACTTTATCAGAGCCATACGAGCAAATGTTCAGAGATGCATTTACAATTACGAATCATGATACCTCGTTATTAGATACAAAAATTTATACTGGTTTAACAGCATTGCAATACGTTGGAGTCAAGTTTTCTGAGGAAATTCGAAAGGAAAGGAACTTTATGATGTTTCCCAAATTTATTTTGCAAAAATTCTTTACCAAACCAAATGCAATGAAATTCCGTTTGGAGGAGTATCTTCATCCATCATTGCAAGAGTGTGCTGAATTCTGTGATAGAAGCTTATTTCAATTGCAAAAAGCAACAAAGACCCTATTGATACACGAGGGTACAAATGTTACACAAAGGCATGTACAACTTCAAAGACTCAGTGATATGGCGGCGCTTATTTACACGTATATTGCAGTTTTGGGTCGTGCTTCTAGGTCTTACTGCATAGGTAACAGAGATTCCGACAGTGAAATAAAAATGTGTATAATACTAGCGTATAGATTGCAACAGAAAGTAAACGCTCTAGCGGATGGAATCAATGATTCTGAATATGCTAATGGTGATTACTTAGGTAATGAGATTTCAAAATTAAATTTTCAAAAAAAAAATTATATCGCTGCACACCCATTACAAAGAAATTATTAAATAATTAAAATACTTGTATATTATTAAAAAGAAATCCTAAATGTTGTTTTGTTTTGTATAAATGGATTTTTTTTTAAATATAAAAACAATAGCGATAGGATGTTAATTAATTAATGTTTAATTGTTTTAATTAAGTATCATTTTGATAATACTTATAATATTACACTATATAAACTATCTATAGAAACAAATTTTGTTTAAAGAAAGATGTTATATATATGTATGTATGTATGTATGTGTATATATATATATATATATGTATATTGAAAAAAGTGAAATATTTTTTACTTGCAAAAAAGTGTCTCTAAAAGTAAATAGAAGTGTTTTATCATGTACAGAATAAAAGAATTTTACTATTTTAAATTTATATTACACTATTATTTCCTTGAAGAATTTGTACATTTTTTTCATTAAAGAATCATTTACTAATAGTTAATCGACAGAATTTTATACAATTACATCACTTGCTTGTCGCTAACATTTATTATATATCATTACAATGAGTTGAAAGTCTTATTCAACAATTGAGAAAGCAATTGAAATATTTTGCCATTTCATAAATCTATTTGTAAAAAATTCAATCTTAGCCTTCTAGCTACTATTACTAATCATAAGACATATAGTACTATGTTTCTAAACTTAGTTACATTTTCGCTTAATTTTCAAACTATTTTTTAAATAAAAAATATCCCTTCTCAGTATTGATGGCATTCAATTATCATTATGTGTTCATAATAAGTATAAATAAAAAAATTTTTTTTAAACATTCACTAATTATACAACGAAAATCATCCGTAATAACATAAAAAGTCTTTTTTTTATGGATTGAAATGCATTATTTCATTATAATGCACAATCGTATGCTTCAATTTAAATAACAATTTAATTTGTACATAATTGATAAAATAAAAACTATTAAAAAGTAAGAATGCCTTTTTGTAATTTTAAATTACAAAAATTAAATTGTACCTATTAATTGTGGGCACATAAATTTCATGATTTTTGAAATAAATTAATTATCTTAAAAATATCGAGACTAACGTTAATAACGTACTAGAATAATCGTTGTTCTTTCTAGAAACTGATAAATTCTATTCACGTAGAAGAACGATGGACGGTACTCATTATACTCTTTTTACATTAAAAGACATTGAGCTGATAAATTTGTAGCCGTCTTTAGTTTAAAAGATAATCTGGAGCACTCCAGGTACGTTTTTATAGATTGCTTTGTTGAACTACAGTCTTTCGGCTTGAACAATGACGTGCTCCTCTCTGTAAGAATCCGTTGCTGACCAACAACTTCTTAAGCAGGTAAATACGAGAATTGTGCCGAATTCCAATTGAAAATTTCCATCACTGCGAGTGTTTAGTTTCAGCTTAGGTATTAGAGTTGGTAGTATTTGTAATTCAAATATCATTTCATCTCCGCAATGTCTACACCTGCCGATGCAACCTTCTATTGGATGCAGAAGAAGTGGTACACAGTTATCCCTTGCATACCTTAAAAAACAATAGATCAATTTAATTTAAGCGCCTAGTACTGCAAAAAATCCATTCATAAATTATATTAAAATTATTCTAATTACAAAATGCGATACTTTGTATAAGAATAGTTGTAAAAAATAGGATGGTAAAAAGATGAAAAAATTACTATCTTTTAGAAAACAGCCAACATTTATTTGAAATTTATTCTTTTTCAATATTCAAGAAATAATATTAAATTGCAATTCATCAATGCAGATTGTAGGAGTAAAGTTGCCATTAAAAAGACAAATATATGTTTATATATATATATATATATATATATATATATGTAAAAGTATATTTTAATTAAAAAAAGGATTTTTAATACATGAAAAGTTCACTTGGTGTATTTATAATCGTCGGTTATTCGAGTGAAAGATAGTCAAATAAATGCTTAACGAAAAATCTTGATTTATTGCTTACTCAGCATTACGATACACGCGAATACATAATGCAATTAAGATTTTTTAATTCAATGCAGATAAAACTATTAAAAGTACTTAAAAATAATGTTAAAATATGTATAATATACAATATCAGGAAGCACCGTCACTCATCGGCGTCGCAAAATTAAAAGTCAACGCGTGGCTGCACTAAATTAGCTACGGATCAAAGGTATTGATCATCGCGGTTTTTGAATGAAAAGTATAAGCAGCGGATCGTGCACCAAGTCGGAGAAAGCGTTAAGTCGTTAACCACTGGTTAACCAGGCTCGAAGGGTGCATCGGTTTGGTTGAAAAGCACCTCGACCCGGGGGTGGGGGAGGGGTCAATCGCGAATACCTGAGCAACTGTCCGGGATTCTTCTGAAGGCGGCTGATGAAATAATGGAACATCTCGTCTCCGTGCTTGGGAATGCTCTTCTCGTACTTCTCGACGCTGGCGTCGTAGCCCTTGCACTCGCCGGAGGCCTCGCCCTCCCGAGCTGCCGTCGTGTCCAAGTGCGACTGCTGGTACTCGACGAACAAGTCCCGGACGTGCTGCGGCACCTCGTTGCCCACGAACTCCTCGTCGACGTAAATGAATATCTCGGCGAAGGCGAGGGAGCTCCTGCTCTTGGACTCGGCGTGCTGGGCCGGCACCGGGGTGACTTCTTGCAGCAGATCAATCAGGTCGCAGCGGGGCTGCGTCGGCGTGTCGATGCACACGACCTCGCTCTCCTCGCCCTCGATCTCCGCGGAGGCGTGGGGCGAATCCAGCCGACCGACCGCTCCCACGCCCACCGGGGAATCCATACTCGTCGGGCTGCAATTTCAATGTTCTTATTAAGCGCGCTCTTAAGCCGCTGTCTCGGCTGAATATTATCTTTGAATTCGCCGAGCCCTATTATTATCATCGTCGTCGTCGTCGTCATCATCCATTAGCCCACTTAGAATGTTCGATTTTGCTTTAAACAGGACAGCAAGGCTTAATTGATTTTTGGCATTTCCAATTGCCCCATGAGCGATCGCTCACGGGCACGAAAAGGCAGCAATCCAACGTTCTAAGGCCAGCCGACGACGGAAAATAATAGCTCGGTCTTAGAATAAAAATACTCCAAAGCTAAGCGGGCTAAATGGGTAGATTTGATCGAGCTCATTGATATATATTATTATTAACCTGTTTGCATTGGGGTCGTCGACTTGCAATTCCGAAAACTCAGTCTTGAGCTCCTCTTCATAATTGGTATTCTTTACCGATAAGCTAAATTTATTTGGATCGTTTGAAAGTAAGTTGTTTCCATTTCTTTCGGAAATATTGTCGTTCCAAGTATCCCCCCAATCGTCGGCATCTTCTAACCAGCTCGTTGTGCTTGCTTGCACCGAGACACCGGAGCTAGATAGTAAATCGGTATTGCTCGCTTGTTCTAACGATTGAACTCTTAAACAGGTCCAGCTTTCATTTTGATTCCAACAGTTGGGATTCACGCATACGAAGATGTACAAGGTCCTATGATATTTGGATGTATCTAAAGGAGCATAAATCTGTAAGGCCAAGAGTTGATGTAGTCCGCACAGTTTGCACTGGGGTGTATTTATTTTCATTTGCTCGTTATGCCCATCCTAAAATATTAATTACAATACTTAATTGATTATTGCCAATGGATTTTTTATTTTAAGATTACTATTTTGTACTTAAATCTTGTATCAATAATTCCAAAGTAAGTGTGGCTTAACTTATCCTTTATAATTTTAATATATATATATATATATACGTACTTATGTACATTTTGTAATATGTAAATATATATGTTTGTGTACATTTTCTTAGAGGGCCAATCCAGTAAATATTTAATATATAACTATATAATATAGTATAATATAATATTTAGTATACAACTGATTTGATTTAATAATGCCATGCACAAATAAATTAACGTAACTTTTAATTTTTTTACATTATTACCGAATAGAAAACTGACTAGTTGAATTTTGTAATTCAAAATACATAAGCTCTGATCATAATTTAACCAAGTCTTCGTTAAGCATCTACAATTATTCAGATTTCTTTTTTTTAAGTTTCACAATATTATTCTATAACTGTTTCAAATGCAATGGCAGTCTCTACCAATAAAATAGATAACCAATAAAATGATAGAAAGAGTAATTTACCGGCTTGCCACCAATTTTGTTAGTAGTAAAATTAATAAGGCTGCGGTGTTTCTCAGTGACATGCTCGTCCTCGTATCCTAGATAAACTTTTGCCCCAACATTATGAGCCATTTATATGTTTATTTAAGTATGTTGAAATGCAAGCAGTCTATTTTCTTCTATGTTCAAATGAAAGTATGTTTTATTCAAGAGCAGATTCAACAAGCCACCAATTTTCCACAAATGCTCACTACTATACAGAAATTGACTATTTTCAGCAGCAATTGTTATGCAGAGCTATAGCTGTACGGGTAATCCTATTGCAGCTGATAATCCGTGCAACGTACATGCGTAGTCCTCGTAGTTTCGTCGTCGTTCTTCAAAAAGCGGAACAGCATATTATAGGGGGGTAACGCGTGCGCCTTTTTGCGGTTGTGAGCTTATTGATTTTTCAGTGTCTAGCGCCAACGATGGGCGCCGTTGAATACCGCGCCACTAATTGGGATACTTGGGAGCTCGGGGGACTATCAAGGGAGTACCAGGAACCAGGACTAGTGGGAGTACCAGGACCTCCAGGACTATCGACAGGGTTGCGGAATCGGATGTCGAAGGCGTCATGAGCTTTCGACGTATAACAATAGATATCAACATTAAGCTACTGTGTTCATTATTCAGAGGACCTTTTTAAGCAAGAGCTTTCAAATAAAATTGCTCCAGTCATTGAACAAGCTTTATATGACAAGCATAACCGTTTTGAGAGGTTAGGTGCAGTCTCAGCATTGCCGGTCTTCACTTAAAATTCTTGCCCAGCGATACTTTACCTACTATTATACTTTCAACTTTTTTACATTTCTTCAATAATATTTTTGAATGTTTTCGACGATCGTTTTCATAATTTTTCTTTTTTACCAAAGTTTAAATAATACATACGCGAGTAGTTGAGTACTGCTGTATACGCACGCGTTTTTTACCACGTGATTCCATCTACATATGTTTGTTTTGCAGGCTGAAGGCTCTTAGTGCGTAGTAACTCGTATACATAACATAATAGCATAAGCATAATAAGCCAATGAAGATAAACTGTATGACTTCCTAGCAAGATACAGTCAGTCTATAAATTGCACCCGTCTATAAGTGCATAAGCCTACGCTTATACACGTGTGCGCGAATAATAAAACTAAGCCTTTTGATTTGCAATAATATTAAGTTTATTTCGAAATTTTTTACATTTATAATACATCTTTATACCTCTAATGTGTTATTACGCCTCGTTCTTTGAGAACAAGATGCGGTTGAGTTTGTATTAAACATTTTTCTAAATATGGCAGCTTACCTTTATCGAATAATTAATCGTCTCTTTTGATTTTAACGTCACCGCAGTTTTTACGCGCTTTCCTTAATCGGTGCCTTGATTAATGCTCAAGCTCAGTAAACGCCTTTTACGACACTCATCAATATTTCAGTATTTATCGAGAAATTTCCATTCTTCAGTCAAGTACTTTAACTGAGCTTTAAAGCGCGGAACTACTCAATGTACCTTAAGTTAAATTACAAAAACAATACATTAAAGTATTTTTAACAAGCGCGACGGGCTTTTCAATTCGCTTTCGGTAAACTTTTATATTTAATATTTAAATATGAAAACCTTAGTATCAAGATTCTCGAATCATTTTATATTAAAGTATTTAATTCAATTACATTAATTTTTTTAAGCAATGTATCCTATTTATTTCTGGAATTCCCTCGAGTCCTTAATTTAACTTAAATATGAAAACAGTGGGCTTATTTTAAATTACAGTAAATTGTATTTGATTTAATCAATTATATTTAATAGAAGACATAATGCATTCAACGTCCTGCGCCTACGTATCATTTTATCTGATATTACAAGTATCATTGGATAAAAAAATCTATGAATAAACATTGCGAGTTCTGCACGTAAATTCATTGAACTATAAATTATTGCATCAAGCAATATTTAATTTAGTATTCTTATACTATATTTGACTGTTAGTTATCGTCGATGCTCGTATTTTCCTAACAAGGAAGAAAAAACAGAAACACGAATTACAATAATTACAACGACATTGTTGTAAGTTCCTGTGTTTTATTTGTCATATACGCAAATGACATTATTGCAAGATGCAGTGGAAATAGAATAATTTATAATGAGCTGAAAGATGAGGGCAACGAAAATGCGTATAGATGTAGTTCTTTTTTTTAACGAAAGATTGTTTTTTAAATAAATTAAAGGAGTAATTTGTAGTAGCATATTATACTAATATTATAAGTAGACTTGAAAATATAACGCTTGTATATTGATCTTATCATAACAGGTAATATCGGAATTTCGATGCAATAATTTGTAATGGTATCTGAAACACTGATGTCGGTATTCAGTTGGCCAATTAGCCGGTTTAAAATTTCGGTAAAACCAAAGTCAGATGTATTAACCGAATATATATTGCTGATGAACAAATTGAACTTTTATATTATGAATTCCCGAGAACGACCTCACTGTTTCTTTAGATATAAGAATTAAGCAATTGTATACTAATTCATACTCTCAAGCATATAAGACACGTATTGTGAAAAATATCATTTTTAAAATAAAACTATCGATTATGATTATTCTACCTAATTGATGTTGATAAACATTTAAGATTCTTGTTTTAGAATCTTTATGACCATACGTTTACATAAAACACCCTGTTTATAATATTATGACTATCATAGTAACGAATTATGAAGATAGTTTCTAAATATTGACATACTGTAACGCATGCTTTTTGCTGTATGCATTTATTCTACACATTTATATTTGTAAATAAACTGCAAATAGAAAAACTCTTTTTACATTTTTGTATGGTAATATTTATTATACCAGTAGTTTCTTCATTGCTACATTTATTTTCATTCGCCCTATTTTTGGCTTTATAAAAATTCTGTAAACGCTCGGGCATTTTTCATACTTGATTCGTTGCAATTCCCTCACTTTATTGGTTTTATTTTCTAGAAACTGAACAACTGAATATCCAATATCGTTTAATTCCTTCATTGGAAATCTATACTGTGAAAAATTAATGTGGTGCAAGTATATACCGAAACAACTCATGGCTATCGGTAATTATAACTTTATGACAATTAATATCTAGAAAGTTATTTTTCTCGACTTTTATTTCTTAATTTTTATTTAAATTTATTCTAGTTTTTTAGTCTTCATTTTTCAAAGATTAATGTTTTTTAAGATAAATGACAAGCTATGATACTTGTCTAGTGCAAATAATTAATAATACATTGTTATTTTATTACGAATGAAAGATTAAATGCATTTTTTTTAATTTATAAGACAGTAAGTGTTAAAAAAATTTTCTAGCTCAATTATTTTTTATTGGCAAATTTTTTATCCGACTTACTATACGTAACTTTGGTAATTTAATTCCACATTGTGCACAATATTTATTGAATAACAATAACCTTTTTAAACAATTTTTATTAACCAATTATATGTGTATTTGTTGAAAAAACGTATTTTCTTAAATATGTTGTCTTGTAATTTTTCTAAAATTTCTTTAATTATAAGTTTATAAATGATGTTTACTTTACGTTGCGTGTAAAAGGGCTTCAATGCAGTAGAACAAAATTAAAATTAACGTAAGCATAATCAATAACCAAATTAAAAATATTTTTTAAGAAACGTTAATAAAGTTCAGCGGGATAATGAAAATGAATTGTAATAGAAATATATTTATTAATACAAATTTATTCTAATAATACAGCAGCAATTGCCTCATTGAAACGATATCATACTTTTAGTAAATACATCGTATAAGATAAACGATAGCTTTTACTAATAATTTTTTTATCATTCGTGATATAGATGTGTTTCTATTAGCAGAGGTAGGCCGAGCAAAGCTTTATCTTAGAATCAAAACGGTATTCGCTATTTTTTGAGCTATCAGTAAGCCGGATACTGAATATACGTACCAAACCGATTAGCATGTTTTGCGCGCAATTTACTTAAAGCGAAGTAATATCTCTACTTAATTTATCGGGCGAAGCATTCGACTTTCGCGGAGCTGTGGAAGATCGATTACATAATGATTGTATCGAGCTTAAATTGGCCTCGTTATCGAAAGTTGAGGAGGGCGCTCGAGCATTGTTCGCGATCAGAGTCTCGATAAGTTGTCGCGCAGAGGACGACGATCGCCACTTTGACAACTTCCTCAACAATGAATCCCAAAGAGCGCGCGGCGAAGGTTCATTTGAAATTCTGGCAACGGCCCTGTCGAGGTAGTCATCGAGACGCGGCCTGTTCCTAAATTGCCAAGCGCATTGTCGTCTGACACGAAGGTCGCGAGCCTTCGGCAGTGCGGATCGGAGCCGTGAATTGCAATTACTCTCGGTGCGTTCACCTTTCGAGGGCAACCTCCCGTGTTTCAGGGTACAGGGGCAGAGGTGGCACGGGGCTCTGGACCATTATTGTCCGACGACTCGCGCCCAGAGTCTCGTAAAGCAATTTCCTTCGTATCTTATTACAATCGATCGAATAGCTCCTCGGCGCCTGATTGACTCCGTGTTCTCTGCTTTTGGATGCTCGTCTATTTCCGGCTCGGATTCGCGATGACGTGCCTTTTGTTTTGGCCTCCACTTTTTATATCTTAGGAGGGCTCGATCACCTTCGCGCGAACAAGGCGAACAACTCTGCCGCTTCGGGACCATTGGCTTTCGCTCTTCTGGCTTTGTATCTGCGAATTCCAGTTCATTTTCCCTAATGGAAGGGATCAACTAATCAATTCTAAATTCTAGGATTACGGTATTATATTATTTATCAATTTATCAATTTTTTGCATCAGTAGTAAGTATTTAAAGGGAATTTGAAATTGAGATATTGGTCAATAGAAATTTATGGAGATGGTTAATTGAGTTATTTTTTTGATTTTTTAATTCTACATTCGATTCGCACAGTGCATTAAATTTTTTCAAAAAATTTAAATTAAAAAAAATCTTGGTAGGAATTACATTTAAAAACTGACATCTATACAATAAAGCGGATAATTAACTGGTTTTTACCTAATTCTATCCTATGGATTTAAAACTAATGTTCCTTTTATTTGTAATTTATATGAAGGTTTAAATAGCCTTCGTTTATCTATGAGTATTTGATTTAAATGTCAGTTTAGTAGTTCAATTTTCAGTGAAGTTTTTTAAACATGAAGTAGTAGTGTGATAAAAAAAACAACTATGTATTTCGATACAGTTTATGGTTTTTAATAAAATTAAAATTAAAACATCAATATTGAAAGATCTGATTTTGATCGGTTATACTTCGAAATTTATTTCTAATACAGTATGAACATTATACTTTGTTCGCGATCGCCGTTTTAATCATTGATAACAAAATAATGCAATCTATGCAATTTTATGATATGATTCAATGTTATGATTTTTTAATGAATTGTTACATAAATTAGACTATATTTCAGAAAATATCAGATCAAACGAAAGCAAATTTTATTAATTTTAACATTTTCACAACTTAAATAATAGTTCTTAGTAAAAATCACATAAGAATTTGAGCAGTAATATTAAATTTAACATTTTATAGTTAGTTATTTATCATGTAAAAATTAGGTCAATAATCAACCTTGAACACCAAAATTTATTATTTTTGATCATTTAACATAATACAGTATTTAAGTAAATAATTTGAAATCATTTAAGAATAAATAAGTGACATATATTTTCTATATAAAGTCCATATAATAATTTGTTTATCATCTCTGCTACAAAATAAAAAAAACTATTTGACAATTTTATTTAATTGAATTTGTATTCTATAAAAAAATACACAGTATAAATATTTTACATTTTAAATAGCATAAAGATGGGTTAAAGGCATAAAGGATCCTGGAAGGCGGAGTCTTATTTTCAGGACGAACAAAAATCGCTTTGTAGTCTACTTTAAAAAATGACTATTGTTTCCGAAGTCGACGAAAATCCCGAATTTTAAAAATAGTTAAATTTGCGTCAATCATATGTTCGGGAAAAGGATATTTTCTGAACATTCCCACGCTTTGCTAATTAATTTTTACGCAAATAAAAAACACGGTCAAATGTTAAAAAATGAACGCGCGCGCCTTTAAAATCGAGCGTTAACCATCTGCTTAGGCAAAACACTTTTTTACCTAACAAGAATAAATATACGTAAATATTTTTAAACGAGTAAAATGATGCTTATAAAATTTAAATTATTAAAGTACAGACTAAGGTTAGAATTGGAGAACGACTCAAGGAAAAACGAGAATTGTTTTAAACGTTTTGAGACGGATTGAATAACGGAATACAAACGCAAAAGTCGAGTATTGTAAAAGTAATCGTAGCGATTAATTTGTTTTCATATATATTTGTACTGTACGCAGAAGCCTAGTTTGAATTTATTGATTACAACAATTCACAAATTTAAAAAAAAACGTAAACATGTAGAAGGGAAAGGGGGAATCCCGTGTATAGCATTTGTAGTGCAATAACTTTGAAAGTCTGATAAATAGAATGTCCGATAAAAAAATAACAATATTTTACATATACATTATTATACATTATTATGAATGCGACATTAATATAGCATAAAAAATTAAGCTATTCAATTTAATTTTTTTTATTTAAAAAGTAATTTCAAAGTACCCTTTTATATTATACAAATACGAACATAAACCTGTGACGAATGAACTTATATTTAAATAAAATACGGTTAAAACAAAAATAGCTACATTTTATGATAATTACAGAAATAGCCTTATTTATTGCTCTTATCAATTTGAAAGGAAGATTAGAGATCATTAAGAATAGGATTTTTAAGAAAAAATTTTTAAAATACACAAGCCATACACATCCTACAACATATCATCTCTATTTGTTATTATGTTCACTTGTGTTTTCTATTCTGTTTTAAACCTTAATAGATTTAAATTAATTAATTATATTAAAATTATATCAAAAATATATTAATTTATTAATATATTTAATAAATTATATATTATTTAATTAAATATATATTTAATCATATATCATACTTTATAATGTTTTTAAACATTTTTTTTAATTTAAAAAAATGTTTTGGCTTACTTATTATTAAACATAAATTTATTAAATAATATATTCAATATTTATTGAATATTAAATTACACGTAACAAATTAAAAATAACCAAATACAAACGTTTTATTCCTGCTTTTTGAATATAAAAAAATTTTTTACCGTTTCATTCATTAAATCGAATTTATTCAAGACTTTATATTTAATTTATATGCTTGATTCTTTGTTAGTGGATGAAATGCGATTGCGAATAAGATCCATATACACTTTTTCATCGATGATTTTTTTTATTCACTCCATGACGCTTTATAAACAATATAAGTTTTATAAATTTAATAACTTTTTGTAACATGAAAGTTGTATTTAACAAAATTTGTATTTTATTTGAGACGTTATATTTTTTTGTGACATTTAACACGTTAGTTTTAGCACAAACAAGTGCTGGTGTTGTAGAAAAATTTGAGCTTTAAGCATATAGTTTTATATGGTTAATTGATATACCGTTATTTTCAGTAAAAAGTACTTGAATATTACCCTTTTTCCTTTTCACTTCTCACAACAAAAGTTGCAGCTTGTCATATAAATTTTATCCGAGTGCAAATACCATCATTGTGCACTGCTATAATTTGTTGAATTATTTGAAATCGTAATTGATTTACTCTACTAACTACGGATCATTTGCTTTCATTTACTACGTTGTCTGTACATGTGCGTATGTGCATGAATAAAAGCACTTATAAAGAGTATTCGGTAAAACATTGCCTCCATTTAATATTATTTAGTAAAAAGCTGTATACTTTTCAGGTATAAATAGAGGTGCAGGCACGGTAGAAAAAATGTATCGGTATTGATCCGACGACGTGATAAGCAGCCAATAAGAAATACGCGAATGACAATTTAACATTGTCAATACATTTTAATGTATTGGATTTATAAAGAACAATACGCGAAAATCCTTTACGCATGCGCAATCGCAGTAATCATTGTAACATCTCGACAATTTGTTTAATTAAGCGATAGATCGATAAGTCCAAATAGAAAAAATTAGCCAATGAAATAAAAAAAATCCAATTTCACCATGTGTGCAATTTGCGCACGGACTGGGCTTTGTTTTTGAAATTACTGGAATGCTTGAAAAATAAGATGCAATAAATGTTTGCTAGGTTGCATCCTGTTCTTGCTGATTTAATTATCATTCCGATGTGAACTAGTTGAAGTTGAATTTCACGTTTGGTATTCATTTGTGAGCTAGACCGGAACCAACCTGGACTTAATAATAGACGATACTTTACCAATAAAATCTTTAAAGCAAAGGCATTAATTTTTAAACCAAAAAGTTCGTTAGATAACGAATTCAACGATTAAGGAAATGAATAAAGTTGCTGTTGAATGCTCGCAGCCTCCTTGGAATCGATCGCCAGTGAACACCTTGAGTTTCCGGAGCCGATTAGAAAGAGAAGAGAGACGAGGAAATATAGGAGCCACGGGCGCTCCTCAGGCCTGCAGCTGCGCTCGCGTATTTCGGGAGGAGTGCGTAGTAGTAGTAGTAAAGGCAAGATAAAGGAACCGAATGTATAAAGTACACTGTAGCGATACAATTTACGCACTCGTATCTTGTTTTGTTCTTAATTTCGTTTCCCTCTCCCTCGCGCGCACTCGAGCGAATAGTTGGTGCGCGTTTGTTGACTTGTTTGCGCGTGATTAATAACGAGGGAGCGGGTACGTCGACACGCCGCGGAGAAGTGGGAGGTTGGGCCTGGAGGGTTAGAAAAGGAGGGAGCGAGAGGAAGGAGGAGGAGGAGGAAGAGAGCCGCGAGGTCGGGAGCGAGTGCGCGGGCGTGAGGGTGGGCGAGGATTAGGGTAACGGTACCGAGAAAAGCCTCGAGGAGTCCAAGTCGGAGAGCCAGAGAGGGCAGGCAGAGACAGAAGGGCGGCCTTGGGTAATCGGGACTCGGGGCTCTCGAGACCCTCGAGGCACTGACAAAAGCCAGCGTTACGCACTATCTCTCTCCCGCTCCTCCCCCCACAACCGCCGCCGCCGCCGCAGCCGCCCCCGATCAGTTGTGCACGGCCTGCTACGTACGCCGAGGAGGAAGTCGCTCGTGAAATTGCGCCTCTTTGTGTCGTGCTCGCGCTTTTAAATCGTTTGACCTTTCGAGATAAGCAACGGACGCGGCGAAGCTCCGCGGCTGTAAGGACAAAACGATACTCGGGAATACTCGGGATTGTCGAGAGTGTGGAGACCCTCGGGTAACACTCGGCTGCCGCCGTAGTGTCCGTATCCGTACTCAGGCTCGTCACCGCAGAGCAGTGCAACATTGTGTAAGTGCGCGTTGTGATTGCGTGCGCGCAAGCGCCTCCCTCCCTCTCTCTCTCTCTCTCTCTCGCTCGCTGCTGCCAGCCTCTCCGCCTCTCTCTCTCTCTCTCTGCCCCTACGTGCATGTGCGCGTCCGCTGCCTTAGCTTCTCGGCCAGAGAGCGAGTGGCTCGGATTCGCCGCAGGGCGTGCGTGTGCGAGCGCCCCCCATTTCCTCGATCCCTCCCGCACCTGCCGCGCTCTCCTCCTCGCTCTCTCGGCCCGCGGCGCTCCCCGGGCTTCCTCAGCCGCCCCCGAAGTCGTCGTCGTCGCCGTAGTCGCCGTCGACACTCGCGCGCACTCGATCCCTCTCGCTCTTTGTGACTGCGCATGTTGGCGTGCGCGCGCGCGCTCCCTCTCGTTTGTTTGTGTAAGCCAAGGAGCCAGTGCGTGCGCGCGCGTACGTAGTCGCGTGTGTCGGGCCTTTGCGCGCTGGTGTAACCGAGTAGCGCGAGAGAAGGAACGAACGAGATTAAAGTACAGGGTGGGTCGGGACGGGACGGGAGCTGCTGGACTGAGCCGAATTCTTTTTAATTCCTGCTCGTTGACTCTGCGTCCCCTGCGCACATTAGCGTCGCTAATTGAAAACTGATTCATCTCCTGGTGTTGGAAAAATTTTCGCTCCCGTCGAGGTCGATAAGAGGACATCGCCGTGCCCGAGGAACGCAACAGCGCGGCGGAGGGGCAGAGGGTCGCGGATAAACGGTAGAAAGATCACATCGGTCCGGGAGAAAAAAAGGGGACGACGGCCACTTCGCCACTGGGGATAAACGGGGAAACAGTGAGGCCTGAGACGGACAGCAGAACACACTCGCGCACACACGCGCACACACACACAATATACGCACAAGCATAGGCGCGCGCGCGCACACACACACAAGCAGCAGAAGCACACAAAAACACACGCGCACACGCATATATATATATACATATACACATATATGTATATATAGAAATATAGTTAGATAGAGAAAGAGAGAGTGCGACGAAGCGAGAGGGGCGAGAGAAGAGTAAGCGAGTGAGAGATCATAATTTTTGCAGGAGATTTATTAGCAAGTGCGTGTCCGTATCTGCGGGCTCAAGAGCTCCGTAACGGTTAGTGCAGCACCGAATCTTCCTGGGAAATAATCAAGATCTCGTAACAAAAGAAAAGGCAACGGCTACGAGGAATGTCGACTCCCGCGAGAAGGCGGCTCATGCGGGACTTCAAGAGGTGATTTTTCCATTTTGCTGGCCACTTGTGCGGACAATTTATAACCTGGTTACACATACGCCTGAAGGCCTTTATCCACCAAATGTGGGGGAATTTCACCGCAATTCTAGCGAGCCAAATCCATTCACTCTGTATTTCTCTGGACCAAATCTGCCTCAATCTCTCGAAAGTTAAATAGCTCTTTTGTTATTTCTACGTCGTCTACGCACTCTCAACGAATGTCCTCGCTTCTACAAGAAGAAGGAGAGAGAGAGAGAATGAGGCAGATGAAGGAACGGATGACGAGCCAGACACATGTCGATGACGTTCATTTTATTATTAGAAGCTTCCGACGGGGAGAAATGGAAAATTATTAAAATCTCGTGTTCCAACAATATCCTGATCTAATATCTTTCTTTTATCTTGTTTTAGGTTACAAGAAGATCCACCAACTGGAGTTTCTGGAGCACCTACCGACAACAATATTATGATATGGAATGCTGTTATATTTGGGTGAGTTACTGATGTATATTTATATATTTGCTTGTCTGGAAATTCTATATTCTGTATTCCTCATAATTGTTAAAAACACTTAATTTATAATCGTATTCGCAAAGATGACAGATGTTAAGATTGATCGATGACCGTATTGTAAATTTGTATCTTATTAAACTTTGATTGGCTGTAATTCGATGTATTAGTACAAGCTCATATTTTGTACAAAACAGTTTAAAAAATGGCTTGGACACTTTATCAAAATCATAAATGTTTTTATATATTACACAGTCTAAAATTTAAAAACCTTCACTGCCTCTTTTGTTATCGATTGAAAAGTATTTGAACTTTCTACGCATCGTTTATTTTATGAATAGTAAATAATTTTTTAACAATTCCTAAAAAATGTATTGTACAATTCTAATTATAGATTATAAATCAAATTTATTTTTTAGACCACATGACACACCATTTGAAGATGGAACATTTAAACTTACGATAGAATTCACAGAAGAATATCCTAATAAACCACCAACAGTAAGATTTGTTAGTAAGATGTTTCATCCCAATGTTTATGCAGATGGTGGAATATGCTTAGATATTTTACAAAATCGTTGGAGTCCAACGTACGATGTTTCTGCAATCCTAACTTCTATACAGGTAGGTTAAAACTATTTTATATTTACACCATCATCACAATTTGCAAATTTTTAACATTTTTCTTGTTATAAATTTCTCTTAACAACTTAACAGTGGTTGCAATTCATCAAAGTCGGGTTTGTGTCAAACTTGTGCTTTAATATAAAATCACTCAATCTAACATTAATTTTTATAGTAAGGTCATCATTAACTGAGCTTTCAATGTATAGAAAATCATATTTAAGAAAAAATGATTCAATTACTTAATATTTCGTTAATGTATTAGGAGACATTACTTTGTTCAATTACAATTTGACATCAATGTACGTTACTAGAATATAATTTAAGAATATATGTTCACGTTCGCTCACTGACAAATTATCAAGTATTAATTTAGAAATGAAAAACACTTTTGTTTACTTTTCATTGCATATGTATAAATTTATTAAAAATGTAAATGTAGTTTTCTTTCCCTAGCAAAAAAGTTAAGTTTGTGCATCAGATAACTTACAAAAAAATCTTAGAAATTAAAAATTGAAAATTTACGTTTTATTGAAAAATACTAATGCTTTTTTGTATTGAAGATTAATAATCAAATGTAAATTATAGAATGAAATTTTTATATCTGAAAAATTATAATAAAAATTATGAATTAATTTGATTACGAAACTTATTGTATAAAAGGCTTAATTATGTTTTATGAATTATTGAATAATAATTACTTTAAAATTTTAAATAAATAGATCTTTGCATATATAATCTACTTGTGATTTTAGTAATAAATACTTTCTATGTAAATTAACGTTTGTTAATCCACTTAACAAGTTTTTACGAAAACTTTAAGTATTAGTTAAAAATATAATTTATGTTCTTAGCATCGTAAAATTAGTCTTTAAAATTAGATATAGATGTTTTATTTGGTTGATTTATTTTATATGTTTGTATACATTTTCCAGAGTTTGTGGAAAGTTTATTAACTAAAATACTATTCTCGTCAGTCTGATCGATATCGATATTGTTTTCTTAAAAAAAAAAAAAAAAAAAAAAAATCAACATTGAAAACGACAAACGCTAGAATATAAAAAATGTATTTCAAGAAATTTAAACAAAAGTTTAAGAATGTTATGTGACCGATATCTTAAAAAAGGTCGAGCAAGTGCTTTTGTATTGTAGATAAATCAAAATTCAGTTTACTTTGTGATAATTTTAATATTAGATTTGAAAATAAAGTAAGCCAGAGGAGTACATTGAATTAGAAATTGAAAGTAAAATTAAAAGTCGACTTTTGTGTGGTTGCAGTCGCTGTTAAGTGACCCGAACCCAAATTCGCCGGCCAATTCGATGGCGGCACAACTGTACAAAGAAAACCGACGCGAGTACGAGAAGCGAGTGAAGGCTTGCGTGGAGCAGAGTTTCGTGGATTAGTTGGAGGCAAGAGCTCGCCATTGTCGCAGCAGCAACTTAAGGGTACGCTATGCTGGCATTTAAAACAAATTGAAACATTAATTAAACGATGACGTTATTGTAATGCTGCAGTTTCATCTTCGTGCATCAATTTGTTTTAGAAATAACTAAACAAAAAAACAAAAACAAAAAAAATCGGATAAATGAAAAAAGAAAGTATCCATTAAATATTTATTTTCAATTATTGATAAATTGCGTGCAGTATGTAAAAGATGTAAGAACATGTACATAAACGATAAAGAGCCAAATAAAAATACGTTTTTTATTAAAATATTTTTGTTTGTGACTTTATTGAACAAAAATTTATTTACTTTTTTATGTATATTATCCAATGAAGTCGAATAACATTTATTGCGAGAACATTGATTATAAATTAGCTCAGTTCTGCTCTCTTAATATATAAGTGTGTATATATGTATATATATATATATATATGTATGTACGTGTATATGTAAAGTAACAACAAAAGCCACATAATCGTTGCTCTATTGCATAGGAGAGAAGCTCTGCAGTGTTCGTAATGTTATTAATTTTTGTTTAAACACCAAAGCCTGAGAAGAGAGATCAGGAGATGGTACATAGAAGGGGGCATGGGAAAACTAAACATGAAATTTCATTTGTAGTTTTGTCAGTATACCGTATCCTTAACGGCAGCCGACTACAGCTACAACGTACAGCAACAGTCGCTACGAGGCGTCTCGAAGATGAGAAGAGAGCTAACGTGCCACCTCGTGAATTGGAGCTAATGCCTTTGTGCTTTAGTTTTATAAGCATGTCGACTCCCTAAGTCTCTGATTCGAATTACAAGCATTGTACTCTCTCTTTTACACACCAAACATACCCACAGACACAACACTTATTAGGGCAGTCCTTGTTCATAGATAAGCGAGTTTTTTTTTCCTTCTTTTCTTTTCTTTTCTATCTTGCACGCAAACAATTTTCGGCAATTATTCGTGAACCAGCGGTGCGCCAAAGTCTTATACTTTTAAATTTATTTAAATGCCTAAATAAATTGCACGATATAAGCACCGAGAGACCAATAATTGAATCTGGAAAGCTCTAGAATTTTTAAAATCAGGTTACATTGTAGAATATTAGTTTTTTTTTTTTTTTTTTTTTTTTTTGAACAAAACTTGAAACTAACATTTATTATCATTATCACTATTATTCTTATATTAGCTCATTGAAAATTGTACACTCTGAATAATTATATCATTTGTTTCCTAAAGTACGATGATTCATACTTACAAAAGCATTGCAAGTACTTGGGTATTCGTACTATTTATGTAATCATGCAATGATGTGCTATCCATATTTATTTTGTACATTAATGTTACAGTACTCGATAATGTAATACAAAAATGTTTGATAAAGGGCTACCCTAAAACACAAAACACTTGTGCAACTATATTAGACCGAATTTTTACAATGTTGTATAATAAATTAATATAAAATTGTGTATTTATTTATTCGAATTCTGTGAAAGAACGGCTGATAAGGGAGAAAAAGAGGAGCTTTACAAAAAAAACTAATTTAGTGCATACTTATAATAATTGAAATATTAGGAATTATAAATTAAATAAACTAAAAGTTAGTAATAAGTAGCTTTCTGCTTCTTACTCTATGAGAGTTTTGAAGCAAATCCTTCCCTATCGTGTTACTGTAAAAAGGAGCGCAAAACTGTACTTTTGGTTGGAATCGTCATTTATTTTTATTGATATTATTATTATTATTATTATTATTATTATTATTATTACTCCTACTATTATAGTACTTGAATAGTACAGAAAAAATCATTTACTTATACATATGAAAAGTATATATGAACATACAATAAAATGCATAATTTCAAATTTTACTCAAATGTCTACTGTTTTCCCGTTCTCCATAATTTTCTCATGAGTAAATAAACATTTGCGTATAAATCCCATACTTTCAATTTATGTTGCAGTCTCTTTTAGATGAACCAAATCCAAATTCCCCAGCAAATTCACTAGCTGCCCAGTTATATCAAGAAAATAAACGTGAGTATGAAAAGAGGGTAGCGACGGTCGTTGAACAATCTTGGTTGAATTTTCAAGAAAGTGGTACAATAGAAGATCCACGCTGACAAAAAACACAAGTAAAGTGTGACATATTTTTATTTATTTTATAAACAAAAATATATATAAATTGATATATATCATGATGTATGAAATATATAATATATCATCAATGATTTGTTTTATAAATAATTGTCCGTAAGGTCTACAAGTAACATATTTTTTTTTAGATATTATATGAGATATTTAAATTTCTGTTTTTAAAAGAATAAATGATGAATGCGCACAACTTTTGTTGTAATTATTTTACAATTTAGTAAATAAGAAAATAGTTAAAAATTACAGTTGAAGATGTAATAACTAAATTATGTAAATATAAATACTGACGGATTTTAATAAATTTTTTGTACAAAATATTTACTTTACAAAGGGTTTATACAATAATAGAAGTCAATTTATAGATAATTAGCATAATTAAAGAAACTAAATGTATTACAACTACTTTTTTTAAATTACATTTTCTATATTTCAGGTACCATTCGAGTTGAATACCTTGATTAACGCTGATTCGTACGTTACTCATATGATCTCCTTGATGGATAAAAGTGAACGTATTAAATGTCCACAAATCTGTCATTCATCTTTAGATTTTTGAGACCAAAATGATTGTTGATCAAACAATGCAAATATTGCATACAGACGTTCGTATGTATGAAAGTGTATGTATGATTAAGAAATTGTAATTCCTTTTTTGTTTAAAAATTAGATATAAAATGAGTTTCTTTGAACAATTATGTATTTATTATACCTATCACAAAAAAATATTGTCATTGTTCATTTATTGTTTTAAAAGTTGATTTTTCCAAACATAAATTAAAAAATTTCAGTTATATATATAATTTTACTTAATACTTAAGTGTGTAATTTTGAATTCCACAAAATTTAATTACTGCTACGATTTTTCTTCCTTCTCTTTATTATAAAGAGCCAATTCTTTGAGGAACTGTGCCTTAGGCTTCATTATATTTGGCCGATCTCCTCGACATTTTGGACAAAACCACTTGCCTTTTGGCTTTGTACTTAAAGACACACATGAAAAATGGAACCACTCGATTGGACACAAGTCATTATCACACAGAATCATTTCTCCATAGGAAATTTGATCACATAGACAGTACGTTGGTTCATCGGGATCTATTGCAAGATCATCTTCAGGTGGAGGTGGTGTATCTTCACGATGCTGATTCTGTTGATTACCCTGTCTTGACTTTCGCTTTTTCTTTTTGCCAGCATTTGTTGTATTTGTTCTTTTTTGATTACCATTTGATGAACTTGGAATGTTCGACGATCGATTTTCAGACATCACAATCATGTCCATCGCTTGTGCAGATTCTACCAGTGTCTCCGTTCTTGTTCTCCTCGCTCGTTTAGTTGGCCTATCATTATTATTAGCATTGCTACCAGAATTAGTACTAACATTAGAGTTAGTATCTCTAGCTGGTTCGCTAGTTTCTTGCTCTTTTCCAAAATCTACAAATTTATAGACAAAAATTGTAAAAATTATTAACTCTGCTTCGTTAAAAACTAATTTTTATTAAATTCAAAGAAATATATTTATACCTAGATTTCTAAAATCCATATCTAATTGTCTTGTTTTATTTTCAATGAGATCTTGAACAACTTGCACAATCTGCAATTTTTCATCTCCAATTTCCTGCGCTGCTATTAGGGCTTGTTGTATTCGTAAGAGAGCCCGAGTTTTGGTGGAACTGTTTGTTTCTCCTTTAGAAAGTATCTCTTGATGTTGATCAACTTCTCGAAGATAAGCTGTGTATCACATAAACACACACACACACACATAAATTTATATATATGTATATATTCATGCACATGTGTATATATATATACATACATACATATATATATCTATACATGCTTATGTATATGCATAATTTACATGTAATATATGAAAATATAAAAGAATTTTTATTTTAATTCAGTGCAATAGATATCTTACAAGGAAACATTTTAAAAAATATATGATTTATACGGTTCAATGATAGCGATAATAATTTTAAAAAATGTTAGCTTAATATTTTCGCGAAAAATATTTAATGTAGCTTTAAAAAAATTGTAAAAGTTTCGAATAAATTTTTTAAGAAATAAATGAAATTATATCGAGAACGCTATTTTTGGTATTGATTTGTTATCGATAATATGTGTAATAGAAACTATCAAAAATCAGTCAGTGAAAAACAAAATTACGTCTAAAAATAGATTTAATGTCGAAAATCAACTGCGTAACGTATCCAACATGAAAAATAAATGAAAAATACAAGTGCAGCATTGTGACGAGAGTCGTGTTTGGAAAAAGAAAAAAATATTTTAAATCTTATCAAAGTAATTCGTATATTTGGTTGCAAGATGTTGCCTCTCGTGTCCTAGTGTTTGTAGCATCGAAAAGAAAAAAAAAAAAATGGGACGCTGACCAAAGCCGGAAAAGTAAAACTTTCGATGACTTTCATGAATGAAGTTTTAATTCTAGAATACTTCTCCTTCCACTGAGATGTTCGGAAGGACCCCAACATTCGAAAATTCACTATAAAAGCAAGATAATAAAGCGTAAAGTGGCCAATTCGTTTTTACTTTGACAAGTGGCGTCGAGTTCCCTTAACCGAGTCAAATGCCTCTGCAGGTCGTTCGGCAAATTTTCCACGCAGTCGAGATAATTTTCGATGTAAGTTGCTGAATAAAGGGCCTCGACCACCGCCTGATTCAGCATCGCGAATTTTGAATGACAGACGAACTTTTAAACAAACATCTGTCTCGCCGCTAGTTTATAATGATTATCACTGCACCGGAAAAACAACTGCACTTCACAGTTCACACACGAGAGCGGAATAGCGTTTGTTGAGATACCATGTCGAGACTCTTAGTTTTGATACTGGAAAAAGGAATTTCGGTTTTCGGATTAGAAAAGCGTCAAATCCTAGGCTACGGCTACATTAGTCTATAATTCTATAATCCTGTCCGACCGTTTACCACGCTCCGCGATAAATATAGTTTTTGCATAGACCACCAAGTGGCGCCCCCTCGAGTCGAGCATGCGAACCACCGCAGGAAGCCGAAAGCCGCGTCAATTTAAATCATTTAAATTTTATAAGACATGCGCATACCCATGCGCCCACGCACGCACACACGCCTTCCACTGTTTTTTCGTTTTAATTTGACTTTGCCTACGCACCGTTACGCTTACTTCGCGTCAACACGCACACGCACACGCGCTTCCAAAATCCTTTCCATTCGGTTTTGCTCATTCGAGTCTTTCTCATTACACGGCTTAATTATTTAGCTTAGTCGAGTGTGCATTGTAAACTAATTAGCCAGCCTTGGCCATTACAAATTGCTTATTCTATTTTCGGATCCTCGATTCAGAATTTTTACGATCAATTCTTAAGTCAGCCACGTAAATTTGATTCCGGAAATATTATCGAGTATCTTCGTCAACTTTTTTTCCAATGCCCTTTTCCAATTAATTGAAATTAATATTATTAATTTAACCTTCCATTATATCTGCCTCATTCAAATCTATAGATAGTTCTGTCATAAATAAATCATAACACTTTTTAGATTTATTTTGAATTTAATCAACTAGATAATTACGATGTAGTAACGTAAGAGAACATTATATTTTTTGCAAGCCTCTATCCTGTAATATCCATTTTAAACTTTAATTTATGGATCCGCAAAAGCGTCATTGATTAATTTATCGATTATTTCGATAAAAAGGAAGCGCTTGTATACATTTTTTTTTCTTTATTTCAAAATTTTAAGGGTGCCGCAAAGAATGTCGGAAAGCCAATCTTTTGCATAAGTCTGACCTGGATAATTAGTTTTATTTTGGACAGGTCAAGTCGAGGCCCGGCTTTCGATAAGAGTGCGCAATGTTACACTACATCTGTGATAGAGTGCAACCCATTTTTACTCTGTCGACCCCATGAATTTTTATAAATATATAATCATTATTTTGGCAATCGTTTTTACAGTTGTAAGTATAAACCTCACCTATATTAGAAGCATATATTTAATTTGTACCATCTTATGCTACTTTATAAAATTTTATTTAAAAAATTAAAATTTTTCTAGGCTTATAAAACAAATAGTTACTGATAACTTTTTTATTTTAAATTATCTAAGCCGACAGTGTACTCAGCGATATTATCATGAGCAATTTTATGATTGTTATTGTATTATTATTACTACGTAACTGTTCATTATTCAATAAAAAATTTTGTTTTTTAATTTAAAAACTCATACGAATGCCGTTAATGAATAGATACAAAAAATTTTTGTTCTTTAAAATTAGCTAATTTAAAAATATGCGATTACTTGTGCTTCTCCATAAAAGCACCACAACTTGTTTTCGTTTTTAAATAGTGATAATCAATACAAATACTATTGTTCTTAACATGTATTATGTACTTGATATCGATAATAATAATATGTATTATTGCTACTTCATACAAATTGAATCATTCATATGAAAGTTCATAATCAATGTTATTTTAAACTTTCTATAAGAGTGATTAATGTAACGAAATGTTATTACTACGAATCAATAAATAACGACAGCTATTCAAATTACATTGTTTTAATCCTTAATATAATTATTGTATTAAATATAAATTTAATAAGATAATTTATATAAGAATCTTTTAAATTTTTATTCGTTTCATAGTTAGTCAAAATTAATTTTTCTCATTGCATTGATAACTAGATAAACTATGATTAATGATTTACCGGCACTGTTAAATGGTTATAAGACATTAACTATGTTAATGTGATTTTAAAAAGTACAGAGACACATTCTTAAATTTATTAATTTAATACTTACTTATTCGAGGCGAGTAAAAACCGATTTAAAACACTTCTTTTATATTTAAGCTGAAGATATACTGATGAATTTCTGTACGCTTACTTTACAAATTTATTTTAGTCCAATAAATAATATTGAACTTGGTTAGATGTATCTTCTAAAATTGTAGAATTTTCTTCGTATTACCAGTATTAATTTCGATCGGAAACGCGATGCAAAATTTCAGTTTCTTAATGAGCTAATTAAAATTATTGTTCCCGTCACAGTAAGGTATTGTTTCATTTGCCAGTGTTAAGAAAATTTACCGGTTAGGTTCACGTAAATAAATCTCTGTTCAATTAAAAAATTGTACAAATCCGGATGAGAGTAAAGGAATAAAGTTCTTTTGTACGAAATTAACTTCATAATGGAAAAAATAATAAAATATAAACTGTGAACTCAACAATTCACTTGTGTCTTTGCGTTGAGAGTAAAATCATCCTTCGTATGCAACCGTGAGAATTATTCAAGGTCATCTGTAGGATTCGAGCAAGAGGCGATAAGAGGAGGGAGAGGGCGAGAGAGGGAGAGAAAGGGAAATTGGCGCATACGCAAAGATGTGAAATAAAGAAGGCGCGGGGAGGGAGGGAGGGAGGGAGGGTGGGGTTGGGGTTGGAAACATCTAACCCCGAGAATCATTGTACGTCGTCCGGAAGAGAGAGGGAAAAACGACTCTGCCGCATAGCAGTTATCACTGCGTGTGCCAGCATACGGGCTTTCGACGAGGGTGGCGGAGTGAGGGGGTAGGGTAGGGTAGGGGCGAGAGGGAGAGGGAGAGGGAGAGGAGTAGCGGAGCCGCGGCCTAGGGTCAATTAGGTAGGTCGGGATTCATTCGCTGGTGAAAAAGCGCGGATATCGGAGTCGGCTGCGATCTTGGAAGGTGCGCATCGCGCAAGGATCGATCGATCGCACGTTTCAGGGAAGTGTACAATTCATCCGCTGAGGCTGATAGGCAGTGGAAGGGGCCGATGGAGCCGAGAGGAAGCGTTGCGCTCGCATAAGTCGAGCGCGTTAGTCGGACTAAGGCTTTCCTCGGAAGGCGACGCGCCTAGCGAGAGAGGAGGGATACATGACTCGGTGATAATATCGAGCCCCGGCCTCCGCAAGTTCCCGATCCAGGCGATCAGACTGACTGGGACAATGCGGCTGCAGCAGCTCCACGGCGCCGCCTCTCTTCTCCTTGTCCTCGCTACCATCGTCCGCTACGGTAGGTCACCTTGTCCGCCTCTTTCGAATCGCCCCCTTCGAATCATCTTCCAATCGCCGGACCGATCGGGGGCTCTTGCATCGGTGCTCTTACATCCGATGAGCCCTTCTGCAGCCCCGGGGATAGAGCCCTTAACTATTTGATCCTTTTTTCGGGACAGACATTTTACACCCTACTTTACACCCTATTTTCCACCCTATAAATTTTTTCCTACCCTTTGTGCCGTAAAATTTTATCTGATAAAACTGCAGCATCCTATTTATATATATACACACACACACACAAATATATATGTTCACGCGAATATTTGTTGTGAAATACAATTTTAACTTACATCTACTTCCTTTCTCGAGCCTGACCGAAATAACATGTAATTTCATTAACTTCTAACAGTTGTCATCGTATAGTATTTATATTCATCGCTAATGCTGTATTTAATGCGAACATTATGAAAGCCCCTTTTAATTATCATATAAAACGGCGAATATTTTATCCTTTTCAAAGTAAACTAAAGCACCTTTTTTTTTTTTATTTTCCAAATCCTTTGCATCAAGAAATTCTAATTTTATCCATGAAATACGCTTTTAAGCAATATTCATGTTCCCATAAAAGACTTTTCTATAATTTACAATAGCAATTTTTTCACGATGAATGATCCTTTTTGACTTATCCATATTTTAGCCCATTATAAAAATGACAGAAGCTTTCAAATGCTAAATTAAATGAATGAAATAGAGTTCAGCCGCAGAAATACCTCAAATTGAACATGCATATTCATACTTAAGTATACTACATCATTATTGAACAAATTTTCTTGACAATATTTCATTTATCGACGTGCACTTTAGAATTTATTTTTTGTGTAATTTTTCACATTCAAATATCATTTTCGTTAAACGCGGTAAATTATTTGCATTCTATTGTATTGTAAAAAATAAAATTTCTTATATAAGCTTACAATTAATTTTTTTTCCATCACACGCATACGTACTTTTTTTATAACTTTTGCTAAATAACAAATTAATGACGAATTATTAATTATCGGTGTAGCAATTTATACTCAAAATCTGAACAATAATAAATATTTTAATTATTTTCCTTTAACAATTACAATTTATGTAATTAAATAACGCTAATTGTACACCTAGTCTATAGTAAAACCAATTTAAAAGCTTAATGGATTTGAATGTAACGTTCTGACAGGTTACGCAATGATGTGTTCTCAATGTTTAAATTTGAATCCTTAATATACTTCCTTTTACAATCATAAAGTAAAATAGTCGAAAGAAATGTACTCGTAATGTTGGCATCATTTTTACGAAAAATCAAAATATTATGTATTCCATAAACAAATTTTTTAACAAATATTACTAATGAACAAATAATGCAAATTTGCGTCTTAAAATATGCACCTTGAATAAATAAATTTATCAGTAATAAAATAAAATGAAGTTATTATAAAAAAAAAATTGTAGTGTGTGTATTTATAATACTTATTTTATCAATTCACTAATTTCTTTTTATTTTATTAACGTCATTCATTTTTGACTATCTGTTAATAAAAAAAGTGATAAGTACCAAATTCGTTTTAAAGTTCAAAATTAAGTACCTATAGAATATAAAACTAATACTGAATACTATTAATATTATAACAATAGGGTTTAAAATAAAATGTAACTCTCTGGCAGAAAACACGTTAAAACATTTTAATATTGATTGTATCTAAATCATTTATAATTCTGATACATTCAAGCTTAGTTATACTTATAAATTTCATTTTAATTTTTTTATTTTCGAGCTAAATGAAACAGCTGCATTTAATATTGGCTATACCTTTATACTATTTTGTTTAAATCTTCATCATTCAAATTCCATTTATAAATAAATTTGTTTTAGAATCATTTATTGAATTAAATAATTTTTTAGATCATTAGGCTTTTTTTAATCTTCATTGTTTGACCATTATGAAATATTTCTGTTGCATTAGAACTTATATATCTAGTTCAATTTTTATTAAAAATTTTGTTTTTATTTATTGGATGTAATAATTATATTATTGCATTGACTATATTTACGTTTTGTTGTTACACGTTCTATAAAAACCTTTTGAATAAATAATAAAGCAATGTATTATCAAGGTAATTTGACTGACGTTTCCTTTTGCAAAATTACATTAGAAATGAAAAGGTAAATATTAAAATATGTTGCTAATGAATTTAGTTCAAATAAAAGCTTTTTAAATTACACATTTTAAAAATTTTAAAGCACGAATTTCCTTAAAATTGTCGAATGCGCTGTAGAATTTATCTTTTTATTAATAATTTATATTCAGACAGAAAACCCTAAAACAATTTTTTTTAAACACTTTAAATGTTGCATATATTAATTGCTGGATTAAAATATTTTATTACATCTCATTGTATTAAAAAAAATATTTAAAAAAAACCTTTTTTCATGAAAATTGAATATTTTGTTCAACAAAATAAGATTCTCATGATATTTATGATTTCGCATTTTTAAATAATCTAAGAAATTTTCTTTTATAATCTACAAAGAGATCCAACTACAATGAGATCTTTATTGAGCCATTATTTAATTTCTTCAAATGATTGGCAAATTTGAATATTACCCAAACTTTCGTAATTAAATTTGAAAAAAAAACATACTAATTAAAAGTGTAGAAGCTTTAATTTTTCATCTGTAGATATTTTCATTGTTCATTAAAATGATAAATAAATAAATCGACGACTTATTTGAAATTGTAATTTTAGTGTACTATAAAGCCTCTAAGGATTTCATGTATAGGGTATCGGTCACGATATTCTATCAAGAACTAAACATTAAAATAAGAATCTTAAAAACTTTAATATTTTTATTAATCAGGATTTTTTAATTAAATTAAGCTCCATAGATTATGTAACTACTAATACTTTTTTAAATTTTTATTAAAATACCCTTCCTATAAGATGACAGTATGTATTATACTAATGAATATTAACATTGGCTTGACAATTAAGTTTTTTTCTTTAAACAAAACTATTGCAACTTGATTTAAGCTTTAAAAAAAACAAAAATAAAAAAAACTTATCTGCAATGTGTTTTAAATTCTTAATTTTCCCTTTTCAGTTATTCTATTAGTAGGTAAATTGTAAAAGTATCGCATTTAGTAAATAATGCATAAAGAAGCAGATGACTTATTTGAAAAATTTTTGTTGCTGACGACAATTGACGGCTATTATTGCCTCTTATATCAAGTATCACTAGTTTTGACAAGTATGCCGCCTTATTTTAACGTGGTTTGAAAGCAAAGAAAAGAGTTAAATTGAAAAGGTAGAGCGTTTTTAAAAAAAGCCAAAGGTGACGCGCAGTGATAGAAAAGTAGGGACGAATAAATGCGTGCAAGATTCTTGACTATTTTCTGAATTGTACCACATTGATTTTTGTCACTTAAATAAACTGCGATACCCATGAATTCGTGACTTTTTCGATGCTTCATTGCACATTATGGACATAAGTTTTTTATTTTGCTTAACCAGTAGCAACGACATAACTGACAGAAAGATCGGGTACTAAGGCAAAGGAGTAAAAAATGTTTTACTTCGTTTATGTAAACTTGAAATTTTCTCCGATTTTTTATTATAGAAATACAAATTTTGAAATTCTTTACGTGTATGATTAGATTAATGAAAAACTTTACTTCATTTAATTAATACACTAGTTTTGTGGTTTACAATAAAAAGTTAAAGTTAATAACAAATAGGTTTCTGCAAGAGAATAATCAGAACTAAAAAAATTAACTTTTTTTTTAATAAATGCATGATATCTCATAGTTTATTATGTCTTGTAAATCTATTGAATATTTCTAAGAAGTTCGTTTTATTATTCTCTCTTATTGCTAGAAGAAAATATACCAAAAAATGTTTATTCTTTACAAACATTATGTATCCTATTTTTAAACGTTAATTGATTTTCGTTTCTCTACTGACATTAAACATAAGTTTATATCTACAATCATTAATTTTCTTATTAATTTACTAAATTACATACTACTCAACATAGTTCTTTGGCACTAGAATATCATAAATTTCTTATTGACGGATCGCTTTGATTTGAATAATTTATTTTACAAATATACATGAAAGTTTCCTCAAAAAATGTTATTTGATTTGTTATATAAGTATAAGGAATCATATCAATAAATAACTTTTACAATATTACAATCATCATTAATAAATATTTTGTAAAATTGCTTACAAATCACATAATCATTGTAGAAACAATAGATAATGAAAATTTTTTTATCTTTATTTAACCAATTAAAGAATAATATGCACAATAAAATTACACAGATTTGAAATGAAAATTAAAGCAAAACTATGTACTGACAATTAAATGAGTTAATATATAATGTCTTATCATTGTGTGTATAAAAATTTAAGTTTAACTGCAGTTTGGCGAAGAAATGTATAGTCATGTATACTTTTAAGAATATAAAATAAGACATAATTTTGAAAATTAAATTATCTATTCACTTATTTATGTACACGTAAAATGGGACCATTTTATATTTAATCATGAAAATCTAAAAGCGTTCTTATCTATTTTTAAGATTTTCGAAAATAGAGTGCATTTTTTATAATTACAATTCAATATAAGATGTGCATTTATGAAAAAGATTTGATTTTTATAATTTGCTTTACTGAGCTATTTTCTTATAAATAAATGAACGTGGTTAAAATTGTAATTACAGTACACTATAAAAACCTCTAAGGATGTCATGTATAGAGCATTGGTCACAGTATGTTAATCAAGAAGTTAACATTAAAATAAGAATAAGAATAAGAAAATTTATAATATAATAATATTGAATAGTTTAATCATTTCATTAATCAGTTATTTTACCAAAATTGTTTTTCTCTCCAAGTAAACGTTTTTGCTGCGAATTGGTAAAGTTCCCTTTGTTGAGCATAGGTCAATAAAACAACGATGAAATAGAAAATGGGTACATATTTTTGCCCTAGGATTGCTTACATGTGAGAAATCGGATTCCATTAAGCAATCGAGAGCAGCTTCTAATCGATTCGAGCGAATACCGCTCTACACTCATACATGCATATACTTTAAAAATACACATTAACGGCGAGTAAAGCTTTCTCGCGAAGTACTACAAGTGCCGGCGGTACCAGCCTTAGACGACTTCCCTTGATGGCACCAGAAACGCGTTCGCTGCTGAAGTTTCTAATTTTACTTTTCTATCAACCGCACAAGGATTTTAGTCTCTTCCTGCTTTGCCTTGAACTTTTTTTTCTTCTTTTGCACCGCCTTACGGTGCTGATCTTTCTAAGTACTGCATTTTGGTCGATCGGTGATCGTTGCCTGTACACATTTTTCGAATGATTATAATCATACAATGCCAAGAAATTTCAATAGCGCAGCAATTCGTGAGACGCTGCAGTAACTATTTCCACTAGTTTCATATACCGTACAGTACGATGTATATTTAAGATACAAATGTTCCCAATAAATTTCAGAACAGCCTCCAACACTTTTATCAAATGGCCTAGTGATTGCGCATTCATGATTATTAAACTAAATAAAACTATCGAAAAACAAAACCTCGGTCTTGAAAATAAAATATTTATGAGAAAGTCATTCGAATTTTTTCTTCGCGAATGTATAATTTAAAAAGCACATTTGTTGCGGTATTTTACTGCTTTTCATTTTCTTGATGTAAAAATAACTTTTTTTTGTTAAATTTATTAAATTTTTTCGATGTATAAATGTACAGAAACGTTAATGCAATTTTTCATTTAATTACAGTCAACATGCTGACTTATGAAGAAGGTTTATCAATTTAAAATATATTTACCGAGCACAAAGTTAAATAATCATGCATTTAAGATTATTTTTATGGATGAGCTTAAAATTACATAAATAAACAATACTTATACGAATAAACTTATGTGAGTAGAAGGAGAAGTTTTACGAATAAAGTTACATAGAAGCTTTAATGTAAATAAAGGTATAATTTTCTTCTAAGCTAATTTAGACACGTTGTTAGTATTAGGTCAGCTCGATGAATTGTTAAACATCAAGTACCAAAGTATTGTAAATAAAAGGTATCCTAATAACAATAAATGTTATTACTTTCGTACAAAAATTAGCACGATTTTTATGCACTTGCAAAATCTATTTACACGTATGTATGTATTTATTTATATCTTAAATTAAACGATCAATTTCAGTGCGTTGCATCAGTTTGATTGTAAGCACTTTTCAAAAATTTAGACTTGCAATGCTTCGTATTATATCAAGTTAAAAATTATCTTTACATTTCTAGCAAATATAAAGGAATTAGCGGATTAAATACCTTACAAGTCAAATTAATAATTATTACAGCAGGTATTATGGGCAATATTGATATTGAGCTCACTTTAGCAAGAAGGTAAAAATCGAATATAATCGCGCACGAAGATCATGCATAATGTAATAAACTGTATTCTTGACTTCTCTACTTATTAAGTATAGTATCATGGATTCTTGCTTATTTAGCTATATCCTAAGAATTTTAAAGAGAACTTGAACAAATATTTTCAGCGCGGTCTAAACAAATATTTAAAATCGTTACCGTATTCAATTTGAAAATTATTCAACGATAATTGGTTCGTACTTATATCTTTCAATGCTTAACTGCAATGCTCGCAAAACTTACAATTCAGCCCATAATGTCAAACGAGATCGTGAGAGCCTTGAGAGACTAACTCGAAGATTCTCTAGTACGATGAAGATGAAGAATGAATCGCGTATCGTTTTTAGTTAGCATAGCGCACCGCAGTAAGGAGTCGAATGATGTAACGGAGCGCCCGAGGCTGATTTTACTCGTCAAAGTTGATCTGCGAATCGATGCTACTTGACTCCTGGTAAAAGACGCATTGACGCGAATTACGTTGTCTCAGGAGCGCTTATCGATCGCTCATAGCTGCTTTTAGTGGCTGTTTAGCTATGAACTCTTATAGCACTCGAGCATTCGCTGTAATCACGCGATCGATGTCATTTTATGAATGTGCGCTCAATCTATAATCACGCATAGCGCAGTCTTCCATTTATTTTAGTTCGTTTAAGAAAGTGTGACCTGAAACGAATAGACAATCAATTTTCTCTTTGCTTACATTTAAATCCGTAAATTTGCTAGCTACCCTGGAGCTTACATATAAAGTAACCGAAAATATTATTGTAAATAATGATCTGCCAATTTTATCTTTCGCTTGAAAATTTGAAAAATATTTTTTAATTTTCACGTAATTAATGCAGAATTTTTCAAACTTAACAGTTATGTTTTGTTTTTTTTGCTAATTTGGCACAATTTTGTGCCCAGTTGAGTACGTTGTACATTTCGAAAGTGAAGATTTAGGGGGAAATCTTTATCACGGTATAATTAATCAAATGATTATCGCATTTAAAAAGCGAATGGTAGGACTTCATTTCGATTCACGGCTTACTTTACTTATCATATTTCAGTAACTTATGTTAATCTACGATGCTACATTAATGTTATTTATTTTTTTTGTAAAATGCAGAATATAAATGGATGCATCCATTGCAACTAAGAAAAAGAATTTCAAAAAAATTAAAAACGTTTTTTTTCTAATTATTATTGAAATGCAAAGTGTAGGTGCCACAGGGATTATTTTGTAAAAATGTTGTAAATATGTTGGTGACATCCAGAAGCGCAATCTAAATGCTGATATTTTATAAAGTCAAGTGATAATTGTTTAAAATAATATAGAAAAATTTCATTAGTTAATTCACATAAAATAATTCATATTATTAATTCACCATATATATATATATATATATACATATATATTTTATTTATTTTTAAAGTTCCATCATATACATACATATAATTATATAATTTAATGATTTATATATTATTATATTTTCATGCATTTTATACATTTTTCTTGAATGTAAACATGTATGTGTAACCGAAATTCCGATTTTACTCATTCACTTGAGCATTTATTGCATAAATATTTGTTATATGTTACGTAAAATTTGAAAATGAGCTAATATTTTCTACTAAAAGTAACTTATTATGTTTGTGTAAAATTTTGTACTGCAGAATAACATTAAGAACTAAATTATAATTATCGTGCAAAACACGCGAACACTTTTTAATGTGCAACATTAAAGTTTTGATTAATAAATTTTCTGCAAAGAGACTAAGTTGCTAAAAATATGTAATTAAAAACAAACGAATACTATTAATTTTCAGTGTTTCTTCTTGTAATAACAGAAAAATTTTTGCTTAAAAAAACAAATTTTCATTTTGAATATATATATATATATATATATATATATATATACATACATACATACATATAGATATATATATATATATTCGCGTGTATGTGTACTCTAAATACTTAAAAGCTGAGATTCACTAACCGCATTTTTATTGAGCCATGTTTTAGAAGGGTCAAATAAAAATATTATATTTAAAATTTAGTGCTCAGATTTTTACAATTATTTAAAAAAATACAATTTTCATTTTTAGTCTTACAACTATATAACAATAAAAAATATTCATTTTAGTAAAACTAATCGATAAGCAAAAATTGTATCTTGGTTTTTTACGTTGATTTTTTTAGCTGTAAAATAAGGCTTTATTCATATTTAAAATTATGTTAGAAATTTATTTCACCTCATTCCTTCAGTTATCTGATTCTTAGAAATATTTTTTTTAATTTGACTTTTTAATCTGTTTAAAAATCTGTGTTGTCTTACATTACATTACGAATTATGTAAAGTAATATAATATTAATTGCTATAATTTACTATTTCAGCGAACAGGAATAAAAGAGGACTATGATTTACAATTAATTTTACACAATAAGAAAGTTAAATTTAGAATAAGGCAAAAAAGCTAGAGTATGTGTGTGTGTGTATGTGTGTGGGTGTTCCTTATTGAATAAAAATTCATTATAAATAAATTTTTCTTTAAATGTGATGAATTATATTTATCGTAAAATTTTTATTGACAAATATGAGTATTGATCTGTATCTAGTGCACAAAGAAAAAAATTGCATGTATTTTTACATAAAAAATTTTACAATTTAAAAAATGATTTTCGAGTAGTACTCAAATTGTAAATATCTCTTATTGTACAGGACAGGTATGTCAATAAAATAAATGTAGATATTGTTATATATTTTACGATAATATGATATAATAGTCGAACTAGAGTAAGTAATGCGATGGTATGTATAATTAAATTAGGAAATTCTAGCATTAATCATTGCATATTGTACTTACAAATGAGCCTAATTACATATAATAATAATAATAATAATAATAATAATAATAATAATAACAAAAATAATAATAATAATAATTTTCTAAATTTATTCACATTTGAAATTCATAATTGAAAATTTTATTAACATAATACATGTTTTAGCACAATTACCTTAAAAAAGGTACTGAATACTTATTTTTGATGACCAGACGGTAAAAGATTGATGAAATATAAATTGACAATGATTGAAACACAAGCGACTATTATATAAGTGAGTATGAAAAGAAGAGATACAAATAAATAGAGAGAGAGAGAGAGAGAGAGAGAGAGAGAGAGAGAACCTGAGCATTAGGATATATACATATGATACGAATGCGTGTGTATACGTACGTATGTATGTATGTATAAGAAGAAGCCCCTGACTCCTTACTCGTTATCAGACCGCGTTACTGGGTCTTCTTCGGCATTTGCCTCGGCTGTAAGCGTATGGATTATTCTAATTCATTATTATTTCTAAGCCCGTTGCTTGCAAGGACTTTTCCATTCCATCGTATCCTGAGTTTCTTTTGTTTTATTCTCTAAATATTACAATTTTTTTTATTCCATTTCATGTCTCTTATCCTCCAAAAATGGATCATTAATCATATATTGTACGCGTTCGCCAAGTCATTTGTCTTCTTTCCGGAAGTAGCTTACTATCTTTAATATTAGTCCGAAGCTTAAATAAATTTAATGGATATAAATATAACGAAAAGGGTGTTAATGAATTACTTTTTACATGTAAAGATTTTGCGAAGAGATAAATATCTCTAATTGCTTTACTTCGAAATAGTAAAAATTGCACAATTTAGCTGTTATGTAATACCTTATATTAATTCCATAGTAATTGACAAAATTGAAATTTTTTGTGAAAAAAATTTTTTTTTATTCTAAAGCATATGACTATTTTAATAAAATACAATTTTATTAAAAACATTAAATATTTTTTCACCATATAAATTTTACTATATATATAACTCAAGTCGAATTATTCTACTTTAATTTTTATGCCTTTTACATAAAATATTTTTATTACCTCTCGAGTAATTATGAATCATTTGCTTGTAATATTTTATATTAAAAATATGATGAAACTATATTATTTTAAAATTGTTTACGATTTTCTGTTTTAATTACTTGTATAAAATATTTGAAAAATTGTGCTAAAATTTATAAATATTAAAGCTATAATAAAAAACCATATAAATATATATGTAAACACAATTAGATTTTGCCATGAATAAAACATAAATATTTAAGATTATATTATTGTGTTTTCAAAGAAAATTTGAGTCCAAGTAATAAAGGCAAAGTAACTAAATAGTTATTATAAAATGAATTGATAATATATGAAAATAGTGTTTGATTTTATAATGCCAATAAGTAATAATTATTTAAATTTTGTGAACGTAATGCCAGAGAAGATGACATAAAAATAGAAAAAAGAAAAAAATTCATAATCATTTACTAGTAAATACAGCTATAGTAAAATAATATTCATTATTAATATAAATATCAAGTTTCATTTTGTTATTATTAGAATTTATAATATAAATAATATAAAAGTTATGTTTAGACCTTTATATTTATCTTCATATTTAGGCCTTTTGTCAATAATTTTTATCATAACCAATGATACCAAAATTAAAATTATTACAATCTATTAATACTAATAATTAGATTAGATGAAACATTGTCCATAAATAAATTTTAAAAACTCATGTCTAAAAAGCACTAAATTTTACTCTGTTTTGTGATAATACAAATACATACAATTACCTTTGGAAGTCATATCGATCGACCCATTTCCTCTCTCGCTTTCACACATACATATATACACCTAAATTCTTTAAGAATATATATATATCAGATATATCAGATATAAGTTAGTAAATTATATTTGAGTTTCTTTTGAATATAAGCCCTCTGTATCTTCCTTTTCACAGTCTCTTTGGTTTACCCTTTTAGAGAATAAGTACGATAAATACAACACGTGTGTAAATTACTCAGTTCTTGTTAGAGATTCTTGTAAAAGAATTTCAGCACCCCTTAAAAATAATTTTTATAGAAACTTTTTAATTAAAAAAATTGCACAATAAATATAAATGTTACTCGTAAAATGACTTATATTACTTGTTTAATTTGTTTAAGTATGATGTAAATTTTTTTAACGTTAAGTCAGTCTTTTATATTCATTGTCAGTTTTAATATTTGTGAAATTGAAGGTTGGATTGTAGAAAAATAATTTCAACTTTTTAAAATTATTTTATTACACTTAACTATTATTTTACATTTAATTGCAAAGAGAAAAAGACAATAATAATAATAATAAATGTGGGTTTTTAATATAATAATTATTAAATGAGTAATAATTACTGTTAATTACTTAAGAAGCTGAAATAAGTACTACGTATTTAATTTGTATTCATAAAATACATATTGTTTTTAGAATTAGTACACATAGAGCAATATTTTTATAAAAAAAAAACATACACGAATACCTTATTTAAGTTGAAAAAGTGTAATTTAAAAACCAATTACAAACGTCTAACAAACTCCAGTCGTTTGTTTATTGGTGTATGGCAATAACGCAAAGTACAAGTATGTCAGCTGACAATAGCTTCGCTCCAATGCTTGCAAAACTACTTGGAAAAAGTCTAGTTTTTAGCATTCTTTAAGGCTCGCTCGATAGATACTTAGCCTTTGACTTCTCAGTTTAATAAAAGACAAGAAAAAAAAATACAAGGTTCATTTCAATCTTTAATAACGTCACCGTTCATATTGATGTGGCATCATCAAAAAGTTATTCATAAAGATATTTCTTATATTTTCATATTTGAGCTTTACCTCTCGTTTACTTCACTGTTAATGCTTGCAGAAGCTTAGGTGTCTTTAGCTTCCATAAATACATACTTTAATGAAGATTGATTATAAATCTTATTAAATTTATATATTTGTAATTTCTTAAATTGCAAACCCAAGAGATAATATCATTTAGATAATTAAATAACAATGACTGTTATATTTGCATAGATTGTAGTCGGCTTGACCAGGTTAGTGTACTGTAAATTGTATACTTAAAAAATTTTTTTTTTAAATTATCTACGTTCTAAGGATACCCCCTCAAAAATATTTATTAACAAGCAGTTATTTTAAAAATAAAAAAAAATAAAATTTTATAACTACAAAATATTTTTAGTATTTTTCGTAATAGCTTAAATAACACAAAGGATTGGTATTTCTAAAAGATTACTCCACTAAATTAAGTTCCTTTTTTGGTTCATCCTATCGCAATAAAAAAAGCAATTCCATCAAGAATATATACATCAAGAATATATTTTATTATTTAGGCTTTTAAAATTTTTATAGTGTCAAAGAATTTCGAATACATTATATTCAGCATTACATTATATTTGTCAACCTTATTGTTTAAAGTATATGTATAGAAGTTATTCCCACTACGATGTAGAGAATTTTATTAAAAAATTTTTTTTTTAATATTTCATTTATTATTAAAAAAATAAAATAGATTTTTCTGTTAAATAGATGGTTAATTTTTATTTAAAAATATTTATTAAATTTTGTCTTATAAGCGCTTTAGATTGATACATCTTTTTTATGATTTTATTCCTGATAAAAATAATATTAGCTCATTAATCATTTTTATTTTTGAATACTGATCGTTGCATTTTATCCATAATTAGTGTTTCACATATATTATACATTTACTTTTAAATTGTAAATTAATTTTAATACCAATGATAAAAGACTTTAGAAAAACGTCTAACACATTTTCCATAATTTTGTGTTCTTCCTACTGTACAATTTTAATCATTAATTATTTATTTACTCTTTTTATCATCCATGTCACTATTTATATAAATGCATTTTTTTAAAATAAACGTTTAAAAGTTTACCAAGTCGAGAGTAGTTTAAAACGATAGTTGCGATAAACGTTCTATGTTCAGATATTTAAAATTATAATAATTATTGCGTGCTAAGCTTGTTAAAACTTAGACGTTAATTTTCATTCATTGCGTTTTAAATATTAAAAATTTTTATACACAATAATTCTTATAATACTAATTTGCCAATTCGATGCTGTCATTAAAATGACATTTGAATTTAATTTAATTTAAAATACTTCCTTTCAATAATTTTATTTATTTTCTGAATGGTATTTATTTATAATACTCTAAAGCTGTTAATAAAATATACGAAAGATATCAGCTAATGTAATAACGTGATAATCTTTCGTGCTGCAAAGTTTCTAAAATCAAGATTAAGTTCCACCCCTACGCAAAGACATGTTCAAAAAATAAGTTTTTATATTTAGCTAGTGAAAAAAGTGATTTCAGTCGTAAGTAAAATAAAGAACGACAAGTGTGTCTTCATTCCAGTATATAACTATCAACATTTAATGTCTTATTGTATTATATGTGTATATTAGATAAAGGATAATAAATTTGCTTTAACTTTTCAACGTCTCATTGTTTTTAATGTCTCTATTTTGGACTGCATTTTTTCTCATTTTTTGGCGTCTTTTTGATATAAACTCGCGCCAGCTTCAGGGCAAAGTCAGCCCTCCTCTGTCTATTAACAGAATAATGCACGTCTATCTTCCATTCATTCTGTGTATTCTTCTTTCAACACTTAGACGTCTTGGACAAGTGTCAAGCGGTTTTTTCTTTATGTCTGCGCCAAAGTAAGTTTTATATACTTTTCAAGCGCAATTCATATCGTACTACCGTAAATCTACTGCTAAAAAATTTTGAATTAATTTTATATAATATTTTATTAACCCATTATGCTTAAGTGGCACTTTTCAGTATGATTTATTATTATTGCCCGTTCGAAATACGGTTTAAATATCTCTTGCTAGTAAATAAAAAATCAAGTTACCATTTTAAAATAATATAAATACGATTTAATTTTACTTAAAGTGAATTACAAAAAGCTACCTTGTCCGTAATTTGGTAACCAACTATCATTGTTATTTTCGTAATGTATAGTCAAAGCTAAATCGTTTGTAGATTTAGCATATATTAAAATATTCAGCTACAAAAACAGATTCGTACCTGGTGTTTTAGGCGGAGAATTACAATCTTGTCTTAATCAATACTGATGCCATGTATATTCATTAGGCTGGTATCATGCTTTTCATATTATTTATTAAGACTAACCTAACATTTTTTATTTAACGCAACCTAGAGGAATATCATATCATGACAATTATACGGGGCACAATAGCAAGGGACGTATAAAGTAATAAATAATAGCAACAAATTAAATAACTCACAAGTATGCGTATACGTGTTTGACATGCATATGTCATACAATACTAATAATAATGCACATACATTGTTTGCATGTGTACATTGAGTGTAAATTGTATAGAGCAAAATACATTCCAAAGATGTTTTTTAACCTTTAAAAACCTTTAAATTTAAAAATCGCTTTCAAACGAAACCTTCTAATTTCATAGTAATAATAATAATAATAATAAACGGCGTAAAGTAAATTATAACCAAATAATTTGAATTGAGCTTTATCCTCGTATCGTGCGTCACTCCTTTCAATAATAAATCACAGAGAATACAGTACGCATAGGACACATTTTGTGAATACACTATAAGTCTATTTTTAAATATGTTTTAACCTTGTAGGTCATAGGGTAAGAGTAATCGGACGATCCTTATCTTACTCCTGCACGAGGTCGACTCACTCCAAGTACTCCTCGCGTATGCCAACAATACATTGGCACATCGGCATTTTCGCATTCCTCTCAACGTCTTTCATTATCATTGTTTATTTTATTTCCCATTTTTTATCTGGTTAATAACTCCGTGGTATCTGCACCAAAATTGGTGGTACGTTACAACGTCTGTGAGATGCTTAAGAACTCATTATAAATGCATTGCCCTACGGAAATTGAATTTCGGCCTGACTGGCACACCCTTGCATATACAAGGTAACTGAAATGCCTTCTGAACGCGTTTACATGCGGTAGCGTATATTATGTACACGTGGCCGCTTTATTTGTGATGCCGAAATGTACTTACCCTATGAAAAATAAGCTATTCCTACTTCACTAGTGAGCAATATTTTCATTTTGCCTCTTATATCGAAACAATTTATTCGCCTGTTAATACTATACCTTCTGTTTTTCTGTAATTGAATATCAAAAAAAAATTTTTTCGAATTGAAAATTGCAGTCTTAACATAATTAACTGATTAAGCATTGATGCGACTTCCTATTATTAGTAAAAACGTAAATTTTTTAATGACCGATATTTACACTTAACTTGGTTTTAACAAACATAATTTTATCGTAGAAATATTTTCAATTATTTTAATAAACGTTTCATAAAAACAACCTGATATTTCGAAACATTTAATTTTGATACAATCCTTGTATTGCTAGAATTTAATTCGTAATCTCAGCAATTTTTATATCATTGGAATATTTCTATTATGTTTTTTATGAAATTCTGTCAGAAGCAATATAAATAGTTAGTTACGATAATATTAAAACATATTCGTATTATAAAATCTTTATCAAACCGAAAATGATGAAAAAATAATTTTAAATAGTTAAATTTTTTAACTAGGAATATGTACCTTCATATTTCGGTTATTCAATATATTTCAAATTTAATTAACATTGTCTGTGCTGTGTAACATATGGCAATAGAAGAATGTTTATACATGTAATACTTTCATTACGTGAAGATTTTTTCCTCCCATAAAAAACAGACTTATATTTAAACGATATATTTTCGAAAGACTGTTGAATTCAAATGAAAACGAGGACTGGCAAACTAAACGTAAATTTTCTGAACCTTATGCATTGGTCATTAAATTTCATCAGTATCTGGTCTTGTCAGAATTTATTTTAATGTAGTATATTATTGCAAATCAGAGCACATTATCTTGAAATAACATTGAATTTAATGTAAAACTAATAGAAATATTTTAAAATATTTTAAACAATTAAATACATTCATGGGAAAATTCAATCACAAGAATTTCCTATTGTAGATTTAAACGTATAAAGTAATATTTATAAGTAATATTTCATCCGCGTGTAAACAATTAGTTTGAGAATTTGTTTTTTTTTGAAACGATAAATTTTTACCAATATATTTGCAAACTTTACTAGAGCTCTGTAATGAAATAATATTGAAGCAAAATCTCCATTCATCAATATTTATGTTTTTTTTTTTATAAATTGAGGAAAAACATATTTTTATCTATTTTTTATTGTTTTTAAGTTATTCCAATCATTGTAAAATATAATACACTTAAATAATTTTTGCTTAGAAAATGTTTTTTTTTAATAATATGACTTTTTTAATAAAAAATTTCCAATGACAAACTACGGTAATAAAAAATAACATAAAATACAGGATAATTTGATATGTATACACATAACGATTAAAACAAGTTTTCAACTAATATCCTTCATATTATATTTGAATGTTTTTTGTAAAAGATGTAAGATGAATAAAATTGAATCATTAATTTTTCAGCAAACACAATATTTTTTACAACTTAAGTTGTACAAATTAAATATAATGCATAATTAAGAATTTTTGATAATAAATTTCAAATAAACAAAGCTGTTTATAAGCGTGTTTGAGGATGAAGTTTAAAAGAAAAGAAATTTTTATACATTTTTAAAAAATATGCATTTGTTGAAATTTTAGATTATTATGCATTTTTCATAGAAATTATATTAAAAACACTCGTGTATTAAAAGGCCGCTGTGAAATCAATAATTTCTTAAATTGAATATATAGTTTAAACCGGTATCATTGCAATATGTATAGCAATAAATACTGGGCCATGAATAGTTAAAGTTAATAAAAACCAAAATGGGAGTTTATTTTTAAATCATATTAGATTCAATGAAAATGTCATCATTTCAACTGAATCCGAATTATTTTAAGAAATTCTGAATAACTCTGAATACTCGTATAATAAAAACGTATCTGTACATGGACGAATAGAGAGTGTCTGAATAATAATTGCTTTTAGGTAAATAGCGACTAATATACGCAGTTGTTAGTTGCTCTTTACAAAAGGATTCGCTATATATTGCATTTGCGGTTAATTTTAACTACTTTATACGTTGCTACATATACTGCATGATCAAGCTGTGCCGCACCTAATCCGGTCTCTAATGTGATTCTCTTTCCTGGTGCACATCCTAAAACGATGGATTTAATCACATATTGAAATCTGCGGGTATATAATTTCAAAGTAATCGTCGTTCTTTCTTTATCTGACTTAATAAATCATTCGATTTGCTTATTTTTTGAAAAATGTTCCCCCTGTCTTTATTCAATATAATTAGCATTGAAATAAATTCAGTAAACATAATAAAGCTTGTGAAAAATGCAAGTTATTTGCAATTCAAAAATAAAGTCTATTAACAAGGATAATTGAAAGTATGGGTAGGAATAAATTTCCAAACACACGCTTAAAAGTAATTCTCTACTTTTTTAAAACGTTTTACTAAAGGCAGTGGGTTTGATTTACTTATCTTTTGGAACAATCTCGATTAGAGATCTTCGTATTTTTAAGTTTAATGTTTGAATAATTGACTTTTTGTCCTTGATCAAAATAAATTCAGCACGTATTTATCGTATCGAGAATAAAATAATCAAGAGAATCTTTACTGTCTGTAAAAAATCACGAAAAGAAATGCTCCGTTATCGACACCAGGCTCCACTGTAATTAAAAAAAAAATTGTTTTCAAATTAAAGAAATTTATCTAGAAGCGAACAAAATTTACCTTCGGATTGGCATTTACTTGAAATAATAATAAGATTAAGAAGAGCTTCAATAATAAATTATATTCTGTCTGAGATAGCTATGTTTTATCGTATTTAAATTTTATTAGCTTTTATAAAATATATACTACTACTGTTACTGGGTAAGTAACGGTTATTGTGTAGATCCGAATCATGCTTATCATAACATTTGCTCTTATTTTAGTTATATAATGCAGATTGTATTAGCAAGCTTTTACGTTACAAAAAAGTATTGCACCTTCTGTAACTTTAAAATTTCTAATTGCCTAAGAATTTCGAGGGCTTACGCAGTGATTGCTAGTCTAAAGCTTAGACTCAAGGCCTAGCCTACAAAGATTTTAAAGCAGCTACGAACGAACGATATCTTATTAGCCCTTAATACACGATAAGCTTAACTAGTTACCCAAAAGTCCGGAAAAATACGAGGAAACTGAGCCGTGGTTGACGTAACGCCGTTTGTTTCCCTGTCGCAGTAGAAACATCCGCGTGCATTCAGGCCAATGTCACTTCGAGCGCGGTATGACTGCTTTTCAAGGTCCCAGTAAACGGGAATAGGACTTTTCATTCCTGGTGAGTATCATCCTTGACTCAATGTACACCAGAGCCGCTACTGGAGTCGTCCTGCTGAAATTTTAAGATCTCGCGCATCAGCCTCGCGCGCTTTACGGTCGGACTTGTACCGACTACACGATATTTCCGATTGAGAAACATTGTTAGATACGTAAGTAGATAAAATCCCTCGCTTCGCAAGCTAAGCTTGGATAATCATAAATTAGGTAAAATCGAAGCAGAATCTTCTTCGGTACAAAATTCGAAATGTCGACCTTAAAGTAATGTATTGAAAATTCGGTAGGAAGCGAACAAAATCTCCTGCCTGCGACACGTTATTTTAAAATAAGGCTTTAATTTTATAGTTATCCAGCAATGTATTTGATTGGAAAAAATTATTCTAGCTCGGACATTACAAAATTCATAGAGTTCTGTTAAAGATTAATCTTGAAGCATTTTAACAGGTCGGTATACTGTGTACATTAGCCAATATTTCTTAAGCCACGAAAAAGAAAAAGAAGTAAGAAAAAGAAATAGAAAAAGAGCAAGGGTGAACAAAGTTACGAAAGCATTGATAGGAATCAATTTTAGTGAAATTCTCACCTCGTCAATTGTACATCGTTTATTAATGATAGATTGAGGCTTATTTGAAATGTTCACCTCGCAACAGCTGTACAATTACGATATTCCACATAATGATATTGATGAACAGCATAATCAAAAGGCCGATTTAAAATCGCTTTTTAAGAATGTTTCTAAATAAGTTTTAAATGCGTACGGAAAGCTATCAAAAGTAGAGGCAACTGGAAAGCTTCTAGGCCGATAGGAGGAGTAGGGGGGGGGGTATTTAGAGAAAGGACCCGCGCGTATAAATTTAAACGATCGATACAACTCACCTGGCGCAAGGTGCTTCTTTTTCATAATGCCGTGCAGAGGTGAAGCCTTCCATTCTAGAGCAGAGGCAGACGTCGAGCGAGAGAGATTTTACGCGCGTAACGGCAATGGGGCTTCTTTCGCGCGGATGCCAGAAAAGCCATGGCCGGAAGACGCGCATCGGGCATCGATTGACATGCGTTTGCCGCTAGTTGCGTCATTGGGCGATATACCCATTGACCCAGTTACTCATCGAGACGCTTCCGAGACGTCGCTAGCCAGCCACGTGTCCCATAGACGATCTCCTGCGCGAACTTCGCTCCGGCCATTTTATCTCGAGCCCTCTGCCTTGCTTCCCTGACTCGGCTATCGCGAGCAAGGGCTTCGTTATGGGGACTTTCGACCAGGCCTGTACATTAAACCCACCCGTGCCACGCTCGAATTCTACGATTCGACAGCACGGTCATTGTGTACGAAGCTAGTATAGGCTTTGAAATCAGCGATCCGTTGCAGCACTGACGCGACTAATTACATTGAAAAATTGGGATCTTAACCCAAGCTTTCGTTCTTTCTATTGTACAAGAATAGCAAAAAGTATTAACTTCTTTGTTCTAATTGCAGATGTTAAACATAAGCTGCAATTATTTTCATGCCCTAAACATTATCTCTCAATTATAATTATATCATCGTCATTGCTCATCACGGTAACATCGAAGCTGTTAAATTTATGAAACATTATAGTCGTGCTTTTACGTTATATTATAATGATTGTTATTATTATAAAAAATTATTTTTATTTACTGACTAAATTTAATCGAATCTTTTTCTATACGTCGATTGAAGCAATTCCTTTCTAAATTGATATTCGTACCTTTTTACGAATTAGTACTTGTAATACACCCTATCGCAGTTACAGACCATACAAATCTAAAGTTTATACTATTTTTTTAAACAATTTCTTAAAACAATAGTTTAATTAACGTTCAAAAAGTCATATGGACAACAAAAGGCAAAGGCTTATTTGTAGATTTTTTTGACATAGAGAACTGATCTTTGTATTCGCAATCTTTATAAATAAAACTAAACGATGTCATATATAATAAAATACGTGTTTTTATATAAACACGTGCATTTTGCATGATTTTTAAATATGAATAAATTCTTAAAATTACATTATTGTTTTTATGAACGTATAATAATAAAAGATTATTTTTTCGAAAGTAATGCAATTTAACTGCCATTAGAATTTTGATTATTTTACTCCAATTAACTGATGCCCGATACATTATTTAATTGCAAAATTAAAGACTTCCTGAAGCGCTCAATTATTAAAGCAAATTCGACACATCTGTAATTAACATACTAATTTGTCCGTGTGACCTTGTGTATTTTAGGAGCAGCCGTGATATGCTATCAATGCAATAGTGAGTACGACCCAAGATGCGGTGACCCCTTTGACCCCTACAGTCTCGGTACAGTGAATTGCAGTTTTCAGCCACGTTTGGAGCACCTCAGTAATTTCGAGCCTACTCTCTGCAGGAAAATCAGACAAAAAGGTTAGTCATTCTTTTCAATGCTATTTAAAATTTTTATTCGATGTTTAAAAATTTTAGAAGCACTTATATTAATTATAATGTAGTTAGCATATCTTTATATATATATTCGTTACAATAAACGTACGTACGTTGCGTACGAATTTATGGCTCTACAAATTGCTTGTGCATATTAAAAGTAACGCGTAAAAAAAAAAAATTAATAAAATGCTACACAAAAAATTATAACCATGCAGAGTGTATTTCATGCGACTATCTCTAATTTAGATTTTTTTCAAATATGGTGCAGTCTCTATTTCAATACATCAATTATTGAATTTTACGAATTCCTCGCGTACACCAGGATTCCCAATCGATTTACAGGTTTCTATGTTACTCACGAGATGTCTCATTAGAATCCATTATGGACCATGACTTAAATGAATGTTACGACAGGAAGAATCGAATTGGGGCGCAATCCTTGATTTGTGTATTTGCTTTGACGCAGAATAGAGGCAGAGCGGCTGAGAAATGAAAGACTGTTGAGTATTGTTCGTCATCGCGTTGCATCAATGTCGCGATTTTTTAGAATGACGTGGGTGAATTGAAAAACGTCACTGCCACGCTCATCGCAAGTAGCGCATCGATTACTCGCACGCAATCTCTTCTGTTTTCCATCCTCTCTATGTCAAAGCCGTTATATCCTATGTTGTAGTCGTGCCACGGATTCGCAGAATTAAATTCTCGACGGTAGCCACGACAGACGTTCGTCGTTTTTCGTAAGGGTATCTTCGAATAAGTACATATCTGATTTCGATTCAAAAGCCTTTCGGGAGCTTTTTACAGGTTCCGTTAGTAGCGTCACCTCTGTTGTGAATTGTCGATCAGCTCTATTGTATCAAGCTTCCATCTTCTGTTAACTTTCTCTGTTTACTCTAACTAAGAAACAATACTTAGAAATAGCAATTTCGGACTTCGCAGTATATATATATATTTATTTATTTAATACGATAAGTACGTGCTTTATCGAATGCTTTTATTTGAAAACAACATGTGAAATATTTTCATTTTTACCAATAAACTTTAAATGTAATTGTCTTCGCGTATATTTGTGGAAATTGATAACGTATTTCGCAATTTTATATAAAATTGGAGTATCTTTAGTTGTACATTGTCTTGTATATTGAATATTTTTTAGAAAAATGCAAGCGTATCAGTGTTTTTTTTTATTAAAAATACTAAATCAAGCCCCTGGCACATCATTAAGGTTAATTTTAAATATCCTTTGAAAACTCGTTACATAGCACCAATATAGAATAGAGCTTTCACGATATTCACCGGGCGAGTGGAAACGCTCGAAAAAAAGCAAATACCTTGTTTACTTTTGATTTTCTTTCGCTATTAAAAAAAGTTCCATTCACGAAACATTCGACCTCAAAATCCGCTATATCCGATAGCTCGAATGGTTAAAAATGACATTGGCGACCGCGCGTAGTATATCGACCCGTGCATCTCGCCACTGAGGCAAAAAACCAGAACACCATGAATAAACAATAGGATTTAAACAAATAAACAGCATCCGATTAATCCATTGAGAATAATCGGGACAGGGGAACGAAAGTCACGCGAAGACAGATCAACGGACAATTTGGCAAGGATCAGCCAGTCTGCATTGCGGCGACCCCGTGCCGACCCCGGCACGCGATCCACACCCCCCCCCACCGAAACCAGCCTACCCTCCTTCCGCCCTGCGACCGGCCTCATGCCGACCAACGAGGACCCAATGAGACCATTCTATTGCGGTGCTTTTCGCGGCGCGTGCTGACCTGGCCTTTCTTCTACAGACCCTCCCCCGCACGTAGCTAATGAGACCAATTATTTGCATTTGAAACGAAAGTCGATTTATCCTCCTCGTTGAGGAACCATCTACGTTCGGAAAGAGGCATTAGTACCGGTTAATTGTTCTTCCATCATTTTCCTCTTGGACCTTCTATCGCGAAAATTTTCGAGACCCGATTGTTTTTCACCCTTGAGCTACGAAGGCTGCGGATTCGTACATGTATAAAACTCGCACTCGTGCGCTAAATTTTACAGACCTCATCTGCGCTCAATCCAATTGCAGCTTACTAAAGGAAAAAAGTAAACCCGGTTTTACATTCAGCATTGTACAGTAAAGTTTAATACGATATTTTTACATTTCAATTTCTCTTTCCGATTCTACCGCAATTTATGATACTTTTATTGTGTACGTATTTTAAACAAATTCCAAAATTTCAATGTTCGCAATGGCTTACGTAAATTAAACATTCATTTTTTTATTTTAAAAAATTATAAGGTTTTTCTTTCTTTCTAATCCCTTATTAATTTATCATTTTTTAATTAAAATTCATTGATAAATCTTACATCCATTAATTCATTTTATTCCTGAAATTCTTATGAGTACTAGAAGATTCATAAATTGCTCAAGCAACACACACATAGACACACGCATATATTATATATATATACATATATACATATATATATATACACACACACACACACGCTCGTATTTTAATAAGAAAGATTATGCTTAAGTAGCTTTGTTATTATAAAGAAATGGAAAAGCTTGAATTTCTCTACATTCTGTAACTACCGCCTAGTGAGATTTGAAGGAGTTATTTTTTATTTAAAGGAACAACTAATGCAACGTTTTTAATCCAACGTATAAACTTATCAAGAATCTCGTTAAGTTTTATTTTATCCAAAGAAAAATTAAACGTAGTAAAATCCAATTATTGAATTAAAAAATTGATTAATTTTTTATCATCCGAATTATGCAAAAATAATTTCTTTCATTGACAAAATTTCCCGAAATAATGTTTGAGAACAACTTGGCAACAGAGTCGTGAAATAAAAGAATCCTTTATTATACGACGTAGAGCAATACATGAATGCTTTTAAAATTATCATTATTTTAATTTTATTATCTCTTAAATTAAGAGACACTATAATAATAGTATTAAAAAACTACGTAGAAATAATATAATTATAGGAATAATAAAAATAAACTTTTAATTCGATGCCCTTGACGTATTATCGTATACTTGCAAACGTGCGTCTTCGTTGATAATTACGTGGCTAAAAGAAAATTTATCTTATACAATAGTTATCGAAGCATAAGAATTTAGCCAATTCTTTTGCATTGCTAAGCTTGTAGTATTTATGGAAGAATACGCTTAACTGTAAGCCCTCTCAAGCCTATCCTTGTATCAGTTGTGTAAAGCTGGCAACTTATTGTTTCAGTGTACGGAAAATATCGCGTGGTACGCGGTTGTGGATTTGTGGAAGATGAAGTAGCAGACAATAAGGAGTGCCTGAAAAGAAGTGGCACTCACGACGTCGGTGCTCTTTATTGTTCCTGCACCACCGACCTATGCAACAGTGCCAACACTAGTAAACCCGTGGCAGGGCTCATGGCTCTACTTGGTTTTGGTGCCCTTTTAATCAGTGGAGTCTTAAGGGCGCCGTAAAAAGGATTTTGCTCGGCATTACCTGGACCGTAATGTCACTTCTTAATATTTCAATATCAAATTTAATTTAATCGACAGCATTCGTAAGGAATTCATTTGCAAAGCTCATGAACTTCGGCCTCGGCGAATTCATTTTATTATTTCGCAATTAAACAAATTATGTTTTGATAATATTTTTCTAAATCGCGGCCTATGCTTTTTTATCCGATGAGAGTCATTCGACCCTATATTTTTAAGTTTCCGTTGGGATTATTAACGTTAAATTTAACCTGGGTGTACTAAAATGTTTAAAAGCATAAATACATTACGCTGTAACTTAAACATAATTTTACGCTTTCTGAATAATAATTATGGAATATCTACGCGTACTTAATACTGTTTTTAAGCTCTTGAGCACATCGCGTGGACCCCAACTTCAATTCGTGGTATGAACAGGGAAGGGGGGGGGGTTACGGATTATTTGTCGAGATAATTCAGCAGTTCTGTTGATCGTGGATGCGGAATGGACATGCAACCAGATGGGCTTTTGATTGTAATTTACTAAAAATAATACTGAAACCTATTTAAAATTGGGCGGATAATGTAATGTAAAATTAAGCTTTGCAGAATTGCAAAATTCAGGTAAAAATAAAAAAAAAAAAAATTGATGCGACGCGTGGAGCTGAGAAGCTTGACTAACGCCCGCTGAGGTGGAGGCTTTGCTCCTCACTGTTGTTTCATGCAATTTATAAATAAAGAATTCTTTGCTTAATCTTACAAAATAAACTTATCTCTTTTATTTAATTCGCTTAAAACCTAATTTACATTATTAAGATATTTAATTATTTATCTTATAATTAGCATGAGTGCACGGGATCGAGCCGTATTCGTTCCACTTTTTTACGTACAAAAACTCCGGACTTCTGATAGATGGTGGGAATATTTCTATTTAATGGCTTCTAAAAATTTGAAAATAAATACAAGTTTGGTATAAATTATTATTATTTCACATAATATTACAATTTCCCTTCTCAAATTGAAGCTTTCTGAATACAGTAGAACCCTTTCATCCTCTAAATATTATAAAACAGGTTTTAATGAAAATTTAAATATGTTTCACGATGCTTAATAAATTTTCATGCAAATATTTTTTAGCAAATTTTTCGTAGGAAATTATAAATACAGCTCTATTGCTTTACCATGGTCCATAAAAAACACATTTTACTCTCGGATTTTATTTACAGCTATATATATATATACACATTTACAAACACACACATGTGTTTAATATTATTTTCAAACATTTTTAATATTTGACGTATAAACATCGTTAATCATAATTTACGTACAGCGTAAATATGGAGTGAAAATAAATTTGTAATAAATAAATTAGGTAAATGAGTAAATTTTCGATTTTGAATTTTACTTTGTCTTATAATAGTAAATTATGGTTCCGGTATAATACCTATATAAATATTTAAGTTTTTGAACAATTATTTTTTTGGTAATTTGATATTTAAATAATGTTGTTAAATAAAATGCAATTGTTTTGTAAAGTTTTAAGTCTTTCTAATCATTTAATTATTAGATTTATTATAATTATACGAAAACTAACAATTTTTTTAATGCTCAATAGATAAATATTTATATGAAAATATTACCATTATAAATTATTATACACAAATACAGCATTAACATAGATTATGAATATTAAATAAATGTATAATATTTACTTTTCTAGGTTCGCCAAGTTTGAACTTACCGATGAGTAAAATATAATGTTGGTGGAGTTTTTAGACAACTAAAGCATTTTAAAAAGGAAAAAATTAAGTAAAAAAAATTATTACTTAAAATTGAATTAAAAGGATAAGCTTTAACGAATTATTAATAGGTAATGATTCTTATAAAGAATCAAGTTGCAAAAGGCAGCTCGAAAACTTAAAGTGCAAAAACGATAGATATAAGCATATATTGACTGTATCACATGATTATTATTATTTTATGAGCTTTAATGCAGTTGTTTTTTTATGATGATCTCTGTTATATAAGATAAATAATAATTTTAAAATAGATAGAAAAGTTTTTTCTGTGGCTAAACATAGAATTTTTTGCAATAAACTAAAGTGTTTCACTTCTTTTATTAAATATAATAGAGAAACTTAAAATTTCGTGCGTTACAGCGATAATAAAGATATGTGCCGTCTGTAATAACGTTTTTAAATGTGCGAAGAAAAATAGCACTGATACGATTGTAAAACTTTTATTGTTAATTAAAATAAAGAAAAAATAACTAAAAATATGACTAATGTTTATATGCGATGATTTCCGAGCGTCAAGTAAGCGAATACGTAATGAGAGAAAAATTGTTTTACATTTGCCAACTTATTGTAATAAATTAAAAATAAAAATGATTAACGTGGTGGTTATGTTTAAAATCCTGCGATGGAATTACATGTGAGTGGGGAAAAGAAAGTATGACTATAAAGTTAAGAATTAAAGATATAATGTACTAAGAAATATACGGCAAAAAATTATAATTTGATATAATTGAATGCAGATGATTAATTTTTAATCTTTTATACGTGCAGGGCATCCATCGGCTTTTAAATGAAAAAAAATAATAATTCTGTTTCATTACTACTTTATTGTAATAATTATTGCAAAATAAGAGAAAAATATATATAAAAAACATAAATTCGATATGCTATTCATATAAATGAAAATTTCCTGTATTTCTGTAAGTACTTCTCAATGCTATTGACTGAATAAATTCAAAATACAATTTAATTTACTAATAATAATTTATTAATTTTTTAATTGACATTTAAATTAAACGCTATCAGGTTTATTCAATCATATCTTGATAATGATAATAATAAATGCAGGGATTAAAAATACATTGTATAAATTACATGATAGGAGTAAAAGTGAAATTTACCCTCATGTGTGCAATAAATATATGCGCCTAATTTATATTTAAAGTTTAACTTAAATTAATTAAGTATTTGTATTCATTTTACCAAGATTATCACAAAAAAAATTTTTTTAACATGCCTTACATATTCAACGTTACAAAAAAGCAGTAAGTAAATAAAATTCTTCAAGATCAATAAATGTATTATCATTATGGTGGATCAAGTACTAACTCAAGCAACTTTTTCTTTTTTTTTTCATTGTTGAGTTTACGACTTGTATTCTTTTGACGTAAACAGTAATGCGCTCGAGAGTATTGTTTTGGAATAGTAAACGTGTGAATTAAGCAATAAATATCAATGTTCAAACTTTCAAGAAAACAGTAAACCTTTTTTCTAGCACACGTGATTATATAGAAGCTATAACATATATTATAATAAAACATTTTTACATATAAAATTAGTCAATTAATTGTTTATTCTAATAATATAAAATAACGATAAAAAGATGATTATTGATTCATATTAATGAACTTTTTGATTTTATTAAAACAAAATTAAAAGTAGCTTTTAAGAGAACAAATCAAAACACGTATTGTATACGTATGTTAGAAGGCCTCAGAATTAAAACATAAAATTCACATAGGAAATTTACATAAATTTGAAAAACTAGATTTTTAGAATTTATAGGTATGGTATTTTATTAAACAAATTAAAATCAGTCCGTATTTAATAATGTATATTTAAAATACTTTTTTTATTTTGTTTGTTAATTAGACATACCATTTTTTTTATTGAAATGTTTTATAATAATTTGAGTTACGTATATATATATTGCAACTCTTGGATAATTAATGTATACTAAATGTCAACAGTACATATCAGTGCGTAAGTTTTACATCTCAATGTAAAAGCAATAAAATTATTATTGTACTAAAAAAAACTATACGAACAATTTTTATGTAATACATAATTTTTGTTTGCTTTTATTTATTATAGTAGATATCAAAGGCGAGCAAATTTTATTTCATAAAAAAAAGGGCGCTCAATCAAGGTTTTCATTATGGCTTCTGTATAAAATGGTAAAAATAATGAAAAAAACGATGTCTACAAATAGATTTATGTAATAAAATTAAGTTTTAATTTTTTTTTAAAAAGTAATGGCGATCGCATAGATATACGTAACAATTGTCGACGACGTTTTTTTTATTATTGAAAACATATTTCGGTATTAGGCAAAAGCTTGTACGAAATCGAGATCAAAATATTTCAAAGATAGTTATTTATGTTTATGGACGTATTTTGCACAGATATACTTTTAGTCATTCTTAACAATTTGACTATGTAATTTTTTAAGCAATTGTCAAAAATCTATATCCACGCGTGTCGGCCTACAAATTAAATTTATTGAAATGATAATAAAGATGAAGCTAATAAATAAATATAATAAAATAGGCTTGTTCGAGTAGTTTTTAAAATACAAAATATCATAGAAAAATTAAATAATACGAGTGAATGTTAATGAGCTTGCGCTTTTCTACCTTCGTTAAAAATTGTTCCCTCCGATTGTATCGAAAGGACGCCGTAGTCCTGTTGACGATTCATCAACGTATAATATATATGATAATGTATAATATAGTATAATATATATATATGTATATACGCATATATAAATATATATATATATATATATATGTATATACATATTGTATAAATATTTTATATATTATTTATTATACATTGAAGCCGATAACAGTATATTGTACACAGATGCATAATGTATAGAAAATATTGTATCAATAAAGTGTTAAATGGTTATCGAAAATAACAATTATTGTAAGTTTAGTTCAAAACATTAAGCTTTTATAATTGACAAGAGCTTATAATTACCGGAAATACATGCGTGTGTGTATGTAGGTGGGCACGCATAAGTGCGTGCGCGCGCGGGCGCGTAATTTCAAAGGTTTTGTTATTTTTTAGTTCTTAATTATTTGCATTGAAAGTCATAATCAACCATTGCGTGTCGATAGATAACATAAATATACATATATATATATTTATAATGTACGTATTATTGTTTCATAGTATTACGATTATATATTTTTGATTTCATTATACGATATGGAGTTCGCTGAACGGCCTTATGTGGACTTTAATACTAGATGAAAAGAACAATTTTAAATTAAGTTAAGGCGTGGCATCTTTTAATCAAAAATTACATTTAATTTTTATTCAAGATTGATTTTAATTTTGCGCGCCTTCGACAGTTTCAGGCGATCCTGCGCCAATCCATTCGCTAATTGTGCCGCTTTATGAATATACCTGTACTCAATGGTCCGAGAAATTGATAACTTTGCTTGACATTAAGCGGCGAAAGTGTTTTCGCTTTGAGATGCCCAGTCAAGAGCAAAATAAAAGCTGATATCTTAATTTGTCACAACATCACAAAAAAGCAAGATTTTTCGTCATTAGCTTAATGACGACATAACGTTCGGTAGTGTTTTTGCTGCATTCGAAATTTCGCGCTAAGCGAAGTAACTGAAAACGCAAAATATTCGGTAAAGACAGTAAATAAAAAAAATTTACATAATAAAATCCTTTATTATTAAAAGCTGCTCGAAGGTATAAGTATGTTTCAATATGTTGGTCCTGAATAAAATTTATTAAAAAACTGTCAAATAATAAAAAATAGAATAATATTACTTTGTTAAAAGTTTAGTTTGTCGCCCTGTATAAGAATAACAATCTTTCCTAGAGGTCTTCTTAAAAATTCTTCCTTAAAGGTCCAGTCAAAGAAACCTTGTAATTCAATTGTTGGTCATTATCAATTTTAACGCGTGATTACATTGTTTAATTTGTTTTTGCGCAGCCATTATTGATTGGCCTCCGTTCATTTTCAGCAGCCCCATTTATCGAAAAAATTTCGCGTGCAAAGAGCCAGTGAGCAAGAAGTAGCCATTGATTAAAATCCAAGGTCTCGCTCGTCACTATGCTGACTACTGACTTTTGCGCCAATGAGAGCTGAGCGTGAAAATTCTGTTTCTCTATTTTTTACTGTATCCTCAAATTCGTGCTATAAAGCGCTCGTGAACGTTCTTAAAGCTTTATTAGAACCCTCATTTGTATTCTCATTGTCTCAGCAATTTTCGCCACAGTTATAAAACATTTTTTAATTTATATAACAACGATCTATTTGTACTATAGCAACATTCGTATCACTTGCTTCTTTCTAAACACGAGTCATTTATTCATCTCATTGTTGGCATGAAGCACTAATTACAAATCTTAAACGGAATCGTTTTTATCATTGAAATAAAATATTATTTACACAATAATTTAAACGCATAACACAGAAAATAAAGCTAATAACAATATTAAGATGTCTTAACAGGGATTATACGTGTGTATATATATATATATACGCATTATTTGTATGATTGTATCTCGCATTAATTTCATCAGAAATTTCTTAACTATTGAAAACACCAAGGATTCCGAAACGTCAGGATCCTTGAAGAAACTTCGTAAATGCCGACAATACTCTGATCGTCGTATGTCATTTGAAAAAATGAAGATTTAGAAACATACTTCTCCAACACGCTCGAGAAAGGTTTTATAATGTTTTTTCACATTTATTTCACATCCGATCCATCTCTTTAACATTACTCGGTCATAACAATGTCTCAACCTTCAAGACGACATAATAATTTCAAAATGCTTATTTCATTGAGTACTCTTGTATTTTTTAAGCTTTGCACTGTCATGAAGCAAAAAATTGCTCTGCAAAACCGTTAAATCCGGGGTATTAACGATTATTTTATAAAACGAAGAGCGGAGTATAGAATCGCTGATTCAGTAAGATGAAAATCTTGGCGAAACAGATACAAATCAGTAGTTAAAATGAAAGCCATTGATATAAAAAGAGTGTGAAAAGTGGGAAATAAATCCTACAGTAGTAAAACCTTGCTTTTAATAAAAAACAGCTACTATTGATTTAATTCCAAGTAAGCTGAATGAATCAGCTCAAAAGACATATAGTGAATAAAAAAAAAATAATAATAATAACAAGCGCTTTTATGGCAGACTACGCTCGGCTTTGTTTAATCGTTGAGTGCGCTCCTGAACGAAACCGTTTATATCGTGGGCAAATGAATGCCAAATTCGGAATAGATCGACTATAGCACGTATTTGTCTTTGGATAAAAAGATACAGGTTTGAGCTTCGTTAGGAAAAACTGACACCAAATTGCACATCTCCCGATTTACTAATATTAAATAATCATTAACACGCAGCTGCAGTTGCCCCTCTTTTGTATACTTTTACGACTTAGGGCTTTTTACGACTTTTGCAGATTCACACCCTTCTTATTATTATACTACGATTAAGCTATTATAATACGAGTAAGCTAATCGCACTAGCTGAAATGTCCAGTAGTTCTTCATTTGCAAGCAGTATCGGATTATGATTTTCCGATAAAATGTATAACTTCCAACAATTTTGAAGAAGCAGGGAGTACGTTGGTAAAAGATTCGACTTTCGGAAGTATAATATATTTGCCTCGGGGATTTGTTTGTTTACGATGTAAAGAATTTACAATCATCGATCGCCGATCGAGCTTTATTCGCCGATTCGACTGATGGTCATTCACGATTTGTGGTAATGGGATTTGTTTAACAAAAAAAAAAATTAATGAAAACTTCATCGGAAATTTTAACAATAACTGACGAACATTACTCGTCATAACACAATATTATGGTGTCAATAATTTAATAAAATTATTTAACGATAAATTCAGTTTTCTTACTTTATTCGTTTGAATATAAAAATATTTATATTGATCTAAATACAAAGCACTTATATTGAGTACAGATAAGAATTTTTAACAAAGAAAATAATAACAATAATAATAATAACAACTGGTCTGATATCAATCGAGCAATCAGGAGAGCATAAATAATTTTAGACTTTTTTCCTTCGAGTTTTGTTTTTACGTTACTGTTCTCGGAAAAATCACAGTTACCCGAGGCACCTAGGAAAGAGCCGTGAAATTATACCGATGTGACATTGAAGTCTGATGCAACATGAGAACACATGCAAAAAAGCAAGACTTGCCGCTACGCTGCGAATGAATAATAAACGAGGGGCCAACTAACTTGGACGCAAAAGATATTATCTTTACTGGACTTTTTTAAATATTGAACAAGTTCTCAATTTTTCACGTGGTCGATTAAATCATCGACTTGCAAATGATCTCCGTCTCGGTCAACAACAATAGCACATTATTTAGGAAAGCGATGAGTAATTAATTATATGTCGAATTTCGATCATCTTGGAATAGACGCTATTATGTATTAGCCTGTCTAGTCTAGGCTACTGGACCTCTTAGGCATACAATATACTAATGTAATAATGTTAACTGTAGCGTTTGCCGCTGGCAATTAATTTAAAAAACTAATTATAATTTTATTTATAATTGAGCGTGTAATTAAGCGCAATACAATTCATATTGTAAATAACAAGTGTATTAAAAAAAAACTTTGGTAAGTATGAATTCTCCCTATATGTATTTCACTAGCCAATGAGCGCTTTGTCACTTTAACCACAGAGCAATTATTTACGTATCGATTAAACTGGAAAGCGCACAAATTCACGCTTAAATTACAAAAATAGAGAAGATTTTAAATAACGGTATTTACTTTTCCGATTATGACGCTCGGCTCCACAGGATTGGCAATACCTTCATTGATATTGGAGCAATTTTTTGGCCTTGCGTAGTCGACGCGAACCTGCATTTCTTAATTTTGTATACTATGTAACATGTCGGTTTTATGCTTTGAAGCATAACAGTAATATAATACAAGCACAATAATATACCGGTAATATACCGTTACAGCATAGCGGCAATCGCGATTAATACAATGGATTCAAAGTCATAGGAAAGGAAGGAAACGCACGATAAGAATATCATATTTAAAAAGCGCTTATTTCCATAATTTATATTTTATATTAATTGCAAATTTTTGTAATACTTCTTTGCTCATTGCAATTCCTAAATATATGCATAATGTGACTTAATATAAAAAGAAATATAATTTACAAGGTCACAAAAACAATTTAATATGAGTGAAAAAAGGGTAACGATAACCATGACACTAAGTCTGGTTTTTTTAGTGTAATATTTTGACTTAAATTTTTTGGATAATACAATAAATATGAAGCTTATTTTGTGCAAGTATATATACAATTGTGAGCCATGCTCTTCTTATTAAAAATAAATATGTATATTTATGTGGATGCGTGTATATGAATATGTTTATGTACAAAAAATGCGTTTAAGACTTTAATTATTATATGATTGGGTCACATCGGAGTTTATATTATTATCAGATGCTTTAATGAACTTTGTAATGCATCTGGGATGTAAAATGTTTGCACCGGACCGATGCACCACTGATACAAGGTCGGCCGGTAACTTCTCCGAGAACTCAGGTAATCGTAATATAAGCAGCTCACGCCGCTAAAATAGTCACAGCATATTCGATGGATTATTTTTAAAGCAATTCGGAAATTACGTTGATATTTGAAAACTTTGTACATTTCATTTTAATATTAGTTTGTGACTTTGTTTCCGATCAGCTTTGGGAGTGTTGCTCCTTATGAATACCCGTTAAATGATTATAAGTATAATAATATAAATACCGGCCTCGAGATCATCATGCGCATAAGCTTTTCTACAAAATTAATATTATTCCACAATATATTTTTTAAGGCTTTTTTACCTTTACACTCCAACAATGAGATTTTGAATATATATTTAAATTACAGCATTATTTAATCGGTAAAAGCTTTATCATTATACTCGATAAGCTCGTAAAAATTGTCAATGAATCGTTAAAAACATTTCCACGGCAATTCCTTAGCGGATCAAGCATAGTTGCTAAAAATAATCATAGATAAAGACAAAGAATAATCGATAAAATTTTGATAAAAAATATCTACTATGTATTTATAACTACTTATTCATATAATTTCAGCACCAAAATAATATCTAAATATTTACTTTTTCTCCCATCGAATAGTTTTTTTTTCTGTTAAGTAAATAATTATTGATTCATTGTTAATCTCGTACGTTTGTTACTACTTCCAATTGTCCTCGTGATAGCATAATAAGTCTCCTGGTTATATGATACGATCAATTGAACAAATTATGGATTTTTCATTGAAAATTATTCAGAATACATAACAATACTTACATAAATGCTCAATGAAAAAGTCTGAATTAAATAATTAAAAATACCTTTAAATATAATTTATTCGCGTTGTATAAAAGCTTTTCGAACAATTGCAAACTATACAGATTTTCCATAGACAGGTACTCAATACAATATAGCATTATCGACACAGCTCGATACTTTAAAGGCACCAAACAACAAACATTGCATTTCGAAAAAAATACTTTTCTGTTATAAATATATAATCACAATTAATATCGCATTGATTTCGAACTAAATTTATTTATTTATATATACATATATATATACATATATATATATATATTTATTTATTAGTTGAATATGGAACAATTGGAATGACCATAGCTAATTTACTTTTATTATTCTTATTTCTTTTAAATTTTGTGTTATTAAATTTTTTTGCAAATGCACATCATTTTTAAATAAATATATACATGTATATATATTTATACACACATATATTTTTTCGAATATAATCTAAAAAGGGTTATTTTTTTTAACAAAAAAAACAAAAAATAAATAAAAATATATTAAATCATCCATCATCGTATCGTTATACCAATCTTGTTTTGGTACTTAGAATTAAGTCCTTAAATAAAGTTCTTTTTTTTACATTATAAAAAATTTGTTTCAAGTCCTTAAACTACAGTAACTGGCACCGCTCTTGATATTCTGTACTACCCAAATAACATTTTTCTTTGTGCGCGTTATCGCTAAGTGAAAAATGACCGTATTTCACTGGCACAATATGCGATTTTTCGACTAGTATGATCAAGATTTGCCATGTTTTTTATGAAAAGAGTGCATGCCTTTTTTCACGTAGAATCGGGCAAATAGACAGTAAAACTTAGGCATCTGTGACTAGGAGTTAGCAAGGACTGTGATACTTGCATTTTTGTCCTCTTTATTCGATAAAAATGGTGTGACAACTTGCATATTAACTGATATGATAAGAGGATACGATAAATCCTTGTCAAGACACATTACTTGTTTCTGTAATATCAAAAATATTTAAGCATAAATATGCAGTGCTTGATGTATTACATTATTATATAAGTGATTATTATTTATTGTTTATTGTATTTATATAAAAGTAATCGGGTTGATTTTCTGGTATTTGAAATGTTTTTTAATGTTTAGAAAAAATATGATTAATTGTATACTCTTAAACCATTAAGTGTGTTTTATACAAAATTTACCTCTTCATTTTTATGAAACGATAACTTTATTTGTCCAGAATCTTGTATGTGCTTAATTTGCCTTTGTTTATCGAGGGAAATAATACAAACCCTATAAAAATTGGTAATGGTTATTTCGATTTTTTTTTTTTAAAGGCAAAATGGCGAAGTACTTACTTTAATATAATGTGATGTTTACTGTGATTAGCTTTTATGTGTTCGGAATCCAGCTTATTATACCTTTTAAATCTAAGCGTTGTCAAATCAAGATTAACAACAAGGTCTAAGCCAAAGTGAAAAGCAGTCCATCGCCAGACGTGTTCTCCTGGTCTATCCACCCATCTAGCACAACGGAAACATTCTCTTGAAAAATCCAACTCGTCCATATTTTTAGGACTGTAAAGCGTAACAAAACCAATTTCGTTAAATGGGCACCCTGCTCTGGATTGTTTATTATTTAGGCAGTAAATACCTGGATTCAAATGGTTGTTTTAATAAGAAGAAAGTGATGGATGGGATTTTATTCAGGAATCTAGGATTGATCGACGGAATTAAATTTTTTTTAAACTAAATGTAACTTAAATGAACTTGTTTACCCTGTGTCTCTATTCGCATCAATTCGTAGAATATGAAGCCATTGTTCTTTATAAGATTCATACAGCCAGTCTTCAGGAATAATATTGTCATTTTGCAGAAGTTTTACATCTTGATCGTTTAATAGCAAGTACTTTTTACGAAGCGCTTTGAAAGGTGCAGCGTACTGATTTCCTTCTTTTGTCTCAAGAAATGGTTCCGTCCATGTGTGGTTTTGAAAAAATTCGTCAATTTCTATTGTTTCATCTTCATTGTGTATATGAATAAACAACCTAAAAATTATTATTACTATAAAAGCACATTTCCAACTGTTATTACATTTTTTTAGAAATTAAAGATGCATTAATTGAGGATACTAAGATCAATGTAAACAAATTTTCATTTCTTTATATAACTTATAAATTTAATTTAAATTTGATAAAATAAATTTGGTAATAAGAAATTGATCCAACAAGTAAAGAGACTTGCCATATTCTTAACATCATATAAATGCAAAATTCTGTTTGCATGGCTATTAAGTCAGGACTGTCGATAAGTTCTGCCATTAAATCTGGACTTATTTCCTTTAGGAATGTAGGATAAAATCCACCATATCCTACTATATTAACTTCTAGCCACCTTTTGCATATATTTTTTACTTTTGGCACACCATAACTAATTGACGCATTGTAATAAGAGACTACAGTTTTTATATTTGTTGTTTCTGCCATGATTTCTGTGCATTGGTCAATAAGACCTTGAAGTTGAAAAAGTGTTGCTGTTGCAAGCATGGAAATTACATCTTTTGGTTCAAGACTTAATTCATCTTGATAAAAGGAACCAAGTACAAGGGACAATGCTGTAATTATATTATGCTATTATTTATATTATATATACATATATATATTAATAAAAAGGAATAATATAATCTTCCGATTATTATTATTATTCATGGATTATGATTGATTATTAAAATTAATTCTAAAAATCTATTTTAATTCACTCTTCTATATTAAATATACATAATTTTAATTATTATTCTGTCCTTCTAATTGCTAAAAGAATAATAAATTTGTATATATATATCTGTAAATATTATGTAAAAAAAAGCTGAATATAAATGAAGTACAAGATTTCTTATTTTATATATTTAAAAAAAAAATAGAGACTCAAGACCATAAAATAAGACACTCAATGTCAAAAGAATATAGTTTTTAATACGGTCAAATAGATCACTTATGACAATTACTCATGTTTGATAAGCTTTGATTTTTTATTTTTAATGTCCTATTGTAACTCTATAATTATAAAGGTAAGAATACTGTATAAATTAAAAAATTACAAGCACATTCAGATAACTTACAATCAATGGTAATATTAGGATCTGTTATTTCTATATTTATAATTTTCTCATTAGCTTCACGCCAGGAACCAGAAAACATACTGGCGAAATAAGGACTCTGAAAAATAATATATAATTATAATATTAAACCTAATGAAATACATTGGATTATATTAATGGATATTATTGTAATATATTATTTGAAAGAATCGCTTACATCTATATACATAAAAATTTTGTATAATATGTGTAGTAGTATTTATTAACATTATTATAAGAAAAAAGTATTTAACTCATATTATGCAAATAGCACTATATTTACTTTTGACACAAGGATTGTATAATTTTGTGTTAATTTTTAATTTGTCAATTGTCATTTAATTTATCATTGAAAAGCAATATTAATTGAGAAAATCCATTTTAAAATGTTTGTATATTAAAAAATAAAAATTATTCTGAATGAAAAGAAGTAACATGAAAATATATTCTCAAAATTAAACAATTAATTATGAAAATTACTTGGCTTATATAAACTTTGTGCAACCTCCAAGCTTTCCCAAGCATTAGCATAGTAACATCACTGCTTTTTCCTTCTTGAAATAATGTCTTGTAGATGTATTGAACAGTAGTGAGCAATTTTTTCCTGAAAAGAAATTCCATTCATTTACAAAAACGGAATACCAAAGTATTCTCCAATTGATTACATTTGTCGATATAATTATGGTAAAAAACATCGTAGAATGATGTCATCGGTATAAATAAGGAATGTTACCACGTACACGATATTAAAAGTTACGACGAATAAAATTGTTTTCTAAAACTCTTTTTTTATCGTAGTTGAAAACATTTGCATTTGACTTTGATAATTGAATGACAATTCATCGCTTAAGGTAAATAGCTGAAAATAAAGATTGGAAGCGGGCATTTTGGTGTGCGCGTGAAGGCGAGGGAAAGAGAGAGAGTAGACAGAGTAGTCAGAATAAGTGAGAGTAAGTGAGTCAGGAGATATGTGAGAGAGAGAGAGAGAGAGAGAGAGAGAGAGAGAGAGGGAACGAGAGGAGGGATCGCGTTCGAGATAAAAAAAAAAGAAATGTAAACAAATATATTTCAAAGATGGTAGCTAAAGTAGGTGAAACAGGTAGACCTTTTGGGAGTCTGCATTGTTTTATCGATAAATCTCGATTCGGATTCCAAATAATCCTCTTCAATGCATTTCCTTTTTCTACATCGACAGTCAGTTGACACTGTCAGTAGTCTAGTCACGTAGCTGCCCATCCCACTGGTTAACTTTTTTCCTTTTTCTTTTGCTAATTTTTACGTATTCGAAAATTTCCTTTCCTTGATATATATATACATATAGGTACATACATATATATATAGATATAGATGTGTGTGCGTGCGTGTGCGTGTGCTCACGTATACGTGCGTGTGCGTGATGGTGTGGGTGTTATGTATGTATGTACGTTATTTATATTTTTCGTTGTCCAATCGAAATAAAATAAAATAAAGAAAGATCACTCGGGCCCAACAGCGCGTCCTTGCCGGGGAGTCGAGCACCAAAGGAAGCGAGGATGACCTCGTGGCTAATGATCCGTAGTCGCGGACCTCGCCATCGCGAGGTTAAGACCAGCACAGCTGCGATCTGCGATGCGAAACTGAAAAAGCGCGTGCAGGCACTGATGATGCTGTGCGAGACGAAAACCCCGATGAGCTCAATAAGGATGGCCGCGTGCCCCAAAACGTAGACATTTCCGTGTGCGCTCGTACGCGCTGAGTTAATGTATCCCTGTCTATTCTGTATTTTTCGTTTGTTTATTGCAGAGACGGAAAACCGCCTCCCCTCAACAGCAACTGTTTTCCTACTAAAATAATCCCTTCTTCTCGCAATTTTCAGTTACGCTCTCGTTGCGTGCATCTCTCCTACTTCGTCCCTTTCTCTCGCTCCCTCTCTTTCTCTTTGTCCCCCCTTATTATCGCTACTCCCTCGCATGGACACATGGACGTACTCAATGCATGAGCACTAGGGTCAAGTGACGGTCAGCGCTTTACCAAAGTTCTCTAATTCTATAAATTGACGAATCAAATTTTACTTTTCTTGACTATTATCGCGTGCGATAAAAAACAACGGCATAGATAATACATTTATAATAATAATAATAATAGCAGCAGCAGCAACAACTACAACAATAACAAAAACAACAACAACAACAACAATAATAATAATAATAACAACAACAACAACAATAACGGCAACGACAGCGACGATAATAATTGTAAAGAATGATGAATGCAAAAACCCTAAACGTAACATCATCTTTTCATAATGTAATTTTAAGTTTATCTCCGATTGTACTTCCAATATAATATTCTCGTTGGGGTTTAGAAAATTTAGCCTACGTTAAGGTAAAGCGCAATCACCAGGTCATTGTGCATACCTATAGAGAAACTTTATGGTAAACTGTTCAATTTTATACCGAAGCTTGTGTAAGAACTTGTCCAAAAACTATAAAATCGATTGAGTTTTTTTATGGTATAGTATAGATAAAGCTATGCTCTATACGACATTTTATTTTCAATCTAAACACTTTCAAACTTAGTTGACGTATCAACGTATGTGTTACGTATACTTGTAAGTTTGTAACGTTGTAACTTGTAACTAGCGGCTCTGATGAAAAGTTGAGAAGACACAGGCCACCGTCGTATATTTGATATTTATCGCGCATAAACTTTATATGCTTTAATGAGGTTTTCTAGTTTATCGGAATAATTAATAAGTTAATTCAAAAATTTTCAATCTTTGAATGGACATAGGAATTAACACGAGAGATATGTCAAAAACAAACACATTGTAGGTTATGTTTGTTTTGTTACAGTGCAAATTAAATAATTTATCATTTTCACGAGTCAATTAATTGAGCAATAATGAAGGTTAAGCCAAGAGTTTATTTTGATGTTGAAGTGGGTGGATTACCCATAGGCCGCATTGTGTTTGAATTATATGCTGATATTTGTCCGAAAACAGCTGAAAATTTTAGAGCATTGAGTACTGGAGAATTGGGACTTGGACTATCGACGAATAAGCCATTATTTTATAAAGGCATAGTATTTCATCGAGTTGTTAAGAACTTCATGATACAAGGAGGAGATTTTTCCATAGGAAATGGTACAGGTGGTGAATCAATATATGGTGGAACTTTCAAAGATGAAAACTTTACCTACAAACATGATAAACCTTTTTTATTATCAATGGCTAATCGTGGTAAAGATACAAATGGCTCACAATTTTTTATAACTACTCAACCTGCACCGCATTTGGATAATATTCACGTAGTGTTTGGAGAAGTCCTATCTGGTCAAGAAGTAGTAATGCATATAGAGGGACTTCCTGTTGATCGGATGTCTAGACCTTTGCAAGATGCAAAAGTTGTCAATTGTGGAGAACTTGTTCTTAAAGCAAAACATAAGTCAAAAAGAAAAGAAAAACAAAAAAGTAGTGCATCTGGTTCAGATAGCGATGTTGAAAAAAATAAAAAAAAGAAATCAAAAAAAAAGAAGTGGGCAGAGGCTGAAGAAAATAAAGTCACAGAAGTGAGAAAAGCCAAAGTAGAAGATTTGCCTCATCCGCTTGTTTCAACTACTAAAATAGATCCTGATGAAATCCCTGAGATTCCAACAAATAAATTTCTTTATCGGGCTGGTTCAACAAACAATGCTAATCAAAGACAATACATTCAAGACCGTCGTCAAAATTACAAAAAATCTTCTGGTGGCAGAATTTTTAAGGGCCGAGGAATATGTAGATATCGATCTTCTTCAAGAAGTCGTTCAAAAAGTCTTACTCCACCTCATTGGAAACAAGCTCAAAAGAAGATAATTAAGCTTCCTGAGTTTCAAAAACTTCAACAAAATCAACTAGAAGATGATTATGAACCTGAAAAAATTGAAGAAGAAGTAAATGATAATGTTAATTTGCAAAATAATGGAAAAGTAAGTGAGAATAATCGAAAAGAAGCTGAGAAAGAAAATACGTTGAAAAAAGATAAAATTCCAAATAGCCCAAAATTAGAAAAACAGAAAAACATGAATGATAAGGAAGAAAAACAAAAAAGTTCTTATAAATCTAGACGATCAACTGACCGAGATAATGAGTCAAGAAGTCGACATCGTTCTAAACATAATCATCAACACAAGTCACCTAGTCGCAGTAGTCATAATAAAAGATATCGTAGGCATTCTCCATATGAATCATCATCACGCTCAAAAAAATCATCTCGTAGATCAAATTAATATACATGAACAAATGTATAAAAATTTTAAGAAAATTTTCATATTTATAATGTGTACAAATTGATTTAATAAAATGTATTATGGTTTTTTATTTACATGAAGTTATTTTTGAAAAGTATAGAAAATTTGTCTCATGTAATCTGATTTGATTGATAATTAATTTAATTTGTATAAGTCAATCAGGTATATATAAGAAATAAACAAGTTCATTTTTCTAGTAATTCAAAAACTTTGTAAATAAATAATAAAACGCACGTTTAAAAAATTATGTTGTATCTTTGGGTCATATTCTACCAAAACCAATTCCTTAACATTTCGAAAATCACTTTGATTAAAATTTAAGCACTATGTACTATATATATATATATATATATATATATATATATATATTGAGTAAAATTAGATTTTAAGATATTAGATATATTACGTATAATTTTTTTCTCTCACCAAATAAGTTTAAATCTATTTTAGATGCATTGCAAGATAAGCTATATATATTGTATTTAAACTGAAAATTTTTTTTTAGAAAATATAAACAATAGTACAAAATATTAATTTTTTATAATTTATACATTCCGTGTGTATATAAGAAATTATTTATCTATTGAAATGTATATACTCTAATTAAATCCTAGTGACAATTACTAATAAGTATGATTAGTAATAGTCCCAATAAGTAATTAATAATAGTAAATTATATAAATATTGATTATTCGTTAATTAAAATGAATTAAAAAGAAGTTTATTAATTTTAGATATATTCCAATGAAGCTTTCTACACAAAATGCACAAATTGCGAGATATATAAATTTATATAGATGTACATAAGCTACGTATTGGTTCTATCAAGTTTTGAGCAAGCAATGAAAACAGTATCTCACAATTTGTTATACGCGAATGGTTGTTCGTAATATAAATTCTGATTGATATCAAAGTTGTGTGGAATAACTTTTGCGCGAATGTATAAAAATCTATTACAATTTAGTTAAAACAATTTCTTTAATCTAACAGACTTTAAAAAAATGGGATTTTTAAGGTTAGTCCATGCAATTTTTGTTTGGAAAAAATTTCCTTTTATTTAGATTTTAAATGTGTATTATGTAAAATTGAATACCGAAGCATGTTTAATTATGTTTTGAAATTGTCATTTGCAAATATTCCTTTGTATTAGATTTACATTATTATGTAATAAGACAATTGTAAACAAATTTATGGCATTGATTGCATATTAATATTGTAGCTCTACCTTAAAATTTGGCATAAAAGGCTACATTACATTTGTAGCAATTGATTATACAGTTCAACAAGGATTCTGGTCTGGATCTAACAAATCCATTCTAGCATTTGATACTCTTGCTGCTAAAATTAAAGAGAAAATACCCCAAAATGTGACACATAAGGTAAGTTATCTAAAAAAGTTTATACTTAAAACTGGTATTTATTTCTTTTTCATTTTATTATTTTTAAAATATAAATTCACAATAAAAAACTATTATCTATGTAAATGAATTTACTTTAATTAAGATTGTATAAAATATCAAATAAACGGTTTTATAAAACTAATTTAAAAATTTCTTTTTTTAGATACCAAATATTTCAAATATAGATGTAAATGAATATTTGAAAAATAAATGGAATGTAGCAGTTGAAAGCACTGCAGAATTTATTTTAGACTCCCCAGAGAAAATTTCAAATTTGACGTTTAATGAGCTCAAAAATAAAACAAAATGATTTATAACCCTGTAATATAATATACATCGAAGAATAGTATAGAAACTTGTATTATTTGTACAAACTTGGAGCGTTATTTTAATTAAATCACTAATGTTGAAAAAAGTTTATCGTTGAGTTAAATGCGTTAATTTTATTTAAAATAGTACATATATAATTTTCTTTCAGAAAATTTTTGGCTCTTATTTTATTACGAAGTAATTAAAAAAAATTTGTTACTTTTTATTTATATTATGAAAAAAGAATATATTTAAAAAAAGCTTCTTATACAGCAATTTACATTAATCAAATACGCATCATTTCCAATAATCACTGAAAACTTCAATAGTTCTTGAAGATTTTCTTACAAACTAAATAAATTATAATTATGATATATTTTTTTCATATAAAGCTTGTACTACATCTTTTTACATATTACATATTGATTGAATATTTCATTTGAATAAGATCAAATTCATTACAATATAAATTCTTTTTCTTTTTTGAGTTTTTTTTTTTTCGAGGCAATGATTAAATACACAATTTGCATTTGTGTTAATAACAATATTTTTTTTCCTTATTATTTATCAAATTTTCTTTACTTCTATACGGTAATGGTACTTTGGACATAATTTTATTTAAAGAAATTGAATTAAAGAAAAAGAATATATGTGAGACAAGACAAATAGGAGATCTAAGTTGCTTGTGTCTCATAGATCTACATTCATCTAATTTGAACCGAAGGGAGCGAGGCCATCGATGATAACGAAGATGGGCCTGAGCTCAGATTAAGTTTATCTAGTTCCTCATCCGCTTTGTTATTTTTAAAGTCCTGCTGACAATATAGAAACTTATTCCATTCGTCTATCCTTGGATGCGCTAAATTCTGAAATTTAAAAAGGAAATATCATCGATGAATTTGAGATTGCACGAGGACATTTCGATGTTCTCCTCTTAAAATAAGAGGAAGCCAATTTTAACCAAAAGTGAATTGGTCCTTCAAAGGCACTTATCATAGGTGTTATTTATTATTTTGTACGCGAGCAATTGGTTTTATGTATTTAATGCAAAGAAAAAGAAACGAAGCTGTACCTCGGCCACATCGTAAACCCATATTTTGCCGCTGTCGTCACCCACAGTGACGTGCAGTCCACTCGGAGTCCAGGAAACTCTGTTGAGTGCCGAACATCCGTCAACGATGACACTGGCTGCGGGTACCTCGGTATCTTGATTAAGATTCCAGAGGTCCAGCCTGCCGGAATCGTCGACGGCTGCGAACACAGCTGGATGACTCGGTGACCAGGCGACGTCGTAGACGCAGTCGCTGTTGTGCTCGAACGAATACAATGGCTTGTTCTCTTTGAGACTCCACAACTTTATAGTCCAATCGAGCGAGGAACTGAGGAACAAATGCGAAAAGTCAATGCCGCCGGGCACTGCGTGTGTATCGATCCCTGTTATGGGGCCTTGATGGCCTTCGTATGTCTCGGTCACTCCTGCCCTCGTGCCGTGTCGGCAAGCTATAAAATAAGTCAAAAAACCATTCGCAACCATTCATGATTGTTCGTTAAAGTTAGGTCGTTAATTTTCTTTATCGGGTGCAAGGCCACGCTGTGGTTTGAATTTAATTCAAAAGTCTCGGCCAGACGCGCGCTAATGAATGTTTCAATTAATTTACAAAGCTTCGAAGCGATTGATTAACAGTTGGCAAGCAGTTGGGGCAAAAATACACTGCAGTCTCACCGCGACTGAAAGTTGGATAAATTTCTTAACCGACTGCCTGTCAACTAGGCTGATTTAATTTTGATTTTATTCAATACTTGAATCGGATCATTGTTAAGGTTCGATATTATTTTTATAATTAAAAAATAGAAAGCATTTGTATCCACGAGCACTAACTCAAAGCGCCCATTAATTGCACTACAATATTGAAAATGCAAAATGATAAAGAAACGATTCCTGCGAATCAATGTCTGCCAGTATTGTGGCTTAGCACGCAAATTATACATCGGATTATAATAAAAATGTTGTTTATGTATGTAAATTGTATAAAATTACCAGAATATACTGTGTTGTCTTCGCTACCAACTACAAAATTATTTACATCTCCGCTAGGAAAAGCGAGCTGCGTAACCGTTATCGATTTTGATTGTTTGTTTAATAATTCTAATGTTTCCTGAGGTTGAGAGAGCATATCCAAACTCCAAGAGCATAATCTGCCGTCGGTCGATATACTGATTAAGTTGTGTGCATTTTGCGTACCCACTACTTTTAAGCAGTACACTGGATGCTAAAATTAAGGCTATATTAATTATACGCGTGATATTTATTGATTTAAGTCGTCTAAGTAAAATGGAAATGTGTTCGAATAATCGTCGTATATTCCATGCGTATAATTTTAAGGAAATCAACTATAATTTTGAACTTGCTCAGAGGAAATGCAGTGGGGGGAGGGGGGGGGAGAAAAGGTAAATCGCGCAGTAGTTCACGTGTCGAGAGGAGCGCGACCGCTTCTCTATATTGTTGGCGAATGCAGGCCGCCAAAACAAACGAGACTTTAAAGCCAAGTCGTTAAACGAGGAAAGAAAATTTTCGGCTGCTCGCTGTCGGGAGCTCCGGCGACCGGCGCGATTATTATCGCTCGTTTGTGCGAAGGTGCTTACGGTGTGCGCAGCGGCAGACAAGGGGGTGCGCTGTATGGGCATCCGCTTCTGGACTCTGTTGTCCCAGAGAACGACTTGGCCCGAGTACGTTCCCCCGAGTATCAAGTTCGGGTGAAACCTGGCGAAGGTCGTGGACGTTACCGACGATTGAGAGTGGAAGATGAACTCTGGCGTCGTTTTCTTGAATTTCGTGTTCCAGACCAGGCAAATGCCGTCCGGGTCGTTGGGCGTGTCGTCGTTGTTGTTGTAAGCCGCGGCGAGGAGCTCCGGGAACTGCGGTGACCAATCCATCGAGGTTACGCATCGGTTGCGCGACCAACGCTCGTTGTAAAATACGCGATTTAGCCATATGCACTGATGGCTCTTGTCGTCCCTGCGATTTCAAGTAACAAATTTACCAACTGGATCGCGCCTGTGCTCTTAATAATACAATAGAGACAATAATCATTATTTAGTTTTCAAGTGTCGCCAAGACTTAGCCCCCCGCTTTTGGCTTTACTTTAATTTACATTCTTGGTCAGATAACGTCAATACACAGTCGTTGTACTAAGCAGCGGCTACCATCGTTTAGCTAGAAGATTTTAATCAGCGCAGAAGCAAATTAAAAAAAAAAAAAAAAAAAAAAAAAAAGAAATGACAACAGAAAATAAAATAAAATAAGAAGCACAATTCAATTTAGTTTCAAATGATTGAAACAAAGTAATCGTAATACAATTTAATCTTACATTCCATCGTCTCCATCCATTGTTCCGGTATAATCGGTATAAATATCGACAGCTTCCCCCAATGCACGTTCGACAATTCTACTGGATCTATCCACGAAACGTTTAAAGTCATCCGTTATGATGATCATTTGCTTTTCTTCTTCACTGAGTTCTCTAACTAGCAATACGTTAAGAAGATTAAATGCTTACCTCGAACCTTTTTATCATCGTAAAATTCATGATATCGTCTGCATTTTCATAAATAATACAATTTAATTAAATTATCAAGTTAGAAATACACCTTTTACTGAACAATATTTTACGACATTTCGCGTTAAGATTGTTGGCAATTAATAAATAGCAAAATAAAAATATGTTAATAATTGTCTTTCTTCATCATAAAGCGCTAAGATTTGTAAAAATATCCTTGTTAAAATATCATAAATACTACTCGAAGGGGAACGAATGCAAGACGAATCGATTCAATATATATATACGAATACAAATGATTAAATAATAAAAAAATTTTGCGTAGCGCAATAATAAGGGCTTACAAACCTTCCTTTGGCTTTTCCTTGTCCTTTTCATTTTCTACCTGTGTCACGGCAGGCTGAACCTCTTTAACCTGGGGCAGGCCTTGGGTTAGTATTCCAGGAGGTAGTTTGCTTTTGTAACCATTTAGGTTTGTCAGACTATTGTCTTCTTCTTCCTCGGCATGGTCAGTGCCAAAAGCCAAAACTGTGGTGAATAAGTCGGTCCTATATACGAACTAACGCCCTACTGCTAATTTTTATGAACACACTTTCTACAGTCCTGACTAAGTAACTTACAATTCTTCAATAATTACATTTACTAACACATATCGATGCATTATAATTATAAAAAAAAAAAACTAAAAAAAAATGCAAAAATAAAATGTACGTACGCGCATCGAAGAATAACAAAAAAGTCTCTCAAAATAAAAAAATTAAAAAAATCTTTAGCTACGGAAACGCATCATTCCATACAAAATATGCATGTACTAAAAAGTGGCAATGAGGATTGTTGTATTTTTTGTTTTGCTTTTTATTATTTTCTTTATTTTCACTAAAAAATGACAACGAGTAGAAAAACTTTCATTATCAAAGAAGCATGAAACGTTAAGTTGAGACTACGCATTTCTATTTTAACTTTGATTTAGCGTATTTAACTCTCATTTTAAAAGCGACTTAAAAGCTATAAAATTTAAATATTATTTATATACGATTGTAAATTGAGAAGGCTTTCTTTACATTTCAATATTATTTACTATGGAACAATTAAAGCTGTTACTTTAACCGAATTTAAGTATCAAGTTTCGAAGAGTTAACGCGTGCCCTTAAAGAGTTAATCCGAGATGAAATTTTAATATTATTAACAGTTGAAAGTTATAGGATTTCTTATGGTAATTCTTAGTCCATAAAAAAGATTATTTCATAGTCTATGAACTATCTAAAGTATTTATTAAAAAGAGTATTTTTATCGAACGGATAGCTCTACATGCTTTAAAATGAAACTTGTTTAAGTGTAAATATAAGCTTCGTTAAGATTTTTTTTACTCGCGGTATGAAAAAAAGAAAGCATGAGGTGATAATATAAGAAAAAGAAATGTAGGGATGTTAACGCAACTTCCTGAGTTTTGTGACGTTCAGTGGAAATGATAATGGTTTAAAAATACCGACATATCACTGATTCATAAGCATTCGTATTCGAGTTAACATTCGCAAAATAATGTTGATCGTCGATGGATTTATTAAAAATAATTTTGATATGCAAAACATAAAATTATTAAACAAAATCATATAGATTATCAAAGTAGTTGGCTTGCGTGAATATATTTTTTTCAACCTTCAAAGTTTTACATAAATTTTGAAAAAAAAAAAAATACAAATAATCGATCGATGTGATTAATCTTCAAAAAATTAAACAAATACCAATGCTAACAAAACAGCTTGTTTGTCGCATGACCTCCCATAAATATAGCAATCATTTTCATGATTTAAATGGTTTGTTTCAATTTAATAATAAAATGCATGCTATGGAAACGAAAACTTTGAATATTATGGAACTCAAAGACATGCAAATTTTCGTCGCAATGAAATAAAAGTGAACACTATGGGAATAGATGCAAAGAAAAATCAATTAGGTTTAAATACAAATAAAAATATTTCTCATTTTAACATAATATTGTGATAAATACCCAGCAGTAATTATTTAATGTGGTACAAAACAGAAGGAAAAAAATTTTTTAAATAAGAAGCACATGCGTTTTATATCTGAATATAAAGAAAAATAATACTCCTTATATTTGGTATTCTAACTACGAATAGTAAAATCTAACGCACAACTAAATTCTAAAAGCTTCTATTATTTTATATGGATTTATCTAACTACATACGAAAGTTTCTATTGCTTCAGCTTCGTAAGACTTGTTTTATAATTATACTCAACAAACAAAATTACTATTATATCCACATTTATACATGAGATAATTTAAAATTACAACTACCTATTAAAGCATTAAGTAACTATTTAAATTATTAAATTTTAAAATTAACTTTAAAACATTTTATTTTTATTGTTTCCAGGAAGAAGAAAATATACGGTTGAATAATCTTTTAAACGTTATGAACTTACGAAAAAAAATTTTTTTGACGAAACATTATTTAATGTTATTTATAATTGAGTAATGACTTAATAATTTTAGTATTTTTTTTTTTTTTTTAATTAGTTTTGAAAGGAACTAATGAAAGTAATGATACTGTGTAAACAAAATAATCCTTGAATATTTAAACAAAAAAATTTTCAATGACAAGTTTCAATAATACACGCTAGAAAACTCGACACTTATTAAAATTTGACAACGTAGGCTACGAGACAGTAACAAATCCAATTCAGTCAACAATACAATGCCATAAAAATAGAGACTAATATGTCGAGTTTCTTGAAGATTCACCTACCTGTAAACTCGTCCTCCCACTCTAAACCAGGGTTTAGATTGTATTCGTCTTGAAGAAAGGAAAAGAAAAAGTCAATCAATTCGAGATCGTAATTGTCGATAAAAACATCCCAATTATTCTCAGAATACTGCTAATGCCTTTTTACAAGATACTTTAAAATTGAAATAAAATTTTCTTGTTATATACACATTAGATGAAATGAATAAAATAGCAATATCGAACATAGCAGATACAATAATATTCCGTTTTATTTAATTATGCATTAGCTATAAAATGCACCCACACTAAACTGAGAAGGCAGGATGATTCATTTATTAGTTAGAACATTACAAAACAAGACTAAATTACATTTTTATATTAAATAGAGGGTGTTTGATCTTCATTAATGTTCAATCAAAAATATAAAAATAACTATTTACATAAAAAAAAAATTTACTTTCAATACTTATTATTATTACTTTTTATTTTAATAATTCTTATTCTATGAATTATTTTTAATACAACAATAAATAACGAAATTATTTTAAAAGTTCAAAATTTGAAAATACAAATAAACATGGATTAACTTGTTATGTTAGAACAAAATTGAATAAATTTTTATTATTTCTTATGAAATCACAATAATGGTAATAAGAGAACTTCTTTGGTACCGAGAAAACAAAACACCATTAACTAAAATTTTACCAGAATTAAATAACACAAGATCAACCACATTTTTATCCATCAAATTAACACCCTGTAAACATATAATAGTTTGTAACCCGCATAACATAAATTGGCATGCAGAAACAAATTCTTTGTTGGAAAGCATATTTGCAGATGTTAGTCGACTTTCATTCTCTTTAATGACAAATACTTCCGTTCATCAAAAGAAAGAAACTCTTGAAATAATTGTGTGTAAATAGCCAGCATTTGTTAATATTAGATATATTATTATAATTGCATATATGGATCTAAATAAAATATTACCATAAAATTATCTTTAGTATAATTTATGTACATCGACCAAAAATTACGAAGAATCATTAATTATTACTTGTTAATTCATTAGACAATATTATGAAGAAAATATTACTGTTTACTTTAATTAAATAAACAAATGTGATTATAATTAAAAAAAAATCGCTTATTATAACGAAAAGAAATATTTGCTGGAATTAAATAGAATTATTTTCAGTGGCAAAGTAACAAATAATAAAAAAAAACTAAAATTATCTAATTGTTTAGACATGAAAAATTTTGATTTTTAACATTTTTAGCTTTTAAATGTTCTTTTATAAAATAAAGACAAGGTGTAATTAGAGATAATACATTACTCCATGAATAAGATTTTTAAATTTAAACCCATCACCCAATAACTCCCTGTTTAGAGTTAGTACGATATCCTCACCGTAATTGTTAGATTTCCATTTAAGAAATTAAATATCAATGACTTTACGAAGTAGGCGTAAGAAATGTTGAGTACTCTGGAAGGTGCGTTAAGTAGTGACAAGAGTTATGATTACAGAAATTCCTTATGTATAAGATAACACTGCTTTCAATTTATGGCTCCCGATTAAAATCATCCTTTATTGACAAATTTTTTATTTATGTATCACGCTAAGCATTTTTTTAAATGCTTACATTTCATTCTATCGATAAAAAAATATTTACTTTTAAACTGCCTTTTTTAACCATCGATGAAATTTTTATAAAAAACCTTCAGTTTTTCCAATTACAATGGCTTAAAATTTAATATCCATCCAAATTATGTTTGCATTAGTTTTTTTTTATTTATAGGTTTTTTTATTAAAAAAGTCATTGACAATATAAATACATATAACAACTTTACATGTGCTTAACATTTTTTTAACGTGATGGATTTTATAACTCGAAATACTATATCTTACTATTTATTTATCGTAATAGTTTTCAAAAAAAATTTAGTGTTATAAAATAATAAGTAAAACTATCAAAAATATTGTTACAAGCAAATGATTTAAATACTTTTTCTTTTTTTATATTAATTATCTTTATGATCTAAATTAGATTAATAATAGAAATATTAAAAGTAAATAATGTCCTGATTATCATAAGCGTAACAGGCAAATAATGTAAATAACAAAAAGAAAAAAAAAAATATATATATATATATACACATATTATCAAGTTCATAATTTATTAAGTTACATAAAAAGGATGTGTCAAAATTGAATTTTAAAATATAAAAGTGATTAATGTAAATTTGTTCTATTCGCATAAATGCATTTAAGATTATTCGAAGCTAATATCATAATAATTAATAACTCTAAAATTATTTTGAAAGGAAAAAATCAAATGAATTCTTTTGCATTATATTATCTATTTGTATGCGTGTTTTAATTTTCTATAATTTAAAAAATTAAATGTAATTAAGGGTTTCTTTCAATAATATGAAACCAACCATTCCAGTATTAAATCTTTTGCAAAAATAATTAAATAAGTTAATCGTACTATACTTTATTTTACAAAGAGCATCTCAAAAAATCATTTTTTAACAATATTAATTTTTATTATGTAAAAATACACAAAGTAACATGAATTCTATTTCAAATTAATAAAATATTCATTAAGTTAACTATGTAATTAATATATTATGTACGTTTCCTCTCGCTTCAACAAATAATAAATCCTCATTTAAATTTATTATTTTAAATTATACCTATAGATAAGTAACAATAACATAACTAACGTATGCATAATAATAAGTTCGACCCTCAATATATCAATGTTTTTTATCAAGCTAACTTCTTTATAGCTTTTTATAAACGCATTCAAGATAGCTTTACTAATGAATAACTATTTCGAGCTTTACTGTATTTGGTAAGAATCAAAAAATGTGTGACTTACCGTAATACCCTTTATGTGCTGAGAAGGACAAGGAAAAAATTGTATTTGATTAGATTCCTTTTATCAGCAAAAATTTCGTTATTTAATGCTTCTTCACTCAATGCATGCATGCAATTATTCTACATTTTATATTATATAATTAAATTGCATATATTGAATGAAGATTAAATTTATAAAAGAGTGCAAATATTTTTTATTCATTGTGTCGGAATAAAATCAGCGCTTCGGAGGAAACGTACTTATTGAATACCATTAAATCCTATGTTTATTTTAAAAATTAATTTAATAAAAAGTTTATTTTATTCCTCCGAGGTACGAATTTTGTAATTTAATTTCTAGTAGTAGGAAATATGAAGTAGAAAAAAATGTAAATAGCTTCTTTTGCTGTTATTTTACCCTCAAGCTACACCATAAAATAAAAAATATTGCGCATGCACAGGCATCCCAACATTGGATTTTGATAATTTATGGTTATAATTATCTTTTATTTGACATGCTTTCATAATAAATTGCTATCTCATTTTATTTCGACTGCGCAATATTTTTATAAAGTATAAAAACTCTTAACCGTAAACTTCGACATGAGATGAATTAAATTTTATATAATAATAATAATAATAATAATAATAATAATGCTAATAATAACAATAACAACAACTACAAAAACAATAAACAATAATAATAGTATTTACTATAAATGTAATGATTATAATGCAAGTAAAATAAAATGTATTTTTAATTATCTCAAATCTACTATTTTTATACCATAAATTTATTTAATAGTACTTTAAAGTATTTAATTACTGTATTACTAAATTTTTTTATCATTATTAATAAAATAATAATTCATCTAATTTTAGCAATATAATTTCATTTTTTGTCGATAGATTATATAAAAAAACTTTTTTTTAGGTATATTCTATTCCATATATATTATTTATACTAACACACACACATATATATATATATATATATATTTATCAAAATAAATATTTCATTAATGCTCTATGCTTTTTTTTTATAAATTTAAAAAAATTATTTTTATGCTGCATTGGTATTTTAGAATTTATAATTAGGTTCTAATAAGATTATAATTTGTTTTATTTCATATATAATACTTCAATTTCATTAGCCTTTATTACTAGCATTAATAAAATATATCAAATTGAATTCTGTTGAAATTATAAAAATGTGCATTATAAAATAACTTATTTTTTATAAAATAAGAATTTTTAATAAACATAAATGATGAAAAAATATCTTCAGCTTATGAAAAATATAGGTGACGCATTAATTTTTTTATATAACGAAGTAAAAAAATTATTTTTATTTTAGGATTCTGTGTATTGTCTTACCACCATTGTATTTACAAAAATGACCTGCGTTTATAAAAAAATTGCATCAGCTCATCAAAAAAAATTTAATTAAAAAGTTAGTTAATTTTATTGTTTATAAATTAATATTATCGAAAATTAATTCAAAATTTTAGTATGCGTAATAAATTTAAATGCTGTTGTGAACATTGATAAATGTAGATTATGAATACTCTTTTTAGTAAATCTTTAAAACTACAGAATAATTCGAATTTACAGAAGAATATAATATTACAAGGTTAAATTTTTTTATGCTGCTTTATATCATTATTTTATTATAATAGTTTGTCGTATTTGAGGACGTAGTTACTGATAATTAAATTAGGCATTAATACTAACAACATTTTATATCAAACAAATTATTTATAAATATTACACAATAAATTAAAATTTTATGTACCATATAAAAATTTTAATAGTATAATCTTTAATTTATTTTCACCAAGAAATTTGGAATTCAATACATTATAATACAATACAATAAATTACAATAGTGCAATTCTCTCGTTTTGTTATTCATTACAAGAATTTTTTAATATTAAATTATGCAGAAATAAAATAATAATTAGTGTGTAATATTTTTATGTAATTGAATCTTTATATATCATATAAATAATTTAAGAGATATATTTCGAGCTATATGGTTTTCTTAAAAAATAAAATGTTTTTATTATTATTTTTATACAATATATCAATAAAAAAATAATGATTGCATTATATTTTAAAATTAATCTAATAAATAAAGTATAGTAAGAATATTAATCAACAATCTTTTTCGAAATGAACTATTTTTTCATCACTTAAATGAATATATGTACATACACATAATTATTAAAAAAAAATGTATATATAGTATACGCACACAACACACAACACACACACGCACTCTCTCTCTTTCTCTCTCTCTCTCTCTCTCTCTCTCTCTCAATCTCTCTCTCTCTCTCTCTCTCTCTATATATATATATATATGTATCATATAATAAGTATAAGTATATAAAATATATATGCGCCCACATATCATAAGTATTTTGAATCATTGTTTATTTAACAATTTAAATAAATAAAAATACTAGAGTATGTGAAACAAAATCGTACCTTACTTAACTTAATTATTATTATTAATTAAGTTATTTCCTATATTATAATTTATAAATACTGATTTCAAAATTGGCTTAAATTTTTTAAAAACCACATGTATTTTTGTTTCATAAAAATATTATGTATTAAAATAAAAACAATCTAAATATTTTATAAAATATATTAAAATAAAGTAGTGAAATAATTTGAGAAATACCTTGTCACACTTATACCCACCCCCTAAGTCACTCCAGCATTCGGTGTTATTTTTATAAGCATCCATTGACGCATTTACAAAAATATATTTTGCACCGTTATTTATTAGACGCTAAATTACTTAGCGAGGTGAGTACATTAATTATTTTAAAAGGAACTTTATTAAAATACTTTTAATTTCTTTTCTTTAATAAAATTGTGTGACGATGAAAATGTGTTTCGTTTTGTAAGCAAATAAAGGCTTTCTATAGTAAAAACAAAAATTAATTTGCACAAAGCAAAATCGTACTGTACAGAAAACATTATGTTCTCTAACGCAAAACAGGCATTAAAAAAAACTGCATACAAAATACATTTCGTTTATTTACAAAATGAGTCGAGAAATCAATATTCCGATTAATATACTGCATTAAAAATAATATTTTCATTTATCTAGTCATTTATAAATTTGTTATGTATAAGTAAAAATATTTTCTTCAATAAATATTTTTTAAACAAAATTGATTAATTTTATAAAATCAATATTTTTATTTACATTATTCCAGTTTAAGAAAATCAGTTGTATATTTTTTATCGCATAAACTTTCATGGACTTATTTTGTGCCTGATTTTATGAATAACTAAATTTTTAAATTCTATAAGAAAATACATGTTTTGTACAGTGAATGTGTTGAAAATGTAAAGTAAAAAAAAACTGAATCGAATTTTTAAAGTTTGAAAAATATCATTATTAATAAAAAGTTTTTTATAATCTAACTAACGGTATTAATAAAATTGTTATGATATTCGTAAAAATACAAATTTCAAGTATCTTTCTCGTAACGAATAAAAAATTTAAATTCGAGAAGACATTTCACGTTTCAATGGTTAACCAATATGTTAGTTCGAAGAAATAATTTCAATAGATATTTAAATGTTTATTATCATATATTGCGCTATAAAGTTAAAAAAAACATTGCACGGTACAAGTATAATCTTTTCATCGAAATATTGAAATCCCGCATGATATGTATCAAATTGCAGCAAATTAAAAACAAAATGCAATGATAATATAAATGATAAATTTATGTTGACAAATAAAGATTTTTTATTTTTCTAGATCTGTTGCATTTTATATTGCAACGAATCTTTTGTTATGCATGCACAATGGGTTGGATTCAAGAATAGTCCCAGATGAATAGTGATAAGATTATTAGTAAGGAATCATAGTTGTACGAGTTAAGGAATTAAAGTATTAACTAATCACTTCCATCTGTTAAATAAGAAGCCGCACGAAAGCGATTTCAAGTCCAAATTTAAATGCGGATTACAAAATAACTTGAATTTCAATATACTAAAATAAACACGATTCAGGCTTATATAGCACAAATAGTCAAATGATTTTATTTCATCGCACGTATTTAATGTCCACTGAAATACTTTGTGCGCAAGTAATCTACCGGTGTATTCGTTACTGGACAGTTTGCGTATATTTTGTTTAATTTTTTATACCTCATTGTTATAAAGTCTTAAAAATTATTATGCAATGAAATACCACCCATGTCAAATGATAATATAATCAAAGGTGCAGCGGCGTTTTCGTTGAAAATAAATGTACGCTATAAAAGCCATATTCAAATGCTCTTTACTGTTAAGTTAATTAAAACAAGGCCACATTTACCAAATAATTATATTGTAATAAAAAAAAACCTATCCTATCGTAATTATTAAAGGAATAGCAGTTCGCAAACGAAAAATCTTTCAACGAATAAGCAAAATCAACTTCGACCGAGACGTGGTTTCTTTAAGCATCGATGGCCGATCATAGACGTATATCGAGTGAGCTGAAAAGCCTGACGTGAATTCATGTAGGAAAGAGGCGGCATCGAAATGCCGGCTTAACAAGCAACAAGCGCAGCTTGAATCCTAATAAGGTTGGACTAGAAATCCTTCCGTAGCCGCCATAACTCGTGTATTGTTAAGACTGCACTTCATTAATCAATATACTACCCCATTGATAATAACAGAAATACGGTTAACAATGTGAAAAGAAGACGAAACATACATCGGTAGTGAGATGTAGACCCACCTTTCCTGGGACGCCACCAGTCGGACTCAAAGTAGCCTGCGGAGCAATAATGAGTTGGTGTTGATGTTAAACGGAGGCTCGTGGTGTGTATGGCGTGGAAGAGGAGGCGGACAGTCATTTGCATTGTTGACGCGGGTTATTTGACGCGTGATTTTTCAGTCCGAGGGAAGAAGCGCGTTCGCATCATTTCGCGTTTATGCAAGAAAAGGCCAAAAGCCGATAATTTAGTTTCAATTACGTACACATCCTTTTCTTCTTTTTTTTTTACTACTACCTTTGTTTAAGAGCTGCCCCGCCGTATGTACCCTTATATGCGCAGTCACCATTGACTCGTAAAGTAAGCCAATCTCTGTCGGGCTTTGACGAGAAAAGGTAAAGCAAATCGATATTCTCAATCGAGTGAAATTTTACTTTCGCCTTTCAAAATGGATGCACGCGCTTTTTAATAAGTCTGTCTTATAATTACCCGAATGGGGACATTTGATTTTAGGACTGTTTAGCATTGCCTCGCATGTCCGTTCCGATTAATGTTCACTCACCAGCGATTATTAATTCTGTCGCATTCTTGCTTTAAATAAATACGAGACTGCTGTTTTTTCCGACGGACCTGCTCACAATGCTCCTTTTTTTTGTAATACAAATAATTGTTATCGGTTGGATTCCAATGCGATTCAACCTGCTTAAATATTACGTTTCAACGTCGCGTGGCATAGACGACCAATTCAAAATAATTTTTGGCGAGCGCAGCAATCGGCGACTCTTGCTTTCAATTTTCCCAACGAATATATTTTTGCACCCCTTCCTTGGCTTCAATCGTTTCCAATAATTTTTCCATAAATAAAACGAGCTGCTTTCGTTAACAAAATTTTCTACTGATAATATCCGTAATATTTAAATGAAATATGTACTATTTCAAAGTAAACTCGCATTTGCGAAATATGGTTTTCCGCTTCAATTGGAATCTTTACTCGTCAATGGTGATTTTTAGTAATGGGTCAGAGTACTATTTACGTAGAAAACGTGTACGTTGGAAACACAAAAATTTCTCTGATTAAATCAACAAGATACTGATTCTCATCTGTAACTGATTTAAAGCTTATTTTTATCATTGATGTCGTATTTTAATGCCATACGATTTTTTCAGCAGTAACACAAGTTAGTTAGTTAATGAAAGAATAATCACAATTATTAATATAATTATTATTAATTCACCCCTTTGACACATAAACGAATATATATGGGTAAAATCGACAATGGCTCATATATACAAATATATATTTGCTAATGTACATATAATGTGAAACTCAATCCAGTTGATTTATTCATTTGCATTCAACTTCGAAAAAAGGAGATTTGACTAATATAGATAAAGTTTGTTATTACGCTGTGTTCAGGCTTTATATTGTGCTAATCCCTCTGCCATTTCCTTTTCCAACTTTCACCATCATTATCGTGCATGTTATACGAAATGCATAAACAACATAAGTAACTTTATTAATTACCGCTTGCGTCCACATTTAATAAACTCAGTGAATCATTGAAAATATAAAACAAAGTTAGGATCATCGAAACGTTCTATTGACCAGAAGTACAATAAATTTCTATGTATGCTATGTATATATACAACAATAGTACGCCACTATAATAGAACTTTACAACAAGAAAATAATTACGATTGAGTAATAATAACAAAATTCTAAGAGTACTGAATTTATATAAAAATTTTGACTCTGTATCATTGTGATAAGATGAAATTTTTCATTTGATTATCACACTGTTAACAAACGCTCGAAAAATATTTTACATTTACATTATTTTTAAAAATCTTAGGAATATCAAATTTTTGTTTTATTACGCAATTGCTTAATCGTCTAATTAGTCAAAAAACTATTAATTACGTTTTTTATAATATCAAAAGTTACTGTGAGTAAATATTTCATTATAAAAAATCTACGAGACATTGAACCGTAATCGGTAATTTTGTTAATCATCATTGCTTTTTGTTATTTATTAGGACAAAAAATATATTTTGAAATGTTTGTAATTGTATATTATTAATTTAATCTTCATATATAATTAAATCACAGAAAACATCTTATAAGATATGTTTAGTTGATTTTGGTGAAACAAAAATTAGTTATTAAAAAACATGCCTTTATTGAAATTTAGACTTGCAAATAAATGATGTAGTTTAATATGACAATATTCTAAGATTCATTTATTTTATATTTATTGTAAAATAAAATAAAAAAAGACCAATCCTTGCTTATATTGCTGTTTAATGCACTACATTCATTTTTTGCAGATTGCGAGTAACCTTTGAATGAATACGTAAGTTTACTCGCCTGTTAAAAATTATTTTTATAAAAATCCTCTTGATATGATTATGCAGCCATTGGGAATAATAATAATAATAATATATATATGTGACAATAAAATAAATATATATTTTTTTATTTTTTTGTAACACTTCAGGCTAAATAAAAACAAAAGCTCGTCAAATAAAACCATTTTAGCACGGCACTTCAATATCTAAATGAAAGATATTTAAATCTATAATTCATCTATATTCAAATCTATACTTGTGTGAACTTGAATCGCGCAATTGCATATCTTCCAAATGGAAGTAAGTTTTTATGTACGAAGCATGTTCTTTTAGCTTAAGAATCATTTTTAAAAAAGTAACATTTTTTCATAATTTAATCTTATAGTTGCAAACAAACAAATGCTAAAATGAATATTAATGACGATTATTATGTTACGAAGGCTTTTGATGAGTAAAATGTAACCTTTCTGACTATCTATTTATCTAATAAATGTATGCGGAAAATATTCTTAAAAATTAATATGATTTTTTCAGTATAAATTGCAACGTGGGCATTATTTTTTACGAAATTTAATTGCACGAAAACCATAAATTATGCCACAAAAATATACTATAATATACCATAAAAAACTTATGCATAAAATTGTATTTATTGTAGATATAAAAGAAGTTGAATCTTAAATGATTTACTTCGATTGAATATGTGTAAGCTGACCCACCCTCCACGTCTTGAGAAACTGATATGTTTATTATAAGCTTAAACCTGCATCCGTATCACAGGGATGATAAACACGGTTTTAGTTATTTTTAAAGAGAAAGCTTATCGAGGGTGTACATACAGGGCTTCTACAATAATTTTTATAATTAATTATTTACGGAAATATTTTCTAAGTTATTTTAAAAGATAAAAATTATTATTACTATCGCCATTTTATATACTTGAATCAAAGCACATTTATTCGTAATTTACAACTATTCTCATCATAAATATGACGATTCCTTTTTAATATAAAAATGAAAATGAAAAGGTTATTATATATAGTTCGTTCGTTTCTTTATTTTATTATTGTCGTTCTCTGAAATTAGATATTCAACGACCAGTAATGGGAACGCGGGCTTATATTTTTTCAATACCGATTCTCGCTTATCTAAACATTTAGAAAATCTAGACGTATTAAACAACTTAAATTTTAAATTCTGAATTATAATAATATATACGTTTATGGATACGTATCTTTATACATATATGCATTCCGTAGTCAATCATTTACTAGTAGAGTAAAAAGCGATTTTTTTTTCAATTCCTTCATTGTAACATATATTATGCACGTGATGATCAATACTTAAGAAATTCTATTACCGCTAACTAAACATTAAGCTAAATTAAAAATTATTTGAGAAAATTATCAAAGCTAGATAATACAACAATACAATGTTTGTCGAGTCAATTAATTTGTTCTTTAATGTCAAATCTAGGCAATTGATTTTATATTTTTTTTAAGCTATTAAAAAAAAAAGTTCTTCCATTATGTACGAAAGTTTGATTTTGATAGCGTAAAAAATGAATTTACATTAAGAAGTTCTTGTTAGTGATAATAGAAGGGAATTTTACCTTTACAACATTATAAATCAGAAAGGTTGCATTTTATATCAATAGCAATCCGCATAATTTGTATTTTTTAATATTTTCGAATTTAGAAAATAAATTTTATCGATTTAATTAAATATTACCAATCGCTGTATAAAAGGATTTTTGTATTTATAATTTATTCCAACTTATAAAAATGTATTATTTGTAATTATGGCATAAGGAAATGTTATTTACGAAATAAATTAAAAATTGTATAATTTTTTTAAAAAACTTACGCACTTACATTTTTTTCTTATTAGTTGGAATATAATATACGTGAAAAGAATGTTTATGAATGACCGCATATTTAATAGTATATTGATGTAGTGTCACTGAGAGTAAGCAACAAGATATTATTATATTTTTTAATTTTTTTTTTTTACACAAAGTTATTGTTTTATGCAAACTTAATCAACATTGATTAATCTTAATTTCAATTCTTAATGCCATTCTTAGAATAGGAAAAATTATGAAATAATTAAGAAAAGTTTAGAAGGTTAGATACATGGGTCAAAATAAACTTTATATCGCACTCCTGTATTATGATAGGAGATGAATGTTTTGACACGTAATTGTAAGGAATATGTTGTAATAAAAAAAAGATGTAAATAACTTAAAAAATGCACTCACCGTCTTTACCCGGATTATCAACTACCTCTGTTTGGGTTTGCTTAGCATAGGTATGTATTTCTAAGGGTGGAATGTCAGTTTCAGCTGCAATTACGGCCATAAGTTCGCGATTCCGTTTTTTTGGTGCGCTGCGTAATTCCGCATGTTAGAAGACAAAACACAATCATTGTATTTTTAAAAGCTATTTCGTTACTATAATAATGAAAATTAATCTGGGTGGTAGAAGTTACGGAATTTCTTTTACACGAGAAACTGTACGTTATTCGTTATGTTATATTATTCATAAATAAAAATAACATTTTAAAATTGATTAAAATGTAAAGCATTAGTTGTATACTCTTTCTAGTGGTCTACTCTTCATCCACCCAATGTATATTTTTTATATAAAACTTGTAGATTTTTTTACCTGTGGCCTGAACTAATACTACTCGGTTGTAAACTAGTATCTGGAGTTGCATTGATACTATGCTCTGGGGTAGCAATAGAATTTGTACTGGGGTATCTTGATAGTATTTCTGCAGGAATATACAAAAGGTGGTTACATTCAATTAAATAAACTTAAATTTAAAATTTGCATTACCTGTAACTGGGTCAACTCCAAACAACGACAACAGTTCATCGACTTCTTTAAGTTGATCTTTATTCGTGGTCGAAGCACGAATTCTAGCTTCTTCCACCTGATATACATTTAAACGATCATTTACGTATTAAATATATGCATTTGTATATATATATATATATTTTTTTACACAAGCAGTTTTTCAAATATTGCTTTCGTTATCTTAATGCTCTTACATCTTTTTGTTCTTTTTCCCTCCTTCTTCTTTCCTTTTCTTCTCTGATAGCTTGAAGCTTAGCCTTTTTCCTCTCTAGTTCAGCTTTTCGATCCGACATCATTTTTTACAGGGTCTAAAAGTGCATTAAAATATAAAAATTAGGAATATTAATTTGCTTCTTCTCAATCAGCTTATTAGTTAAGATGTTATTCACTAGCCGATAATAGTGGGGGTTCCTGTAGGGAAGGAATACAAGGTTTATCGTTGCACTATAACTACGAGTACAGAATGAAATTTAATTAAAAAAGGATATCGAGGAGTTATCAAAGGATACGATAAACGAAAGAATAGCTAAATAAGAATTGGAAACGAGCGATAGTTAGGGAGATAAAGTTGTCGAGCGCCAGGCTCGGTATTTGCACAGCTACCAGGTAACCTGTCCTTTTAGCTACTTCAATAGAACGATTAATGATTTTCGGGATGCACTATTGGTATTCTTTGTAGGTGTCTCAAGACTCGCAGAGCCCAGCGGATGGCTCATCGAGTGCTGCGCACTTGGCAGAATTTAATAAGCTTTTAACAAGGACTCGAGACACAGGCATCCTAAAATGCCGATAAGCGTTCGTGAAGGAGGAGAGGGACGGAGGTGGCCGAGGGGGGATGGACTCGATCGGGGAGTCCCTCCAGGCTCCGGGGATAAGCGGCAGGGAGCGGCGGCAACGGGAAACGTCGGCTGCTGGATCAGCCAGGAGATTATCGGATAGGAAGGAGCCGCCGCCTGGCCAATGCCTCGATTAATGACCGGCCCCGCGCACCCACACCTCGTCCCTCGACATCGCCCAACGTGCCGCGCCGTTAAACGGCCAAAGCCTGGATCGCATCGCGAGAGGCGCACTCCATAAACTCTCTTATCGGTGCCATACCAAAGCGTTTGCTCTTCCGATTGTCCCAGCGGAGATGAGCCCAGCGAATTAGCCGAGCTTAGAATGTGCGCGCATCGAGAGCGTGGGATGGTCTACGATCGCGTTACTCGATTTGCAATGCGTGACGCCCCCGCCCGACCCGCCTCTGGGCCCGCTTTGCATAAGAGAACGCGAGTGTGTGACTCGTGGGTGCTTGCGTGCATCATAGAGAGAGAGAGAGAGAGAGAGAGAGAGAGAGAGAGAGAGAACCGCCCACCTTTCAAGTTTCGATGCACGATTTGCCGCACTAGACGTCGCCTCTATTGCAGTTTACAGTATTCGCAGTGTTGCATAGCTAAGCAAGCCACGTTATGGCGAATCCAGCCCGCTTTATTAGTAAGCGACGAATGCTTTATATATATTATTACAGGAGAGAAGGAGGGAAGTTGCGATCCGCATTCGCGGAGAGTAATTAATGTCTCTCAGCGGTACAACCTGGCTGGCGGGTCCTCTGTCGTAGACGAGCCGAAAGAGGTTAATTCGCCGTCTCCATGTTACCTTGGGGGGAGGACTTCTAATCTGGCGCTCGACTCGCGAATAGCAAACGTCCAACCTCGAGGATCAACGGTCCCGATCACGACTACTGCCCACTGGCCCACTCGGCCGCTGAACGGCTGCTCGACTGCTCGACAACTCACTGGACTGGAGAGTCACCAGAGGCTCGCGATTACTGAGCCAAAACCGCGCGCGCGCGCGCCCCGCGGCTCCCCTGGTACCGAGCGAGGAATTACCCACGATTTTGAGCGAATGCGACCGCGACCCCAAGACGATGGCTTAGCAGCAGTGGCTATCTTTCATTGACTTTTCGAGCATTCATCATCGAGCTCGTGCTTCGTGATTTTGCGCAGAATCGATCCGAGGCGCCATTGGCCACGATATTTGAATTCCAATTCCGCTGACTCGCGGCGGCTTGACCGTCGTACTTTGTCCTCGACCATTATCCTGGCAATCCCATAGTTTATTATCTACAATGTAAGCAGCTTTTGAGCAGCTTACGCTTCGTCCGCGAACCTAGAACCGAACTCCTCCCCTAGTTTTAATCGGTCTTCGCTGACCTCGGCGCTCTCTATTTCTCCTATTGCCGGGAGTGAAGCTCGCATCGCCGTATTTATGACCTAGACGTCAAACATTGACAATGCCCTTCGTTTTTTCAATGCCCGTGGCCCGATACATTTAACGACTCCCTCGCTCCTTCATCCGAGACTTTCGGATACTTCGCTGCGCCTCGCGTGATAAAAAGATGAAGCCAGCACGATTAAATCGCTTATTGGAATTACTAATTATACGTTACAGCTATGCGATGCATATTCGTTGCAAAAGGAAAAGCAAAAATTACTTCTTTTACGTTAAAATTTCATTCGATTGCTTTAGTTATTATTGCACTTATTTCATACGTAACACTTAAACTGCTCACTTGATTGGACGTTTAAAATAGTACAGACCTCCTTATTTTTACGTTTCACTATCATTTTCATCCGTTACAGGGCACTGCTGCACTAATAATATACAATGCAGAATTGTGCAAATATCATTTTGCAAGATTCGGCTGAGGCCTCTTGACTTTTGACGAAATCAAACTTCTAAAAAGGCCCAAGCTTAATCCTTTTTGAGGGAAGATTCTCCACATTTGCAACTGTCTCCTGTTGACTTTTCTCATCCGCGCATCGACACATTTCACTTGTTAAGTCATTTATGAAAATCTTACCTATATATTCAAATCATCATCGGTAGTTACAAACAAAGATAATTAAAATCCTTTGACTTTTGGCAGTATACTTTACATTTAACTCTGTTATTAATATTTACGCATTTACAAATATTTATTGAAACATTAATGAAGCTTAAGTCTTTAACGTACAATGTATTGGATTATTGTGATTAAAATTAAAATTAATATGATTAAGTATTTTACTTAAACTTACTCTGTGAAAGTATGAACCTCGCACGATGGAACTTGTGGTTGGAAATGGCCCGAGTCTTACAGATTTTCAATATTTAAGGACTCGGCCGTACGTTACTCTTGTCTTATTATTACTCTTAAGCGTAGATGAATTCTAAGGAGGAGTCAAAACAACAAAGAAAAAGATAAGCCTCGATAATATGCTCCTTTTCGGGTTACATTAGTTCATGTAGCTGGAAAGATGATTTTACATCTTCGGAAAATGACCGATAACTCGAAGTATTATTCTTTCGTCGCGTAAACTCGACACGAACGAAATATGGGCCCAGCGACTATCACAACGCGGACCTTCAGCTACAAGCAACCCCTTTATCTCGGAAAATGATATTCCCCCCCCCCCAAACATAATTGTACTTACTTAGTTTAGACTTAACGAGACCTCCAATTCGGTTCATCGACCGAAGCAATGCGAACATTTAAAATAAATAGCTCTTTTACCTCAGAAAAATGGCATTTTTTCTGAACATATATCGTATATTTTGTATTTGATAGCACAAATTAAATTCTTGCTAAAAAATGTATTAAAAATAAAAGACGGATTATAATTTGGCAAAAGGAGTGAATTTTGGTGCATTATCAAATGGTTATTGCTGAAGAAGTTAATGATTATTAAAAGATTTTTGAACGGTTATTGAGTACACATGTATAATTTAATTCTAAACAATGATACAATAGTCGCATAATTCGTAACATATTGACAAGCAATAGTTTAAACACAAGCCCAAATGTATGATTGCACCAATTGATTCAAGATTTTAATATTTGTGCTTAATTCTTATAAATGCGAAAAAAAAATATATTAAAATTAGTTAAAGAATTTTTTTTGAATTTTTAGAACGAATAGAGAATTTAGAACGAACCGAAGTGACAAGTCTTTTAAAAAATTTATATTAATAATATTTAATCGACAATGGGGTTTTGATTCATTACGCGCGCATGCGTACATCAATTACACTTACGATCTGCTCGAAAGACGTGATTGTTTTTGTATAAATGCGCCGAAATTGCCTAAATATTATCAATATTTGTAAAAAAGTGTAGCAAAATAATCATTATTGTTAAATAAAAATGAACTTAAATTATTGAAAATGTCGCTGGCATAATAAAATTAATATTGCGATTAAATTTTGTAAATTAAATTTCAACAAATGGGGTTTAAAATTATTTGAATTACACTCGATGTTCTTGCATTAATAATAAAATCAAAGATTAGAGGTAGGAGCGTAGGAGTAATTTGCCGAGCTACTCGATCTGTATCTAGTAGTGTCGCGTTGCGGGATTTGCGGGACTTGCGGGACTTGCGGCGGCCGTGGGACATGAAAATGCAACAACTGCAAGGATCGCAGAGCGAGAAGTGAGCTGTGAGAGTGAGAGAGTAGTGGTGATTGTCAGAGGGGTGGGGCAAAATGCTAAGAAGTGGATAAGGTTTTCAGCTGGTTCTCAAATATAATATGGGTTGATTTTGTAAACTCTACAAAGTCAAGGCGTATGTACAACAATTGTATATTTTTATGGGGATGTTTACAAAGGCGTATGTAGATAATAAATGGAACATATAGTGAAAGCAATGTATAAATATCAACTCCAATTATGTTTGAAATAGTATAATTGTTTATTTAGATATTAATCTATGAATTTAGGCGTTTTTAACCGTGTTAATCTTAAGGTAATTTCTCTTCGTTATTAATTTACACGCTTACTTTAAAATTACTACTTAATATTATATGTAGAGGTTGTGTCTTACATTTTTGCTTGTCATTAATGTTTACAATACACGGCCTACCAACTTTTTTTAAAGCATCGTTTTACAATTGCTAAGTTTTTTTTCGAAGTCAATAATAATATATTGATTTAGCTATTTATTTAGATATATTGATATATTGATGTAGCTGTTATTTAAAATATATGTTTTGGTTTGCTTTTATACTTAAACCATCTGTATGCTAATTATATAAAACTTTAATATATAATATTGATTTTGTAATTAGGACATAAAGGATAACATGTACTCGGAGTGGGCATCTCTGAGTATACTGATCCAACAGGGATCTGAAGATAGTCAAAGTGTCCTTGAAAAATTTTCTCCTGGTGTTGGTAAAGAAGTAACGTTATCGATCGTTCGTCAACTTGCAACAAATCTTGGAATCGCTCAACTAGCTGAACCAAGCCCTTTGATAACTGACAAAGAAGTTCAATGGTGCATGGAAGTAATTTGCTTTGGGCTTTCGTTGCCTTTGACAGAGCATGATACTGTTAGAGATTGCGTTAATGTCTATTGTGAATGGCTTTCGGCATTATATACATTACCCAAGATATCAGTACCAAAACCAATAACTGATGATCCAAACTATTATGCAAGAAAAATTATTAGTCACTTTTATAATCTTTTTGTACCAAGGAAAGGAGAAGGTAATTGTAGCTTATTTTCATATTCATTATTCTCTATATTATTGAGAGTGACAATAACACTAATGTATTTATTCGAGATAAGTTTTACTAATCACTACTGAAATGGTATGTTTTATATATTGTTTTAACAATAATAAGTAATTCATCATTTTTAGCCACATTAATAATTATTGAATAATTTCTTCTTAATTTCTATATATATATGTATATATATATTTATATATATTATAAATTAAAAATTTAGTTTGAATAATTTTTTTTCCATAGTCTGGCCATTTTTATATCAGGACTTGGGTAACATAAAAATCTTACAAGCATTTAAAAATAGGCATCTGATAATTAATACAGATCATTTTTTACTCATATTCGATCTTTCGTTTATTTCAGGATCGGATACAATTAATAAGCAAGCAGTATTATGTCACAGAGTCTTGAGAACGTTACAACAAGTTGCTAGAAGCTCTGCAACTTTAGAAAGGGAAACATGGGAGAGCTTACTTTTATTTTTAATAGGTATTAACGATGCCCTTTTAGCACCACCAGCAATAAGAGAAGATACTGGAGAGCAATTGTGCGAACGAGTATTAGGGGTACTTTTAGAGGTTTGTAAGACTAAATAAAATATTTAGTTAATAAGTATTTACTTATTTATTTAGTAGATCGTTATGTTGCGTACAGGTATGGCTAGTAGCATGCGAACGAAATTTCCCATCTCCACCATTATGGAGAACTTTGAGAGAATCGTGCCTTAGGTGGCGTCACAGATTATCTTTAATTGAACAATGGAATAGGGTTTGCTTAGCGCTTACAGCTCGACTATTACATACTATGTATGGACCAATGTTTCCTGAATTGAAAATTAGTAAGTAATGTATATGTAATATATATGTATATGAATAAACCAGGAAATCTTAATTATATTGTAAATTAAATTTATTTTTTATTTTATTTTGCAGAATTTAATTAAAGCATTTTTCTTTATTATATTATAAAATTGAATTTTTCTTCAAATATTAGAAACAATATTTTATAAATTCTAAGATGTTTTGCTTAATTATTAAATTCAAATATGTATAAATAATGTAGAATTGGATAAATTTGAAGATTGCTTATAAATAAATAATAATAACATAATAACTATTTTCTGATTTATAATTTTTTCATGAGTTAATTAGATATGCCTTAAGTTTATACAGTGTTTATTTGTTTATTTGTAAAATAATTAAGTGATTACTTTTGTAGATGAAGAAGATTCACAGCTAGTATCGAGTACAATGTCAAATGAAGCTGTTGCTCAAGCATGGTATAGACTTCTGCGCACGATTGGAGACCCAGTTGATTTGTGTCGTCCAGCTGTGATATCTCAAACACAAGCTTTTTTGAGATACGCCATTGCTAGTCCAAACGTTGTCGATCCATGTCAGCATCCATGTTTGCAGCAATTACCATATATATTTCTTAAAGCAATTAAGGGTATTGCTGGACAAGTCGATGCTTTTCTAGGTATGCATAATACTCGAAGTTTAAATTGCTATAAATAGCACATTATACTGGAACTGTGACTATTCTGACTCTTTTTAAAGGTCTTGGGCATGTAGCTTTACATTTCTAAACGCTTGTACAACCAAAAAAAATAAGTCTGTACGTTCTACAAGTTATAACAAAATGTATTTCTGTTGAATCTATATTTCTCACGTTAACACTTATTATAATTCTATAAAGAGCAGATTAATGCTTTGAAAAAAATTAATATTCGATTACTGTAAGATTAACTATTTTCTATAGAATTAGTATGCTAAACGAATTTTGAAATAAAAAAGAATATATCATTGTGTTAAAATCAATCGAGTTTAAAAATTATCTTTTAGACAGCTTTACAAGTAATAATTGTATTTGAATGTTTTATTTTATTGTAAAGGGAAATGGATAGTTGCTACCTATGACTAAAATCGGGTTTATTTCCGGATGTTTACGTATAGAGTCATGGCTCAAGAAACTCACTTGAGCTTTATTCGATAGTCAAAGGGGCACCTCCTAAATATCCCATTTATATATATGTATTTGTGTGTGTGCGCGCGCGTATGCAGTGTAGCTGGAATTTTACGCGCCTGGAAAACCAATCTCAACTGTTCCGGACCGAACAAAAACAGTTTCAACGCATTTGAAGATTTAAAAACTTTATTTTCGACATACCTCGTCAGCATGATACAGTATCTAATTCTTCTCGGTAACGTTTTTACGGTAGCTAGAGTGTCGGTGAAATTTATTGAAAAAACCAATGAATTCTCGTCGTTATTATCGAAAGGATGAAAATATTTTCACCTTATTATTAAATAAAGGATCCTATAGGTCATTGGCATTAATTTCTCACGCGAGCATAAAAAATGTAACAAGATAAAAAACGCTGTACGATCGGAGAGCACGAAATCTTTCACACCTCCTCTGTTTTCCCTCTTAGTTGTGAACTTTCTTATTTAACATATCTGGAGTAATGTGCAGTAAAATCGATTGTAAATATAAAGTAAATATGGTTTGGGCATTGCAAGGGCTTAAGCATTGGTGCGGATGCCGTTTAGGGCGGTGAGCAGGGTGGACCTTCGCCAGAGGAGTACAGTAGGGTTGCCAGGGTAGTTGGCCGAGTCCCCGGGGTCGGGAGTAAGCCGATTTTGCGTGTGCGCTAAGCCCGGGGGTGGCGGTGGCATCGTGAAAAAGCCGTATTTTGCAGGTATCTCGCAAGCCTGCTGCTGGGAGGAGTGCTGCGTAACGAACTTGGGCCTTGGTAGCAGTAGCTCGGGGATGAACCCGACCGGGAACGGCTGCACGATCGTAAGCGGCGAGAGGATAATAGCCAAGGATCAGTCGCACCCCTCGCCGACTCCGCCGACGCAGCGCAGGCTCGCCAAGAGCTTCAGCGTCACGCCCTCCGCAGTAACCAAGGGTATTCGCTGATGAGATAAGATTCATTGACGACTGAGTTTGCATTTTGTTTTACCCCTAAATCTAATAACTATTATTGCTCCTCTATTTTTCTTTTCCTTCATTTCTTCATTTTCCAATCTCGTTGCACAGTACACGTAGAGCGTAGTGCGTTTTTAAAATCAACATTAACGGTTTTTTTTTCTTCTCGCAACGATCGCCAATAATTGACAAAATCGGGCCCGTCTGACTGGACGATAATTATTTTTTTGATTTGGCTAGGCATTCCCAAGGCGTCACTTATTGGTCTGACGACCAGCAGAGTCACCAGTACGCCATTGATGAGCACCAACTCGGGTCCGTCCTCTACATCCAGTACAGCTTGTAAGGCTCCCTTCTTTAAGATTTTTTCTCGATTAAAGCGATCCTCCCTTTCGTATTAATAAACGCCCTAATTAGCATTGACTCTATTAACTACACGTAAACACTATTCGACAAATGGATTAATTCCTCAATACTTTTCATTCATTTACAAGTATTATCATACTATACCGACATTTCCTCGACATTTACTTTGCTTTACGATAAAAAGAAACGACATTTTTAGCTATGATATCGCTGAGTCAAGATGTCAGGCCTCCTCTAGCATCGGGACGTCCAAAGTGCAATAGCATACTCCATTTATTTGGAGAGTGGCTTTTTGAGGCTGCCTTTGTTGGTACTGATGGCTGGTCCCAAAGTTTACCTCGTAAGTTTCATATATTGTATAATAAAGCTCTGCGCAAATTAATAATCGAATTAGATGTATCTTTTGCAGTTTTTGTTTTATTATTTCGACCAAATTGTACAATAAATGTTACATAAATAAATGAAGAATTAAATATTACCCAATGAAAGTACATGTTCTTGATAGCAATGATTTTCTAATGAGTTTATTAGTGATGTTCGATAATTATTGCATTGTCAGGCTTCGTATAATTGTATTTACGTATGCAATATTTCAATCGCGAATCACTTCTACAGAAACAAATAATGCCCCTAAACGCCCGTCTTCTGTACTCGTCGATGGCCCGAGTTCTTTACAAGAGAATATCGGAGAAGTTCCTTCGTCGCTTAGCATTGACCGATATGAGTCTGGTAGAGCAGAAGCTATGGGGACCTTGTGCAGAATATTTTGCGCCAAAAAAACCGGAGAAGAAATTTTGCCGGCATATTTGGCAAGATTCTATCAGGCAATGAGTTATGGCTTGAAAGTGAATAAAATCTTCGAGGTAAGTTATTGACTCTTTGGATTAAATTTTAATGGCAACACATCTTATTGTAATCGTAATATTTAAATAGGTAAAGGAATGTAACGAAATACTAGCAAGTATATTGTCGAATTCGGCAGATTTGTTTCGTCTCGATCTAGATGGTGTACAAGTTTTAGTTCCAGCAGTATTATCTGCTTTAGAAATTGTACTTCCAGAAAAAGATTTAAGAGTTAAATCGAATTTGGTGTCGAAAGTTGAATTATGCAGATCTTCCATTCATTTGTTATTATCATTGTTGTCATTGCCATTACATTTTCAGGTAAATGCACTTAGAATATATATTTATATAATAAAAAAGATTAATTGAAAATAAAATCAAATTAGGATCGAACTTTTCTTTGTAATCGACAATTGATATGTTATAATTTTAATTATTATAGAAGCGTATTTTTTCATATATTACTATTATTTTCTATTGCAGAATCTTCAAATCAAAGAAATGCCTACATTCACTCCAACTAATCAAGAAAAAATACCACTTACATTTGCACAGCTGAAGCCAAAACTTATGAATTTGTTAATAAATGCATTACAAGTGGAAGTTGATCCTCAAAATACTCACATGCTTTTAGGTATGTAAAATCTAGACATTAACCTTTAGAATTGTATCATTAATTAAACTTTATTATAGGCGGCTTATTATTGAGTGTGCAAGATTCTGCAGCAGCTGAAGAAGCAGAACAAGTTACTCAACCAGATAGTACAATATCAAATGAGACATCTACTAATTTATTGTCATCTGGTAAAAACTTAGATAAATTGATATATATATATATATATATATATATATTTTTAAAATCTTTCTTTTTACATTAATTTTGCTGATTTTTCATTTTCATTCTGTTGTGGCTTCAAAGCTTCAATTAGCCGCATAGTTTTTTTTTAATGTTCTTATGCCTTACATTGGTATGAATTTCAGCATAAAAGTTCTCTTTTTGTAATGCTAAAAATACGTTGTGCGAAAATAAGATGGATCCATTTTTTAAAATAAAAACAAAAGAAAATTCAATTAAATTGTTCGATTAATGTAACTTAAGTATTAGTCGTCTTAATTTTTCTTAGAAAATAACAAATATTTTTAATTACCTTCAATTTATGAAGAGTTGTCAAAGATAATATTAGATATTAAAAAAAAAAAAAAAAAATATTAAATGGATTATCTTAAGCATTGACAGAAAATCATATAATATTTGTATGCTTTTGTAATTATAAGAAATGAAAAATCTTTTAATACAGTTTATTGTGCACACATTGTTTTGTTTTGCATTGGGTTGTCGTCTGATGTTGGTTGTTTTTTTTATTTGTTCTTACATTGCGCATTTTCTTCATTCTGCTATTGGTCTACGTATATGATCACTCAATAGTCTGCACCAGCGATTCAACCAGTCAGATAAGCATATCCAGTGATCTACGCTCTCTAGGTGATGCATCTGATATCGCTATCCTCCAAGAAGAGAGTATTTCTTTCGGTAAATATTTTGCAACTGTTTTTATTTAGCTACCGTTTCGCTTTCTTACATTTCTCACGCTAAGTTTGGCTAATTGATCCTTCACTTCACACTTTTTATAATCATGCTTACAGTTGCTTTTTGTTACGTTATTTTTCTTGTTTAATGGTAAAGTATGGATTTTTTATTAAATATGTTTTATTAAAAAAATTAAATTATTGATCTTCACTTACATTTTTATTGCATTGCGTTTGTTTTTTTACAGAAGCTACATATTACTACAGTCTTGTTTTAAGCCTCGTGTATAATTTAAGAACTTGTTTTTAGTTATCAAAATTTAAAGCAATAAGATTTAAACATTTGTAAGTTATAAAAGATGGATGTTTCCTTGTGAGCTCTCACTTTAAAATCTGATGATATTTAAATAATCTTATCTTTCAATATAAAACTTGTCTCTTTAAACGCAAGGAGCAATTAATTTATTGAAATTTGTATGCGTATGCTTTGACTTAGCAATCAAAGTTTTTCAACAATATTCGTGATTTTTACAGATTCGGCCCATGCACTTTTTGTTCGAGCAACATATTTAGTTTGTCATCGATTAATTTCTTCCTGGAAAACAGATCTTAATATTTCATTAGCAGCCCTTGAAATGCTTTCCGGTTTGGCAAGAACCCGTATTCGCGAAACAGGTAAATTAATATTAAAAAATGTTTCAGCTGATATTTCATTAAAATTTTTTTTTGTATTTTTTTTATTTATTTTTTTTTGTATTACCAAGCAGCTAAGAAGTTTACAGGTTCAAATTATTTTAGTATTTCGTACTGTAGCATTCGGTAAAATGGGATACATTTTTAAAAGGCTTATAACGCAATGCAGACCTTAATATCGCCAATGCATTCATGTATTTCAGATGCCTTGGAGTGTAAACGTGCAGTTAAGTGGCTTTGTGATTATATAGCATATCAATGTTGGAGACCTCCCCCAGCACATTCCAAAGATCTTCATTCTACCATAGTTGCAGCATTTGCTTGTCTTACGACTTGGTTAACTGCCCATCCACAATTATTGCAGGTGATTTATATATAGAGCTACTTTATGCAAAGTTTCTTGAATTGAAAGTAAATTGTACTTAATCAGAAACGGTTCATTGTTTTTATGTATTTTCTAATTTTTTACCTTGATTTGATATCCTTCGAGATTTTCACCTTGGAACTTTTTAATTAAAAAAATGATGAATATTTTATTAATATTACATTACTATGAAGTACATAAAAATGTTATAAAATTATTTTCTTACAATAATTCTTACAATACTTAAACAAGCAAGTAGTAAGCGATTCAGACAGTATGAAGTTTGATCGTTAATTTAAATAAGCTTAAAATGCCTGCTTTATTCGCATTTTACCCCTTTCTTAATTTATAAACGATAGGTGAAGTTGAAAATAAAAAAATTGTGAAACTTAACAGGATAAAGAATGTCTAGCAACAGTTTTAGAAGTTGTTGAATTAGGTGTTTCTGGATCAAAATCTATTGGAAAGCCAGGCGAACCCATAAAAATGAAGGATGAAAAAGAATTGAAACCAGCATCTATGCGCGTGAGAGATGCTGCCGATGCCTTACTTACAATAATTCTCGAACAGGTATTAAACAAATGTTTGATTTCAAAATTTATTCTGAGAAGAAAAATAGCTTCTTTCTTTTTTACCAAAAAACAATCACAATACTTAGTTATGTAATCCGGTTTTTACACACATGCGCACGCACACAATTACCCACAAAAGCAACAGTATTTGAAACGAATCATAATACGATTTTAAACAGGCATATTGTCTACGTACTTGATTAAAAACCGAACGACAGTCAGGCATAAGATATATCGCGAATGATTTAGATGACTCTATCTTCATGATATGACATGATGATTAATGTTGGATCTCTTGAGTAAGGTAACGCAGTAAATTTGATTGAGAAAACGAATTAAGAAACTCATCATTTAGATTTATTTCATCGAAATTTTCTACCAACATTAGCACGTTATGAATTTTAAACTGTGTGTTCGTATTATTTATTGCCGATGTATCTTTATTACCCGAGGCTGTACTCCTTAAACAAAGTGAGCCATTTCTCGACACGATAAATCAACGTCCAAAGTTTTTCGTCAATTACTCGATCTCTGTACGAAACAGCACTCTCCATTATAATGAAAATGTATATGTATATATACAATCATACATACATACATATATATATATATATATATATATATATATATAATTAATTAATTAATTTATACATAAGACAATGTAGGGCAACTCTAGCGTATTTACAAAATGCGAATCGTTTTTAAATGTCAATCTGAGGAGCCGATTTCTCTCGTTTGCACGCAAGGTCGGCTATTTTCCGAGCGTCTGCGGCGCCGAGTCCCTGTCCTCGCTCCTGGACGAAGTCTCGCTATTGCAGCACTGCAACAGTTGGCCAGGTGGAGAAGTGCCTCGGGAGGAGGTCGTCGAGAGGTACTGGTATTTCGTCGCGGACAACGCGACGATGCTCGCCTTGCTGGAGGAGCCGCTCGGGAACGATCAGGATCCCCAGCCGACGGTCACGGTCTTGATTCGCGGGCCCTTCGGACGTCACGCGTGGACGATGCAGCTCAGGCATTTGCCCAGGCACCGCTCGGTCGTCAGGAGCTCGAACACCAATCCCGGCAGGCCCCTGCCCCTCCAGGAGCTTCAACCCCCGGCCGACTACAAGCCGAGGTTTTTCCCGGACAACGTCGACAAAATACCTCACTGTAAAGTGTGAGTCTGCAACAAAGTCTTCTTGCCTTCTTCTCTTTTTTAAGCAAGCCCTGGCCCCTCAATAGTCTGGAATTTTACATTCTTCGAAGTACGTTTAAGGGGGTTTTTCTTTGTCAGTTAACCTTACGCTTAAGCTTTGCCCTTTATTACCTCGGGTAGAACCCGACGTTAAAAGCAACAGAGCGTTCTCATTTTCACAACAGTTCGACTCTTGATGTAAAATAAATATTAATAAAATGCCAGGGGGTGTATATTATTATACTTTTTATTTCCAACAGTGACGAGTCGATACCAAGTCTTGAAGCCGTAATAAACGAGACCGACTCGATGAAAAATCAACATTATATTTTACATCGATTTATCAACCGTGCAATTAAAAATGAGGCCAAGTTCAATAAGGAGAATGCCAATTATGTCAAGCCGCAAACGAGCGAATGCTCGCCTCCAAAGATCTGCCACGAATTTCAAACGGCGCGTCTCTTTCTCAGTCATTTTGGCTTTTTGAATCTCGAGTCCGACGCGCAGAACGACGTGAACGAAAGCAACGGGGGATTGATCGCCCTCGATCCGACGATAGCAGGATTCGTTTCCGACTTGGATAGCCTGGATCACATTAGCGCTCGCACCTGCGACACGGTGCACGTTTTCTACGTTAAATCTGGCCAAGTTGCACCAGAAGCGATCCTTTCCAATGTGGTTAGTTTATCACGAATTACTTGCCATTAGATCAGCCTCGAAAGAGTCCAATTAGTGTTACGGCTAAATTAATGTTTCGTAAAAGTTAACGATCCCAGCGATCGTTCTTGGTACACAGTAATTGTTTAATAAAAATTTAACGTAAATCATTTTGCGCTCTTGCGTCTGCAATGTCGCGAGAGCCGATAACATGAATGGTATATCATAAACACTTATCGATTGTAGAGAGTGACAAGCTTTGACATTGTTTAGCAACACGAGAGTAGCGTATCGTCAAATTTCTTGGAGTTTCTTATGTCGCTCGGGTGGCCAGTGTCAGTCTCCTCGCATGCCGGCTGGACCGGACACGTGCAGACTTCTTGGCGCTCAACATCCACGGGAGCCACGAGCCTCTTCCAGCCTAAGAATGTTGCCAATAACGGTGGCGCCCTTTACGACGGAAGCACCCACGTACTATATTGGGCGGATGTTAGCTCCGAGGTAGCCTTTGTCGTGCCAACGTTCTCCGGCAATCCGGTTAAAGAGCCAGTTACTGCCGAAAGCACCTACAATGAATCCAATAACGGTATTCTTTCCCTTCTCCATCACTCCCCCATTATGCTTATCATTTAGATTCCCTGCCGATGCGTTAGCTTCTGAAAATAGCTTTATCACAATTTAAAACCCGTCATTACTTTATATATATTAATAATTACTACTAAATAAATTGTTACACTTTTTCATCGATTTCCTAAAACAATCGCTCAATAATCTTAACCTTGATAACATAAGTATTTATTTATTGTATCAATTTAATACGTTTAAAAGTGAATGCATTAAATTCCACCCAAGATGCAATAATTGCCAATGAATTCTAAAGTAAAGCTCAATAATTATTATCGCAAATTTTTTTTTTTTTTTTTTTTTTTTTTTTAATTACGCCCTATAAAATTAGTCGCTAATAATGATTGATTCCCATTTAAAAATAGTATGGTTCGAAAGATGCGCCGATTCAACCAATTCTCTTGCATTTTCGAATTCACCAACGCTTATGGGTCAAACTCGTGCGATGTCCTTAGATTTCGAAAAGCAATCGGCTAATGTGTCCTCGCCATCGGTTGGATCGCTTCAAAACGAGTCAACGAAACCCCGAAGAATAGCCAAACATTCCTGTCCAACTCAAACTGATACAAAGATCATGGTAGTATGGTTGGAAAGTCTGGAAGACTATGCACATTTTCCAATATGTAATTATTTATTTTGTACTCCCTTACGTTTGAAACACGAAGCTTTTATTAATATTTTATAGTGGTAGAACAAGAAAATATATATACATAATCACCTGCTGTTTCATTAGAATTGCAAGGTGATTCTTATTATTCTATTTTTTAGTTTTTGTCGCCAAGAACATTTTTAGTACTATATTTTTATTGTTATTTAAAAAAAAATTCAGTTAAAAATTGACAAATATGAAATCATTTGCAATTGTTGTTTTTTTTTACAAAATAACTAAATTACCAAAGAAAATTAAATTAAAAAAAATTCCTGTTTTCAAAATATTGGAAACTCTCCAAAAAATTTCAAGAAAAGCTAATATGACTTGCAGCTTGAACTAAGTTATTTCTGATTATGACACATTAAATAATTTAAATAAAAACAGCGCGTGTCGTCATAAAATGAAGATTAATAATTTTTGTTGATTAATTTTTTTCAACGAGTAATGCATAAAACTTATGATTTCGTTATAGCAAAAATGCCGCTTTAAATATTGAAAATTTAATATTTAATATTTGGACTAGTAAACTTCAAGCATAGCAAACACTTATCGTCGTTTCAAAATTAGTAGCACATGGTAATAATATTTAAGCGATTTCTCAACATCTCTTATTAACTAATTCCATTATACATTACTTCTTTTATTATATTTGAAATTTTACGGTAGCATTTGGTTTCAGTTTATTTATTAAAATTTTACTTTAAGTACCGGAGGTGGCAAAATTGTTAAATATATTTTATCGCGTGGTTTCAGCATGACAAAGTAAAGTATTTACAATTGCTGATATTAATGCAATCAAGCAAATTACGTTGCCTTTTAAAGCTATTTTGAATATTATCGCGTACTATACCGTAATAATAAAAACGAGGAAGGTGTGCGCTGTAAAGGTTATTCGTTCGGGTTATCCTAATATGTCGGAAGTAGATGAAAAAGACTACAATTAAGGTTGATTGAAGTATTCAGGGAAAGAAGGATTTATTCCAAGAGGGCCACTGTAAATTTTCAGCCGATCTGTTGCCGTATACGCAAACGGGTCTCGATCAATCGCGTACGGTGCAGTCCAGCGACGTGCACGTGATATTCCTCCAAGCTCTCGCGAGCGGTCTAATGAGGGTCAAGCTCCAAGGCCCGACATCGAGAATGAATTTTGCCACGCCGCTGATCGACGGCATGGTTCTGTCTCGCAGGGCGCTTGGCTCATTGGTCCGCCAGACCGCCCTCAACATCGGCCGGAGAAAACGACTGGATAACGATAGGTGAGCTTTTAGGGAAGTCCAGCATCGTTCCATAACGGAATAATTGTATAATCAATGATGTAAGATAAGCACGACTTCGCAAGCTTTTCAATCGCTTATCTCATTATTGCCTACCCTTCATTGTAGCCCACCTTCAAATGTTCCTCGTGGATTTTCACGATTTTCATGATTAATATATTTCGGAAACATTGATTATTTTTTTCAATTTTATTTTTGTTTATTTATCATTGGTATATTATCCTCTTTTTATTTCGCGCAAAAAAAATTGTACGATTAATACATATATAATACTTATATACGTATACTCACACACACACACACACACACACACATACACGAAATTATATTTATATTTACGTGTGTATGTGTATGCTTGCGTAATGTATCTGTATAAATATCTAAATATTAAACGATAATGTTTATTTTGTATAAAATAAAACATTAACATTTTTTTTATTGTAGTTTAATAAATACTCTATGTTTTCGAATTTTCAGTCTAAGTTTTAAATACAAGTTTTAATTCGTTCGCATTTTCAATATTTTTTACCACTTACTTTTGCTGCAAGGGTTCATAATTTTTACTCAAAGATTTCTCTTTTTTATATTAAAAATAACTTATTGTAACATATGCAAGTGTATTGAAATTAAAATCGTTACAAATCATAAATAGATTTTAAAGTTTTTTTGTCATATCTACTAATATTTATGAGTCATATCTGAAGAGAATTTTAATTATTTAATAAATTTTAATTTATTTTTATTTACTAAGCTATAGTCATCGCAGTTATTACACAAATTTTCTGAATTTAGTATGCCTAATTTTCTGAAATTATAAAAGTTGGTTAATGATATTCTTCGTGTGATAATCATTCGAATCTTCAATAGCACTTTAGAGTCTGTCATTTTACATGGGTATTTTTTTTTGTTTAGTTATCATCCTCCACACGTTCGAAGGCGTTTGAAAATTCAAGAGATGGTTCAAAAATACAAAAGAAATCTACAGCAACATCAATTGTTAACAATATTATTTAATGATAATTTAATGCCATAATGACTTAAATATTATATTTATTATAAATAAAATGTATCATATATATATATATATATATATATATATATATATAAAGCCTATAATATCTTCTTATTTTACTTATTATTTCCTGCACAAAATAATATGTCGTTACTTATATAATATAATTATATTACAATAATATTGTTATAATTTTTAATGATAAAAGATGATTTGAAACTGAATTTTAATGAAAACAAGTTTGTTGATCACCAAAGTAAACAAAGTAGGCATGGAAATAATACAAACTTACTATTATGTAAAAATAAGCACATGCTATTTTTATTACTCATTGTCAATTATTCAAATTCAAATTATACGACTTTCACAGCAATATTTGTAAGTATATTTTGTTAATAATTTAAAATATAGTTAGAGTTATACATATTCAAAATCAAATGTATAGTATTATCTACAATAAATAATATATTACATTCTCGTAAATGCGATACGGCATAAAATTACAGGAAAAATTATGGTATCATAACAGGATATTAAATATAAATAAAGATGTCACTCAATGTGTGGCGTACGTAACTTTTATCGATTGTGTATAATAGATACAAGTTTTATCAGTGAAGAAAATATTGTTGATGTCGATAAAGGTAAAATTTGAAAGAAAAAACTGAAAAAGGGTTATTCAATCATGGCATCGAAAGTTCAAAATTTATTTATCGATTGCTTTGATAATCCAAATTATCGATTATTTAAGCTATTTTTATCAGCCATTGGATTTTGGCCCTTTCAACGTCAAAAACTACGACTCATAATTAAGATCTTACAGTTTATTTCTGTTAATGTAATTATTACTTTAGAGGTATTGTACATTGACATTTTTATAAATATCTTTTCACCATGGATAATTTTTTACGTTTTAAACAATTTTTATTAAATTTTAAATAAAAAAAAGATTTATAAATATTTACAGTATATAAAGAATTAGTGTATAAGTAATTTCAAAAAAAATTTGTATATGATACTACACTACTTAAGTTAAAATTCAAATATTAATATTATTTTGTATATCTTTTAAAAGAGATTAAATTATAGTATTAAAAAAAACCTTCATTTTGATGCAAATTAATAATTGAAATTTTTACTTTCCTTGTTAACTTTTCAAATTAAATTAAAAAAATTTAATAAAAATGACATTAATAATATGCTAAATTGAAATCAGAAAACTTCATATTTATATCAGATGGTATGGTTCCATAGAAGTTCACAGTTTACAACTATACATCAATTCGAAGTTTCTTAATCATATGTAATACTTATTTAAACTTCACTTACTGATAAGATTGATTTGTACATTATAATTTGCATCTTAATGAATAATATTTCAAATGACAAGATAAAAAATATTAAATAACAATAGTTTTCTTAATTCTCCACCTGTTTAAATGATAAAAGCTTTGCGTATGTTGTAAGTTGTATATTTATTTGCAATTAAATCTTATATTTTCATTAAGGTAATGTATTATATAAGTGTTTTGGGGAATTTAGACAAATTTTTGGATTGTACGCCAAACATTTTTATAGCTTATGCGTATCATGTCTTTTTAATCAATGGATTATATCATTTTAGCCTGGTACGAAAGTTAATTTTATTTAATACGTTCATTTTTTAATATGTTTTCTAATAAGTAATCATTAAAAAATTCTCATAATTTAAAGATGGAGGATATAATTAATGAAATGAAAAAAAATTGGAAAAATGCAGTTGATATTAATGAATATGCAATACTTCAAAAGCATGCACGAATAGGGAATCAATTAACTAAAGTATATGCAGGTAATACGAAAGCATTAAATATTACAAAAATTCCACGCGTATGTTTATATTGATTACATTTGTAATTTTTTTTAATTTTTAAAAATATACCAATCAATTTTTAGCATTCGTCTATTTAAAATAAAAATGATCAATTAATATTTATGGATTTATTTAGAAATAATATTATATTGTATTTTTTATGTAACTTTATTATTTACCTACGAAAACATTAATGAAATTTATAAATATTAAATACGTAATTTTTCTATGAATATTTATTTTATTTAAACAAATTTTTGTTCCCATACAGGTATTTTGTTTACAGGTTTTCTTGTATTTATATGGGTTCCACTTTTTCGAACATTTCTCGGTTCAAGTATGCTCGAGGAATCGAGAACCTTCACTTTGTTAGAAGCCGATTATTTTGTTGATCCTCATAAGTATTATATTCCTATTTATATTCTTGGAGTACAAGCTGTTGGTCAGGTTACACTTTACTACCTTAGCTGGGATGCATATTTTTTGACAATCATTCAACATTCTTGTTCTATGTTTGAAATTTTAGGGTAATTTCTGATTGTGTTTTTCTACTTACTTGCATATTTTCATAGATTTATGTTTTCAAATTAAAACACTACAGTTATAGACTCAAAAAAATTGGTGGAAATAGCGCTGCACTACATAATAAATTGTATAATTTTGATCAAGATAAATATGTATTTACACAAATCAAGGATTGTATTAAGTTCCATTCTGAATGTATACGGTATTTATATTAAATTCATATTCATTATAAGAGTTTAGGACTTAAAAATTATTTTGTAAATGTTAGAATGCGCAAAAACAGCTAACTTTTCATCAAGAGAAGATTAACTTCATTAGATGTTAAGAAGCTTAGAAGTTCTTTTGGCAATGCATTGATAAATTTTCCAAAGGGCAAGTTTTTCATTTTAACCAATTTTAATTAATTCATATGTAAAATTAAAAAATAATTAAATTCTTATAATATCATTTTTATATTAAATAAATTTTCTATCAATGTAATAAATAAATCTACTTTATTTAAAAGCAATAACTCGACAAGATGAAAAAATATGTGATCAACAAAACATAATTATACGGAATATATAAAGAAAAAATAAAATAATTTTGGTGCAAATGATTTGTAAAATATTATTTTACTAAATAAATCGGGGGGAGGGGGTAACAAATAAAATAAAAAAGCAAATAAAATTAAAAAACTTCAATAAAAACAATTTTTTTGATTAAATACGTTTTTTTTCATTTTCTAAAAAATGTATTAACATTATGCATACTCGTTTAAGATAATAGCAATAATTATGAATTGAAATTATGACAATATACAATTTTGTAATTAAAATAAATAAAAAGTTATAATTGAAATATCTTGCGTTAATCAGTATATATAATTTTTTATTATTATTGATGAAAAAATCATTGCATATTTTAAATAAATAAATAAATAAATTTTTTTATAAAGATTGGCTGAAAAAATTGAAAAATTTTTCTGTATTTCATGGATACTGCAAGTATTTGTGAATATGCTTATTTTAAGCATTTGTGGATCACGAGTAAGTAGTAATGATAATTGAAAAACAGTTTATAGCGAAGTTATAAAACATTTTTTCTTGTAAATTTCTTGTAAATTTGTAAATGGAAATTATTATGCCATTAGTTGTTCAAATCTAATTTAAGAAAAATTCATCTTCTTGAAGAAAATACACATTACATGACGGTAAATGAAATTTTGTTAAAAATTTGTAGGTGATACATTACTCCGATAAAATGGAGTCAGTATTAAAATTTTTGTCCGTTGGCGCAAGTTGCTGCATACGTTTATTTTATATTATTTGGCCTGGTGAAAAAATATACAATCACAGTGCAAAAGTGCACATTTATATGTAAATATGTTTTATTTATTTCTATACTGTAATATCGTCCTATGTTAAATTAAAAAAATGTACAATATTTTCAAAAATTGATACGCAAATCAAGTCAATATTTTTATTACAATATGTAGATGGCGTATGCCTTGGTATCTGTTTTCCTCGAACACAAAGAAGCTACTTATTATGTTTCTGATGAGAAGTTCAAAGCCCTGTAAAATTACAATGGGAAAAATGTTAATAACGAACTTTCGGACTTATCGTAAGGTAATAAAAGCTTATTGTAAAAACCATTTTTTATTATAATTGAAAGTACTTTCGTTTTAGCTGATTCAAATGTCCATATCCTATTTCACTATGATTTTATCATCGCAATCAAAATAACTTCATCTATTCACTGTTGAATAACTGTTTTGTTTTATCAATACCCGTTTAAATATGTAAGTAAAACTATATCGTCGATAAACATGATTTTTCTATGCTATTAGTATAATTGAATATTATATACACTTAAATTTTAAAATTTGCTGCAGCTATATTTATCTATAAATGCTTTACGATTTTTTTTTGAAATTCCCCCTATATTAATAAATAACTTAATGTAACAAGCTATAAAAATATTATAATCACGTATTTGAAAAATTATATATATATATATTATATATACATTCTGCATCTAAATATCATTAATATTAAGTACAATTCTCATGTTTTTTCTCAGTCTGTAATGTTCTTCAAGTGGATTATTATTTACGAGGAGTACAATTTAGAAAACAAAACAACAATTTCATCACGTATCGTAATTATCCTTTTAAATATATTTAATAAAGTCATTTGCTATATCGTTTTATTTTTTAGTTTCATATAATCTGAAAAAGCAGAGAAGATATTATAATTAATTATAAAAAATGGAATCTTTTAGTAGTGCAACTTTATCTAGTAGAAATTCTATTCAGATGCAATTAAAAATTGCACAGTAAATTAATACGTTATTTTCAAGTTTTCCAACTTGAAATGCAGCAAAAATTAAAAATAAACCTTTTCAAGATGGAATTAAAATTACACAAATAAGTAAGCTTTATTTTAAGTGGCCCATTTTCATTTTGGAATAATGGAACATGAGTGGAACGCTTAATATCGTCATGATCACTGCCGTCGTCAATGTTACGGTTATGCAACAATGCGTTCTTTTAGAAATATGAAGATACATTAAAATTATAATGTTTTTATAAAAATGATTAGCATGATTAATTTTTCATAACTAAATTAATTATAAAAATTAACCAGCAAAATAAACGAATTAAAATTTTAAAAGTATTCTTTAAGGAGTTCATTGTCAATACTTTATATGGTAGCGAAATTTAAAAAAATATGTGATACGTGTTGAATATATTAAACTAAATAAACACTTTTACATTATTCAAATAATAAATTCTTGAAATTATTACACCTTCTTGAAATTATAGCATTTTATAATTTCATAATGTACTTCAATGTACTTTTATGTAAGCGAAACATTTACTTGAAGCTTTACTCAATCAAATTAATTTAAAACGTGCCTTTCATTAATTTTAAGAAGCTTACGAAGAAGATCGTAAGCTTGTAAGAACGTTTCAATTATAAAAAAACGATCTTTTAAGGTTGAACTATATTAAGAAAGTTGCAGTATTGGATTTATGGTTAACTTTATGCATTGAAAATTATTTAAAATTATACTGAATTTTAATTAGCATTTTTTTAATTTGCTGAAAAGAAATAAATTCATAATTACAGAACTTTAATCTCTAATACAATAAATAATAGAGATTTTCATTTTAATTTAGGTTGAGAATTTTTTATACAAGAATAAATAATTTGTTTATAGGAAAAAAATTAATTTTAATGTTACAAATTAAATAATCAATAATAACTGTAGCATAAAATTTAATTGTAAAACATTGACTTCAAAAACAGTATAATTTATATTTCTTTAAAACTTTTCAGCATATAAGAATATTTCTAAAAATATATTACTCGTCACTACTCTAAGTATATTAAGGATAGTTTATAATTACTAAAATTTTAATTGTACATTCTAATCTAAAATCTATTGCTATAATATTATCGTACTTTTTCTTTTTGAATCTAAGGACAATTAATATCTCAGCTACTCATCAGTCATAAAATATTTTTTTATTTTAAATGATTATTTTAAAAACCGTTCAACAGCCTAATACCTTAAACGTACAATTATAATCTGCTATTATACATCGAAGATGATAAAGAGTTATAATTATTGTCGTTGCGAAATATTATAGGTCGATTTTGATAGATCTTATCATAAAAATTGAATATATGAATGCTTAAAATAATGTATATATATATATATATAAATATATATTTAAATTAAAATTATAGACACTGTAAGATTTTACGTTTAAAATCGAGTACAATTTCATAAAAATTACGTATATTACAACTAATAAGAACATAAAATTCGTATAGGAAAGATTATAAGTTAACTTTGTCATGTATATTCTATATTATAATAGATATGAATTGCGAAGCACCAAGTGATGATATTGATTGATACAAGTGCCCATTGGAATTAAATGATATGATTTTCAAGAGAAGAGAGAGAGAGAGAGAGAGAGAGAGAGAGGATAGATTTTAGAGGTCAATTTATTCATTATCGAGGTATAGAATCGTCAAAGACTAAGCCACCGTTCGTAGAAAAAACACATAAAAATACGAATAAGCACTGGTAAGACGTATGTTTTGTTGGAAGTCGATCACCCTTCGGCAATGGATCATTCGAATGGCAATGCACCAGTTTAGTAGAGGCCGCTCCTCCAATCAGGGTCTATTACCATTTTGGGCTTCCGGGCGCAAGGCTTGATTTCCAAGAGAGATCGTCCCTGTCCTCCGGGTTCCCGCATTCGGATGCTCTCGCAAGCTCTCGAGAAGCTTCTCCCGCGTATCGGTATCGAATTATCCCTGCTTTTTTACCGGAATCGCACCGCCACTGGGGTCGCGCTCCGCCAATATTAGACTATCGACTCGCGGTCCAAATTCTCCCGCCCCCGCAGCCCGATCCGCCTCGGCAGCCACCCACGGCCCCCCTCCCGATCCCGCGCGTGGAAGGTCTCGCGCCGCCACCTGTCCCCCGTATCTTCCTTGCGGGCTCCCTCCTCCGGCCCCCGGCCGAGCTGCGTCAGCGACCGGAGGCACGGGCCTCTTTCTATAAAGGCTGCCGGATGATCGGCGTCGGCACCACTTCCTCGCCCGTCGCCGCACGCAACCGAAGGACTAAGTTTAAGCACAGAGAACCACTCGACCCAAGATGGCTCTGGAACGTCAAGTCCGCGCGAAGGTACGGTTTTTCCGCGACCCCGTGGCGGCTTTTTAACATTCTTTTGGCGCGCTGCTCGGTTTCCCGGGGCTCTACCGCGTTACTGCCCCGGGCCGGAATCATGGCCGACTTACCGGGGGCTGGGACACGAATGGTTTGTGTGTCGATGTGCGAAAGGCTGCTAGGCGGCGAGTCCGCGACTCCTGGCAAGTGATTGTGAGGGTTTGCTCAAAGTGGAAGCTGTTTTTGGAATTATGATTATCCTAGCTTTTCCCACTCCCCGAGAGTTTTTCTATTCAATTACCAATTCTCGCGTGAATGAGACCAATAATACAATGAGTAATACGAAAATTATAATCTCAGCATACTTCGTCATTGATTCGAGTCAATCGAAGAATTTTTATCAATCGTTAAAAAAAGAACGTATCTCTCTATCTTCCGAAGTGACGAACTCATTTCATTAAGCTGAATCGTAATGGGAAAATTTTTGTTTACATGGAACTATGATTATTTGTAGATCGTCGCTAAGCGTGATCCTGAACAGGAGCGCGAGGCTCAGGAATGGATCGAAACCATTATTGGCAAAAAGTTCCCAAAAAATGCCGCCTTCGATGACGTTTTAAAAGACGGTACCCTGTTGTGTGAACTGATGAACAAGATCAAGCCCGGCTCAATCCCTAAAATCAATACATCAGGCGGAGAATTCAAAATGATGGAGAACATCAACAAGTGAGTACAACCCTAGTAAATTTAATCGCATTACGCACGTCCGAACTGTAGGTTTCCTTTTTGTAACAATCAAAATGGTATAATTAATTTAGAGGGACAGAGGGAAAAAATTATTTTTTATTATTGGAAAATATGAATTCAATGTCAATTCTAACCTGGTATTAAGTATTTCCCTCTGTCGCGGTATTACTTAAAAATAAGCAAAATATTACTTGTAAAATATTTATAACTTATTATTCGTGTACACAGTTGTTAGAAAATGCCTTCAACGTTTAATAACATTAAAGGACATTTAGAGTTTCGTAATGCTATTTTTTCGTATCAATAATTAATAAATCTTGTGTATAATATCGAGCAGCTTCTTAATAAAAATTATTAAAAAAAATTTTCATGTATTTGTTCTACTTGGCACGACAGTTATTTACACATGATTTTGCTTTTAAATAAAAGACCTAATGATCGTGAAACCTTCATCCAACTATAAATAATTTAAGTGCCAAATTTTGATGCATTAAAAAATTTTAACCACTGAATCATTACGCGCGAACACGCGCACACACAACTTTTTCAATATGTAAAATGTGCGAGGATTGCGATGCTTAATTTCGGCTATTTATACACAAACATGACATTCACGAAAAATGAGAGTTAGATGCGTATATATACAAACACACACACACACACACACACATATATATATAAATAATAAATAACTTGGTGTCTTATGAAATAGGTTCCAGAAAGCTCTAAAAGACTATGGCGTACAAGACGTGGACGTCTTCCAGACCGTAGACTTGTGGGAGAAGAAGGACCTTGCACGAGTTATCATGACCCTCTTCGCCCTCGGTCGCGAGGTACGTTTCGCAATCTAGGCTAAAATCGGTCTCCTCAGCTTTTGTTATGACACTGCTCCACATTATATTGCACCGCTGCTCGGAAATCCTTCGTATATATTTTTATCTGACTTTACATTTCTTTCTTTTTCATTATTTTTCAATCTTTAATTTTAGAACTATTTTTCACTTGAAATTTTACAACACTTTTTATTTCATTTGAGCTGAGCAGGTGTTTATTTATTACGGTCTTGATTCAATATCTGGCTTGCTTTAACATGCAATTTTGACGTTTTTAAAAAAAAAAAAAAAGATTACTTCTTCTTTACCAGAGAATTCTACTTTACTAATTTCAGTTCTATTATTTCTATTGCTATAATTATTATAATTTTAATCTATTATTATGATGATTATTGGTTTTAGTATTTCTTCTTTTAACGTTTATTACTTCATAGCATTTTTTGTAATTTAAATTAATGCCAACTTTTGATAAATATTATTTTTATTTTATTAAGTTTTTCTTTCTATATTAAATGGTTATAAGACCACTCGGCGTTATATGCACTTATAGTGTCCATGTAGTAAATATTGGTTAGAATTTCTCCTCCTCCAAGATATTTTTCTGAAATTCAAAAATTATAAAAAAAAAACTTGATAAATTGTAAAATGTGTATTTTTTTCTAATCGGATTATTAAAGGAATTTTTAATTTTAATGTGAAAATTAAAGGCTGCTATTGTATGATTGCATATAAATAAGCGTACATATATACATAATAAAAATGCATACGAATATTGCATTGCCCGCAATAGATTAAATTTTATGACTTAAAAAGTCTGTTGGAGGTTGAGGAGGCTTTATCATTGCCCTCGGTCTTCTTTTCCATTAAAACTGCTTCCGAGGCGCGTCGTAAAACGTATAAATTCAATGCACATGCATATAAAGTATTGCTAAATGATTGAAATATCAAAATTATCTCGTGCAAGCGCTGGGGAAAAGCAGAGCAGAAACGAATTTTAAACATAATCGAGGGGCGATGGGCGCGCCCTGCTCCTGCCCAGACTATTGATACTAGCGCGTGTGCGTGTGCGTATGCTTCGCAGACATATAGACATCCAGAGTTCAAGGGACCGAACCTAGGACCCAAGCCTTCCGACGAATGCAAGCGCGACTTCACGGAGGAGCAGCTCAAGGCTGGACAGACCGTGATCGGGCTTCAGGCTGGTTCCAACAAGGGAGCCACGCAGGCCGGACAGAACATCGGCGCTTCCCGCAAAATCCTCCTCGGCAAGTAGATCAGCCGCTAAGATCACCGTGAGACCATTGATCCAAGTCTCGTCATCGTTGATTATTCGGAGGATGGAAACAAAAACGTCGGCACCGCTCTATATTGGACACATTCGGAATGTCGCCCCTCCGCCTCTACGCAGCGACGTGCCACTTCGATTCTTTATGATTGATATTTAATTTTTACCATTTATGTACATATATATATTATATATGATATTAATCGTTATTTTATCATATTTGTTTAACATTTTGTAATCGAATAATATAAATTTTATTTATTCTTCACACACGAACGTATCGACCTTCATTTCACATTACTCCTAAACTCCATCTACTCGCTATATTACCCACCAGCATAATCCAGACTTTTTTGCAATAAATCAATATTTCAGCCCGATGAAACTTTTCTTTCAATTATTTTCTTAACAAACGAATCTTCTTTACCCGATGAATTAATAAAGTAAGAGTGTCGCTTCTATTTTCAGAAATAGCGAGACTGAAAAATTATTTCACATCGAAGTATTTTTGGGCAGAATGAGTCAGGCATTGGTTAAGATACGAATATTTTACAAACATAAAACCAGAATAAGCTACAACGTACATTTTTTATTATGCGTATTTATCTAAGTATAATTTACATAATATATTTAACTACTACATTAAAATTATTAGGTTGCTAATTTAAAAATAATTATTATGCACTCAACCAAACAGTTTCTTTTTCATTTGCTATAATATCATTAGCTTATAAATTATCGGACCTATGTATACGAATTTATGGATTATTTGTAACAGAAGCTTTGGTTACTAATTTAAAAAATTTAAAAACTCTATAATTTGCATCACTTAATGAATTTTTAAATATTTCTATTTCGATGATCGTTAGCTGTAAATGCAATTTCGTTAATTCTATTGATTAAATAATTAAAATATCAAACTTCATTTCTTTTTTTATACTTTCTTATCTTAATTTCAATTAAAAATTTTTAATCATCTTGAAATATAAAATATTGTTTACATAATAATTATTAGATTTTCATTTTTTGTATTAAATGAATGATTGTTATATTTTAAAACCTTAGAAATCATTCAAATTTGTTTTGCTTAATAGCGGAATTGAATGATTTTCATGATAATTTTAATGCTTAATAGAAAACTAAAAAACAAAGTAATCTTTCTATACTTAGGAGTATTCGTAAATTGTGCACTGAAGTAAATTTGAATTTAAAGATTACTTCTAGTGAACTCCTTTCAGGTTGAATTGAGATTAGAAAACTTGACGAGGATTAGACACAGAGAAAATTTCTCTATATAAATGTCAATACTGTACGTTATACTTTACATTTAAATATCAATAAGGTACATTCAAACACATTTTAAGTGTTCAATGTAGTATTTTTATAAACCTTATATATATTAGGACGGTATATATTTCTATTATCAAAAAAATATTTCATAATTATACATTTCTATAATTTACTATTAATTATTTTGTACAATACAGTTTTACTTACAAATATCCTGAATCTATCACATATATGTTACTGAAAACTATATGCTTTTACAATTTTGAAATCGATTTTAAATTTAAATAAATAAAAAATTAAATCAAAATATTTTATATTGTAATTTTATAATTATAACATGTTCATTTTAATTTGTATAATAATTAAAAAGAAGAATATTTTTTAAATTAAGTAAGCGAAGATTACTAATAAATACATTGCTTATCTTACAAAAGTCAGTCATTGAATAAAATCGCTTATGTTATTTTAGTTTTAGTATTTTATTTATAGAATCATAAATTTTTTTATGTGCTTTTATTCTTAAGAAGTAGTGAAACGTACATTTTATAATAGTAATTTGATGTATATGAATAAAGAATCGGTCCAGTATAAATTGTATCTATTTACAAATGATTGTATGTTCGTATATATATATATATCAGAAATAAATTAATAAATAGCTTCAATTATCATATTTCAAATAAGAACCAAATTACTTAATTTTATTATCTGCATTAAATAATTGGCGCAAATTTTCGGCTGTCACAAGTAGAATAAGACTTGATCTGGTCGGACGTTTGTGAGCAAAATCTGAGCTATTAACTTTTTAATTGACCGACAATAGTTTTTTTAACATATAGGCCTCGATTATAAAAAGAGTCAATCGTTACTCTCTTATTCGAGTGCGTAGACCTGTTCAATTTTAACAACAACATTTTTCGTTAAAAGGAGGGATTTATTGCTTTATTACTGGGAAAAAATTCTTGGCAATAATCCAAATTACGTTAGATTTATTTTTGAATATTTCGTTTTGTTTACCATAGATTTTCAGAAGTGAGTCGATGTTAAACATAAGTAAATCTTTTGAAGCTAGAATTTTATATTCTTATTACATTATCTGATCCCGTATTATATCTTATTTATTTTACCAATTATAACTTACAAATGAAAATTTCTTTTTTGTAATTATTATATTTTAATTAATAATATTATATAATATGACAATAATATGATAAATGCAATATAATAGTGAATTGAATCTTATGTAAATAATATATTTTTATTATATTGTAAGTTATTCATAAAATTAAAGACGATAATTTTTTTAAAAAAATTTTGTTAAACAATAAAAATAGACATTTTAACTGGAGAGAAAAAAAATTATTTAATTCATCATAAAAAAATGTAAATATATAAATGTGTAAAATTATGCAAATTTAGATTTTAAAACCTCAAAAACTTTATTAAAAATTTTTTTTACATGCTACCGAACTAAACAATATATTTTTATATATCTGTATATTCATAGATAAATTTTTTACTAACGACTAAATAAAGTAGTAACTAAATAAATTTATATATACAAAAATAATTATTTATAATACAAAAATAAAAAGAATTGGTATAATTCATACTTGTATGTATTTTTTCATTGACACATTTTATTATTTTACAATTATAATTTTCATTTATCCAATGAGTTTCTTAGAATTAGCTACTTAAAAAAACAATAAATATATTTTTTTTTAATTTATAATAATATAATTGTTTTAATCGCAAAAATTTTTTAAAAGCTTTATGAATAAAATGTATTTACAAACACAATATTCAATTTAGTTTAAATTTCAGATTATATTTATCTTAATAAATATCTTAACATTCATTATTAAACTTATTTCATTAGTTTTTATTTTGTCAAATATGAAAACATAAATAATATAGATTATAATGAATACAATAAAATGTATAATACATTAGAGTAGAATATCTAACGGCATGTTTTATTTAATAATAAGATTATATCTTTCATAAATTATATTATTTTTTATGTTACATTTGAAAATTTTAAATAGATTTCTTACAACAGCGCAACGTATAAAAAACTATTAATATAAAATAATATTTTATAAATTACTAAAAATTTTCTACAAAACAATGCAGTTTAAAAGATTTAAGATATTTATAAATAATTTATTGTTGACATTATTAATTACTTTAACTCGTTTATTGTGTCTGGTGCATGTGATTTTTCTTTTTTTTTTTATATTAGCAATAATATGAATCTTATTGTCATGTATTTAATATTGTCCATAAATTGAAATTTATAACGAATAAAAAAGCTCAATTGTAAATGTATTTGTAAATGTAAATACAAACAGAAATGTAAAGAGTCTTATCGATCGTTCACTTGGACTCTTTGTCCTCGGTCATTATCCCGTTGTAATAAAGTCGTAAACTTTTATTGGTAAAGACGAATTCTACAATATCTTTAATAAAACCAGTTACCTGCCAATAATATAGAAGGTAATTACATTGGTAAAGAAATATAAGGAGGTATATTATTCAGGTAAAGAGAACGTAAATGTCAATACTTTTTTACATTTTATAATGTATTATAAATACAGTAATTGAGTAGGATTCACTAATATTTGAAATATCCTTTAATAAATATTGAGCATAATTATAAATTGCATCTATTTTATTTTCAAAAACATGTAGGTTTATCTAAAAATAGAAGCCTACGTTTGACGCATCGATTTAAAGTATTTATTTATAAAATATTAAGTTGGAAAGTCCCACAAATTTGAGATATGAAGAAGAGCTCAAGAATCATATCAATTTTTCAATTACCATTTAAATTGAAATTTTGTTTTAGATCAAGTTCAATTTCCTTTGTATGCTTTCATTGCCCAGAAAACGGAGTACTCGCACCTGCGCACACTTTGGGCCTGTTCGACCGGTCTCGCACAAACTATTTCAGACCCCCAAGGATAATGTCCTTGGAGAGCCCATTACCATAATAACGCAGTTGCTTGAGTAATAATAGAGCGAGATTAAATTAGGAATGAAAAGCTTTTCGCATTTTTTGAGTTTGCATTGTGTAATCCATAATGCGTCGGCGCGGTCGATATCGAATTTCAGCACACGAGCTGTGGGAGAGCGTCCTTGAAAATTGTCGCCCGTCCGCGCGAGGCTGCATCTAACATCGAAGTGCAAATTCCGTGTCGAGAAGCGTGATTCACGAGATTGGCGATATAATATCCCTGATGGTATCCAACTGGACTTACCAGCTCGAAATCGTATCCGCTATCCGTGCCAATGTGTGTTAGCTGGTAAAGCTCCTCCCGACGACGTCATGGTTCCTTCGCTTTTACTTGTGCAAAATACCATTTCTATCTACAATATATGCGAGAACCATAGCTGCTTCTTAGGAGCATAAAATTAGTGACGCTTTCTTAATGGGAGAGAGAGTAAACATTGATATTTCTGAATTGCCGAAGGAATTCACTTTATTAAACCTTATATTCCATTCTTTAATTGCTCATAAATCTTTCCCTCTGACCTTATTGCTACAAATTTAGGATGATACCGTATAGTTTTTTTTAAAAAAAACGTCTAAAATACATTTGGTAAATTAAATCATATTTCAAAATACTAACCACATCTAGTATAGAATAAAGTGTACAGGTATGATTGACATTTCATGGTTTTAAAATATATTTATAGATATTTTATAATACGTATTTAATAAATTAGTTTAGCATATTATATTCCTCATAAGATAATCCTTATACTTATTATTTATGTTTAAGTATTTTGAAATATTTTTAATTGCTGCGAATCATTACTTATGCATTAAAAGATAAAATAAAGAAGAAAAAAATGTATAAAAAATATTTGCAAATACTGGCAATTATAAGTATAAAGAAAACAGAATATCATAAAAATATTAAGATTTGAAATTCTATGTAGATGATTTATATTTACAATATTAAATTATTAATTTGAATAACATTAAAATGCGTATAAATTAAAATAAATAGACATTTTGTGATTAATATCAGATTGTGTTCAGAAATATTTTGTAAGCTAATAAATTCTATAGAAAATGACTATTAAATATATTATGAACAATTACGACAGTTCCTTCATAAATATATTAAATAATTGGTAATGCAATTTAATGCCGATAGTTTTATTAATAATCCTGCTTACTATTTTAATATAATATCTTTGATTATAATTACTATATATATACATATATACGTAATATATGTATATATTTTGTTTTGTTTAATCATTACCAATGCTAACTTAAGTAAAAACAAATTAACAAGTAAAAACGACATTTTTAATAACGTATATGAACAAATGTTTCATAAAATAATAAGAACGATTCATATCTGTTAGAATTGCTTTTAAGCCATGAGATTCAAAGAAGATTTTTTATTTGTGTAGTTTGAATGGATTCAATAATAGAATATGTGTATTCTTACTTATGTATTTCAATTAACTGTTTTTAAATATAATTTTTTTATACAAAATCGTTAAATTTTAATTACTTAAAATAATTATTTAATTATTATGAAAAATGGGTCATATCTGGAAAGCAGCGATGATGATAAATTCAATGTTAAAAAAATATGCATTGTTTCACGAATATGTCTAAAAATCTATCATCCATTTTTCAAACGAAAATACAAACTTTCAGCCGAAAATATATCACACATACATTGGTTGTGAGCTCTTGAAGTGTAACATTGAGAAGTAGAGGTATTGAAATTTTGGCTCGAAATCAACTTTTTTTCGTATGTTTCCGATACATTCACGGCATTATGCACCGGTAAGTATTATGCTAAATTAATTTTCCAGTATTAGTAAAATCAGAAATAGTTGTGGAAATTTTTAAAAATATTTTTCGCTGTTACCGTGTTAAATTATTGTCTTCTAACTTTCTTAACTTTATGGCTGAACAGTGTGTTCACACCACTTTCAAGATACATAAACTACACGCGTGTCTCAAATTGAAAATGAATTTCAATCATAAAATTAAAGTTTTATCTAAACATACAGTTTGTTGAAATATATATATAAAGAGATGAGTAATAGTTGGACATTATAATAATAAGATTGAGTGTATTAGTTATTGAAATTATTAGATTATTTATTAATTTCACTTCTTGATAAATATAATGGTGAAATGAACGTAAAAATATTTGATAAAACGTAGACACAATGACTATTTTTAAAGTGCTAAGGCATTTTTAACACATAGTAACATAAGAGCGCCTTGCTAAGCTTTCATTACTATTTTTATTTTCATCTAGTTTATGGGCAATTTTGTTCTTCCTGCCCCCGAGTAAAATATTTATGGGCGTATAAAATTCTGGACATACATGCGTACCAGTGCCGGGGACTCTATAAAATACTCACGGATGACAAAAAGAAGTTTTAGCTACGGGAGCAGTGCGGATTCGAATAAAGTGTCGGTAATGAGCTCGTGTACGTCTGCTCGGATCGAGTAACCAATCGCCGGCATCTCAGTCCTAAAGACCGACTCTTTAGCTCGACACAGTTAGAGATTTCAGGAGCAAGCGCTTAGCGAAACGTGCACGGGGATATTTCGGCGCTTACCTTGAAAAATTATTCGTCATCGTCCAGCTGTGCGAAAAACTGGGCTCGCTGCCTGAGCCGCGTGTGCACACGTGCTATTAGCAGCTTGTCCGTGATTATTAAACAAATCGCGCGACACTAGATTTCCCCACGATCTTACTTCCCACCTGACTACCGCCCCACCGCCCCCTCATATCGACTTGGGTTCCCGTCATTTTTGCGACTTGAATTCCGCAACATGAATGAAGAATCACTGAGAGACGACTCTCTCATTGTCCTTTTTCTCTTAATTCTTATTTATTTCTCTTATTTAAGTTTTATTCGTATTTCTTTGTCGTCCTTTTAATATATTTTTAAGAAACGATCTATAATCTTTTGCAGGTACTTTAGAATACTGCCTTTTCGTATTCGGTATTTAAAGACAAATTTACTAACTATTGACATGGCTTTATTATTAATAGTGTACTATTAACTACCGACCACAATATTAAGTAACCTTCCTGGAATTCTTTCCCAGAATCTTATCATTTAGTAATACTTATTACTAGGAGATTCATCAATTAATTATATTATGTCTGTATTTAAAAATTTCAGTATCAGATTACTTATTGTGTAAAATAGTGATTATTCTCGACAAAATTGTTCTTTTTATGGGGAGAAATTGGTTTAATCTTCTACTAACATGGTTATGAAATGGTGAAAAGTTCTATGTTATATCTAAATAATATATATTTTATACCATTTTTTTATAATTATAACGTGATTTACATTATTTTCAGTTTATAGAAAAATACATATGTTTTGAGACTTTTTTGGGCAGATAATCGCATTTTTCTTATTAATACGTGATCGTATTTTGTGATATGCAGTAATTGGATGCAATCGAGTTAAATTGGTTTCAATATCTCAATATTTGAGTTTAAATAGCTTATAATCATTTTCTTAATTTCCAAAGACCAAAACATCTTACAGAAATTTTCTCAATTATTAATATTAATAGCAATATGTATAACTAATTTTTTCATTACACGAGTATAATTATTTCGATTATTCAATTAATATAATAAAAACAGTGTATATTTTGTTGAAGCTTGTAAATCATTTGCGTGCTCTCCAGCATGACATTGAATGTCAAGAAAAATGTTTCAATCCGGTAGCGCATTTTTGGCAGCAATCCTTCGATATGAATTTATCGAACTGTAAAAAATGTTCTTAATTAATAATTAACAGAAAAATTTTACCAAATGTTTTCAATTATTAAAACAAAAAATTCAGATTAATTACATTCGATACTGCTGAAACTTTTCAATTAGAAATTTTTTTTTATCAAAGTCGAATTATTTTTTTATTTGTATCGAATATTTAGTTAATTTAATTGTTTAATAGTTATTTAATAATTATTAATATAAGTATTTGAGCTTTTCCTTCGGTGGTTTTACCTTAAATTCATATCTAATTTTGTTAACTCATTAAATACAGCTTTTTTAAGTAGATGATATTTTTCAAAAAATAAATCCTTTGAAATATGAATTGTGTACTTGCTATAAATACTTTTTTATTGAGTATTGTTAAAAATTTAATTTATACTTATTTATAAGACATTCAAATCATGTATATATGAATATGTAAGGAATGACTAAAACTTAGTATATTTTTATACATCTTTTTGATTCATAACTATAATTATGCATTTTATGCGCAAAATCTAATTTATATTTTAAATAATGTTAGTCAGTTTTATATACGATAAATAAACGTATTACTACAAATAAATTTTCCGTCTTTTAGTTTATAAATAATAGCTATGCTTTATAGTTTTTATCTTCATTTTTACTTTTATACAAAACGAATAAAACTTATTGTTTTATTTTGAAATACGAAATTTTTAGTATAATTTTTTTTTATTATACTATAAAGTTATTCTTATATATATAGTAATTTTTTTAATTTATTAATAATAAATATAAATTTACCCAATAAATACGATAATATCTGGAATTGCCCTTTCAAAAGTTGAATGAAACAATCATTAAACGTTAATGTATAAATCATAATTTCTATCATTTTCAAGACTGTAGAAGCAATTGATCAATACATCGTTCGCTTTTAATTTAACAAAGTTTTAAAAAGTGTATTTTATAATATATGGAATACCATCAAAGAGAATGTTTGTGCTGCATAAATAAACAGTAATGATTCTCGAAAAAAGATAGCCTTTATTTTCGACTACGTTTATAAAAAGACAATCTAAAATTATCCGATAAACCTTTAATACCGTTGGCATATATGATTTCTGCTAAAAATATCCCCGGCAAAATTTTCTGCTCGAATGCGACATCATCATGTTCAGCAATGCTCGAGTTACATCTCATACGACTACATAATTTTATATAGTAAGCCACTCTGCAAACTGCTACTTCAAAGTAAGGGGGAAAATAAAAAGACAATAAACTAATTCTACTCTGCGTACTATTTCTATAAAATGAAACATATTCTGTCACTACTGCAAAGAAATTTGGACGAACTTATGATTAGCAGTTTCATTAACTAATTCAAAGCGATTTTTTCTTAAAAATACGAATTTAACGGATGAATAATCATAAAACGACAGCCTATAAAGAATAAAAGAAAATAAATATTTATCATAGCAAATACATAAACTCATTGTCATAAAACTATGAAGTAATTATTTTTAAAGGGTAAGTCATATATTTAACAATAAAGCTTTTCAAAAAGTAGAAATAAACCTAAATGACAAAAATAACAATACCTTGTTAGGTATATACTTCATTTGAATGTCCAACAACTATTACAGTTGTTACATTTTTAAAATATTAATATGACTGAATATTTAATTTTAGACTTTATTATTTTAATATTTATATTTTATAACAATATATATATATATATATATATATAGGTGTGATTCATGCTTGAATAATAACAAATCATTCACTAAATATCTCTAAGAGAAAACATTTCATAGAAGATATTACAATTTATAAACATAATTTCTTTTATAATTCATGTGGGTTTTTCATTGAAATACTCATTTGCGTATTATACAATTTTTAAACGTGCGTTTCTGTTAATTCTGTTTCCCCTTTTCTTTAATTACTTCTTTTTAAATTAAATTTTTTAGCTATTAGATGTTCCGCTAAAATTGTTTCAATTTCACCTGTTATCAATTTGGTCAATTGCATATGATTGTTTTTGAAGTTTTCCATCAATCGTAAATATTTTTCATTTAAATTGTATCGATTCGTGTGCATAATTTAAAATAATTATAAAATTGACAATAATTAATTCAAAACATTTTTTACATTATTTTTTGATTTTATGGTATACATTAAAAAAAGTTTATTTTCCTTATAATTGTACTATTTTTTGTAGAAATGAGAAATTAGAGAAAAACCTTTTCATACATTTTGCAACAGATACGGCAAAGAAACATATTACATTTACAGGAAACACAAAATTTATTATTTAGTTTTTATAAATTATTAATCCAATATTTTTTTATTTACAGCGTGAAAGCAAGAGAAATTTTTAAATTGCAAATGTCATATATATAATAAATGTACAAAAAAATGTGTATCGATAATAAATTTTAAACATTCGTAATAAATAATTTAGAGAATAATAAATTCAATATAATCCACAGCTGAGTTAAATATTTATTCTTTCGATGTTGACTATATTAAAAACCAATCAATTGTTGTAGCTTCAAATATTATTATTATTACTAAAGGAGGATTTAGGCAAAATATAGCCTAGGCCCGTGGGTGTTTTCTTGGCGCCCCTCTTCTACTTTAGTTGCCTACTTCAAGTAAAGAATTTAAGAAAATAATTTTTAAGAATAATTAAGAAAGACTTTGTGGCCATATTCTTCCTAAATAAAAAACATACATAGTTAATGTACTCTTAAAATTTGTTTTACGATTATTTTTACTTGCTATCTATTCTATTAATTTTTATAATTAAATATAAAAACTATAAGTCAAATAATATAATATAAACCAAAGTCGAATGTTATTGAAGCAGAAAATATTTACAATAATAACTGGTATAATATTTAAAATGATTAATCATAATAAACATTTAGAACTGGCTTATCTTTCAAAATTGTACTCCTGTTTAGTAGCTGTAGTTTAAAATTTTACCATACTCTGCTTTCATTATAGAAAAAACTTTGAAAGAGTTGCGAGGTATGATAATTAGGTAATATAGTATGTTGCTAAACGAATGCATAAGATATATATATATATACGTATTTAGATGCTATGGTTGATGAATCTATAAACGAAGTAATGTTGACCGCTTCCGCATCGCTTCTTCGCAGCCTATCTTAGCTTCGGGCTTTACTTTAGGCTAATCTCTTTTCGTATGTTCACCAACTATTTTCAGTGAAACTGGTTTGACGAGTCACCTGCGAAAGTAATGGTTCAATGGAAATTTTTAGTAATTAATTGATCCATTAATTCGGCTTATTCATTAGGATGAAATTTATGTGGTATAGATATTGTAGTAAATTTCAGAATATTACATACGCGTAGGAACTTTTTATTGTAACTAAAGTATTTTTTATATTTTACAACTATAAGTTCAGTAACTTTTAAATCATTTTTACCCTATGCTGTTCCTGTTTATCATTATACTGATTTTTTTACATGAGTATAAATACAGCATTTGAAAATTAAAAATTAAAACCCTTTTTCAAAAAATTGAATATAACATTTAATTTAAGAATATACTCGAATTTCTTGGATTTCCCAAAATTAATAACTACTATAATATTTAATGTACTACTACATTGTATAGTTTTTATAAATATGCATATATATATATATACTATTTATAGTATGTACTAACTATAATATTTAAATATTTAAAAAATTAGTTATTGTGGTAACAAACAAACTATTCTGTCACCGACATTGCGAATGACATTCGTGAGTGTTAAAAGATTTCAGTTCTAAGATTACCAGCTTTCCTATCCTTTTATTTTATTATCTAGAAAATATTAAATTTTTTTAATGCAGTAGAACGAAATATAATAGAGTACAACTCCAATTGATGCTTCGAAAGTGAATGAAAGAATTGTATAGAGATGAAGAATTTTTCTTATGATGCTTCTATTATATAAAGACACATTCAGGGACTAATAAAATAAACACTATTTAATTTAAAAAGTGAAAGATAGAATGTTTTATATAAAATATATTCGAATACATACAAATTTAAATACAAAATTCAGAAGTATGCAGCATTTTTTACATTCAACTTATTGGTTTTTTCATGTATGAAGTTACTCTATGTAAAGTAATATGATGACGAAGGTATTGTAATTAAAATGAGGTTGAAAATCTTAATGTGAATCGAATATCAATAATATTTTATTGCTTTATATTTTAGCGATTAATTTAAAAATAATTTTCTATATCGACATACATGATTAGCAAGAAAATTTTATTGAAATTATTATACATTACATTAAAAGATAAAGCTACATTGGATTTTTTAAATAATTTTATAAAATTCAAGCATTGGAATTGTTTCATATTTATCCAGAAAAATTATTTTTAAATTAATATTTACAGTTGCATTTTTTAATTTTTGTTACTTTAGTTGCTTTTTAAATATTATAAGAATAACAAAATCAATAACTATTGCATGAAGGAATCGAATGTACCATTACCAACAAAGATTTCCTATACGAAATTATTTAAAGCTAAAATAGTATATAAATACCAGTCAAAAATTTATTTTTTTTAATTTTATAAAAATGTATTTTATGTAAAAAAGATTTATTTTTATTAACTGTTCAGTTATTAATCGTTCACTAAATAATTTTATGGGTAATGTGTTTTAAAATTCTTAAATTAATAAGAGAACTTAAATAAAATTGCTATTAAATAAAATAAAACTATTAAAATTGCATATCAGCCATTACATTAATATTTTCTCCATTATTTTATATTTAAGATTTTTAAATTCGATAACTTTATTGATAAATTTTTTCACAAAATAACAAGTAATATACTTGAAGTACATGTTAATAACAATAAAATGCAGTCGAAACTGCCTGCATATATACGATAATAAACGTATATTTTGTAATAAAAATAAATATTACTTATATTAATTTAATTATTGTCACTTGGCCGTTAATTTTGTTCCTAGTGGCTATTCAAATTTAAATATTATTTAAATTATATTTAAAGTTGTTTACTTTCAGGGTTCGTATAAATGGATATATTTAATTACTACGCATTATCGCTTTTGTGTAAAATTAAAAATATGCTTATATATATAAATTTAATAATTAATCATATTTTCTTATGACACAATTTTTAAAATTATTTTTAGTCAATCACAGTAAAATATAAACAATCAATTTCAATGGCACAAGTTATTTGATTTTCTAATACAATATTGTAATAATCCATGTATAATTTAACTACAAAATTTTCGTATCAATATAAGTATTTATATACATAAATATGACTATACCTGATTCAAAATGTAAAAAATTTTTTTTTTATTTTATTAAATTTTTTTTTTTTATGTTTATTTAAAAGTGGAATAAATTTTACTTATAAAAAAGTTAAATCTGTAACAGTATTTGCAACAGTTACTCAATGTTTTGTTCTGTAAATTTCTTAAGCTCATTTGTTCTTACTTTCTTCGTTACACATAAAAACGAAAAGTTAGTGGTAGCTTTGTAAAATTTGTATTCATAAGAAAAAATATTTGTATTATATACTTTTATTTACAAGAATCCGCGAATACATACATATTATAGCGATAAATATATTTATTATTATTTGTGACTCCAATCAACGAAGATCATAATGATTTCAAAATTGGTCTTAGACGGAAATTATATACCAGTGAAATTAAAAATTCATTTCAAGAATCCAATATTATTATTAGCCTTTTATAAAAAATTAGAAGTAATAATAGCGAAATAAGAACATTTTATTAAATGTTCTAGCTTAAGATAAAAATGGTAATTAATTTTCCAATTATACTATAAATGTATCTAATTTTTGACTATGTTATGTTATCGTTTTGTATACATGTACATGAGCAATAGCAATATATAATCAGCTTGAAATTGCAACGTAAAATAAGAACTATTTGACAAGCAATTCTATTCATCTAATTATAAATAATCTTTATTGTGTTATGTTTATTTATACGCATATTAGTATAATAAACAAATTGCTATGAATAAATATTTCTACTTAAAATATAAAAATAAGCTGATGTGATATTTAAAAATAAATAAATGTTTTGAAATATGTCTAATAACTATTCGTATCAACTGTCAGAAAAATCCTTACTCTGTCAGTCGTACGAATTATGTTTTATCTAAAATTGAAAATAATTTATCTAAAACATTTTTTTTAAATGTTTAATACCATACGAAGCAATAGTATCAATATTTCTATATAATTTTTAATAATAATTATATAGCATCGGAATATGTATGAATTGTTATGCGTAACTTAGTTCGCTTAGTCTTTAAAACGAAATTAACTTTAAAGGTACTGAAAATTTTATACAAACTAATCTTTTTAATTAAACAAAGTTAAATCAACGTTTTGAAATAAATATTTGAACTTTCGTATTTGATAATTAGTTTTTTAATTTTTAGCCTGTAAAGTTGTAATAAAAGAAAACTTATTTATATTTTAAATATATTTAGTAATAAAATTAATAAAAAGTCAATATATCAAGGGATTTTAATATTTGTGAACAAGAAACATTTTTATTATCAAATATTAATTTATTGAAGTATTTTGCCGTATTACTTTAAAATTAATAAAACTAGTACAAATATTTAACTAAATAATCTAAAATATAATAATAAAATAGTCTGTCACATATAAATAATTTTATTTTGATGCTATTGGTTTTTTATTTCATTCGATATATTTTATATTTTCATTTTTAAAAGATTTAACGTAACGTAATGTTTAATATGATGCAACTTATGCATTTCAATGATCCGAATGAATCAGGTATATTTATACGAAATTTGAAATTTTGGGAGTCCATAAATTATTGAAAAAAAGTATACACTATATGCAAGATACAAATTTATATTTAATGAAGTCGCCAACATATTGGTAAAAAATTTGCATTGAATAAATAAAAATCTGCTAGTTTAAACAAATAAAAAAAATAGTTTGAAAACTATAATTATATTTAAAATTATAGAATTAAATTATTGGATATTTTATTATATTCAGTTAGCTAAAATTTTACTTATTACAGTAATCACTAATCTTTTAAAAAACAATTTTCATTATCTGTTAATAACTTAAATTATTTCTATCATATAGTATAAATGTATTTTTGTTAATACCTTAAATAGTAATAAATTTTTTTGTAAATTGAAAATTAATACCACATATGATAATGACGTCAAAGTGGTCGAAAAAATTTTGTATACGTTTCAAATGTTCCTTTTGTAGAATTAGCAAAATTTTATAATTAAAAATAAATGAAAGAAAAATTTATTAAAAACATTATAATTATGTAATTGTTTTTTAAGTATATTTATTGCAAGTTAAGGTATTTTAAATTATTGAAATAATAAAATTTTTACCCTAAATATTAGAACGATCACACGTGCAATTTTGTTATTGAAAAAAGATGCGATGATCGTTTATAAGATTTGAAAGAAATTGTTTTCAATTCTCTTTTGAAGTATATATATATGTATGTATGTGTAAACGCACGCGCGAGTGTGTGAGTTTTTTGCTACGAGTATTCACAAATAATATACATTTAAAAATAATAAAACTTATGCGAAGTTTTTTTAAGATTAACCTATACTACTCTTAGTTTACGAAATTGTTTCGAAGGAGTTTTCGACATCTAACTAAGTTTTACGGAGAGTATAAGATTAACTAAAAAAGATAGCCTTACGCAGAAGACTTAAGAAACGTGTTGTACACTAAAATTTTTCACATATTCCAGAAAAAGGTCAGCAGCGGGATCTATTCTTAAATAAATGTATACTTGGCTTTTCTTTATTGAGCAAACTCCAGCGATCCGGACAAGAGGAGGAATTCATTGTGCACACAGTTTCGGCAGTTTCAGGAATTCTGTAAAGAAGCGAGCATACGAGTTAAAGCCGCATAATTATAAAATGCAACAGCTCCTTGCCAGAGTCGCCCTATAAAACTGGATCAACGAGCGCATTATCTTTGCCCTTTCGTCGGGCTCTAATACTGTGACTCATTTCCCATGCACCAACAAGTGCTTCGAGCATGTCTGCTAGTGTGCATCTAAATTTGGTTACGTCAGCATTGGGATTGTATTACGTGCGTGGGATATTCTAATATTATGAGCATTCCGATATCTGGGCCATGAGCCCCCTTGAAGCTTCATTCAACCCCCGCTTGATTTTTTTTTTATTCTTCGATATTGCGGGGGTAGGAAGGAGGCAGCAGAGAGTTTGTTACCCGAGTAATTTGTTATCATCTTAGGCCATACGTATTTTACATTGCATTATTTTCATAAATAACATTATTATGCTAATACCGTTATATCCGCAAGGGATGTTTTTTTAATTTGACTTTTAATTCTTTAATTGACATGGAATAATAAATTTTACAATTAAAGCGTAAAGGTCAAATTTTTCAGAATTCGTGCAGAAGTGAAGTTTACACATGAGTTAAAGTTGTATTTTTTTTTTTGATTGATAATCTAAGCGATGTATTTGTTCTCTAAAAGGATTTTTTTTTTAACATTGTAAATCCTAATTTACAAATTTCAAAATGATTGGCAATGCCGGAGTAGAAATCGAAGTAGAATTCTAAAAGAAATTTTTAATACGACCTATATATTTTTATTGTATAACTAATTTTACCGTAGTTATTATTCTTTCTCGGTGATTTTTAAAGATTTCATACACAGATGAACGGAATTATAAATGCTTGAGCGATTTATAAGTTTTGCTATTAAAAATTAGATTAAAATGTTAAAATTGATATATAACGTTACGGCTTCACTTATACAAATGATTTATTTGTCTGAAATATTGAAGAAAGGAAATATTAAAGATTTGTATTCAATATAGATTTCAATACAGTTATTAGATCAGCATAAGCGAAATCCTTAAAAAATCACGCCACGTAATGCAATTATTGCGATGGACTAATAGTAGAGCTAAAAGCACAGCTGAAATTGTCAATAATTAATTTAATTCTCCCTTGACTCGATTAACCAAAAATTGTTGTGAAAAGCGCCTTCCATACGGCAAAAAGTTTCACATTATTTTTGTATCTAGAAACTATTCAACAGCCTGTTTCCAAATGCCATCGCAGAAAAGGGGTTTATGGCTCGATTAAAAAAAAAAGCAGGGGACAAAAATTTCTTTCCGTTCCTTCGAGCATCACTGACTTAAAATGGTTCGAAAAGGTATTCGCAAGACTCGGTTTTGCGGGTTTTTTTGCAAGGTGCCGTCTCTGATAGTTTCTTCAACGGCTGGGCGAAGTTTGAGCGGAGGTGGGGTCGGCGGCGGGTCGGAGGTGGGGACGTGGAGGGGCCTGGGTTGGGTTGGGTCGGTTGTCAGATGAACTTCCGGGATCGGTAACGGGGAAAGGACCGAGCTCGGGAGATGCCTCCCGTCAGGGGAATGGATATGTTTGGGCGGCAGGTCAAAGTACGGGCGTGCGTCTGACCCACCGAGAATAGGAAATCCCCCGCGATATATTTAAGACGTCGGCACTCGGACGCGGGACGAGACTCGATGAAGAATGCGGGGTCAATGTGACGGGGAGACGCATTTGCCGGAGGACCGCTTTCTGCCAAACCTGACTAACTTTATACATATTGACTCGTCGGAACGTCAACGGTCCGCCTCCTTATCCACCGATCGGTCGAAAACGGCAATGAAGACGCCCTTGGTACACTGCAACTACGAAGATTCGGGTGCTAATCGATTCTTCCCTCTAAGCTCGGCCATCGCCTCCTTGATCACCGACCATGAGCCCTAAAATCAAAGCTACTCCCCCATGCTCTTCTCTTTTATTTCATTTTCCCTTCACTCTAGGCTAGTAATATCAAAACTAGTAGAAAATAATATAAGCCGCTGCCGAAACTATAATTGTATCCTCAATTTATGTAGTTGACACCTACATGATTGAAATACACTCTAGGCTAAGTAACAGAAATTTTATTTACATTCGGTGCAAAGTCCTGGATCTCCGCTGAATTATCATGGTTTTCAATGCCCTAAGATGTGTAGTCCTTATATCACCGAGTCGTTGCAATCTTTAAAATCATTATTTATCCATATATATATGTGTGTGCGTGTGTGTGTGTGTGTGTGCGCGCGCGCGCGTGCTGGTGTTTGATGTTATATACGTATATAAAATTATTTATGTACATAGTATTCGCCTTTATCAGGTCAATGAAGATTATTTTTTATATTAATATCATTATTGCTATTATTACCATTCAATTTTACCTTATTAAAAAATTGTCAATGAATTATTTTATTTTCAACAGAAATCGTTTATTTACTCTTCCCTTGTTCTATCTAGGGATTTCTCTATTTTCAAAGAAATTTACATTAACGTGGATACAGATCTAACAATTAAAACGAGTATTCAGATCTCGTTTGCCTTTTATTGCGCTTATGATTGTTGTTATATCATAATGAATATTGCGACAAAAATTCAGTTCAATATTAGAAGTTATAGTATCGTTTAACTTTAAATTATTTTTTTTATAATAAGTAACGTTTTCAAATATAAATATTCAAATATAAATGCAACTGCTTAAGTTTAAAAAAAAATATTTGAAATATTCTTCGAATAAAAATTTTAAGCTAAAAATTTAAAAGTGCTTCATATTCTACATGTGAAATAATATTGCTTGTTACATAAATATAGTATTAAATAATTATTTATATAAATATTATAATAAAACAAAAAAACAATAAAAAGTATAAATAATATATGAAAATAAAAAAAGGGCCAAATTTATAAATCAATTGAGTTTTCTTACACTGCAAACTATCTTGATTTTATCAATTATCTTTAAATTTCAATTTTAATACAGAAAATTTTACATATATTTCTGGCTTATACAGTATAATTGCATTGAATTTAGTATTTAATTACAAATCATTAACAGTATTGTTACATTATCTCAATCAATATTAAATTTTTTTGCAATGTCATATAAGTAAAAGAGTTCTGATACATGATGCTGTAAACATGATAAAAAAGTATGAAAAAATATATTCTAAACATTAAAAATTAGCTATTTTATAGTAATATTTTATATTGTATAATAAACTAAACTTTGAGTATTTTAAAGCATAGAATTTTCGAAAAACACCATAATTTGATTGAGTTTTTTGCAAGCAATGTATACCAGTTGGAAAGCACCAATTCTTTTTTTTCAATATCATGCAGGAATTGCAGCCATTTTTTATATTCTTAATAATTCTATATTATTTTAATTGAAAATTTAAATTTAAGTTTCCTAATTAAATAATAATTTATAATAAATATCTGTCATTGTTAATTACGCATTTCCATTAGGTATTTTGTTATTTTTAATAAATTTAATTATATTCTACAAATACACTTAATTTTGAGAAAACATAAAAAAAATTAATTATAATGATAGCGATACATTCATCAATATTTGAAATATTGATTATTATTGAAGGTATTACTTAGAACATAATTTTTATAACTGTCAGTAATATAAAAAGTATTAAAGCAATAACTTTAAATTCATCGATTTTAACAATTCACTTTTAATATTAATTTTAGTATTAAAATTTATTAGTTCAGTATTAGGAAGTATTAAAATCGTTTAATCATATTAAATAATATGTACTTATCTTTAAATTAAAAGAATGTACAAATTTAAAATTTGATTAACATTATTCAGTTTGAAATATTTTTTTTACGAATCTCGCGAAACAAACGCGGAAGGAAAAACTACGTCATTTAGTGTATTTAACTAAAATACATAGTTTTAATTGTATGGTGATTTAATATACTTTATATGGAAACAATTATGCTTTTTTTAATATATATTTTTATCTCTCAAAACTGAAAAAATTTGTGATTAAAGTTAGTTTTTAAGCTATTTAACAATTTGGCTTTCTTCGTGCTCGAAGAAAATATCCAATAATAGCTAATTAGAGTTAGAACCGAGTAATTGCTGGGAACAAAGAAAAGTAAAAATGCATCCTGTGGAATCATGAATAATTAGAAGACAAAAGCAGTACATAAAATATGTGTGGTATTAAATATATTTCAATGCCGAGTGCCGATTTTCTTTTAATAAAGCAGCATCTATATAAATCTGATAAAAGTTATCAGGGTATTATCAGCTGTCGAATCCGTAATTTCGTTATCCCTTACAACGTCTGCGGCACGATATTAGGTCTTCATCGGTTACGCGGGTGTCACTTCCTCCGTTAATAGCACCAGTTATTTACGATTCGTTTTCCTTTAAATCTTAATGATATAAAATTGGAGTGGGTAGTCGAGGTGAAATATATCATTGTCTATATTCCATTACGATCCAAGAACAGATCTACGGATCCCCATAATAGATGGTCAATAATTTTTACGGTTTTATAATAGTTAGTAAAGCTCGATCTTATCCTCATTCCGAGGCAGATCGAGGATAATCACACAATGCTCGTTAAGCAGGATCTTCCTGTTCTAAAAATAGCGTTTTAGGTGCACCGTTAATATGTATACTCGAGTATATAATAATAATGTTGCGAATAATATCTATGACTCCGCAAAGACCAGTGATTCAATATCTGTACATCGGAAATGTCACTTTTAGGCAATTATGGTACTCGTAGTCCAGTAAAATAACACCTATCACTATTTTATGTCAAATCCAATTATGTGATAAGGTGCATAACTACAGGAATCTTCTTAGCGGAAGTAACGTAGCTTAATCTAATTTCATTGGTATGTAACGGAAATTGTTCAACCTAAAACTTTTTTTTTACAATTTCTTAAGGACCAATATACTTTATTGCCTATTAAATCATAAATAATTAAATATTACGAGCATTATATTTATGGCAATTAAAACATTCAAAAATTCACATATAAAAATAGGTGAAAAACGGCATAACAAAGGGAGACAATTTTATGTTCAATCTCTTAATTATTTAATCCGAATTCTATCTTATGCATGTATATAAAGAAGTGATGGCCGAAAATTCGATACATATATAACTTAATTTATACAAGTTCGCTAATAAATTATATGCATTCTATCGTTAATTTCAATTATCCATTTATTAAAGTCAGGCGTATTTATAATTTATATAGATATAATAAAAAAGTGATTCAAGAAAGTATTTGCAGAGTTATTGTAAATATTTAATATTTACTGTGTAAAAAAAGTAAAAAAAATTTCTCTTATGTTTTTCAAATAATTAATGAAAAGTTTTGAATAATATTCCTTACAAGAAATTATATATATATGTATATACTTTAGCCTTTCATTATGTATTTCTTTATAAGTGCAATAATTTTATAACCATTTTTATTATTAAATGCTGACAATTCTACTCTAATTTTAAATATGTGTACCCATGTAAATGTGCCTAAAATTAAAAAAAATTATTTTGCATACATTACTTAATACTTTGATAAATTGTTTTAAGAACATATTTTTTATTCATCATTTATTATATTACAGATAATTTCAAAAAATTTGAATGCTTCGTAATGAACATTTACTGTTGGCTTTTTACAAAATTAATAGGTCACAATTTAGACTCTATCCCATAGTTGACGTTATTTTTTACTAAATTTTTTATTTGCTCATTCTGAGTCAGAAATACTTATACTTAGTTGAACTAATATAATGTTAAAAAATACGTAATTGTTACATTAAAAAATGTAATCACTATAATTTTTAAAATGCTACTATATTTTTATACTTATTTTAAATCCAAGTATTAATATTACATTTCTTGTAAAATTTTCGGGTATAAAAATGAAATAAATCATCGTTATTTTAGAAGAAAAATTTTTTTATTTTTACTTAAGCTACGCCGGTATTGTGCCATCAGGGCCTTTACTTAACCTTTAATTATCCTAAGCATTAACCAACTCTAAAGATGTTTTCTAACAACTAAAATAAAAAAAATCTATAAATAATTATATGAATTAAAAAAAGGAATTAATCAACGATCCGAATCAACATGTAAGTAAATATTACAATGACGACTCCTGCTGCAGTTATATACGCTTAATTTATATAAACGTCTTAGGATTGTAAAAATAGAGCTTTGAGAAAAGTTCTAAAAATAGCAGATGAGTGTACTTGCTACTAGCAATTCTTCTTCGCTCTCGTATTCTTTCTAATTCTATATCTAAATATCTTTATTTCCTCGAATCTCTCTTTTTAAATGTTAAGTTTATTAATAAATTTAAAAAATTTCTCAGAACAATATAAAAAACATATTTGAAAAATATATTTTCGGTGTAACAATATTTAATTATAATATATTTTTAATGTAAACAAAATTATAAAACGTGTAATTTTTTAAAATGATTTACTTAATTTATTAAGTCACGCATTTATTTGGAGTTAATTAATTATTCATTAATTGTTTACTATTAAATATAAAAAAAAAATATTTCACCATTACTCTACTTGAAAAAAAAAATATTTATTGGAATGATTTTGATATCAGCATTTAAAAATAATATAATTTTTATTAAGAAGATCTTATTTTATGCGGCATATTTTTCAAAATATTTCTTCTTAATGAAAATCCATAGTTTTGTTAAACATGAAACCAACAAGTTAAAGTTAGATTATGTTAAATAATCATATTTTTTACATTCAATTATTCCATTTAATATAAAAATTGTGTTAAATTTATCAATTTTGTAAATTATAAAGCTGTGTTTACACAGGCATTTATATATATTTTTGTGAAATTTATGTATAAATATATTTAATATTGCTTAACTTATAAATTAAATTATTTAATGATAATTTAAAAAAAAACTAAGTGATATATATTTAAAATTTTTTATTAATTTCATTCTATTTGAAAACACGCGATATTAAAAGTCCATTAATTTATCTTAAATGTGAGAAATATGCATGGCAATGAAGTTGTTACTATGAGATTAATCAATTTTTCAGAATTAAATAAAAATTTTGCTAAAGAACACTTTTAAAAAATGTGTACATAACATTCCATATATACACAACATAACGAGTATGTAACGAATTATCATTCGTTTTATTTTATTGAAAAATAGTAACAAAAGCTTAGTATACTATAATTTTCTATACCTTTGTAAATGCAGACCGTATTCGTTGTGCAAATCGGTATTGTGCTTATACATTCTCAAAACACTTATAAGCTAATTAATTTACAAGACTGATAAATAGAAGAAATAGAACCAAAGTTATAAAATTCGACTATTCTAGTCACAGATGTATAAAATTAATCAATCTAATAATTCCTTATCCTTACCGCATAATTTTAGTTTCGTTATAATACAATTATCGTCAACCAAGCAATTTTGATATTTAAATTTGTCTTAAAGTTTATTATCTTTTATTTTTTATGTATTATTTGTCTTATTATTAAGTTATATTTATAGCATATGTTTGTAATTATTTATGCATTATATTTAACAATTAAACTTATTTAAAGGTACTGAAATAGAAATTTATTACATATGCTAAAACAATAGAAAATTTTTAAATTTGATAAATATATCGAATTGTATATATCGCATCATCGAATAATATACAAAACATTATAAAATAAGTATATTTACAAAATAATCAGAATTATTATTATAGGGTACTGTATATACAATGAATTCTTTAAACAATTTCTTTTTCATAATAATATCATTGTAGGGTAACAAAGAACTGGTAAATAAATTTGTTTAACTTTTAATTATATATAATTATTCATTTTATGCTATTTTTTTAATATTTAGTGCTACGATTATTAAATGAAATGAGTATTGAAAAAAGCAAACCAATCGGTAAATTTGTTTAAAAAAAGGGTTGAAACATTCATCCATTATAAGCTTAAATCTCTTTCTTAAACAGCCTCTCGTGACTGTCACGTTATTCAAATTAATTATATTGCCTTTAAATTACATGCAATACAATGTTTATGTATAATATCTCGTAAATTCGGGTCGTATCTCGAGCATGTTATTCAAAATATTTTAGAATAAACCGACATAAAATACCACAGATTAAGTATTAAATAAATAATCAATGAATCATTTATTGTTACTACATATGTTTACATTTTTATATAAGCTTAGGGAAAAGCAAACCATTAATAATCATACGCATAATTTCTTACTAAAGAAGCAACTGCAAGGCTACATACTGTATTCGGCCAATGTATAAAATAAAGTCTAATACAAACAATTGGTAAAATCAGCATTAAAGGATGACTCCAAAGACCTCAGATTTAACGACATTTTCAAATTCCCGAAATTCTTTTTTAATATTTATTTAAAGAAAACTTAATTGCCTTTCTTAATGGCTTTTTTTTAATAGTAAAATTTTTGAATAAATAGTTCGAATCTACAAATTCTTAAGATAAGCCATTTCTTTAACAACATTAAAAAAAAAAAAAATAAAAAGATAAAATTTGTTTAGTGATATATTTTTGAATAAAAATGTATCAAATAAAAAAAAGTAGTATCAAATAAGCTTGTAAAAAAAACTCTGTTTACAATCAGTGTAATTGTAGTAAGAATAAATATTTTTTCAAAAGTGATTTCATACGTCATATTAAAAATGAATTATTCCAATCATACTAGCGGTAGAACTGAATATTAGTGAAATGCATACACAAAAATTTTAAATTCTTGACAATAAAGATCTGTAAAAAAAATATACATGTTGTAGATTTAAAGTTCAGAGTTAAAATATGGAATTTATCATCAACTTTGATATAATTCAAAGAAAATAAACAGTTATGAATATTGTTAAAATTAGAAATTCCATAATAATATATATGATTTACGTATATTTTTGAGAATTAAAATATCATAAAAATTGCAAAAAAACCTAGTTTTTATTTTAATATTTGACTTTTATAGACTATTTTGATGAATGCAAAATTTAATATTTAATGGAAAATTACTATTGTTAAGCTTTTATTATTCAATATGTCTTTCTATTTAATATCAGCGATGACATTAATTAGACGTATATTACATGTTGTTTAAAATTGAATATTGTATAAGTAGTATTATGCAACTATAAATTAAAGTTGTTCGTAATAATTACAAATGATGTAAATAGCAACTGAGTATTTTTGCCAATTTTGCACTATTGAAACTGAAGATGTGTGGACAGGCGTGAAGTAACTTATTGAAATATCATCTTCTCATCTAAAGGATGTATGTTATCATAAAGTTATACGAAATAATTCTATTATGTGATGTGTATTGTTTATCTTTATTTTTCAATCTATAAATATGTAAAAATATTCTTTTCAGTTGCTATGTAATAATATGTAACCAGTAAGCTCTAAAATACAGTAGTAATAATATTAATAATTTATGTGAGATTTTTTTTAATACCTAGGAAAAATATTTTACCTTGTTCCCAAAATCTGTTTCATTTTGTACTGTAACAGACTATCTATTGAAAATACAACTATTCAATACGATGTTTAGTCTTAATTGCATCTAATCTTTTTTAAAAAGTAGTGCATTACTTAAATCTACAGATAAAATTAATATTACAATTTTAGATTTTAATGCAATTGTTAAATCATGACACTGCTTCATTATTTCTAATGAACAGGATGGAGAATTCTTATTTTTTTCTTCTAAAAATAAAATTATACGTATAAATAAGTTAGAGTGTAATGATTAAGTAATTAAGAACATTTTACAAATAGAATTAAAAAATACTTGTATTTCTAGTGTAACTAATAAAAAATATACAGTTTTTAAAATAAATAAATTACCGCTTAGTATAATATATATATAAATATTTACTCGATAAATTAAACAATTTATTGTTGCTGTTTATTTGTAATATACATCCATTTCATTAAACTTATTTTCAGCGCCTTTTAATTATCAAGACAAGAGAATTCAAAGTATGTATTCTTTTTTAACTATCATTTTAGTTATCAGATAAATTAATTTATATGTATAATAATAAGGAAAACTCTTTTAAATAAATCGTGTTTTCATTTTTATATTTTTTTATATATTATGTTATACTTAACAATTTTTATACAACTTTAATAGAAATAAAATTACTGACAATAATAATTTATTGTTGCATCTAATTTCTAGTGGTGACATTGTAAAATTGATTAGATTTACAGCTTTCAAACATAACAGCTATTCATAACATAAGCTAGATTTTATAAATTTTTTAAAATATTGGGATTAATAATATCATATATCTTTCCAATGCAAAGCATCTGCGTTAAATCTAATGCTAGTGACAATCGTATCACCTCGTAAACATTTATTCGTTTTTTCTTAGGCTATGCGAATACCTACTAAATTTTAAGGATTCAAATGTCTTTTAACGAATCTTAATAATATTTATAATATAAAGACTTATTAAGTACCAATATATGTAAAAAATGTACTTGCAGTGCAATAAGTGTTATTTAGAAACACACTTTCTTTTTTATTCAAAGGAATAGAAAATTGGTACTGAATAAGTTTATATAATCTCGCTATTTTTTTAACCTATATTGTCCCAAAATCATTAAGATTTAAAAAAAATGTATATTGAGTATAATATCACCATTACGTTATTACATAACGCGAAAACTTGTTTGAAATTATATGTACATAATAAATATTTGATATTTGTTGGTTTTTAAGAGACAATATACTTATGATTAGCTACTCTTCGTTAAATTACTATTTGGGTATGACATGATTTAGAATATCATTTGGCAACAGCTTTCCTACCTTTAAAATCTTCATAATGTTTATTTAATACAAGGTTGAGAATATCTTACTCGAATTCGTCTTTCATCTCCACAATTAAATTATATCTTGAGTCTTTCGTCTTCCGCCTCGTTATAATTATCTCTTAAGTTGTCTAAGCTACATTACTTGTCACGTTTTATTCTATAGAGCTTTTGTTTAGAAACTTAGGCCAGTTCGATACACGTTTTTAAAGTTTCCCGTTAAATGATTCTGGAAATGAATCGACTGTAATAGTGCTTAGCTTGCCAGAAGAATTTTTAATTAGTTCCTTAACTCATTATTTTTCATCATATTAGATCTCGATAATGTTGGACTCAAATAACTGAAACTGATATAAACTAAACTTTAAACATTTTTATTCTAAGATATATTAATATCTCTCTTAAATTATGTTAAAAAATTGATGTTTAAATCGTAATAAGATATTTCGGATTATCATATAGAATATTTCGTTAAAATGAATATAAATTATTGTACAACTAAGTATGTTTCAAACTCATGTACATATTCACTGAAATTTTTCCGCACAGAAAAATGGTAATTTAAGAAATAATTATGATGAATAATATTCAAACAATTTCTATTTAACAATTAATGAGCATGAACAAAATTTTAAAAAATAATTTCAACATATAAATATTTCTTTAAGAATAAATATATTAAAAAGGATACTTATATTAATAACAATAAAAAGTTTGTATATCTAAAAATTTCAATAAAAAATGTACGAATTAATAATTTTTATATAAAGTGCATTAAATATATCTATATATTAAAATTTGTATCCGATTAGAAATAAAATAAGTGATTAAAGCTTTCTGTTAAAAGAGTGATTTATTTAGTTTAGTTTAGTATAATTATTATTGAGCATCAGTTTTTTTTATATATTTGTATATATTTTTTCGTATACATTGATAAAAAGTTATTAAATTCTTAAAAAACTAAAATAAATTTTCAAATACAATAAAAAAATATGTGTATTACAATCAATTAAGAAATATATAATATTGCACCAAAGTAACATTATGTTTCGATCTGTTAATAAAATAAAACTAAATAATTTAAAAAAAATATATGATAAATAGATTAAAAAAAGGATAACTTATATAATATAATAAGATATTTTTATTATTACTAAATATAAATATAATCAAGCAGAACAACTGTAATTGTTTATTGTAACTGTTATGCATATTAGATACACTTGAATATGTAAAATAGTTTGTGTTTAATACGAAATTCTACGTTTTCAAAATTTTTATGATGCCACTATTTTAATTCGGCTATCATGAATAAAATCATTTATAAAATTTTTATTTACTACAGTTTTTTTATAACACATAAAATTTTTTGAAATGTGGTTGCAACATTAATACTTTACATATTTATATATTTTTAATACAAATTTCAATATGGGCCATTCAATTAGTCTATCGATCAGATTTGAATAACGAAAAAATATGAAAATTTTGTTATATATATATATAAATCAATTACATAAAATAAAGGATTACCAAAATGGTCAATGTTGCACATATTACTGTAATTGAAAAATTGAAATTATATACTTAGATAGGATGTTTTATATTTTTGTAAAGATTAATTTTTTTCAATTTTAACTTATCATTCTGGTAGTAAATATCATAAATCTCTATAAAATTGCGGACACATCTAAAAGTACTGAACAATTTCTATTTGAATATATCAATCAGATTACATTTTGCTTTTAGAAGAACCAAAACAGACAAAATCTACTTAGAATCGATTAAAAACACTAATTTTGCTTGAGATGATAGCTAAGTCAATCGAATAATACACGACAAAAGCTTATAAAGATTAATAGATGGTTCGCATTAATTTGTGAATTAGGTATGGTAAATTTTTCTTTTATATCTCTACCATGCATTGAGTAAAATTTTATAACTTTAATGAGTTATAACGTTAAAATGTACTGTGTTTTGTCGTTTAATTTATTGAAATTAAAATTATTATGTCGCTACTATTCAGATGATTGAATTAAATATTTTCCAGCAATATTGGGTCTAAAATAATATTAAAAATTTGCAATTACGAATACAATTTAACATTTAATTTCAAAACGTAAAAAAGTTTAAGATTGATGTAGACAAAATTCAGATTAATATAGGCTCTTCTTTATATTTTTATGAAATATTACATATATAGTATTATATTAATAATATTGTAAATATAATTAATACATATTATAAAAATGAATAAAAAATGTATTAATATTATAAATTTGTTAATTGAAAACATTGTTTTAACGTATATAACATATTATTACGATTTCTATACTTTAAAAAACTAGTAAAATATTAGTGTTATACCGATAATTATTAATCTACAATTTAATTATCAATTAAATTTAATGTACATCAAACCCAATATTCCGTGTTCAATAATTTATTAATTACTTATTATAGCCCATCTATTTATTGGATAACATTAAATTTAAAAATGATTGTTTTTATCATAATAGAAGAAAAAATACTAATAAAATATATTTTTTAAATAAAGTATATGTGTTTAAATATCATTAATATTAATATTAATATTAATATTAATTTTTTATCAAATTTAAATAAAATAAAATTTAAGGTTATAATGAGTTAAAGGTAATTAAAATTAAGACCCACGATATACTATTTTTGTATATATCGATATATTAAATTCTCAATTATAATTGAAAAACGTTTTATAAAGCAGAGTTTCTAGCATTTTTAATACTATAATTGAAAAACCTTATCTAAAATAAAAGTTGAAATCAATAAGTGTAAGGGTTTCTCAAAGACGATTTCTTCATGCTAATTTTTACAGTATCGATAAAGCCAATAGATTTCTTCTAATGAGATTATACCAATTACATTTTTTTTTAATCATAATAAATCCTATTAATATTTTTGGCATAACTGAAATCATTTGGCCTAGTTTAAAATGAAAATAATTCGCAAAAGAAATGGTTATTTTGTTTAAGACGAAGACGGGAAATTATTTAATAGTATAATATAAAATATGATGAATTGCATAGATGACTGCATAAAATCTATTTCAGTAATATTTCTAGAAATTTTTGTGCACTGTATGCTATATTGATACTATCTGTTATTCGATTTATAATTTTAAATAATTTTTTATCCGCTAAAATATGTACTTGTAATATACTTAAAGCCATAACGAGAGAAAATTAAGGAATAAAAAAAGAATGTACCTTGTAAGGATCTTTCTCAGAATGGAATACGAACGTATCAAGAAAATCAAAGGATCTTGTAATATTTCGTCGATGTTATGCACCGTTCGAGTGATGAAATTTAATGTAATAGTATGTAAGCCTTATAATAACAAGACTCTCGGGCGGATGAGCTACGACGAGGACAGGTGAGAATCGAGAAATAATAAAATAACCACTTGAAATACGCATCAAGTTTCTCGTATACAAAAGATACTGGCAGTTCCGGTGTTACCCTCGCCTCATTAGCATCCGGCGGTAAGTAAACTCGAAATGACGTTCGTGAAAATCATACAACGAGCCGACGCCAGCGTCGCCCTTCGGTATCTCCAACTTTCTCATTGCTGTGGAAGCAAGAGGAGCGCCGTCCTCGTTGGTTGACTTCAGCTTCTCACCCCGCGGATATGGAGATGAAGAGACAAAGGCAGACAGCGAGAGAGAGAGAGAGAGAGAGAGAGACAGGTTTGCAGGGCCGTGTGAGCCACCTATCACTATCTTACTTCCTCGCTCTTCCTTCCTCTCTATTCCTTCCTTCCTCTATCTCTCTCTCTCTCTCTCTCTCTCTCTCTCTCGGTCTCACCAGTGTTCCGTTCGCCCCGGCACACAACGCTGACGTTCCCGACCCACGTGCCGTGTGCAAAGCTCTGTATGACTAGGACGGGCCCGCGGCGAGCATCGCCATTCGAAATCCAGTATTAGTGTGCGGTGTTTTAGAGAGTGCGGCGAACGAAAGGAAAACAGGATAAGCAAGCTGTAACACACATTAAGATCGGCTCCTACCCCGTTCGTGCCGGCCACCGATATCGAGGAGACGAGCAAGGAGAGACGCCGAGCCTTCAACGATATTCAACTACGCGAACGTGAGTACGCAGTATGAGTAAGGCCGCGTCGCCGGGGACTCGTTAGCCTCCGATCGGACTCTCGATGCACACCTACATCCAATCCCCCTCCTTGCGATTTCTAAAAGCTAAAAGAGGCTCCAAGAGGGAAGGCCACCACAAGTCCAGCCATAACCATTTCTCTTACTTCTACAAATGCTTGACCTCTTGCCAGTGGATCGGTGGAGACTCCACCTTCGGTCGTGATTTTATTTTTTTCAGCATTTTTTAAGCGGTGCAAGGGGCTTGCAAAATCAAATCCGAGCTCGGTATTCCCTACCTGTTACCTCCACCTAAGAGTTATCCTTGGTCTAACGATTAGTCGAGCCATCGAAACTGTTCCCCTCCTTCCCATCTATCATTCAAAACTTCATATTTATATTGAAAATGCGCGTTTAAATGTCGGAGGAGTCTGACTCTTTTAAATATAGGTTTTTACACTTCGGCATTTTATTGTCACCATACCTTCGACTGAATATAAGACAGTGGTTTCAGGTTCATTTCGTTCGCTTCCCTACTTAAGCGCCACTTGTAAAATAATTCAAATAAATGCAAGTATTACCTAAGCACAATTCGTTACTAGGCACATTATATTTTACGATGAACTTTGTATTAAAGTATATATAGATGACTTTCATACAAATTTTCGATTATGTTTTCAAAGTTTCTGGTGAGTCGAAAGAAAATTAGAGAGGTGAGAATTTGCTTACAGACTACTGTAAGGTAGAATGTATACATTTGTGTGTATATATATATATATATATATACATACAAACGTTCAAAGAAAATATTAATATAAGCCCCTTAATCATAAGTAAAAAAAGTTGTCTCATTTATTATTATACTTTAATAAAGATAAGTTGATATAAAGTCTTTGTGAAATTAAAATTCATAATGCTTTTATTTTAACAAAACAGATGCCAAAAATAATATTTTTTTTTAAATATAGAATACGAATGTAATTAATCTACGAATAAAACAATTTTATCGAAGATTTTAGAAGCCAATCTGCAATAAGAATACTTTTGAATAAATATTTTTATACATAAAAAAAAAGTAAACGTATAAATAGAACGCGTAAGCCTACAAAAGTACGTACCGAATGTATTAAATACACTAAGATCTATATATATATATATATATATATATATAATACACTTTATAAAAATTCAATTACCTATCTAAAATCGCGTATCGCGAAAGAATGTAAGAATATAAATATCGCGAAGATGATTAATTGCCTTGTCTACAAGTACGGACTCTCTTGTGAGTACTTGTAAGCGTAAACATTCGTTTGGTTGTCCATATACATCACCCATGCTGACGTGAACACGCACGCGTGCGTTCACTTACACATGTGCACACAATCGAGCGCGCACGAAGCCCACCCATTCGCGTGCAGCTCACACACGACACTTACACGCACACACTTGCATACGTATTTATTCACAGGAGAATGCTAAAGAGAGCAAAAGACGAAGAAGTAGGTGAAGCGGCTTAAAAAGCATAGCACACGACGCGCGTTATTATTTATAGATTCAATATTTTCCGCTTATGCCCGATTACAACGAACTCAAATAAAAACATGTGCATGCATGGATGCGCGAGCGCAAATATATTAGTCAGTAATGCGATACGCTTAAAATCAAAATGGCAATTTATTACGATCAATATTATATGTATGTATTATTGTGAATGAAAGTTAATTTACCAACGCAGAACGAGTTAACTAATTTTATTTATAATTTAAAATTTTCACATCAGCAATTCGACACAATTTCAAACGCAATATTTTAAATCATTACTATCTCTTCAAAGCTTAATGTGCTTAATTAAATAATACGAATTAAATTAAGTAAATATTCGTTAGTGTGTAAGTATTCGTGTATTTTAGGTAGAAATTTATACTATGAATATTATGGATTTAAAAAAAAATCGAAGTTCAAAGTAAAAAAGCTCGTTTTATGTCGATGTCTAAAACAAATGAATGTCTTTGCTTAAAAATTAGCCTGCAATTAACTGCGTAATTTTATAATAATATTTTGTAATAAGTTAAAAAATACATGCAACTGCAAGTGCAAATAATGTATTAAAAAAAACTTTTTTTTTAAGTTCAAGGTTTACTTTACTATAAATTTAGTAGTGTCTAATATCTTAAAAAATTTTATCTTGAAAGTTTAAATTATCGTCTAATCGTCAGTGGAGATAAAATACATACTTATTGATTCTAAAACTTCATAATCGATATAACTCAGTCAAATAAATAATTGTAGGCTTTTACAATTCATTTTATATTGATATTACCTAAAGGATATAATTTTCGCGATGAGAGTACCGACCCCTTCATAAGCGCAATCAAAGTAAGTAAAATGAATACTTAGAAGATATATTTGAATCTAGGTTTTTTATAAAAAGTGACTTCGGTCGCATATAGAAGTTTTAAAAATCTAACTGAAAGAAACAAGCAAGAAAAAAGGAAGCATACGCACGCGTGAAAAATAACAAAACGTCGTGGCTTGCCAGAACTCTGAAGAGCGAAGGTGCTAAAGAGGCGGGACGAAAACCATACGCATGGATGTCATACTTACCACTAGAACGGATGAGATCGTGTGGGGGACAAAAGGAGCAATGATGTCCGCATAAGGAGTAATGAAAGAATTTTCTATTAGTAATGCGTAATTAAGCGGGAAAGGAAGAGCGAACGACGGGAAAATTCGGTACACCGGTGCCGGATACTTCACAAAAAAGTAAATAGTAAATGAATCTGCATCTTATAACTCGTGCTTTCTCTCTTTCACTAGCGTACTTTCATATTATGAAAACAAGAGTAGTGGAAGACTCGGATTTCAGTTTAATGCATTAATTGAAATTATATCTAATGAGTTTTCAAATTAGAGCCTTTGAAATTGAATCAAACCAAGTATGCATATGTTAAATCTTATAGGTTGGATTAAGAAGTATTTAATTTCTCGCGTAAAGCGATTAAGAATACATTTTTAGGGAAGAACATCCTGAATTTTTTTCTTTGTTGAAAAAAATTATATTTATTTGGTGAATCTTTATAATTTTTATTAAAAATGATTAGGATTGCATAGATTAAATTGAATTTCTAAAAAATAATAATAAATTGCATTATTTAGTACGAAGTAAACGAGTTACGAAAGAAAAGAGTTACGATTAATTTTACTTTTCTTATACTGTAACTGTAATTGGTAAAGTATATGAACAGCCGCTTGAAAAAAATAATAGAAATATTTAATAAGATGATAAAATTAAATTCAGTGAAAATTTGTACTCTTTTATAAGCTTCTGATTTATCGAGTTTCAGGCAGTACATTTGGCTAACGTAAACAAACAAAAAAATGTATATATATTTTAGACGAAATAATGAAACAATAAATAAAAAACGAAGAGGTGAAGAAGAAAATTTGTCAAGTAACAACGGGTATTCGAGTTGGTGATGAATGTTACGATGATATTCATAAGTGGGGAAGCTTAGGATCATTTCGAGAAAGCACGTAAGCTGATAATAGAGGAAGCCATGCATAGAATGGAATTATCGACATTGGGGTAGACGAGTCGAGAAGGGGCTTTGGTAAAAGGAATTCGGAAAGCTGCAGCGAGAGACGAACGTAAAGCGCTACGTAGTCGGGGTTCCCTAATACGGGCCGCGTCGCTTTTGACACGGCGTCAACTCCACGGCCTACGTACGCGCGCAAATATAGAACACGCGGATACTCAGCCGATGGCTCGTCTGGACGCTCTCGTCTTTTTCTACTTGCGCATATTGCCCACTCCTCACCTCGTCTTGCTTATCCCTTGAGCGCTGATTACGGAAATAGACGCGTGGGCCCGACACGTCCATTCGTCCTCACCGGATTGTTTACGTTCCACTTTCGTAACTAATCGTTAGATAATGCCAGGTCCTCCCCTCCCGCCGCCGCCCACCCCCTCAGCCAACCGCCCCTACATCCCGGCCCTGCTTTGCCCAGCCCGCGCGCCCATGCGCTCCTCCCGAGCGATCCCAATATTTTCCCTGCTGTCCCTTCGTTACCAATGCCCAATAAAGGTTTAACTGAAATTTGACTGTATCGCAAACAGTTCACTTCGAATGTGGGTTAATTTGACCGAGCATTGCTGCAGCAGCGCAGGTGCATTGCAGTTTATTTAGCCGGGCTTCAGCCGAGTCCAATAGGCATTGCCGCACTTCGATCCTACGTATGTCGAAAGCATTATTGAAAAAGTATTTCATAATCTCTTTACTCGAGACTCGTATGCTAGCTTGTTAAACCACATACGATGAAAGTAAGGCCTTCTTTATTTTTTTCTCCATACGAAAAATAGGCCCAGGCTGCATTAGTTAGTTTTTCTCAAAAATCGCATTAGATATTTTATTATATTTTATGGCAAATAGACTTTTAGATTTATTTTAGCAATAAACAATAGTCGCATAGAGTATGCTAATGGTAGATATATTTTTATTACATTTTTTTTACTTTTCAACGGCTAGACTTTAATTTCAGTACTATGGCAATTAATAAATTGCATTGTAAATTAATTACAGCATAACTTCTGTAAACTCTAAATTTCTATACTCATTTCTTAATGAATATTTATAAAGTCTATAGCAAACTATTAATTTGTAATGCTCGTTAAATTCGCTTACTTCGCTTATTTCTGGATATTTAATATTGTATACGCGGTATGAATAATAAACCGCACGATTCCATAAAAAATTAAAAACAATTTTTATTCCGTTAAGAGATTGTTGTCATTTTCCAATCGTTCTACGCTTGAACTATACAATAATTGACTGTAAAATTATTATTACAAGATAATAGTTATTATAAGATTATTTTGATATTATTAGTGATTTATTTTATTTAAAAAAAGCACACGTTTCTTGCTTTAAAAAGGGAGCTCAAAGCTTTATCCTATTTTATTTATCAGCATCGATGAAATAAATTAAAATCATTTAAAAGTGAATCTTTTATCTTGTGCTCTACCTTGGAGCTAGAGATATGCGACTTTATAAGCTTGTATTATCATTGATCATTTATCAGTGATGCGTGTGAATATATGAATATTTATCTTCGTACGCACGTATGTATTTATGTATGTGTTATATGTGTATGTATGTAGCTAATGAGCCAATGTACTCTGTATTTTTCAGTAAATAAAGCCAAAAAATGCCTTACAAAGCAGTAGAACAAGCCAAGTGTCCGAAATGCGGAAAGTCGGTCTACGCCGCCGAAGAACGCGTAGCCGGTGGACTGAAATGGCACAAAATGTGCTTCAAATGCGGTGAGTTGATATATGACTATTTTCATCATTGGAATATGAATTACCTTGACTAGATTCGATTTCGAATGAAGTGGTATTTTCTATAATTAAATGAAATTGAATATTATTACGAATCTGCAAATGCTATCGTCATGAGAATTTTATTTCATTATGAATTTTCGGATTTTAATGCTTATGCAGATTTATTTTTTATATATACATATTATTACCAAGTCAACGATTCATGTACGTGGTACAGTTTCTAATATGGGCGGGTTACTTTTAGTATTGGCAAAATCTAGCGAGTAAAATTCAAGAGTACTAATTTCATTAATACCTATGCTATTTAATTGAATTTTCAACTTACTCAATAACAATTATATGTATATTTACTTCTTCTGGAAGAGACACGAGCATTTAGTATTTATTCTCATACTAATCCATGGATTGGCAATAGTCTTATTAAAACTTTTATTTTCATTTACTACTTTGTTTTTTCAATAGTAAACATATATGTACATATTTACTATTTATTATAGTATTAATATTTTATTGCATTTTCGATTTGTCGTAATAATTAATAATACATTTTCCTTCGACTGATCATCGACTGTCGAGTAAATAATGTTTCGTAAAATTGTGGTGACAAGTTTTAATTTTGAAATAATACGATGTCAATAATATTAAGAAAACAATATTTATTATCAGTTTATATTATACATCGAGAATCTTAATATTAGAGAATACCACTTGGAGCACATAAAAAACTAAGATGAATAATCGTGAAATTTTACAAAAATTCCATTTCTACGATATTGCTAGCCACTTACTATAGGTCTACATTAAAAGATTCGAACGTAGAACGGAGAATGCGGTTTATTGAAAAATAAAAATGTCATCGAGTGGAAATTTTCAATAAATGCTGTAAAGAAATACTTTCTCAAGTCAAGCACTCAGCATTAAGCGTTAGAAAAAGTAACATCAGATCAGAAGCTTTAAAAACTGAGAATGTACAAATGGAGATAGCTAAGCAGTCGTGGGGGCTCGTTGTTCGTTGCAGGTCTTTGCGGAAAACTGCTCGACTCAACAAACTGCAGTGAACACGAAGGCGAACTCTTCTGCAGAGTATGCCACGGTCGCAAATTCGGACCCAAGGGCTACGGCTTCGGTGGTGGTGCTGGCTGCCTCTCTATGGATCAGGGCGAGCAGTTCAAGAGCTACGAGTGAGTGCATCCTCCCGTCGTATTCCCCGCAACCCAACCCAACCCGGCCCCCTCCTCAGACTCCACCCGACCTCGTCGACCGACCCTGTCAAGAAGCCTAGACAACTCCTCCCCATACCCGATACCTCCCGTGAAAAAAGGAAAAAAATCGTCTTTTCTTGAAAATTTTTATCGACTTTTTCTCATGTCACTTGTTTCGCTTTCTTATATCGAATCCTCCTAATGAGATGTTTATGTACGTATGCATAACGTAGATGCACGATGGGGTGCCTAAGTACAAGATTGGACATGCATGATTCCCCGTGACGAAGTGTCTACCCGATACTCTGCTTTGATGATAAATACCCCTTCTTACTTCACATTTAAATCTACTTCTATTCGTATGAGTCAAGCGAGAAAAAAAGGAGCAAAAACACAAAAGCATACGCACTCGTCCACACGACCTTGCGCATGCACACACCCATACGGACACGCACGCGCACATGTATACAGACGACACACTTGCACGCACACTTACGCGAACAAAACCGCGAACACAACCACGCACCAAACTACGCACACTCGCGCGCACAACCACGCACCCAACCACCCCCACACCACCACACCCACACAACCACTCAAGCACGCGTGTGTACGTATGTAAGTATGTATGTATGTATGTATGTATGTATGTTTGTTTGTTTGCAATGTGAACACAATGAGTTTAATGAAAAGAACACCACCAACAACCAATTCAGCATGTGCTACTACCATCCAATATAGTTATACCCCCATCACCCCTTTGTGTTTTTCTTTTTCATCTGTTACGTACAAAATACATCGTCTATTATAAAATCTTTGTCTATTATAAGAATAGAAATTTTCTTTGCTTTATTTTCTCCGTACACCAGATTCTTTTTGTGATTTTTGGTTTCACCCGTATTATTATTTTGTTAAATTTTTACAGTTATATAATTGGATTTCTAATTTTATATCTTGTTACTCTCAAGTCCGTATTGTAATCCTAATCCTTGATTTCCCAAAGATAAACCTCAAATGTTACCTTTAAACCCATTGGATGTGACGTTCGTAACGCAAGATACGACGAAACGTTCGATTGAAAAAGGAAGAAAAAAATGATGCATCACGTTGCGCCTTTTTTCTAGTGTTGTGTTTGGAATTTACACATACACTTATTGACACGACGTTGAAAGTGCTTGCGTTGATTACAATTTTTTTTCCAAAAAAAAAAAAAAAACGAGCGGCAAGAAAGTCTAGTCGATGTTCATTTTTCCAATTATGAGCTGGTAATCCACGAGAGTTTGTGTACTCAAAATGATGAATTTTGTAAATTGACAGCATTCGGGCCCATTAAACTTTTGTGGATACAAGCAATTTTACACTGTATGCACCAGTATTCATTTACTATTAAAAAATTTACGAATGACAAATTATAATATTAAAGCAAAACAAGTATATATTTATATACATATATGATGGAAAAAATAATTAAAAAAAAAAAAAAAAAAAAAAATCAAACAAACAAAGATTTATGAAAACGAACACGCAGACATATACACAAACGTTTTTTCTCTCTCTTTAGGTATAGGAATATTTGTACCATCTGTAATAAGTGTTAAATTAAAAAATATCTTAATTAATAAATAACACTGTATAAAAACGTTAAAAAGACTTAAGCTTTTCATATTACTTTTTAAAAACGCTTGGCTCTGTATATATGGCGCGCACGCATGACAATCACGGAGAAGATTAAAAGTTAGCTCATTGTGAGGGCGAGGGTGATAATTTTTTGGAATCTGAAAGATTATCGGATATTAAGTTTAAATTAAATTGAAAGTTGATGCTTACCCGAAGCAGAAACTAAAAAATTTCTAAATAACCAATGGACCAATAATAGGAATTGTATTATTACGTGCGTACGCGCGAGCAGTGCCAGCGTTTGAAAAGAGTCCCCTCCCCTTCCCCGCCAGCCCCGCCGAGTTCGAGCCGCATCGGGATCAGGCCCTGAAAGTCTGAAAAAATCTCTCAATCGCAACCCGCCACATGAAAAACACACGAATTATCCGCGCTAAAAAACTGATGATGGTGAGCACCGAGAACATATTTTCTCTGATAGGGCGTGATTTATTTTCTCTGATTTACTGTTAACTTTATTTATTGAGAACTTTATTTACTTTTTATGAACAGAATATTAAAAAAATTAAAAAAAAAGATAAGCTTTCGCTTCCCGCGCCGAATGTCCAGCACGGCCTATTATCTTGGCATTATTCTCTAACCTAGCTAACCTCTAACCCCTTTCTATAAACGACATGCACATACTTACATTTTTTTTATCGATTATTCACGGTTCTCTCTCTTTTTCTCTCTATCTCTCTACCTTCACCTCTCTCTCTCTCTTTCTCTCCCCTCTCTCTCTCCTACTCTCACCCTATATAGATACATATTATGTACGTATACACATACACACACACATCTGTCTCTCTTTCTTCACCTCTTTCAATCTCTCTCTCTCTCTCTCTCTCTCTACCTCTCTCACTCTACCTCTCTCACTCTACCTCTCTCACTCTGATTAAAAATCTTGCTCTTTTGCTTACGCTCTGTATTTCTTTCTATTTTGATTGAGTAATCAATGTGACTAGATTATGTTTATACGTTTGTTTATCTATGTATTTTATTTTTGTTTATTTTTTGTATATTTTCTGGTATTTCTGTCACTGTTTCTGTTAATTTTTACATTTTTTAAAATTTTTTTTCAATCTCTTTGGTACGCACCAACATCCGCTTATCGGCTCTCCTCTCGGGGCTCGGCGGAAGCCACGGCACGTGGTTGGGGAACATTAACCATTACTAACATGTGCCTAACAAATGGAAACAAATTTAATTCAAGACGGACGAGGAACGCGCTCGCGAAGCGTCATTTATTTATTTATTTATCACTTTATTTTGTATTTCTTTTTTTCCATTTTATGCAGGATACATGCATAAGCTATATTGATTTGTTCAGCAATCGGTAGATGTACCCGAACGCTTTTCTTATAATTTACCAACTTTGTCTTATACTTCGATCCTTTTAAAAATTTTCCAATAATACAAAAGTATGTTGTGAATTGTTTTAGCGCCTTAAAGATCAAAGAAATGTGCGCTTAAGTTGATCTAGGTATATCTATCTTATTATCATTAAACACAACTAACAAACTTTCAATCAAACATAATAAGCCATTTTTTATATAATAAACGTAATAATAATAATAGCAATGAAATCTATCTTTTGGTCTTATGTCGTCAATTGTAAAAAGTAGAAAAAATTATAAATTATAAATTTTTGTTTCTTTTTTTTATAGGTCAGTTCCTATCACTATAAGAATATTATGATTTATACTCGCACACACACACCCAAACATGCGCACGTGTGTATATATCTATTCAAATTGAGTTTCTTATTAAAAAGATAATTAATAAGTTAATATAAATTATAAATACAATGACGTCCGAGCGTATGTTCCTCACCGTAGATTTTTTAGTCGTAGTGTTCGTGAACTTTTCTTAAAAAAACATTATATACAGTTTTGGTCGTTTTACGTCCTTTGCAAATTATTTCCTTTGCTTTATAAATAATTGAGTTTTAAAAATGAATCGTGGGTTCCAAGACACTCGTCCAGAATCAATAAATTACTCAGCATGGTTTTTTTCCCACTGCCTTGTTTAACTTTCTCTAATGCAAAGAAAATATTTAATTTAGCAAATACAATAAAATACTGCAGTAGAGGCATTCAAGATTTTTTTTCCGACGAATCTGTAAATTTTTTCGATCGGCATGTTATTGTCAATTAAAACTCAATTATTTTGTTTTCTCTTTTTGTTATAATCTATATTGACTTCATTAATGTGCAAAGAAATGTCATTATTTAAAAGATAATACTTAAAAGTTGTGGGAAAGCGATTCATCATTCATGCGCATGGGTTGAGTCAATTTGCATATGTTAATGCATATAAACACATTACTGCACAGAAAATAGTGATGGTGTCAAATTAATAGTAGTCTTATAAACATTTATTATGTAAATTTTTCCTCCGTAATAATCATGTGTTATATTATTTTAGCATAAGTCTATGAAATTACATATCGATTGATATTATTCATAATTAATCAATATAGCTGAAAAACAAAATTTTCAAATTTATTGAAAAAATTCATTTCCATTAAAGGTTTCGTATAAAATTTTTTTAAATAATCATTACGACGCGGTTTATCAAAATAATAATAAAGAAATGAAAACACAATATTAAATTTTTTGCTCATAGATTACTAATTTGAAAATTTGATCTGTCCATTGGACGGATTTAAAAAAAAAATGATCGAAAAGCATATTTACCAATATTTATTTTTAAATATTAATGCCTATCTTATAATATAAAAATAAAGAGTTGGAAAAAAGAAACCTTTATAAAAATTCGAATTTCAAATGAGTACACAATTATTACTTGGAAAAATTATGTATTTGTAGTTGCGAAGCTACCAATAAACAGAACTGGCTAACAACTTCTTTGTAGCCTGGCAGTTTTCTGTGCATTAATATGTCAAAGGAATAAGTAGCGACACTGACACGTAAATTATCGAGAGTGTAAAATGCTTATGACGAGAGATGCCAGAAAATTGGTCGGCTAATCGTTCGCCAACGCAATTAATCGATACGAGTTCTCTTTTTTCAATAATTGTAATTCGAGGTACAACGTGTCTAAGTTGCTTTTTTCCTGGTCGATTGTAAAAGGCCAAACTCGAGCTTGGAGCGCTTGCGAGTGCCGAGAAAGCTTTTAACCGAAAGGGGGTCAGGAATGGTTTGATCAGTAAAGGAGGTCTCGTGGCTTTACAGGGACCACTACAGAATTTCGAACGCGATGCTGGAGCCCCGTGCCATCGCCAAGGCCCCGGAGGGTGAGGGTTGCCCCCGCTGCGGTGGCTACGTCTACATGGCCGAGCAGATGCTCGCAAGAGGACGGGTGAGTTGATCGAACGGAACGCGCCTCTGATTTCGAGGACGCTGCCGGAGCTCGAAATGGACGAACGGTACCAGCCAAGATCTGGCTACGGGCGCCTCGACCTCCCACCCCCCACCGACAAGTCCCCTCCTACTAAAGCCTCCGTTACTGCACGTGTTTATCATCGGAGAATGGCAATATTATTAGATCACGTCCGCGAGGTAGAGCAAGCCGGGTGTTGACGCGATCAACCTCTCCGCACCCTTAGCTGTCACTTTATGACTGACACTTGCTGATCGGTTCTTAAATGCTTCTTTATATATATATATATATATATACACATAAATCTAGGACTTTTTTTAAGTTAAGAGGCTCTTAAGCTCTCCACTTTTCTGCCAATGTTAAACCCCTATATTCATACTTTGACAATTTATAGACTTTAAATAGATTTTAAATAGATTTTAAATAGAATTTTAAATAGAATTTTAAATAGATTCAATTTAACGAGTCGATTATTATAAGTGATCGGTGCTCGACTACTTGTAAGAATCTATATAAATATAATTCTCGAGAGTCACTCCCGATCGACGTCAAAACGAGAAATGTAAAAGATCACAACTTTGAACGAATTATTAGAATTTGTATCACTCGTCGGTGCTCCCGCAGCCTCTTCGAGAATCAAATCCTTCCGTACGCTGTGCTCGAGCCCAAAGCTGGACAGCGTGTAGATTCTACGATGCAATAAATCATTCAATATATTATTATTGCTTTTAAGTTTAAATGAAAGTGTTATAAAATCGTCATTGCCTCTTATACGCTCATTATAGTTTTTACGGAATGTGTTACTCTTTATGTCATAAAAGTGCAACGTGTTATCCAGTCAAATAATGGAAGCTCAATCAAGTAATTAAATGGCTTTATTATTGTCCCTTAAACTGCAACTAAAAACATGCATAAGAGTATTTAAATATATATATTAAATTTAAAATGATAAATATAATAACTACATAGCCTAGATGAGTAGGATATTTGGGCAGTCGCTAAATCGACTAATGACTTTACGAGTCCTTCACTATTATTATTAAAACTTTATAAATTATAGGAACTGCCAGTGGATACAAGTGTTTCAATATAACTTGTAAAATGTATCGCAATAATTTAAGAAAACCTGCCAAAAAAAATTCTAAAAATACTTTACGTAAATATTCTAGATGGGCGTCCTTATAAAAATTTAAACTCAACCGCCATGCATAACCGTCATTCGCCTCTTCAATCTTTAGGTCCATTGTTTGCATCTCGCGCTCGTCAATAAACAAACAAAAGAGACAAAAGTACAGCATTGCTACTCCATTAGAACACTCCCCCTTGCACCCTATTCACCTGTCTCTTTACTCTCGCTCACCTTTTTTACATAACGACTTAGTCCAAGACTTACTCGCACCGTATCTGTTTTGAGACCGGCGGCTTAAGAGGTGAAGGGCGGGATACAAATTGCGCCGCTCTTAAAATATCCACCTAACGCTTCATCCCGTCCTATTTTCTCTTGGTTTTGCTAAAGTACCGCAACTACGTAATTCCGGACTGCGATTATAGCTTTGCAACGCGCGCACACTGAAGGAAATTGCGGAAATAGACGCACTCGTGTCGCGGAAAAAACTACATATTCTACTTAATCACCGCGAATACTTTGAATTGCGTGGAATTTTTTCGTTTAATCGGGCGTTTTTGTGTGCTTCTTGTGTCGCGTAAGCTTGATTCACGACAGTATACAAACGGTATACTGTCTTTAACGCCTAATTGTCAATTAGAAATTCGAGGATAAAGTATGAGATATGTGTGGGTCTGTTTATTTTTGAAAAACGCAGAAAATAGAAAATTTTTTGGTTAGCCAATTTTTTTGTCATTCAAAATTTAGTCAGTAAATCAAAAATGATTTCTTCATAATTCATAAATATAACGGCGAATGTTATTTATTTATTAAAATACTTGTAGTTTTATTTATTAAAAATCATCCAGCTTTAATCGACGTGAGATTTTCTAAATAAGTGAAAAATAAAATTAGCTATCCAGTTCAATTATGTATTCAGTGGGCTGAATTGGATATCAAGCTTTCAAACATTTTATTTTTTTATTATTTTGGCGGAACGTATAGATAATAAAGATCGTCATAATGATGAAAGCCTACGTGTATTGTAATAATTAAGTCATTGTTAACTATTGATCATTATATATTTAATACCACCACTAATTTTGGTATACTGAATATACCATCGTGGAATGCTTGTTTAGCAATCCGCGCCCTGCAATTTGTATTTTAGGAGGCATGCGTTTTTAATGTTTCCTGAAAAACAAGTTATTCTTACATGAAGCAGCTTGAAAGCTCATTCGATAAGGAAAACTATAGCCGAAACTTGCAATTATGTCTGTTATATTCTTAAGCTTCTAAACGAGCTTAATCGAACATTTCTAATTCGAATCTCTTCTTCGTATTTACCACCTCGTCTATTTCCTGTGGAGTATTCTAAGTAACGTAATCAAACTACTGCCCGAAGGTAGGAGACTCTACCCATATGTAGCGCATAATTTAATTTTTAAATATAGATTTCTCGAACATTTTAGATACACTTAGGCTTTCACGGTCTTAATGAAGTTTTAAATTCATTACCTTATAAATAAGTTTGACGTTAAATAGGCTTTGGGAAAATACGCTTTTTTAATATAAAAATTAAGATTCCTATTTCAAGAGCAATTAATTGGGCGATTTCGCTATGAAATTGAATCAATGAATAAAGTTTTGAACTTTGATAAAATTTGTAATGAATTTTTAAAAAATATTAAATATCAGAGATTTTGTACTTAAAGAAAACAAAAAATTTCGGTCTAGAATATAAATAATTGATAACGTAACGATTGTCGTTCCGGTGACGTTACGTTTGAATACCATTAAATTATTTAGGATGAAAATCATGCGTTCGAATAGCAATTCCTTTCGCGCAATAACTCACACTTTCTCATTATCGATGCAGATGAAAAATAAAGAAGCTCTGTTATCTGCAGTCCGGAGTTGTCCGGAGTTGTGAGAGCCGAAAAAAGTACAGCTACAGTAGGATAATAATTTAATATTTTGTCTCGGAAGGAGTCAGCAGTGGTAAAGTCAGTCGAGATTCTTGCGTAATGGGAGAACGTCACTCCCGTTTCGGTGGCGCGCATTTATAGCTCCGAGTCATAATCGCAGCCCACGCGCGACTTCCGCCGAGCCCCACGATCCGCTAAATTTTCTCGCCCTCGGCTAAGGTATTTCGAAATCCGAGAGCGCTGAATATGCCGTCGCCGCCGGCGTTCACTCGTACGTCACTTTAGGCCCGATATAAAATGATGTCAAAGCCAGAAATAGAATCCGTTCCCGTTATGCCTGATGGGGTCGGACGCGTGGCGCCGAGATGCGTCCAATGGTGACCCGCTTCGACGGCATAAGCGACGTCGCTACAGTGGCAAGCTCAAATCGCGTACCTACGCCGGGCTCCCTATTTTCCAGGCTCTATTTTCCCGGGGATAATCGTGGCGCTCATTATCTCGGCTTGTCCTCGCTTGTTGGAAATCAACGCCCGGCACGAGTCTCAGCGCTTCTAACGAATAAACAACGTTAATTGTTAGCCCATTTAATATCCTATATTATTAAACCTCTTTCTCATATTAAGTAACCTCTAATGAGCGCTCCTAGTGCCAGAATTTCTTGCGAATTTCTTGCGAATTTCTTGCGAATTTCTTGCGGCATTAGCGAATAATTTGTCGCGCTTCGTATATTTTCGTTGATGACTAATGCAATTACAACATTCCAAGTGATATTATAGTGTCTTAAGATGATGAACTTGCAAGCATATTTATTTGTAGAAAATAATTCAGGGCTGAATTTATTCGAATCGAATAAACTGAAAATTTTTATTTTTTACTCCCGGTATTATTTTACCAGTAAATAACTATAAATACTTAGTTTGTCGACCAACTCAATCCAAGGAAAGCTAAAATTTCTAAGCTTTATTCTGAATTTTAGTCTTCCTCGTTTTTTCAACATATATTGCAAGTAGTGCGAGGCGGGTGGATTTGAATATGGGAGGAATTATCGATTGATTCGTGAAAAATTGTCGTCAACGATAAAAAAAATGAGCTTCAATTATATTGAAGCTGATGATACTATTTGATCTAATAAATTTTAAATGCCCGTCTAAATAAAATGCAAGTATTTTCGGCAACGACAATGTAAATGCTGTTCTTATCTGAACAATTTCAAATTTAAATATAATCAAAATTTTTCAGATAAGCATCAATTACGAAATATAATTTATTCTATTATTTGCACTACTATTATCAGTCTTATCAGTAATTAAATTTTTATTTTCAATCTTATACGTAAATTAATAGAAGAATTATTTTTTACTATATATATATTTAATGGCATGTATAAAGAAATAGTACTGAAAAGCCTAGCGCTGTAACGACATAAAGAGCAAGAATATTCGTGTTAAGAAACATCTCGTAATTATAACATATGACGATTTATTACAATGGAAAAATACGACGAAAACGAAAAAACCAAGCAGCCACGTAGTCATTGCTGCTTCTTATGAATAGGCCTACCATAAACAATGCTACAAGTGCAAAATCTGTCACCGGACTCTGGACTCCACGTTACATTGCGATGGTCCCGATCGCGAAATTTATTGTCGAGGTATATTTTGATACTCACCCTGCCACTGAATATAGTCAATTTTCAAAAGTTACGACTCACACAATTTCTTGTGTACTCGAGTGAACCCTCTAACGATTTTTTTATATCCGAGTTTTTCGTCTTTCTTGCCAATGTCACCGAAACTATTGTTATCTATTTTTTATATTGATTTTATATTTTATCGTTTGACCATCATTGACTAATCATTGTGTTATTTGTTAGTACACTAAAAAAGATTTTTTATTCAACTTTCTTAGACTTCATTTTTAATTATCATTGAGTCACATTCCCGTGTTTTTTTTTGCATAAATAATTTGAATATGTTTTACGATGCAATCGATTTAATGATTTTCAACAACATTAACAATTACCTTTACTAAAATAATGAAAAAACTGAATTTTATTTCTTTTGATTAGTGTCATATTGTTATGTGTCGATGAAATTTTTGTTATAAAATTAGAGATTAGCGTTTTGAAAGTGTAATTTTAACATATCGTAACATTATTTACGTAAAAGGTAACAATTTAAACTGATGGTTAAGAAATTATTATTAATTTTGTAAATATTATAGATAATCTGATATATTATAGCATAATCTGGAGATTATAAATAATTATAATATTTAAAAATTAATTGAAATCGTTGGGCCAATTTTTAAAGCAAAAATTTTCAATTTTTCTTACATACCCTAAAAAAAACTCGCTGAATCTAAGCATAAATTTTGCTGAAACAAATTTCCGTAATTAAGACATCATTGTAAGCCTTGGAAACGCAGAAGCTTTCAATTTATGAGGAAATTAGTAGCACCTCGAAAATAAATAAAAATGCCGCAGTATTATGATAATTTTTCATCGTGCTGATCGTGTTCTCGGTATTTTCAAGAAATCATCCCCGTGCACGTTCACGTACAGCAGTCCCTCGTTGTCTACCCCACGGATGAATACGTACGAGTGATTCAGGAGAGCGACAGAGAGACAGGGGGTTATAAAAAAGAAGAGAGAAATAGAGATAGGACGGGTCCACCGTATGTAAATACAAACATGCGCGTATTAGTTCTCGTTAGGTTCATTCATCGAGGGCAGAGGCACTTGTTCGCTTATATACGGGCGAGTAGGTTTTGTCGCTGGCCCTATGAATCGCGTTGGCTGGTGCCGCTTCCACGTCGAACGTAAGGGCAAATATCGCGCTGTTCGGCCAATCATTTGCGACCCCCATTACACCCTCCTTACGCTCTCCTGTACGCTTCATTTCACGCTCTTTTTGTCGCTCCTTTCCTGTGCGTTTGCTTCTGTACATATCTCCGGGAGGCAGAAGGTTTGTAAAATCTCTCGGACAATCGGCTAGATTTTGCAGCTCGTCCTCGAATCAACGATGTTTTCATTTCTGCCTCTTTTTTCAATATTTGCTTCTCCCGTACGTGTAATATTGTCGCTGGTCCGCATTTTATAGGTATACTTTATAACTTGGGAATTTAAAGCTCAGTAGACATAATCACAATCCAAGTAATAAAATTTTATCACTACTTTATTGCGCGTCGTTTCAATTTGATCCATTGGCTGTAACACTAACTTTTATTTACAAACAAAGGATTTCACTCATTTTTAAAATAAATATCTTGTGCCCTATGATTTTATACATTGTGTGTTACAATATAAAAGTAGGTTATTTATAAATTGATACGTCCTTGTGTAATTGTAAGGACGAAAGTAAGCTATTAGCGAATGATACTGGCACGTCTAATCAAGCAAATAAAAGTATCGAATAGCCTTGCACATCATTCTTTCCTTTTCTTTTTAACGACTTTGATGATAATTTGGATGAAAAAAATTGACATTCGGTAATTGCGAAAGCTCCGAATCAATCAACTAAATACGGGTTAATCATCATCGTTCGCGTTAAAAGGCCTTCAAAATTATTAACTTACCATATTAATAATTGTGGACGTGTAATGTCTTAAAATGATTGTACAAAGCCTTTAATATTCGATGGACAGACGGTAGGATTGAAATTGAAAAGGCTCCAAATGTCACAATTACCGAGAGAGTAAAAATCGTTGATTAAATAACACTTTTGTGCTCGGAGTCCCCTACTCGTCGTTTATACGAGAAACATACGACAGTGACTAACCCTCGTTCCCCTTTGTGTCTCGTGTAGCAATGGCACAGGGAATGCTTTAAGTGTGGCACCTGCTCCAAGAGATTGGACTCTCGCAACTGCTGTGAAGGTCCTGATAAGGATATCTATTGCAAAGGTGAGAAGTGCAGTCGGCACAATTAATGAGAAGGCGATGCAATGCGCCCTGGGCAACGGCATTATCGGCACCGTTGAAAGTAGAGCTTAAAATACCGAAGCCTCGATTCTTAATAAAGACGTTTGCATGACCTGTTGCAAACGAGGGAAATCAAATTGCCAGACACTTGGGTGCATTGCATTGTTCGCGGTCTGCACATAAGGACAAGGCCTCTAATGTGTGTTGATCCCTCAGTGTGCTACGGAAAGAAGTTCGGCCCTAAGGGCTACGGTTATGGCCAAGGTGGTGGCGCCCTGCAGAGCGACTCTTATGCCTACGGGTGGGTCTTTTTCATAAGTCAAAAAACAGAAAAACACGACGTGGAGGAGGAGCGATGGTCCTACGGTCGGGGCGCTTCAAAAAATCCGCGATTTTTTTTATGACTTGCGAACGCGTTTCCGTTCAAATCGACCAACGATCGACTGAAATTGTTATCATCGACTCTTAAACGCAACACTTCAATAATTGTCGGATAAAAATTACCTTCCCACCTCGCCCCCTCCTCCTGAAACGATAAGCACCCGAGCCATTGCAACCCGTGATCCTGACTTTCGATCGTTCGATTTTAAATCGACAAATTAACGATATTATCCGCCCACGATAGAATAAATTTGCACCTCGACGGTGGCAATAAATAAGGCAGGCTGCGCTCGCCAATAAAGAACTGCCCTAAAAATCGACGTCAACGAACCGATCCGATGAACCGAGGAAGGAAATAAATAGAAACCGAAGCTTCCGATTTAACGGGTAAAGTGGAATACCCCAATACCGCGACCAAGACCGTCGGTCGCTCTCGGCGTCGTTCTGGACATCACTAGCTCGCCAACGTCATTATTTTTCCTTTCTTATTCACTCATTAAACATTATATATGATGCGCCTTTTGTCTTTTTCTCTCTGCTTAACAGCTTGCTATCCGAAGAAATTCGGTCCGCGCGGCATTGGCCACGCCGGCATCGTGTGGATCGGGCTGCAGAGCGATATAGAGGACGAGGGGTACGGAAAACCCCGCTGCTTATTGCCGTTTTCACGAAGCTAAAAGTACCAGAATGCAAAATTCAACCTTCCATGTTCCCTCGAACCCTCGATCTTTGTTTTACCTATTCAGATCTGGGAAAGATATTTTTATTTTTCCTTAATTTGCCTTCCATTCATTTGTGTATGTTATACACGTTCAGCCAATGAGAATCGTTACTTTTATATTTGACCGAACCTTAGCTTCCGTAAAGCCTACTCTTCCTACGTATGTGTATTTTTCAATCGTTGCTGCTAATATAAATTAGCTTCAATGCTCGATGCATTGAGTTTATTAATGCTGATCGATGACTGGTACTTTTATCTTTCCATTGCTATTATTTTTTGTGTTTAAACTAAGTATAACTGTGCTGCCTTAATTAGTCAAGGCATACGGAGAGATTTCATTTTATTTTGCCTACTGAATATTGTCATTGTTATGAAGAAAATTAATTATCTTGTCTCATTATACAATTGATTTTTATTTTAATCGCGCTATGAATTTTGTTTATAAAGGTGTTTTTTACTCAAGCATATACATAGTGTATATTCTTAAAGAATTACCCAAATTAAAGACTTCAAATTTAATTCTAATATTGTCTAAATATTAGCCTATACAATTACTATATTATTCCTATTCTCAGTAAAAATAAATTCTCGACAACTTCTAAAAATGAGAAAATCAATATTAATATTTTTTTTCGTCGTTTTGCAAATAAAATACCTAATGTATTACAATAAAATATATATATTATATTAAATCTCTCTGAATGCGTTGTAACATTATTCTTTGATTTTCTTTTATATTGTCATATATTGCTTTATATTATTAGTAAAAATACGCTTAACGCCACATATCGATTCATATATTTTCTCCTGTATCTCTCTCTCTCATATACACACACACCCACACACATACATATTTATATATATATATGTATATATATATATGTACCCTCATATGTACATGTATATGTATATAATTAATTATAAAACAGTTTGAATATTCATTATTAACAAGATTTACTTGGTTTTTCTTAATAATATAATTTTTGTATAAATATACGATATTACTAATTTTTTCTTATTGCTTGTGTGCATTTTTTTAACTTATTTTCTAATAATTCTATAAACAGAAATGTTCCTTTAAAATGTATTCAGTTTCGTTTGTTTAGTTCTAGATAACTCGCTTAAGCAATCAGTAAAATGTAAAATAAAATTATACAATTAATTTATTATTATTATTATTATTATTATTATGTAATAAGTGATGTTATCGATAAAAAATCAAGTAATGAAAAATTTTGAAAATTTAAAAATCTATATATACATATTTATGATTGTTTATTTAAATCTTTTTATAGTCGTCTGCTTTCTGCTTTCCTTTGAAATATAAATAAGAATAAAAAGCAAATTTTATATTGATATATTACCCTTCTTCAATGTATTTTATTGTTAAGGCAAGTCAATAGATTTTCAGTTCTTTTGCAATAAACAGTAATGCTCATTTACGGTATTCGAATAATCAATCAATGATAAAGTAACTCGTTAATTTTATACTAGACATAAAATTTCAAAATCTATCGAATTAGCAAATCAGATGTTACATGTATAAATTACTAACAAATCTCTATACTTAGTAGCATCTCAAGAATCGTGAAAAAATAAATCCATTGAGCAATACTATTGAAAATCTGCTCTCGTCGAAAAATAGTATAAATGCAGAGATTGCAAATTCTTAATGAGTTTTCGATCATTTTAATAATAAAAGCCTCTTACCTTTGACAATTGGAATAGTAAGACAGCATGGTATAAATTCATTAATGTGTTCAATGTATTATTTGATTACAAAATTAACGTTTTGTTTTGGAAAAAACGAAAGTTTTAATTTTTAATAAAATTTGTGATAAACTAGCATAATTTAGCAAGAAATTTTTATTAGAAAACATATTAGTGTGACAAAGTTACACATCGTTTAATTATTTACTAGAGCAATGAATTTAGGATTTATTTTTGTGTGTAATAAACTATTAATATTAATTAACGCTTTCGATAAAAAATAAACATAACAGAGTCAGGGTCGCACGATTCTAGGGAAGGCCATACGTTATAATCGGCCATTCGGTACTTGGCTGGCGAATGGTTGGTCCCAAATCTTAAAAATAAATCGGCCAAATTTTGGATAAATAATCGAACAAAGTAAACGGGGAAAAGAGGGGGGAGCAGCACTCGATCGGCAATAGTATCGTGCGACCGTGAAGGGGAGACCAGCAGCAGGGGGTTTGGTCGAGGCGTTGAGGATTCCGAGGTCAGTCCCTAACAGTGCTCTCAATGATTAGTAACGAGTCGTCGACGCGTGCCCTGGTGGCCGACACCTCGGCGATCATGGCCCCACCTGGCAAGGGTTGTCCCCGGTGCGGCGGTGTTGTTTTTGCCGCTGAGCAGGTGCTGTCCAAGGGTCGCGAGTGGCACAGAAAATGCTACAAGTGCCGGGACTGCACCAAGACCCTCGACTCCATCATAGCCTGCGACGGCCCGGACAAGGACGTCTACTGCAAGACCTGCTACGGCAAGAAATGGGGACCCCACGGTTATGGCTTCGCTTGCGGCTCCGGATTCCTCCAAACTGACGGACTTACGTGAGTATCTCCGAGCTCCAATACCATACTTAATCGATCGAATTTCTCTGCTTACTAACTCCATCTTTGCTGTTGCTGCTGCTGAATTATTACCATCATCACTCACGAATATCTGAAGTTTTTCTAATATTTACAGGCACGCGAAATACTTTAATAACCTAAGCCCGTTAAATAATCATCGATTCTGTTGAGCAAATGACTAAGCTTTTAAATGGCTCAAGATCCTATGCGCACACTAATTGCAAAATTATTCAGCGTGTTGTTCAATTAAAAACGGCTAATTTATCCCATAACGTGGCTCAATTGATAATAAAATTAAATAAAATAGCTTTAAATTGCAACACTAATGAGAAGGAATGAGTAAAATTTTTATTCGTGTTTTGTTAAAAAATCACGGAGATCGGTATTGTAAAGCGATGCCTTATGTCCTGGCAGCGAGGACGAAATATCATCGAACCGGCCATTCTACAACCCCGACACGACATCGATCCCTGCTCCTGCCGGCCAGGGTTGCCCTCGGTGCGGCGGCATGGTATTCATGGCCGAGCAACAACTGGCCAAGGGCACGATGTGGCACAAGAAGTGCTTCAATTGCGCCGAGTGCCACAGGCCCCTGGACTCTATGCTGGCCTGCGATGGTCCCGACAAGGAGATCCACTGTCGCGCTTGCTACGGCAAGCTCTTCGGCCCCAAGGGATTCGGCTTCGGACACACGCCCACTCTCATATCCACGGAGGTCGAACGCGTACCGGCATAGTAAGTTTCGCGCCTAGCCTTGCTATCATCATTAGCCACCCGATACGAGCATATTGTCCGATGTCCTCAACCCCCCCCCCCCGACTCCAAGCCCCCTCCCGCCCAGGAGTCCCGCTTGAGTCTCTTTAACCCGGCGGTCGAAAGGGCCGCTACCTCTTGTCCCTCAAGTTCGATAAATTCACGAATGAGGCCTTTCAAGCTGACTCCGCTGCTGGAAATTACGCTCGAGCGGATAATAGAAAATATTGCTCATTCGGAATGTATCGCATACATTGATATTTTAACTCCTCAATATATGTTGTATATGTGTATATGTATATGTACTTTTATTTATCTGTTACTACTCAATAATGTTGCCACGAAGATAATGGACACAGAAATAAATTACTCTAGTAGATGTTGTAATCATTATATAGCAGGATATTAAGCAGCCCGAAATTATTAACGAGCTTCATTTTGTTTCAAATTTCAAGAGAAAAATGTAACAACAGTTCATAGTCGACAGAATCATAGTAATAGGTGAAAAATCCAGATTACAGTTGCAATAGTTAATAGAAAATAATGTAGCTTTAGCTTGTACGAGCGAACCCAAGGTTTATGTGACAATGTCATCCGATTAATCAAATAATATTTATTCCTAGTAGAACATAACCGAGCTTGAGCTTAGTTTACCTAGACGAATTATAGAATTGAATACGAATCGATAATTTATTGGATTGCCGGCGATCGAGGCAGCACGTTAGTAAAATATCGGCAGTTAATGTGTCACCCCCCCCCCAGCCCCAAACCAGTGCATGTACGTTTTCACTTGTATTTCTTCTCTTTTTTGTTTGTAGCCCTCCAATCGCAACATTCCCATTTAGTGATAAAATTATAGAGATCACTAGTTTAAAAATTAATTTAGCTGTATCAATGAAATAAACGCTCTTGCAATATCAATGATCACGAAGAATCACTGATCTTTGATCAAGATTTAAATCTCGATCGATCGTGAATCGTGAATTGTCTATCAGAGCTGTTATTTCTTTAGCACCTCCTATAGAGCATGTGCCCTGAGCTCGAGTAGAATAATCCCGAGACTGGTAGAGCCGGACGAGGTTTGAACTTCACTTGGATGCTTGGCTAAGACGCTCGACTAATAAGATTTAATTGTACACTGCGCAGTTTGGAATCCAAGCCCGACCTCGGCCGAAAGCGAACCGACGGAAATGGTTGTTCACGTTGCGGTTACCCAGTCTACGCCGCTGAGCAAATGATCTCCAAGAACCGGGTGTGGCACAAAAGGTGCTTCAACTGCGGTGGCTGCCATCGCTCCCTCGACTCAACGAACCTCAACGACGCGCCGGACGGCGATATTTACTGTCGCGGCTGCTACGGTAGAAATTTCGGACCCAAGGGCGTCGGCTTCGGCATGGGGGCAGGTACCCTTACAATGGCCTAAGTCCAGCAATGCGTCCGCCACCAGGAACCTGTTGGCTTTTGCTCTCGACACATTGATCTGAACCATGCACCCACACTCAAACGAAAATTTTCTTCTCCGTCGACGCTACCGGCGACCAAGGACCTGAAGAGACTATTGTAACGGCCCTCGACTAATCGAACGGATCCTTGATCGTCAACGACTGATACTTAATTCTCCGTTTCTGTCGATATAGTCTTCAATGATAATGTCACTACCCTAACCCCATCCTTAACTGTGTGACAAATGCATGTATTGTGTTAGACGATATTTCGATAAACGTAGGAGAAAACGATAAGCATTCGAAAGCGTTTTTCTTTCTTTTTATTTCATATTTAAATCTATTGTGCAAAGTTGCAACGATTTTCCTTTTTTTTTTCTTCATTCGACTGTAGTTCGCATTCTAATAATAATTGTATGAAATAAATATGTAATAATAAGTACAAGAAGTCCTATCGAAAGAAATATATTTTTTGATTAATGGAATTTTATGACATTTGTTTTTATATTTTGAAGACCATTGAACAAAACTCGTTGATTAGCGATTGGAAGTTAAATATGCTTTTTTACATAAAAAAATAAAACAATATTTAAGTATATATATATATATATATATATATATATATATATAACTGTCAAAAGAAGTATCTTAATAAGATAAGGTTTTGTTAATACTGCTACATCAACAGAACAAAGAGAACAATCACCGATAAAACAGTCCAATCGTGTAGATTAAAACACTTCTGTACGTATATTAAATGGAGCTGATATTTTTTTCTATGCAGCATACGCAAACTTAACATGTACACGTAGAACACACTAGCGCGTGTTTATTCACAAATGAACACGCAAGTGCTCAGGCACAAGCATATAGGCGCTCACGAACACGTATATACACACGGGGATACACTACTGTATTTAGAAGACATAAAAAAAAGTGCCAAGTTGACGATTTAGAGCGACCTCGCAAAATACAAACCGCGAAAGAAAAACGCTGTATTTTACTCGTTGCACACACACACATACACTTATATATAATATAATCATACCTACCCTAAGTCCTTAAACCATTTTTGGTTTTTTTCCCACCGATAACCTATTCATAAAAATTAGTATATTATAATACCTCGATATTATTATTATTTCAGAAACAAATAAAAAAAACAAAATGAGTTTGTAAAGAGATTACAAACAATAAAGTACTATAAAATACTTTAAAGAGGAAAAGGAGTATGTTGTACTGATTTCAATCTTGCGTTATAATGTGGTAAAATGATTAAATTTACTAACGAAAGACTTTATTGTTAAATTGATCTGAGAAATGTATAAGTTATTTGAACTCTATACACAAAATCTAGTAGAATCTACATTAATTACTCTGTTATAAATTATGACTATAAAAGCGTATTTTAAGTAAAAAGGAAAATTTTAAATTTAAAAATATTCCAATGACTGAAAATTTAATATTTAATGAAAGTAACGAAAATCAAACCTCACTAATTACTTATTCAAATTGGAATTATAAGCTTTTGGAATATTTTTTAATTAAAAAAAAACTTTCCATTTTTTTAATGTTTAAAAATGGTATTTATTTTTATTATAAGGATTTTCTCGTATATTAGCGTGCGTATGAATATGAATTTCTTTTTCTATGTATGACTTTCCGTACGTTCTACGGGATTTTTTTACAGGGAACTATTTTATTCTTGATCGAATTGAGAAAATTTTTAGGCTCGACAACTTTCCAATTTCACGGGAACGAAAGAGCCTCGCGATTTCTAATAAACGAACCGAAGCATAGAAAAAAAAGAACATCGCAAAATCATACATATATTCATCAAACATTCAATTTTTACTTTAAATATTATTTAATATCTTTATTTATTTGATATGTATACACATCATACTATTTCTTATGTTAGGTTTTCAACCACTTATAATTTATTTCCTTTGCTCCTTTTAGAAACCTTTAATATTAAATACCTCTATTCGTTTTGTTTAATATTATACATTAACGAGCAATGATTCCCGACAAGATTTTCATTGATAACATTGAACTGTACTGAATTAATTCTCTTAAAGAAAAATTTTAATCCCTGCAATGGTTACAAAAAATCGTAGTAAACAAACTTGAAACAGGGGACGTTTAATCATTTTTAATGCTATTTATTACGTTAACTTTAACCTCGATAACTTCGATGAGTTTAATAAAGAACGTGAACAATTTTATAATGTTTATAATAATCAATTTCATATAAAATTTGATAAAAATAATTTTCATTCTTCAAATTTCAAATATCCGTTCAAATTATATTCCCATTACTTCTGATTAAGAAAAAAAAAATAATAATCATTAATGTCGCTTTTCATAATATTTGTAGTAACTGTAAATTTATCAAAAATATTTTTAGTTATAGTATATTGCATAGACAGCATTGACAACTCGAGAATCATCATACCGTTATTGTTTTATTTCTTTGACAATTTATTAAAATATAATTTACTTTCGTAACTGCATTGTACGTATGTCATCTCATCAAGAACATAATTTCATGTAACTACACTAAGAATGAGAATTGATTTATTTTAAATAAATACACCTGTAAAGCAAATATAAGCGAATCGCGTTTTATTAAAAAAAACCTTATCCAAATAAATCAAATTTTAATTAATTGCACGATGAATGTAATCTTTAAATAAAATCGGTGTTTATAAATTTTTTTGTCAGCATATGTTTAAATATATATATGTGTGTAAGGGTGTGTATTTTCTAAAACTAATGTTTGATAATACAATAATGTATAATTTTCAGTCTAATTGTAATATGGAAATGTTGTTTATCACAATAATATTAATTGCATAAAATATTAGTACGTAAGTTGAAAATATTTTAGATAAATAGAAGAAAAATGTAATAAAAATAAAAATTCTTGAACTATTTTAAATGATAAAACGCGACCGCTTAATGTTTTACATATTATAGAATTGTTCTTAATTAATTTAATATAATGACTTTTTGGTTATATGTTAGTAAGATCCTAGTTTTTTTTTTATATTTAATGGAAGTAAGCCTCTTTATATAATATGTATATTTGCATATTTATATAAAAAAAGTTCCAATCGTTAACTTAATAGTATTTCATAAATATAAATAAATTATAATTCTAATTAAAAACTTAAATTTATCATAAATAAAAAAATATATGAAATAATATACGAATAAATACAATAAGTATATGAATTAAGAAATTGAAAGGAAGTTGATCTTTTTTTTACCAAAAAAAATAGGGTAAAAGAAAAAGGAATGTGGTGTAAAACACTAATTTCATATATTTATAGCAACAACTGTACAAGTTCCAGTCACACATAATGATATACTTAATAATAATTAACCTTAGCGCTTGAACGCCGCCGTTGCTTAGTCTTTTTATTGCACGCATCACATTAGGATTCGTACTGAGAAAAAAATTAATAAATGCATGTATATTCTTTGGCTTCAACATTTGGCACTTTGGAGGCGCGTACAATTGATAAGTGATTTAAATATCCGATACATCATAACTGCTAAACGTAGATGAAATGTATAATTAAACATGTTATAAAAAATATATCTAACTCAATTATATAATTAAAATAAAATAATAAAAATTACTAATCTAATTGAAAAATTATAATTCTCAAATCTGTCACACTTTGTAAAATAATTTATATTGTACATTTTTTTAATTAAATTAATTTTTTTAATTTTTTATAAAAATTACTTTATAAAAATATAAAAATTTAATTTAAAATCAAAGTAAATTAATTCAAAGAAAAATATTGTATTCTGCAACTTCTTCGAATTTGAATTTATTTAAGAATTACAGGTATAGATTTTTCGCATAGATATTTTAATAAATATCTTTGTTTTTAATATTACACCGCAGATTTTACTTTTAAAAAGAATTCAAATCTTGTAGAAGCGCAACCTAGTTTTAATTTGTTTTTTAAAAAGTGATCTACACTCAGAGTGAAACTTACCTACACAATAGTCAATTTTATCGTACATTAAATCATTCAAAATTGTATTTATAATGATATACATTTGTCATTATATTTTAAATCTATTGAACATGACTTTTTTCAATAAACAATGATTCCCTTTCTAAATAAATTGGTAGAGCAGAATGTTGTATTCTATCAAGACTCATTAAATTTTAATCATGTTGGAATGCATTGAGGATAAATACAATATTTTTTTATATTAACAAGAAATACATAAATATGAAAATATAAATAATATTTACCTTACAATTTTTTATGAAAAAATTTATTTATTGCAAGTCATAAATATTTCGTCCCATTTAGAATAAAAAAAATCAGACATTCAGTGATCTATCAAGAAACTAAATAAGAAAGACTTTTTTTTGCTGATAATTGTTAAAAATAATAGTGCAATGACTACAAAATGTAGTTGAAAAAAAACAAAGATTTTGAAATACAGATGTTAGAACAATTATTAACCAAGTTTTATAACAGAAATTTTTAATTTAAACAAATTTAATTTAAAATTTATAATAGAAATAGTTATGGAAAAATCTGCAGATAAATTAAATCCTTATTATCCTCAGCACGAATCCTTACTCGAGCAAGCGTCGATAATCGCTCTATATACAATTTTAGATGCGCTTTATTATCTTATTATTTTGAATACTCATTAAAACAGATACTTCGACGATTTAGCGAGTAAAATTATGGTCAAAGATTAGCTAATACAGTCAAATTAAATTTACACGTAAAATTTTAGTGATGCTTAAGTATTGAAACTATGATTTCATTATTGGAAACTTTAAAATAAGACTTGTCATTGTAAATAAGTAAACTTATGGTACAGCTACATCAATATTAAGAAGTGAAAATGAATATAATCAATTGTATATTCGTAAGATCAATGATATGCATGGATACAGTATGTATAAAGTTTCTTGGATCATTAGTCGATTAATTTTATAGATTAATCCTGCCAACGTTTGACTCAAGCGTAAAAACGATTAAAAGTGTACAAGGTTTAATAGTAGCGATGATACGGCTTTTATGTAAAGTTTGTACGATAGAGAGCATTATTTGAACACTGAAAATAATTCGAAGTACCGTATTTTGGACAAGTATCCGTTCGACTAGAAACATTATCTGAATTGGAAAACGTTAATGTATCTTCCAAGTTTAATATTCAGTGAAGCGTCGAACCTCAATATTCACGTATCCGTCTAACTTGAACGCATCAGTACAATCCGGGGACAAACGTTAAAAACAAATGCATCGGAACGAGACACGATAAGTTAATGGATATACGACGAAGTTGCGGTCTGCCCGACTCGTGACTACCGACGAATGACTTCTCTTTTCTCATTTCATCAAAGTATCCTGGAGCACCCGTTGAGAGAGAGCAAAAGTGCCAATGTCCTCGTTACGCGTCATCTTGCGAGCTCCTTCGCGTCGTCGGAGTAAAGTCAATGGACTGTTGTGGTCGTGGACTATAGCCGGGCTTTTTCAATAGAGATTCGCTGTCTTGAGTGGCAGGGGGTCGAGTAAATAGGGAGGTAGGGCCGCCGAAAACGGCCGGGGACTGCAGGATCCCCAAGCGCCGCCACCCACTCGTCCGTTAGGTGAGTTTCCCGTTTCTCCGGTATGTCCCTCGTTGTGCTGGTGCTGATGCTGCTGTTGCTGCTGCTGCTGCTGCTGTTGTTGCTGCTGCTGTTGCTGCTGCTGCTGCTGCTGCTGCTGCTGCTGCTGCTGCTGGTGCTTGACGCTCAAAAGGTTCGGATTGGCGATGGGCTTGACCTCTGCGTTGCTACTTGGCGGGGTCGCAGGACTACGGGGTGAGCGACCCTCGGCCTTGACGCTGCCGGAGAGAGGACTGGGGGCCCCGCCTCCAGCTGATGAGCTCCCGTCGATGGTTGAGCCTCCGGACTGCGAGGAGCCGGATTTCTGCTGTGCGAGACGCTCCTGCTTGCGGAATTTGGCCCGCCGATTTTGGAACCAGACCTGCAGTCCGAACAAAAACACATCAATCGGCAAATTGGCCAGTGAGGAGACGATTTTGGCAAGATAATAAGACCCTCGCGCATGGTCAATATAGTATATCAACTTTTTTGTGAAAAACAAACAAACAAATCATTAATATTGTTCATATTAAACTTTTTGTGATCTTATTGACTTTTTGTATTATCATTAAATGCTTAAGTAATTTAATTTCTCCGAAAATGCAATCGTTAAAAAACGAATTCTTTTCAGACGAGATTCCTATTCGTGTCTTCAGAAATCCATTAAAACGTTAAGCTAGTTAATTCCGATAATTTGAGTATATGTTCATGCCAACTATTAACTTTGGCAACGATCAATTTCATTAAGTGTAGCTCCTGCCTTGCTAAATTATTTGCTAAATTATTCAAATGGCACATATGATTAGATATTGATAAAGCTTACATCAAGTATTTACGACCACTTTAACACCTCCTTTCCGAAGACGTTAAAAAAATCATAAATTGCTTACTCTTGACTTGATAAATTATAATTCAAAAATATTCAATGACCTTATCGAATCGATTTCTTTAACGCTTTATTCACAAACGTGAAATATAAATTTTTCAAGCTTTTTTATAAAAAATAAATGCAACTGTTCGACAATGAGGAGTAAGTAAATGTAATTGGGAAACGATTTTGGCATTAGTAATCAGAATTAATTAGACTTAAGGGTATAGTCAAATCTTAAGAAGTAATTCAATTATTGTTGTAATTCACAGTCAAGCGCGCCAAGAAAATATTCTCGAGAAATAGGACACGAGGCTCGACGGTTGAGATTTTCCATAATTTCCGGTAATCCGCTTCAAGATAGGTAGCAATAGGCGTTCTCTTTTCAGCCAAATTTTTGTCGAATGGCACGGTCGATTCTTTGTTATTGCAAACTGACTACAGTGCCCCTCCCTTGGTCCTACAGGACGACGCCCACTCGCAGGTTCTCAACATTGCCCTCGGCAATCGCACGCAGACTGTAATTGGCTGACCGGAGACGCGACCGTGTCCAGTTAATGAAATATTCAACAAATAAAACAAACGAAACATCCGCTCGCTCTCTCCCTTCCTCTTTACTCACTCTCTCTCTCTCTCTCTCTCTCTCTCTCTCTCTCTCTCTCTCTCTCTCTGGCATAGGTAGTGACCTGCATGTTAAGCAAAGAGTTCGTGTTTGCTTAAATGGTCGTCTGTCCAGTCAATTCACTATATGTATACACATATATAAACTTATATACAGGCCGAAGCGACCTTTTTCCCTCTTTGCTCATTTTCGTCCTCATACTTCGCTCTTCGGACTCTTCTTCATTATAATTTTCCATTAAGCCATCAATATTTATACATCCTCTTGATTGATACATCCATTGTTTTTAATTTCTTACTTTATTATAAAAATACGCCACCTAAGCGTGTGTACATTTATACTTGCACTATCAGAATGTCCAATTCCCTTCTGTGTTATTTCTTTACTTTCGAAACCCGTTGCTAATGGCTTAAATTGTATCGATTTAAATATAATATCTAACAAACATAAAAATATTAACTTATGATTAAATGAAACATTGTATTCAGTTTAAACGATCAGCTATATAATAAAACATTAAGTCTCTCAAAATTTTCAAAATAGAAATCCTCCTGTATAATTCATTTCGTAAAAAATTTTTTTTAGATATTATAACGAAAAAATTCTATTCGTAAATTCCATTTGTATATTTTAATCAATCGAAGGACATTAATTTCAATATTTGAAAATCAAAAGCTCTAAATGGCCTAAAATTAACTCCACGCTTAAGATAACACAATCGGTTATGAAAGTCAATGAAAAAATAACATTATATTTACATAAAGGAAAGTATTTCCGAAGTTATATTAAATTATTTACTATATTTCACCAGGATGGTATAATAAATCCGTGCATTACTATCATTTGTAAATATGTTTCGATGAGAGTTCATCATTAGTATAATTGAATTGAAAATAGTTTTTTGCTTACTTAAAGAAAGATTTAGAATAAGTCGAAAGCACAGAAACTTTGAATGTTATAAGAAAAATTAAAGATGTCATAAAATGTTTTGAAAATGAAATATCGATAAAAGTTAGAAGAACGTGAAAAAATATAGCAATACTATATGCACAATCAAAAGCATTTTAATTCTATTATATTAATTCCTTACTATCTCTGGCTTGCTCTATCTCATGAACTCTTTCGCAGCCTCTGTTTATTTTATTAACACAAAGGGCATGAATAAAATATAGACTGTGCATTCTTTAGATTAATAAAATTGTGCTTTTGGAATAATCCAGAGCGTCGGGCCTACCAGAGAAAATATACACGTTTATTCTGCATCCCCATTGGAGCGAAAGCTTCTCACCCTACTGCGATTAAGTCTATTCCCAGCTAACAAGTGAACTGGTTCGATTCAATGTAAAGATCGGCTGCATTGAATGATAAATGCATACATGGCATGATGAACGTGATTGCCCTTTCCAAATACGGCAAACATTGGTTATTGGATTTTTATCAGCTTTAGCCTTTTATTTCTATCTCTTTTTCGATTTCCTTTCCACCTTTCCCTTTCAGCTTAATTCACCAATGCAATAAAGCAATTCTTTCTTAAGCAATATAAATACGTAAATATAAATAAGCAATATACATTTGAATCTCGATTTTTCATTGTGATTTTTTTTTATAAGCATCGTTTTTTAATTTCAATATATTTAGACTCTTGCATGGCTGTATTTTTATTTCTATAAAATCCTTTCTCTTTGAGTGAAGTGACTTTTATTTATTATTAAACAAACAGTGTAAATTCATTTGTAAATCTCATTTATTGAACAAATTTTCAATGTGAAAAGAACTTTCCGATCATGACCATTTACCCATAGATTTACATAATCATCTTCATCAGTTTCAAGCCTTTAAAAATTAGATAAGAAATCAATCGATAGAAAAAAAAATAGGTTTTTAGAAATAAATAAGTATTCGGCTAGATTGAGAGGGGAAAGCAACACGTCGTATTCCTAAGTGTGATAGCTGGCAATTATTCGTAATAGTGCGTCCTTGCCGCCAATCGAGATCACAAGGAGCAGACAATTCCCAAAGGGCGAACAGGTATGCGGTAAGTCTGCGTAAAGGACTCATGCATATAGATGAACCACCAGTTCTAAAGATAACTACGTGCTTTTTGTCTAATGGTCTCGTGGCCTGGCGCCTCGTCATTATTGCTCTCTCCGCTGAACAGCGACTGTCTTGCGCCTAGGAATGCCAACTCTAATGTCACCTGTCCTCCATCTCAGCTCCATTTCAGAAAAGACTATAATTTCTTACATCAAAAATCATATCATAAGTTTGGATTATCGTGAAATGAACTTGTTTATTTCGCTGGCCATAATTAAAGTGGATAAGAATAGTATTACATTTTATAAAAAATGACTGTTAAATGTATTATTAATAATGCAATGTTATTACACATTTATCGATGGAAATATTAATCATTAAAAGAAGACAACTACTGAAGAACTACTGGAGAACTTTCATTAAAATGAACATCATTTTTGAGCCATTACAGAGGTAAGGCATAAAAACGATAAGGAGCAAGTAAGAATGGCTAAGTGATGTCTTAAACAAATTTAGATAAAACAAGCAGTAAGTTTAAAAAAACTTGCTGTAAAAGTAATGAACTGTTTAATATATACACATATATACATTTATATGTGTGTGTGTGTGTGTGTGTACGTATATATATCGTAGGATAATTTGCGTTTAGGGCCGAAAATTCCAACATTTTGTGCCCCTTGATCCGGAGCCAAAAATCTTTCACGCGCAATAACAAAGTTCTCTTATCCTTTGGGGTTTCGGCTCGAACGCCTGGCAGCGACCGACATGTGCGAAGATATTTGGTCGCGAGCGCATAATAATGTGCAAACAGAAACGTGGCCGCTCGCATAAAACACAGGAGTGACGCGACAGATGTCACCGGCGAATGTGGATAAATATTTGATCACGACGGGAGCTGCGTAAGCACCCCATAGAATAAGGCGCATCGGCGCCAGCCCAACAACATCTGCCAGCCATTATACGTCCTGCGGACCTGCGTCGCCTAGTAGGCCTAGTACAGGTTCGCGCAGGTCTGGCCAACATTTGAGCATTTTAAAAACCGGCCCATGTGATTTTCGTGGATTAGCTGATCACGTACGCATCCGTTAATAATGGGACCCCGATTTACGCGGCCCTAACCACGGACGCCTTTGTACAATGAAGCTCCGCGATAATTCGACCGATAAACAATTGAAGTTGCGCTCCTTTTATTTTCTTCCCAATGATTTAGCAATGGAATACTGTGACTGCATGGATCTGATCTTCCGGTAATATTCAGTCAGACGCATTGGTAAAGATATTGGCTAAGGGCTCAGCTGTAAAAAGCCGATTCTTCATCGAAGCGTTTAAGCCGTCTCTGTTATATTTTTCTTCATTAATTATGCACTTTGTATTATCTTAAATGTTCACATCTCGAACTTGCGTACGTAGAAGCACTAGAAGTTAAAGAAACGCATTCTACATTCAAATAACTTAATTTCATTATCACCTTTCTGTGCCATCACCTTTCTGTAATCTATTACGAGACAATGTTTATGGCTTTTATATAAAAAGAAATGAATTGATTACAGATAAATAAAGTAGAAATAAAATTAATCCCTCTAATGGCTGAATAATTTACTTCTATCAGTTAGTAGTTCTGATAAATACTAGTCTACTATACTTCTGCTAAAGCGTATAAAACTTATTGGCGGGCGCCAACCGCCCCACTGTACATTAAACATTCTAAACATGTACCACTGCTATTCAGTGATTTTTCTTTTATCGTTTTCACAATGCTCTAGCTAAAACTCTGATTCTACTTTGATCTTGTATGTTATCTCTGTTTCCCATTGTTTTCTTAGACATTTTACGATGATGACTTGATAAAATGGCAACAGATTTAATTTTAATATATTGAACTTCAATGATTTCCTTTCGTTACCTCCATAAACATTCGAATGCTCGAAAAATTTATTGAGCAAAAAGAATCGTTTATAAAATTATGATAATATGAAAAGAAATCGATCATGAAAATTATAATTTCAAAAGATTTAAGATAAATTTACTCGTGTTTTTAACGAAAACAATTCACGTAAAATATAGTAATATATGTATTACATTAAGCTAATGTTAGATATTGAGTAATGATAATTCTGTAAACCTTTTTTATTACATAACGACTGCGCTGGTTATTTATTGTTTGTATTGAATTTCGATTCGATGCAAAGTTAAATTCAATTTAACTCGTATTTGGCTATAGAATATATAAATAACAATTATTAATTACGCATAAATCAAATACGCATGTAATCAATGTAATTAATTTATATTTACATTAAACGACGTTTTAAATTAATAAGGTTATAACGATGCAAAATTGCTAGCCTACAAAGCAGAAATATTTAATTAATGAGAATTAAGCGCACAACTCTACAAGAATATACCAAGTTATAAATAATGATCTACATATAACATGTAAAAACGAGCCTTAAAACTACTTGAGCGTACCATCGTAAGCAAATATAAGTCGGTAAGGGTACATTAAACGTTACGCGTAATGTTAATTTTAAAAAGTAGATATGCATGATTAATTTCTAGAGGCATAGAAATCATCTAACTAAATATTCAGGGACGCGCCAAGAACAGCAAGATGACAGGGCATTATTTTGTAATGGACCCTCCGGCGCTTATTAGACACACTGGTACATCTGTTATGGCTTTATTTGATTACCCGGACTGGCAGGACGACGTGATCTTACGCGAGACGCTAACATCAAACTTCCTTGCGAAGTTGAAGGACGTGAGTGATCGGCATGTCGTTGAGTGTGACTTTTGCGTCTCGAATATTAATAAACCTCACTACTACCTTCTACTGCAATAAAATCAATATCTGCCCACATCCCACATGCGCGTATCTATTTCTATTTCACCATAATACTTTTACGCACAGATCGACAATGCGCAGCTATAATTTTTAACTTTATCTGAAAAATGTATAAAGGATTAATGAGCTACTTTCGAGTTTAGCGGTTTTTCCATTTAGTTTAGCAACAGCAATAAAGTTTGATCAAGCTTTCCAATGTTGAACGCTTAATTTCTTCTTCTTTTTTTTAAATATACCATACTCGAAATACACTAATGGAACACATTTATTGCAAAAAATTAATTAGTAAATAAAAAATGATTTGCTAAGAAAATAAAGTCTTATTGATATTTTCAATTTTAAGAACTCGCGAGCTTTGAATCAGAATAAGGCATCGATTAATATGGATGGACATTAGTTTCGAGAAGAACTTAGTCAATGGGCGATAATAGAATTATAAATTTGGAGTTCGGGAAAATAAAGAGACGTTTGAAAAGTATTGTGCGATGGAGAAAATAATTCCCGAGATCCTCGTGACCCACAGCACCGAGATGCGTCATCGCGAGCAATTAACAAATTGCTCAGGCACTACGCCAGATTTCAATGGTTCGACTAATAAGCAATTCAATTAAGAAAAGGTCGACCTTAGTTCGGGCCGAACTGTTTAAAACGAGGCAAAGTCAAGACACAAATGCCGATATTATCTCTAATTACGACACTGGTTCTTTATATCGATTTTTATCAAATTTTCTTGTTTTGTTTATAAAAATGATTCTCGTACTTAACAGAACCGTTAAACTTTACTCTAATTATATTAGAAACTCATTTTTATACATAATCAAATACTAAGAGCGACAATTTAATAATCAGTATAATATTTGTTTATAATGATTCCTTATAATCTACGTTACTCGTACGTTAATCGTTAAATTATGTCAATATGTATTTTTCATGAATGTAATCTTCTAGAATGAAATTGTGTAGAAGTACACTTTGATAATTATAATTCAATAGTTTCCATTCTATTACCACTTTATATTGCATAATTTCCAAAAGGTTTTAAGGCAAATTTTATTTTCTAAAAAGATGCTGGATTTTTTATTAATGTTAATACGATTATTCGTATTAAAAGAAAACTACCTTTAAATTGTAAAATTTGTATGAGTTAATAATAATCACGATTCTCAATGCAGACTCCCTGGATTCAACAATTAAAAAAAAATCTAGTTAATTTTTTCGCATTCGTCCTAGATTGAATAATATTAAATACCTTGGTATTGTGTAAATAAATTAGAGAATGATAAAAGGAACGAAGCAAGACAGTAGTTGGGAAAATTGTAACTCGCGAGATTATGTAGTGCCCATCTCTGTCTCTCTGTTTTTCTCCATCTCTCTCCCTTTCTTTGTCTCTCAGGCTTGGGGGGGGGGCGGTGGAGACGCTCAGCAGGACAGTTTTTAATCACTGTAAGTGGATCTACATAGAGCGTGGGTGCAATTACAAGAACGCAGTCAAGAGCCAGTGGCAGTGGGTGGCTGACGCGCGACGAGGGGGGGCGAGGGGGGGGGGAAGCGTGGAAGCGGAGAAGGTGAGAGCATAAGTCCCTTGTGTATCGAGTTAGATACACGTCCAGAATCGCATCGCTTCCCCTACCACATTTGCCATTGTTCAATGCTCTATATTTTTTCACTTTTGTTCACTTACTGCCTTTCTTGCTAAAATTTCCCTGTTACCTCTTTCTTACATCTTTTCCCTGGCTATGAATTTTCCTATTAAGCTGCTTATTATTCTATGTTTTAAAATTTAAATTGCCAATCAGTGCATTTCATTGCTCTCTTTTTACGAACGTGAATCTCGTCTTATTAATCAAAGCCTTACATTGTTTTTTATTTAAAAACTTGTTTTATACGGCAATTTTGTTTTATAAAGCATGCTTATAATACAACCTTTGTATTGATATTATATCCTGGGCTACGAGTTAGTAATTTAAATAGGACAAGTGGAAAAATATAGTTGATGCTAGGATCTTCCGAAATATCAGGAGTATAGAGAAAAACAAAAGAAGCACAGGAATGGTGCGTTTAAACCTAAAAGTAATCCATTTAAAAACAAATTGCGCATATAAAGGAATTATATGTTTTTTAAATTTTAGTAGTGCCAATTGAAAGTGTACGAGTATTGTATTAGCAGAAAAAAAAATAAATAAAAAAAAAATAAACAAGAACATTAGATGAAACGTACTCGTAATCGAAATGTAATCGTGTTTTTCACTTATACGATAATAATTGTCGGAAGGGGGAATAATTTACAAAGCAACCACTTGTCAACCGAGCAGCACTATACAAAATTAGCAAAGGTCACACAGTGCAAGCAATATCGGCACTTGCGGGACAACCAAACCGAACGAACAAGTAAATGTTTTCCCCATTTTCATGGCCGTCTCGAGAGCATCGACCCTCGCACGGCCTTCGTACGGAGACTCGCTCGATTCTCCAGGGGTAGGTCGACTATTCGCGTAGCGATTAACGCGTGCCGGTACGCGCTCTAAGCCGTAGGGGTGATCCGACACTAGTCTGGATAGCATCCCTTATTTATTTTTTGCCTGCTCCTCTTCTCCCTTCGCCTTAGCTCGCACCGGAATCGCTTTCACTAGCGAGTGGGGCGGCCCTTTTTTTCCACGGTTTCAACCGAATTATTATTTGATTGAGTCGTCACGCAACAGTTCCTAGAATTTTCAAATGCTCTTGATCTCTGCAACGATTCGACAATACGTCGGGTCTTCGGGTAATTTACCGACCTCGGCGCTACTTCGCAACGAGAAACGCAAATGTACGTGCAATGAGTTAAATTACAACGAGTCTTTCTTCATTTGCAAATCAATTCGTCGAAGTACAATGACTTTGACCTTAAAATGAGAAAAAAAAAGAAACAAAGAAAAAGATCCAAACCGTCGAATTTATCTATTGTACGGTAGTAGGTCTTATCGGTTCGGTAACTAAAATTTATAATTATTATTCGCAAATTGTCGTAATGGACAGGGGGGGGCAGGACTAAAAAAGAAGAACGGTTCTTGATTATCTCCAGGTAACGTACACGCTCACACCTTGAGGGTTTCATTTGAAAATTTTCATAAAATCATACTCTGATGCCGAGTAGGTCTAATTAGGTACTCTGGAATGCTCTAGAAAAGTAGCAGCCACACGGCGCCAGGATCGAGTTGGACTCTTGAGCGCGTTATTAGCATTATTTTTGCGCTGTTCTACCGTGGCAATATTTTTCCAAGCGCCAGTACCACCAGCGTTTACCCCTGTTTTTTCATCTGGTTGACTTCCCCCTCCGACCATCCGCCCTGACCCTTCATTTATGCTGCGGTCGCACAGTTTTTACTCGGCAACGGAATTAAGCTCGGAGGTGTGGCAGTCCCGGGAGAAAAGGGAATCGTCGTTGATTCTCGAAGCGACGGTGAAAACCCTTCGAGGGTCAAGTGCTATCTCTCCTTTGCTTACCTACCCAACTCCAAAATTGCTCATCGCGACATGTACTGGTGAAGCGTTTCTTTTTATTTCCGCATAGATCGTCCTTTATGTTTGTCAAAGAGATTATTCTTTGATGGAGAATGTGAATTAAGTTTTTCTCTACTCTTTTATCTGACTCTTTATTCTAGTGCTCGACGTATATTCCTAGTTTCCCCCCCTAATCCCCTCCCTACCTTCTCCGCACCTCCGCCACAAGCTACAGAGGAAATTGAAGTTATGATAACATTCTTTATTCGTATCGTTTTCCTGCACCGTTTCCTATGCACGAATATTTAAAATCTCTATCACAATTTCAAATTTGCCCGTTTGAGAGTTTATCCATATACCTTAATTATTCACTATTAATTAAACAGTTTATACGTGATTGCTAAATTAGTTAAATAAACTTGTATTGTTAAGCCCAATGGTATCAAAGATCTTTTTCGACATAATTTGTTATATGATGTTTCCTTAACGCATTTGATTCAGATTAATGAATTTTGTTAATTCAATAACCAAATTACTCGTGTTAAATAAAATTTTAAATATATTATAATAAGGAAGGCTTGGATAGTAATTTTTCTTATCTCGATTATAAGCATATCTCGATTAGAAGCAAAGCAATTCATAAAGTATGCTACGATAATTAAATCAAAGTGAATATTATAAATTAACGAATAGGTCAAAAACTGTGTAAGAATCATTTCCTTTTGGAAAATATTTTAATAATATCTACATCAAGAAATTCTTCCAATTGTAATACAGTAAAATAAAATATTAGCGACAACTATAACCATATTAATAGCAATTGTAATAATAATAATAAGTATGACGATGATAATCATAATAAGATAGTCGAGTTTTAATCTTAAATGGCTTAAATAGATTATTGGTAATGTAAAAACCTAATAGGGAGACCTAATTAAATACTTCACACTGCTATTTTAAAAACATTGGGCAATTACTGCTTGGCAAAGAAAGTGCAGTTTGTTATTGGAGGGAAAAATGCGAGGAATGAATGGACATCGTGCCACATGGCTAGTAATGGTGACGTCGAGGATCGAACTTGAATTACAATCCCATTATCGCGACCCTCCCACAATGTTAAGTCTCAGCCTCACTCGTGCTTGACAGGCTACATCCAATTTCTCCGAGTGCGCGTGGATGCGATGCTCAAACGTAGCTTACGTATTATCCCCATTGCTAGACTCGGCAATGAGTGCGTCGTCCTATGAAAGGACAATTATCCATACTTTAAATCGCATATTTTTCAAATTAGAGATCGTTTTTCGTTACTTTTAAGCTAAATGCTTTGCGCCGATGCTCAAACAACGCAGATAAGAGAAGTAATAATAATGACATTGACTAAACAGAACCGACTTAACTATGAATATATTAAAATCTAAAATATTGAATTATTGATCCTTAACAGTTTGTTAGTTTTAACAAACCGATGAATTATTTTAACATTGTTCGCATTGGAGTTTCCAAATATACGAATATCAACGAAAAAATAAGTGAGAATAATGTTTATTGAATTAGAAACTAACAATTCGACACGCGCAGATCACACATTGCGATTATAGTATAAATAATTTAAAGCTAACTATTTACTTGTAGTTAAATGTAAATTTATTTAATTCCACATCCCTTCCGCGACCATTATTTATGTTGTTTATTCCATTGACTTGATGATGCTACGGTTAGTAATAGTTCCGATTAAATAGGAGAACGAAAGAGGGTTGAATTGCCGAAGAAAAAGGGGGTACGAGGAAATGTTATACATATATATATATATATACATATATACATATATATATATATATACATACATACATACGTATATATATATATATATGTATACATGAGTAATTTACGCCCAAGACTATGATTTATAGTAGTCATGTATGGATGCTTCCTGCATACGAAATACGAAATTAATGTTGTAGAGATTGGAACATAACTTGTTTCCAAACGTAAATCATGTGCAAGCAGCTTCGACTATCATTGATAAATTTAATCAACACCCTTTCTTACAAAAATTTTCAATGAACGGGATAACTTTATTGATTCGACTGACAACAATTTTTGTTCATAATTACAAAAACTATAATCATTGAAATTCCCGATTTAATTATTAAAAAAGTATATTACATTACATCAAGTCGTATTTATAGAAACAATTACTTTTAAATGTATTATATTTTATAATACTATACTAACATATTTACATTAACAATCGTACAGAAGCTTATTCATGAATATAAAACAATGAGGAACTTTAAAACGAAAAGCATGACCAAGTTAATTGAGTTAATCATAAATGGCCTACGTATATCCTAGAAAACAAGGGAAAGAGAAACAATAATCGAGATATATATATATATATATATATATATATATATATAGAGAGAGAGAGAGAGAGAGAGAGAGAGAGAAGAATTGAATGAACCGACCACTCGGCCCTTGACTCCGAGCGTGGAAATGGCGGTCGCGTGTTGACCGCAAGCCACTAGATAATTAATTATAGTCTCTACCTTTATTATTATGGTCCTTAACGACTACAAAAGCTATTCCTTTACTACAGTTTCATTTAATGTGGGGCTTCATTATGCTTAAAACTTTCATTAAAACTATCGGTATTTTTTTAATAAGAGTCTTCGATTATTTTTGATTTTATCAAAATGATACTGATAATTTGAGTAAGCTCAATCTTTTGTTACGTATTTTTATATTTAAATTATTATAAATAACAAAAATTATCTGCATTATGCATGTAGATGTTGACGTCCCATGTGAACCAGTGACTTTAATCCATAAGAAATAAGTAAATGATAAAAATACAAAAACAAAATATTTTTATGATAGTTCAGACGTAAGAAATTATCAATTTTAATGCATTAATAAGTAAAAAAAAAAATAATTGACTAAAATCATTATTAAAAATTATATATGAAGATTTGAAACTCGATAACCGTATATTTTATTTAATGTAATTTAGAAAAGATATTGTTTTTTATAAAAATTATAAACTTTTCTATCCCTGATAGGAGACGAATTTTGATTTTCAATAAATTCTACGTGTATCAAAAGAAATTTCGAATTGAATTATAATCTAATATAATTTAATAATATAAGTAATGATTCATAAAATGAATAAAATAGTCGTATTTCACAATTTTGAAATCGCATATAAAAATACTTCTGTGATCGACTGTATTGTCGATAAATAACCAATCTATGAGACAAGAGATCAATAAAAATTATGAAATTTCTCGAACAGGTATAAAATTCCCAATATCGTGATTAAAATAAAGTAACCCAATATAAATTATATCAACACAATTAGAGACTCTAATTTTTTCATTAGATATGTTTTTTCTACTGGAAATTATTTGTCACAATGATGAAAAATGTTCATTCGTGTTTTAGATTGGTTTTTTATATTAGCTGTCAGTCTTACTTTTTTAAAGTAATACTCATATACGAATATTGTTAGTTAATGCTTGTCGTATTAGTACTAGAAAATTTTTTATAAGATGATTCTAGTTCATTTATGCCGTTTTAACTATAAAACGTGAATTGAGTTAATTCCAAACTTATTTATATTAGCAAGAAGGGTTAAAAAACAAGTAGCGAAGACGAGACATCGGAAATCAATATCTAGTCAATTTTGATACAAAAGCAAAATCTGCCCAACTGTTGTAACAATTAGACCATGCATATTCGTTTATTAAAATATGTGAATCGGGGTATAGTAAAAAAATGTTTATACCAATTAAATAATTCAAACATGGACATGGAGTTGGACTTGGCTCATTGAATCTCCCGGAATACAACTTTAATCGATAGCTTTTTAATAAACGGCTTTTTTAATAGAGCATGTATTTAGTAGCTACTGTAATCCAATTGATAATTCAATCGTTTTCTTCTTAAATTAAAGATATTTCTAACGAAGATGTAGACTTTCAAAAACATTTTAAATATAGACGACAGATGTTAAGCGACACACATTGTTCAAATAGATTTGAGTAACATGCATTTAACAGTTAAATATCTCAAGTTATAAAAAAAATAAAACATTTTTATCCTCCTCTTCGAATGTAACTTATTGTTAGGAAAGAAAGGTAGAAGATGAAAAGCTATGTAGCAACATCTTATTGCCGATCTTATATAGTCCCCTGGATGTAAACTCATCCTTTTACGATTGTTTCGTGAATATTTAATGCTCACAGAAGATAAAATCATACTGGTATCACGAGAAGAGAGCAAGAAAAAGGAAGACTAAGGCCATGTATTTGATTAAATGCGCGGCTGGTGGGTACTTTGACAATCCTGCAGGATTTGCTACTATTCCAGAATATTTATCCCTCGAATGCTCCACTCCCGGACTTCTATTAATGCACTACATCGTCGTATAGAGTTAACGTTATATAATTCATCTAGCAAAATTGTCAAATAAAAAAGTATTCTGTTCCCTTTCCATAATGTAAAAAAAGAAAAGCAAGCAAATAACAAAAAGACTTTTTCTATTTACAATTTAAAACGATATACGTTGAGGATATCAACATCGTTTTGAGGAAAAATTAGAGTAGAATAATGCAGCAAAATCATTTCGGTACATCCAAAACATAATGTAGAACGTACGGATCAATTTATTTACGTTACTACTGCCATTAAAAAAATTCTACTTTTATTACTTATGTTGAATTACATTTATTATAATATTTAATTTATTTTACTTTTAATTTTATTTTATACACATGGTAATTTGGTTATAATGTACTATTATTATATAAGTTCTATTAAAGTGTTTGTTAAATGGAAATGCAAGAAAGGAATTTTTCGAAGCAAGAAAACTTTTACAATCCCTAACAAAACTTAGTTCGCCACTATTCAACGTGTAACATAAAAAAGGGAGAAATAACATAAATCAGTCGAGTCTGACTAAACTAAATGTTATTTACTTACGAAGAAAATAAACGCTTTTCTTCTAACGAGTGCCATTAATATGACATGAAAATGTACCTCTTTTTACTCCTCAGGCGTAGAGCAAAACGACCAAGTGAAATTAAAGACTGAGAAGACAAAATTAGAGAATGGAGAGAGGAGATGGAGGAAGAAAGAAATAGAAAAATAGTATGAAGGAGAAGAGGAAGAGAGAGAGAAATACGACCAATGAACGGTATCGGATTGAAGATGAATGGGTCGCGGTTGTGGCTCGTGAATTATGGAAATACGTCCCACTCTTTCCAACTACTAGGAGCTTTATAATGGAAGCTGAAATGCAATTAGCTGACAAAGCAGACGGAAGCGTCCCCTAAAAGAGGAGTTAGCGGAGTTAGATGCTGCATCATTAAATGGACTGGTACACCTGTTCTATCGGTCCTGCACCTACTTCATTCATATCATCGTAGCGATAATTTCATTGCATGAACATTTATAGACCTTTTTATACATATTATACAGATATGTATATATATATATATTTGCATGATTGTAAATGCATAGATTTACAAGAGCAATTCAATTTCATAGTATAAGGAAACTGAAATTGAAATTCGCTTGGATTTAAATGGGCGATTTTAATGATAGCATTGTTTTTAAGAAATGTAATAAATACCTTGACCACCTTTAAGCTCCGACAAAATCAGCAGGATGCCCTTAATCGTAAATGGATATAACTGTATTTACTATTCATCCAAAAATGGATAACTCGTATAAGCGGCGATTACTACGGAATGAATAAAATAACTTAAATAACTATTATGCTTAATCGTTCCGTTAGCCAATACTTTTCGTTTCATTGCGTTTGTGCGTTTGATTATAGATTCCTAATCAAATTCTACTCGAGTTTATAATAGTGAGAAATACAATGTACGTGGAAGTGCATTGGGTCTCGTTTTAGCACGAACAGGTCATGAGTATTTGCTAGTATTTGACAGCACCGGCGTATTCTTGGCCGAAGGAAACTAATTAGACGGGTATGAAAATAGAAGAGAGCCCTTATCTCGAGACTATATAAGAGAAGGCTTATGAATGTAAGTCCCTCGTATAGCCTGATACTTGGTATTACTGTTATCGACTTTGGTTCTTGCTCAATCTTGCTTCTGTCATTATTTTTCTCGCTTACAAATATTGCGAAAATAGTTGGCTTTGTCTAAATATGAATCAAGTATAAATTATGCGTTTATAAGCACGACTCCACTCCACCCTATTATCTTTAAAATTACACAAAACACTCCATCGACTTGGATTTCAAACGTTCTTAATGTTCCAGAATGTTATATTATTACTGCTTTTATTAATGATAATGCTAATGATATATATATATATGTGTGTGTGTGTGTGTGTGTGTGCGCGCGCGATGACTTATACAGATAGCATATCATTTATTATTTAGTAAATGCAACACTTTATCTAAAAAAATTTATTTAAAAATACAATTGAATATAATCAAAATAATGTGAAGTAAGAAAAATATCATACTAGGGATTAAAATTTAAAGGTGTTAAAAGTTAAAAACAAGGGTTAATATCGAAAAGAAGAGACAAGGTAAATGAGAGCAGTTATAATAAATGGTAGAAAGAAGCGACGACAGAAGAGTTGCCGGCATACCTGACAGGTTGGAATGAAGAGCGAGCGCAGGAAACTGATAGCCAGGTAGAGACGCGGGAGTTAAATTAGAACAAGAGAGTATCGAAGGGAAAGAAAGTACAGAATGGGCAGAAAGAAGTTGGAAGATATTGACCACGTGGTAGAAGAGGCAGGGCGTTCATCGGTAACGTAAACGAGATAAAAGCAATGCCGTATGAAATAGGAGCTGGGTCAGGGAGAACGAAGAGGATTGAGAAAGAAAGGGAAAGGAGCGCGAGGGGCGCTGGAGGGTGAGGAAGAGCTAGGCAGTCAAAGATGGCGCGCAGTTGGAGCGTGGAATTATACAAGCCTGAACCGTAGTTATAAAATACAAGACTTGTGTAACGTTATGAAGTGTAAAAAAGTAATTAGTAATAAAAGACATTGTAATTAAGCGGCTTAAGTGCAATCAAAGTCTTTTATATAATAATGTATAATGTTGACTCCCAAAACCGGGAGAGGTGTGGAATAATATTCAATAAAACAAAAAAATTAATAAAAAAAATAAAATGTTCAAGCGCGAAACTACCTTGCGAGAAAGGTTTTGAAAATTAATCGCTTCGATTCCATATTGCTGAGAAGAACGACGATAATTAATAAAAAATAATCGCGCCTGAAAAATCTTACTCAACTGGCATAAATCCAAGCTAGTATCGAACGAACATAATAGCCAAGATAAGTTTAATGGTAATATTGGAAAGGAAGTGCGAGCTTTGATCATTGCGAAGCCGCAGACGAAGAAGAAGTGTCGAGCTTTTAAACAAAGGGATATAAAACGTCCGGGTCTTTTTATAAAGACGCAAAATTCTCGCGCAATGATCTGTCAAGAATGGAAGCGAATGTAATCTGTCAAGCGTCTACGGACTCGGTTTTATACAGGTGTGCTCTCCGTCTCCTGCGAAACTCCACCAGGGCGGTAACTCGATTACGACACACGTCGGCCATCTATGCTCGGCTCCCGCTTCCCGCCCTCCCTGGCTGCCTCACCACACCCCGTCGGACTACTCGCGCCAACCCAGTCGACCGCCGCCCGGAACAGGCCGAGCGATATCCCTTCCCGCCTCTCACGGACGATCCCAAGTCATTCTTCATTCGTGCTCGAGTCCCAGCCTGGTCACATTCTTATTTCCTTTTTTAACGAGAAGGGGCTGCGCCTCGGATATTCGAATTCGCTCTTGCACAACAGCTCGAATCACTGCACGCGAGTCCTCGTTGCCAAGACGGTGGAACGACCCAAGCACGATCCAAGCCTAATCTAACCGACGATTATTATGTCACGATTCGATTTTAGCGCGCGATGCAACCAAAAGTCCCACTGCTTATTATCAATAATACAATGGCAACTCTCATTAGTACATGCGTATTAATTGCAATTGAAGGCATTGCAGTGAAATAAGAAACTAAATTAAATGCAATTATTTTTTAAACGTAATTATAAATTATATCGCGATGCTTTTGTATAGTTTTGAAAGTATATTAAATTAATTATACCTATTTATAGACGTGGACACGGTATGGAATTAAAATGAATTAAATTTAAAATGAAATTCGTTGGACATCAAACCATAAAATGCATGATCTGAATTTTTCATGCAATTCTAAATCTATACATGGTAAGAACTAATTTCTAAGCACTTCTATCTGAATGACATATCGATGTACTTGTCATAATGTTCATAAGTATTGCATCCAAGTATCAATGGCGTTACTCATTATCGAACGTCATGCATGACTTATAAGATCTCGAAATATTAACATAACCTATTGGTGAAGTAAAACGTGATACTCATTGTATGTTTCTATTCTTTTTTTTTGTACATTTCTTTTCTTTTTTTCTTTCTCTGAATCCATTATTTTAATAGGAATAACAGCTAATTACGAATGATACAAAAAAAGATTCATCCACGAAATTTGTTAGAAATACCAATTATTTTTTTCGATTTCTTATTAAATACAAGTTTGTTTCAAATGTCTTCAATGAAAACTCAGGTTACGGAGTAAGGACACATGAGTGAGGTACGCATTCGGATTTTAAGTACTAAATTTTAAGTACTAAATTTTAAGCAGTTCGTAAAATCTCGCGTATGATAAGCTCGCAGCGATTGGTTTTCAAGCAAATAAATAAGACGTTGAAGAAAAACTTCGACCAAAGGGGATTTATATAGAATGGCCCAGGAGGCGATCAACGAGAGCTCAGCGTAATGTATCGTAATGCGAGGGTGTCGGGGCAGGGGAGCGGGAGGAGGAGCGATTCGACGACGGGGTGGAGTAGGGCAACCACTGCTCGATACGTCCTCGGCGGTACATCCTCGAGGATAGATTCTCGCCTCCCGTGACGTCACCTGCTCGGAATTACATATTTGATGCCGGAGCGGCGGCGGCACAACTCGCTTGAATAATGAACGGGCCGAACGAGCGATTGGGCTTGCACCACGTGTGCAGGAGCCCTCGCTGGCTGACCGATCGGAATCACTCACTCACCTGCACCCTGGCCTCCGTCAGATCGATCCTCAGTGCGATTTCCTCTCTTGTGTAAATATCGGGGTAGTGCGTGTCTTGAAAGGCACTCTCGAGCTCCTTGAGCTGGGCCGACGTGAAAGTCGTTCGTATACGTCGCTGCTTGCGCTTCTCCGCGAGGCCGTCGTGTCCCGCGTAAGCCTTGTAGCCAAGTCCGCCTGAAAAACAACGCGAGCCACTCTTTATTCCTTGCTGTTATGCTCCTTCCTCGCTCGCCTGGTTTCATTTCGGGAGCCCGGCCCTACCGCCTCCCCTTCGCACCCACTACCCCACTAGCATTACTTCTCACGAAAGTCGAATTTTCGATTCTGCCTTTTGTTGCTTACTTTGAAATTCGATCCTCGTGATAATTGAACGCGGCAGCGCGAGGGGCTGCTGTCCTAGAAAATGTTAAGATCCATACACTTGGCAACGTGTTATACTTTATTTGGACAAAATAATGTTATTGTTTATGCACACCTCAATAAGACCTTCAGACGATGTTGTTTGATAAATTTTAAAGTGGCATAAAACTCAGAGTCAATAAACATAACAAAACAAAAATATTTTCTTATATTTTAATAATTAAAGATTTACCACTCGATATCATTGATCAAAAGGATCAAAACTTTTGCTTACAAACATTGGGCATATGTCTTTAACATTAAATATTTATTTTAATGAGAACGTACTAATAATTATAGAAATATTTGATTTTTTTTTTAATAGTTTAATTTAGCCATAGATGCCCTAATGATGAATTTCACAAGTAAATAATAATATGCGATGAATTTAATTAACTCGATATTAAATTTCAATTGAAAATTAAGTGGTGCAATAAATCATATATAATTAATTCGTTAAAACGCGAAAATCTGATATGTTATTTTATTTCAGTAGCAACACTCTGAAGCTGCATTCTTAAATTTTTAATCAAATAACTATAAAACTTAATAATATAATTTCTACAAAAGTCAGTGAGAAAAACGACGGCGCATTAAGTTGATTAATATTTCAAATAAATTAATCATAGCACTTTGACATGCGAGATTGTCACAGAGCGGAAGTGCTTAAATAATCATGACAAACAATTGAACTCGGAATTTCTATGATTAAGTGATCACAGATAATGTTTAATTCAACAGCGTTTATGCGCGCGTGTCTGCGCATGAATACCAAAATTTAACAGATCACAAATTATTTTACAGCTAATCAATAAGTAATAATTAAAAGACTGATGAAGATCTTTACAAAAATTCATTACGGATAAATTTAATATAAGTAACGATAAAATTGATTATAATTATATTTGTTTTATAGCTTTTAAAATTTTAAATAATTTCAAAAATTATGATACTAAAATAAAATCAATTCATTAACATAAAGAAATTTTTATGTAGACTCAGTCTAGCTCGATAAACTACAAAAAACAGCAATATCCAGGGCATATATAAAGCTTTTTTTTAGCTGCACATAAATTTGGAACATTGATTCCACAAAAAAGTTTATATGTAGTTTTAAAAAAAAGAATCCATTATTCCATGTTTTTTTAATGAAAAATAATGTTTATATTACAAAATTATTATTAGCTAATATATTATCTAAACGAAAACTTAAACATTTTAAGCCTTGATTACTTATATCAACCTTAGATTAACGATGTATTTTAAATATAAAAACTCTCATACAATATTTTGCGAATCATTGTAAAAAATTAAATTAATTAAATCATTTTTTCTTAAATTCAAATCAATTTATTTTTCAATCATCATACCATTTGATGACGTTATGCTATATATAAAAATAATCAGTAATAAATATCAGTTTAAAATTTACAGAATTCCATCTATCGGCTATTATTATTGTTGTTCCTGCGACGTATTAATAAAAAATGAGAATTTCCACAAAATTGTAAACTATTTTGAGATATTAAAGTTAATTTTAATTTTTGATATTGAGTGTTAATTCTGTCATGGAAATGAAAATATTGATAATGAAATGAAATGAAATCTGTTATAGTTAAAATTATGAACAAATTTTTCGTGATTAATACTAATATTTGTATTATAAAAAAAATATAAATTTGATATAAAGCGTAACATTTAAAAAATTTCTAATAACTAATAAAAGTCTACAAACACAAAAAATTAAACGATTTAAATTTATTTTTTAGGAAAAAAAAAATACAATGTATAAGTGACAAAAAAATGAAAATTAGAAATTAGTATTCATTTTTGCGATATTATTTTAGAAGAGTATTTCTTCCAATAAATTATAAAATTTTTTAGCTTACACATGTAAAGTATATTTTATAAATATAAGTGAAAGCAGCGAAAACTACTTTTAACGATCTATAAATAAATATATGTTTTCTGTACAATAATCGATAAAATATAATATCTTTACATGAAAATTAAGGAGTGCAGATTTTGAAGTTTGCAACAAGAGCGAAATAATGTTTTTAAATTATTGATTGCAAAAAAAAATATTGAACATATGAAAAAATATTTGAATGAGTAATGTATAATACTGGTGATGAATTTTTAGAATAAAATAATTTTTTACTGCATATTTTTCATTTAACTAAAGTCGAAGGTTAATAATTGTTTTCCAATTATTAATAAAAAATTAAAATTATAGGTTTCATCAAAAGATTTTAGTACTGGCGTTATATTTAAAACAATTGAATATTTGTTCTTGTTGGAAATAACAATACTTTAGAAAAACATTAAAATTTTGAAATTAATCATTGAATGGTATCTAATTTAATAACAATACAGAATTTTTTAATTTAATTTTTTTTTAACGAATACATTGTAAACTTTTTATGTAATAAATTATATAATTAAACGGTTTTCGTAACACATATAATGCTTGTAATCGTCAAAAATGGTATCTGCTAATGTATATTGAGTTAAAAATAAAATAAATCAGTAAATTCATAAAATATACAATAGCTGTATTGTATCAACCAGCTATATAAAAAATTAAAATATTATAATACTTGACTATTAACGAAATAAATAGTAGTAAAGAAAAAATCCATTAAAGAATAATTTTTTTTAAAGTAATTTATTTCATTCACTTGTGTACGAATATTAATGAACGAAACAATCTAAAAACCATAACAACTATGAGGGCTTTCCAGTATCATGAATATTTATTTAAAAAAAACTTCTGTTTGTACAAAAACGTATGAATAAAATGATAAAGAACAAACATGTTATAACAAAAATAAATAAAGGAGCTAAAATGCAGAGTTATCAAATTCTATTAGAAACGACATTAAAGGCATAGAAATACATTAAAAATAACCATAATTTATTACACATCAAACAAAATTCTTAATCAAAGATAGTTAGATATCTATTAAAAAAAGAGAGACATTTTCAGCCTGGCGTATTTTATCGGATATAAAGGTGCGCGACAAGTTATCATTTCATTATCCCGACATTTAAAATGTTAAGCAAGTTAAAAACGGGAAAAAAGAAAGAGCATTTGAATCAGCGCCTCGTTAATTCCTCAAAGTTATAGAAATCGATTACTAAATAAGGTGAAGATAACTGATGGTTTACCCATATCAATAAATAATAAGGTTTAATTTTAAGAATTCAAAAAACTCCGTACAAGAGTCAGTGCTCTTAGAAGAAATGTATAGTGACCGAGGAGGAGCGACTGCTTTATCCCCTTCGATAGCATTGAGGGACGTAACCATAGCAATGACTGAGTAAGAGAGAACACGAGGGAAGGAAAGAGATAGACAGTGAGGAACATCCATTGATTTTCAGTGCCATCTTGTCGTCGAGAGCTGCGCTCCCTCCTTCCCTCATTCTGACAAACTCAGCTTGTCTTACTCACTCACTCACTCTCTCTCTCTCTCTCTATATCTCTCTCTCTTTCTATATGTATATATATATATTTATTTATCTCTCTCTCTCTCTCTCTCTCTCTTTCTTCATGAACATTAAGCTTCACTTTGCCATTATCTCTGAATATAGACAGAGGGACGTTGAGAGTACGTCGTATTATTTTTTTGTAAATTTTCAATAGTATGTAGTAAAAATCCATAAATTTAAGGTTTTTTAATTTAAGGAATAATTTAGTTACTTCGAGAAATAAGTAATTATTATTCATGTATAATGAATTTGAACTTAACAACCATAAAATACAGACGGTTTAAAGAAATAATACTCTGAATTTACATTAAACACTAAAGATATTACAATAACAAGCTAAAATAATTGAAATAATAAAATGGTAATGCATAATCGATAATTCTTAGTAAAAAAATATGCATTTTTTAATTTGCTTTTTTCGCTTTAAAGTAATTTACATGTTTTTTACGATTGTCCGATAGAGTTTTGAAATAGAGTTTAAAAAGTTGCTTAAGTTTTTTAGACAATAAATAAAAAAAAATTCCGTTTACATTATTATAATTTTTATTCACTTTTGTTATAAAAAAAATATAATGTCAATGCATTTAAATGTCTTAGGCTAAGTTTCCAAATTTTCTTAAAAACAAGATATCAACAAAAACTAATAAAATTTTAATTTTGTTATTCATTTCAATAAGCGCAACAAAATTTATTCTTATAGTTGATTAAAATAATAACAGTCGAAGCAATCTAAACATGCATACGGTATATTTAAAAATACAAGTATCAATTCAGTTTTTAATTTTGTTTCAATACGTAAGTTTATCTGAAACAACTAACATACAATTGGTTTTTTTTTTCAGGAAAAAATTTAGCTTACGTTAATTATATTCTTGATATTTTAAATATATTTAGTTTTTGTACTTCGTCTACTTTAAATTTATAACTTATTACGAACTTTTTCGGTAATTAATAAAAAATTTAAGAATATAAATAAATTATGTGTCAAGTCGTATATAAAGGTAGAATACTGAGATAGAAGAGCAAAAATTCAAAAATTACAGTAGAATAAACAAGCAGTATTGAGTAAAAGCATTCTTTAATTCTAAAAATTAATTTTGAAATCATTTTCTTAATTTATTTCGTTCTTTTTCTTTGAAAATTTTCTACACTTGTTTAATCTGTATTATTTTTAAATTGATATAAATGCATTAAATTTATGGTAAGAAAAGTTAAACTGAAGTCGTATAGTAAATTAAACTTTAGCTAAATTTAAATTTAAATAAAAATCGTTTATTTGTAATACTTGTTATATCAGAATTTATAGTGCCATACATAAATGATGCATTTATTTCTACGTTCAAATTAACTTTTAACAAAGATTTTATAACATCAATTCTATAATAAGATTAAAATTTTCATATTTAATTTAAAAAATGTCTTTCGGATTATTTTAATTACTTAATTTATCCATCTCAACATAGCCAACTGTTCAAAGATAAAAGTTGATATTCATCAATTAATGAGTCATGACTAACTATTATTATAATGGAAATAAACCTTTTCTTTATTTATATTTTATGACAATTTAAGTTACAATAACATAATTTACTAAAAATGAATTACTTTGTATAAATAAATTTATTTCATTTTCATGAAGATTATAATAACTATTATCGATACCAAACAATGAGTTTTTTTATTTTTTTTTTTATATTGAAAATATTCAATAGTGGAAGTATTTTTACATAAGAAATTTTTAATGCTAGTATGAATGAAAAACTATTTTCTTTGTAAGTTTATTTTTAAAGTTTTTTTATTGATTTAATTTTTTAATATTTAGTAGATAATTAAATTTAACTTTTATATACAATTTTTTAAATAATAATTTTAGATTAATTTTGTTTTAAATAATATTAACAATGAATTAAGTGATCGACGACTTCTCATCAAAATAAATACTCCTTATAATTTTCGAAAAAGTTGTATTTTATAAATTTTTTAAAAGGTAAAAGTATCGTTAACCAATACAAATAATTGTTACTAATATAACCTTTTTTTAATTATAGAGAAGATATTGTATTAATATAAATTAATAATAAATGACAATGATTGTGATTTATAACTGATTATTGATTTATATTAGCTCTTATAGCTGTGTTTGTTATTATTTTTTGGCATTATGGATGTTAAACATTTACTATTAAACATACTTGAATATAAAAAAAAAGTTTTAATTTAACTTGTTTTTCCCATTCCTTTATAATTTAAAAAAAATGTTTCAACTATTATTCTTTTGCTTCAAAGTAATATAAGAGTATTTTTGCATTAAAATACTATAATACAATTATTTAGTTTAATTGAAAGATCAAAGCATACAATTTTTAATGATAACTGTCAGGCGCAAATATTTTCTCAGAAAATTTTTCTTTAAAGCAGAAACAATGGCATCTAAAACAACACATAATTTTATTTTTAATCAAATATATGGGATGTACTATTATAGAAAATGAAGATTTCATCTATTTTCTTCAGTTCAGATGAAAATGAAATTGAACCTAAATTATTTTAATTAAATCGCAAACAGAAACACTTTATTACCAAAACTACTGAAAATTATTACAAAAGTTAATTAAAATTAACTCCTTAACTGGTTAAAAAAAATTGTTTTAACCTTTTATATGTTAAAAGAATAAAAGTGTATTGTACTTTCTAAATAAATTGGAAATTTTCAAATCATATGTATAATCATTTTCCAGGTGAGCAATTATAAATTAAAAATTAATTGTCTTTATTTTATCACTTCGATTTAATTTGATTTGTGTATATATAATAGTATAAAGTAACATGTGTCAAATTTTCCTACTCCATTAAAATTCGTTCAACAAAAATACGGTTAAGCTTTTTTATAAGCTCGATCATTTGGCAATTTAACCGAATTCACTGATATACGAATCATGTATAAATTTTCAAAAATGTATTTGTACAATCAATAGCATTTGTACTCATACGCAGATAATGTAATCACATTTTCATAGGCAGCTTTTTGAATAAATGGTTGAGTAAAATTCAGAAGTAATAGAAGTACTAGAAGGTCCGAGTAGCATCGCTACTGAATAATGTTAAACCACCAGTCGCTCGTATTTATCGCTTCGAGGTGATAAAAATCAGGCCCACTCACTCAATACACGGATTGGTCAGTGCTATTAGAATAGTGTTGTCGCAAGCCGAACAAAAGCACGGCTCTCGCTGCCTTAACAGAAACCAAGGCAGTGGAGCTCGAGGCTCCCGGAAGTCGGCCAGTGCAGGGACTTACCCTGGAGGTTGATGGCCGAGGGAAAGATGGAAGCCGCGTGCCGGTGCACGACGTCCTGACTCCTGGCCGCCATGACCGAGCAGGCGCCAGCGTGAGCCCCGTGGTGCGCGTGTGCGTGGGGATGAGTCGCGTGGTGGCTGCCGAGTCCCTGACTCCCGGATCCGACACCGCCACCCCCGACGTTGCTCGGGTAGCCGGCGGCGGCCCGCGCCGCCGTGTAGCGGTAGGCCGCCTGGCTCATCTGGGAGCAGGAGCCGAGGTCCCCGTAGCCGGTGCACTGCATCTCGCTCGCGGCCAGGGCGCAGCTCGAGGCCTCGAAGCCCGCGGCCGCGGCTGCCGCCGCCTGATTCAAGTACGAGTAGTCCATGATGCTCCGCCTCGAGGGTACCTAAGGCAAAGGCGACTCCGATTAGCTCTCCCAAAGCTGCTCTACCCCTCCTATCGTCTCGGCAGGCACGAGCCTAGACCTGGCGATGCTTGTCGCGCTTTGTTGATGTCCTGCCTCCACGAGTCAGCCGAAAAAAGAAAAGAAAAAAAACCCCTTCCCCACCACCCACCTCCCCCTCGCGCTTCACCTAACCAAGATCGCGGGGTGCGCTGCACTACTCTGCTCAATTTCAAAAATGCCCTTTTCTTCCAACTATTTTGAGAGGGCTTTTACTTTATTCCCCACTACTCTATGTCCTTATTTACTTTCGAAAATTCCAAAGCCTCTGCACCAATCGATAATTGTTTTCGTTCAATTCTGTTGTTCAATACAATTCTGAAAAGTGTAGCACTTTGCAAAAATAAACGATAATACATAAATAATAAAGTAAAGTGAAAATGAGCCTAGCTAAACATTTCGGATATAAATTTATATTTTGCAGAGTAGTATACAAGAGGATTATACAATTATCGATCGTTCAATAAGCTTTATCAATTTATATATAATAACTAATTACATGTTTTATTGTATTCGGAAGATTTACTGTCAAACGTAAGTTTACGCTACGTACCTTGAATACTTCTTACAAAATATTTAAACGATTTATGTATTTCGATGTATTTTACCATAGAATAGCATGGGCTTCAGTATGGGTAATTTTTTACAATACAATATATTAGGCTAAGGTTCTTACTAATTTTGATTACACAACTGGCTGATTCAATTTACGAGCAAGACTCATATTGTACAAATTGTGCATGCACTGTGAAATGTGTGGTTTGTTATGTCAGTATGAAATAAAATGTTGAATTAATATGTTTAAGACAAAAATATGTAAATAGAAAAATACGTGCAATGTTGACATTTCAAACAGCTAATAAGATATAAGGTAAATTTAAATATTACAGTGTATAACCTATGTTTCAAAATACAATTGTAATTATACGTATTATGTTAAAAAAACCTGCTTAATGTAAAATAAATCACGAAAGAAAATATTTACACAACTTATACTTTACTTTATTTGCAAACTACTAAGGCTTAATGTTTATAAATGGTTTACAAATAAAAAAAAAAACAAATAATTTTGTTCAAATACATGCATTTTTTAATAATCTTGTCACACTATTAATTAAAAATCTGCATAAAATAAGTATTACATATTTGTAAGGGAAACAGATGTAATTTTTCTTTAGAAATTTAAAAAAACGAATGTTTTTTTTTGGGAATAAGAAAGGTCGCGTGCTTGAATTTCTAATTGAAAATTTATCATAAGAAACAAAAGGATTAATTTAAGAGATAATACGAATAAGTCATAATAATTTATTACAGTAAGAGCGAACTATCAAGTGGAGGGTGAAGAATATAAGGCGATGGACAAGATTCTAGGTATATTAAGCGATAAATCCACGAGTTGGGTTAGATTTTCCGGAGCGGAGGGGAGCGAGAGAGAGGGATCTGCTTATAAATAAAGGATGTGGACGAGGGGCAGCCGAGAAACATTGAAACTAAGCTAGGCCTAATGAATAGCCACCGCAGAATGAAGAGCATCCTTACCAAAGATCTCGACAACGGAGTACGGCTCTCAAGCAGTAATCATATTGGCGGGCTTCGCAGCCCGCGACGCAAGTCCGCCTCCACGTTATCACAGCTGAGTAAAAGCAAAGTAAAGGCCCGCTCACGAAACCCAAAGTGCCGGAGTTATTAGCTCCTCGTCGCCGGTCCCCATCGAGTCCGCGAAAAACCACGAGAAGCCAAAGTGACTCCGAGGCGAGTGGCTTTGCTGGTATCACGGGATCGCGCGCGCAATATCCCGAGGCGACTTCCTCGTCGAGGGCGGCGGCGCCCCGCGAGAATCCTCGCCGACGGCGGCCGCACGCGCGCGCTTCAGCTCACGCTTGTCCTCTGTCTCGGCGTGCCAGCCGGTTAAGCGACCGAGAGCGAGGCCAAGCGCCTAATAATCGGATAAGCCTCGATATCGAATTATTGCGATTATGTTCGCGGTCGTAGCCGCGGCGGCGGCGGCGGCGGCGACGGAGGCGGCGGCGGTAGCGCCGTCGACGGCGGTGGTGGCGGCGACGGCGGCGGCGGGCGGCGGCGGCGGCGGCGGCGGCAAGGTCGTTTAAGAAACACCCAGGACGACCGGCTAGCGGTGCTCCTCAAAATCAAATGATAAGCCTAATTCAATAACCGGCCGGCTCTACGAGCCCCGCGACCGCCAGCCCCTGGACGGGACGCGGGTGGGGGTCCCGTGCGCGCAGCCTTTTTCCCTGGGGGTGTGGCCGAGGGAACTGGGGGCCGCTGCGAACGGCCATTGGCCCCGTGGGCAGCCTGATGATGCACGCGGAGGGGGTACCCGAAGGAAGAGTGATCGAAATGCCGAGAGATAGAGAGAGAGATGGGGGGAGAGAGTGGGAGAGACTGGCAGAGAGATAGAGAGATGGAGCTAGAGAGCTAGAGAGAGAGCTAGAGAGAGAGAGAACACGAAAGCTCCGAGTGCGTTTCGGAGAAAGACTCCACCCTCTTTCGACGGAGGCTCATCGCGACTGTGCGCCAAGTCTCCCCTCCACCGGCAACTCCAACCACCACCAGCTCCACCACCACGCCAACTACCCTCCGGCTTCTGCTCCTTGGTTCGCTGTCTAGGGTAGGGATGTCCCTCGTTTATGGGCGCACCCTTCGCTTTTTATTTCACTTCTTCTCCAGCCTCGCTATCCCTCTGTCTTGTCCTTGCAATTTTTCCTCCCTGTACATCCATTTACGCGCTCACGCGCGTTGTTGCGGATGTACACTTCAACGTCAAATTTTCTTTCTTCTTCTCTGACTACATCCCACTGACTCTGCGTTCTTTCGTTTTATGTCTATCTGCCCTCGAATACGTTAGCACGCGCTTCTTTTTCGCTTCGCCATCTCGCCAATGGATGTGCCATATTCTTTTGATCCTTCGTTCCTTACATTTTTACCGGTCCTTTACCGCCAAGCCATTTCATCCTTTTTCATTTACTATGCACAAACGTTATTCCTCTCATTCAGCCTGCCCACGCCACTCGTATACGCTCAAAAACAGATGCAAACATTGCCCCCGCTTACTCTCTTACGGATGTAACCAATGCTAACTAAATTAGCAATAAGATGAACAAGAACGAGCATCGCATTAAAATAAATGCTTCATTCGACGTTTACGCAATACCGTTAATTTATGCGCTGTTAAAAGCCGGAATAAGCGAGAAAAAACATCATAAAGAATCTCCTATTATATCTTCCTTCTGTGTTTCGTAAGCTTATAGATAATCTCAGGTGCACTTTATAATCTATGCTACAGGACATTTAAATCATCAGTGATTAAAATAAATCACTCGTGGGCTAATTATTACAGTAAGATAAGTAAGGATGCAACGATATCGAAAAAAATTAATTGGTGGAGGAAAAACCTTCAAAGCCTATTTTTGTCCTAAGTCGTAATTTTTAATTTTCATTCGAAAGACAAGAGATTTTAAAAATAAAGGCAATTTTTTACTCCTATAATATTACATCGATAGGTCCTAATTACAATGATACAATTTTCTCTTCAAGAAAAATTATATGATTATCCATTTTTCATTAAAATTTAAGCATAAAAATGCATTTAATATAAAATATTTAATATAATGATAATCTTAAAATTAACTATACCAAAATAAGTAAGATTTTCAATAAGCTTTAAGAATTTTTTTGAGTATTTTTTTTAGATATCCTAATTCTTTTCGTGAGATTAATTAAACCACATAAATTCAAATCACCTCTTTTATATTGTGCTATCTGAGCACTTTTAGCAACATTTATATAACTTACTTTTTTAAATGCCATTTTTAACATTTTTGTATCACAAATAATGTAAAATATTTTAAGAAATCATTTTAATAAAAAAAAGTTGACTTTCATAATTCAATGATCTTCATAATAAGATTTTCTTTTAAAAATAAGATCGACTTGAAGATTATATTTATTATTTTTAATAGGATTGACTATTTCCAATTGGACAGTAAATAACAAATTTATTAGGTAAAAATATGTATAACGACGCTAATAACCTGTCTGTATTTCTAATAGCATGCTTATTCATTAGTTGCAAGTGAAACGTTAGCAAAATAATATTCAAACCTAAATTGAAATTCTTGTTCGTACTGTATACTATTTTTTTTAAACAAAATTATTTTTAACTTTGATCTTTTCTATGAGTATTATGATAAATTTTTTTTTCATTTAACAATAAATTTACGCATGATAAAAATGATTTTGCGAATATGAAAACTTCTATTCAAATAAAATGTGTATAATATAAAGAACCATAGTACAAGCAATTGTTTTTTAAGATTAAAAAGAAAACTACATAAAAATCATTACGTAAACCATTAATTGAATCATGAGAAACCTGTGTTTTTTTCCTTTAACGTGATAATTCATAGCAGAACAAATTGTCATTGATAAAATTAAACACATTTTAACATGTTGTTGAAATTGTAATATTTATTTGTTATATAATTATAAAATAGATTTTTTGATAATGTATAAAATTTTGATATCCCTCAATAATAAATCATATTGAATTTATTAAACTTACCGTATTAAACAAGGTGGTAAACTTCTGTAATTATGAATCTACGCATTCATAATTTAATACCGTAACATTCATTAAATATACATCTGAACAGAAATAGTATAAAGCAATAAAGAAAAAATTTTGCAGATTTTTATTGAACAGAAAGAAAAAAAAATTAATCATATCCTTCGGAGAGAAAAGGTTAAGATGAACGTGATTCATAATTGAACTTGAAATTATTATTATGGTGAGTTTACTGGTTTTAGTGTTACTTAAAACAAAAACAAAAAATAAAAATAGACGAGCGATAGTCGCGTTAGGATACCTAAGGAATAATAAAATTAAAAAAAAAAACATACAAATGACTTTTCAGAATCTCATACGAGAACTTTTTGGAGTTTAGTTTTGCCAATGCAGTGACCCATTAATCATCGGCAGGTTGGCCCATGTGGATTTAGCGAAAGTTCGTGCAATTAATTTATTATGAATTTGGAGTTTTATGAGAAAACTGTATTAAAAAGAGAAAGAGAGAAGAAACTGATGAAAGAAAGTTGTACAATTTTTCTAAAAAATAGACTTGCTTATCCGTAACAATAGGCTTGTTATTGCTCAGCCCTCGGCGGGCTTTTACAAGACTGTAGTTCATTATGCTGTTCGGTCAGTGGGCCTCGCCGAATTTGTTTTAAACGATCATTAGAGCTAAGATCTCAATAGGCCACCGAACTAATCGAAAGAGCAGATAAAAATCTCATCATCAGCAGCGGGCCCGGATTATTGCCAATTAACGCGCGCGCGGTCACCTCGCGCCCCTAGAAATTCAGCGACGTCGATATAGGATAGGCTGACGGTTGACAGTAGGTGGCGGAGGGGGTTGGTGGAACGCCGTACAATTCATAATTCAAGTACATCGCGCTTGAATTCTAAATAGAGCGAGCCCATAACCCGAATGGAGATGAGAATAGGAGGTATGCCGACCGAGAGCCGGGAAAAAAGGAGCCATCCATTATCAGGATGAGGCACTGCCTGCGACACTTGCGCGGTTCTTGTTCTCACGAGGCGCGGCTATGATTCCCCGAGGAATCGCCGCACCGGGGCTGCTCCGGCCTCATGGGGTGAATGCAACCTTCCTATGCCAAAAGTCGCCGATTGACTGGCGAAGCGCTGGAAGGGAGACGACTTTTGCTGCGAGTCGCAGGTGAGGAACGCATCGTTCTCGAGGAAGTTTCTCGGCGAATCGAGCTTTTCCACCGCTGTCGCCAAGGGCGTTGATTCAAAGCTCTCGGTGCATTATCATGATTAATAACGAGGTTTCTTAATCAACGACTCGAAATTTATTTACATTATCTATTTACGAGCTCATCAATGCACGAGCGTCACTAATAAATAAATACATTTTCTTCAAACGATAGTTCAAATTCCGTATACAAATTCGTGCATTATAAATGATTAAAAAGTCCGCTGAATTACAGACTACTGTGATTTACGCACTTTACGCGTGCGCTCGGCTATATTTCAGTGGCATACGCGCGTATGCGTCAATGAAAAATCTAACACTTGTACAGTCGAACTGAGGCGGCGAGACAGAAAGGCAATCAGTAAGGGATTAATGTGGTGCAAGTGGGAAATTGCCGGGAGTCCATGCATGTGAGAATCGCAGCCTAATATTTCAGCGATATGCACAATGATGTTCTTCGCGCATCACACTCATTTCCACGGCCTTTGATCTTAGCTGGCTTGCAACTGTGCGCTCGTAACTATTATAGCAAATAATGCGATTCGTAATGTTAAAAGGCTCTTTTTTAAATCAAGAAGCAAATTAACGATAAATAAACGATTGGCTAAAGTTCTTCGTAAATTTGTTGATAAAAGAGGGCATAGCCCAATGGAGAATGAATTGTCTGCTCGATCGAGTACTTCGGTACTCAAGCAGTAGAAATGTAAATAATGTAAATTCGAGTGTAAAGCTAATTGAAGAGCCGAGGTAGTCGACGCAGCTTCGGACATAGAGTCGAGTGGAGAAAGGAGCAAAGGCATCGCTGCCGCCGTCGGTCCTCCTTAGCGGGACTGATCCTGCTGGGGTTCGAAGGTCGCGCAGCCTGATTAATGGCTCGGGAGATCGCTCTGGCCGAGGTCTTCGGCCGAACGAAGGCAGAGGCCGCGCGGGTACCGGCCACGCGCCGGGCTCGGGGGTGCTCCACCTCCGCTGATGCGAAAGCCAGCAGAGCGAGCGGCACCGGTCGGCTGACTACTCGTGATCCCTTCGACGCCCCGAACCCCGTGGGGACGAGGGAGCGCCGGCGGACACGCGCCGGGCCCATAAGGAATACGCGGCGATTCGGTGTCGAGCCGGCGAGACGAGCAGTCGGTGAAATGTCTCTCAGCCCTGGGCCCGCGGGCACCTTTTTTTCCCACGCGCTCGGGCCTCCTCCGTTTATTCCTCGCAGAGGCCACTCGCATCTTGCGAACCTGCCACCTCCGATGCAACTCTCTGCTTTCGTCCTTGAACGTCCTTGGCTCGCTCATGCTTTTATGCCCACTTCTCGCACGAGGACTGACTCCTCGACGGGCATCCGTTCTCACAGCGAGGCTCCCCCCTCCTACCTTCGGACCTTTCTCTTGGCTCGGAATTACCGTCGATGTTTTATTTTCATCGTTGAATCTCACGCACCAGACCCACATTTCTTTCGCTTTTAACGCCGGGCCCTGAATTTACTCGTAGTAGCCTAGGCAAAATGTTCCCTTTGCGCATTTTGTACGCAACTTTGCTACTTTACGCTAAAGGCTTTTTGATCACTTTTTGATCAAATAGTCGCCGAGATATCTTGAAACTAACATTTACAACTTTTCGTTTTACAACGCCAGCGACATTTCAACCTTATTACTTTTATTGGAATAATATTATCCTACTCTCGTCACATATTTATTTCACTTTTCTTTTATTCGATACGTAACTTTTTAAGAAATAAATGCAATTTTTTACGACGAACTAAATTCATACGCTTATTTATATGCACTTTATTTTCATTCATAAAGGCACGCTCTCTAAATAAATATTAAAGAAGAAGAAGAAGAAGAAGTCGTGCAAATAAATTGTATCGAAATACGATGTATTGGACTATTTAATTGATAACCCTGTTTGCGCTAAAATGATACTATAATAATGAGTTGAAATAAAAATTTAAGGATGCACTCCTAGAGCTCATAGAATTACAATTTTACTTTATCAAAAGTACGGGCCACTTAAACGGGCACACATACGTATGCCACGCGCTCAATACAATTCCGAAATTGTGCAGTTGTTACCTTAATTACGTTTCACCCTACAAGTGCGAGAACGGAGAGCTATAATTAAGAGCACTCAATGAAACTCAACGAAATCAAAAGAATGGTCGAGTCTTCGGAACGGTGGCGATAACAAACAAAAAAAATAGGGGAACGGGACAGGAGGGCATCGTCAAGAAAGTCACGAGACGCTCGAATCGAGCGATTAAATCAAATTTATGACAACCATTATTTGAACGATGCTCTCGCTGTGTGTGCGTGCGCGAACACGCTGCAATGCAGGCGCACACGCGCACACGCTTGCGCCTGGCAAAAGCGAACGGGCAACTAAAATTTTGTAGGCGACGCTCGATTTCACGCGCATATAAATCCTAATAAAGTTGTGCCATAATTCGCACACTTAAGTAGGAGAGAACGTTAATTGCCGTATTCTTTTCGTTCTTTTATCCTGCTAGCACTGACTCTTTCTCTCAGCCAAGATCCACGTAACATTAGATGATTGTGAGCTTGTAATTTAATTAAGAGACAGGAGAACGCCAATCGCTAACGTCGGCACATAATCAACTTAGCAGCGAGGGATGACGACACTCGCATTGTTTGAAAGATGGAGAAAGAAAAGGAGAAGTTTGCCGGCTGCCGGTTTTCCTAGGGTAGGGTAAAAAAAAAGTGGGGAGTAATGCGCAATCGTTCGAATTACCCCGAGGCGTACCTCCGAGATTGTCGAATTCCCACTGGATGATGCAGTCGCTCCAAAACAGACCTTGCGCTCAATTTTGCTGTGTCTTTTTTTCTGTCCCTGCCTCAACTTGCAACTTACGACAGTCCATTTTCAAAGACCTTGTAATTAAAATTACTTTCTATCCGGACTTGATTTGCTCATCCTTGTTTATTCACTTAATAAATAACTGTTATTCCGCATAAAGATTTTTTTCTTATTCGTTATTAAAATATTGTACTGAGCATTGCTTGAGATGCTCATTAAAGCTTATGGCTCAGTTTAAATTTTATATTTTATCGCAATCTTAGTTATAAATTTACCAAATATATGGATAATGAAAATAACTGAATGAAAAAAAAATTCATACCTTTGCAGTTATAAAATTTGCTAATAAAATAAAGTAGTGAAATTTAAGCTCGTCTGTCATTAAAAATTTTGCCAATAAATATAATTTCTACGCACCTTATTCATATTAATGTAAAAATTATTTATTGTAAATTTAATTATACGTTTAAAAAATTTAAGTGAAGAAAAGCCAATACTGTAATATGTAATTTAGTTTAAATAACAGTAGTGTTTTATAAAATTGTACAAAAATCTTTTGTATAGATTTTCAATAAACAAACGATTTATTGCATGTATGAGGAAAAAGAGAAATTTAAAAATTCTTGTGCTTCAAAAAAACCGAAAATTTACATTAGAAATGTATAAATAACGACTACTATTAACTTACGAATAATTGTTTCATAGTTAACATTATCTATAAATTTTCAAATTAGAATAATCAAATTCGTAAAAAAATTACTTATATCAAAATAATTTGAAATTAAAAGTTAAGTAATAAAGTAATTAATATTTATGGTAACAAATTTGATAAAATTCAATATGAAAATTATAATATTAAAAAAACTATAGTATATAATTCGGATAAATAAAAACGCAAATAACAGTCATAATTATTTATTATACTTCCAGGATAATAAATTAATCTTGACTCGCATCCACATTTTCTGTTTGTAATCCCTTAAATGTAGCCACAGGGATATACGTCACTAACGTGTACAATTTGTGTACAGAATCTTCATCGTCGTTTCTTCTCCTACTTAAACGGACACGCACACGGAATGGAACATTTCTATAACAGGAACGAAACAAATTGTATCAATATAAATCAAGCAATTCAAGGCACATTAAAAAAACTTATTGTATAAATTATCCATTGATTATTCTAAAACAACCTTACTTCACTTTTTAAGAAAATATATCTTATACGAATTGTTTGATTAACTTACTTTGTTGATTTGAAAAATTTACCTTTGGTTATATAAACTTTATTAAACTTTACTTACAGGTAAAAAAAAATCTATATAAAAATGAAATTCAGTAAATAGATTTAGATAATTATCTGAAAATTATAAATGATTTATAATCTTCAACTTCTGTATAACAAGGTATTAAGAATTTAAGTCATAGTAATATCTGAGTTTGAAAAATATTCTCTTAAAATTTGTACTTCGAATTTGTTAAAAATAGCAGATTAATTTATATTCTTACCGAATACCCTTGGACCAAAGCTGCTTATTAAGGCGAGTATCAATTCTGACATCAGGAGTACCCATGTGTTTTTCAGCAAACTTCCTTATTTCTTTAATAGCCCTTGGGGCACGCTTCTTAAATCCTACACCATGTAATCTTTTGTGAAGGTTGACTGTGTACTCACGAGTAACAACATCATCCATACGAGGTCCTTTCTTCTCGCCAGCCTTAGCCCGAGCCATTTCGTCTGAAATATGCAAGAAAACAGTTTATTAAAACAGCCATACTTAATACCTATGTAGCTTAAGATTGTAATAATTTAAATTTAATATACAAATGTCGTTTTTATGGCTATTGTCGATACATAACATAACCTATTCAAAACAAAAAATTAAAAAAAAAACATTGTTCGAAAATTTTGAATATTAACTAATAATAAAAATATATAATTGTTGTACAAGTTAAATAAAAAAAATTTTTTATCGATAATTTACACTTTGGGGAAAATATTAAATTTAGATAGGTTTAGCCCTAGACGTGTGAACCATTTGGGATAAACACCGAATGAAACAAAAAAATAATGCTAAAATTATTTGAAAAATAAGCATAGGAATCTACATCCCCTAATTTTAAACGTGATAATTTTATATTTATTTTGATGTTCATAGATTATAAAATATATAAAACACTAGTTACCTTCCCGATCAGTGGATATACAAGAAAGAATAGTATAAGAACTGATTTACAAATCTTGAATGTAGCGATTAAAATCTGATTTTCATGAAACTAATTTAATGTTGATAATTGAAGATATACGCTTATAATCTTACAAAAAAGGTATTGAATATATATATATATATATTGGACATACACTTAATTTTACGATTCTAACTTATAATCTATAAGTTGTACGACTATAATTACAATACTTTACAAATAAAATTCGTCGATTTATAAAAACTTGTCCAATTATCAGAATACATGTTATGAGTAAATGTAAGCAATTAAGATATTAAGATTATTATAAATATTAAATTATCGACATAATAGAGCTTGATCTATGAAATAAAAATCATTAAAATAGATCTATAGCGTTAAGGTAAAAAATTAATGAATTAACAGAAGAATAATGTTCGACAGTACGATGAACATCGTGTAATTATCGTTATGACGTAAAAATTAAATTGTGAGAGAGTAGGCACTGTAGGCCGACTAGACTGACTAGAGTCGAGTTTGGATCTTGGAAAAGTTGGAACACTTGAGTTGGAACGTTGGAAGGTTGGAACTTGGGACTTTGAGACGTTGGGAAAAGCTAGAAAATTGCAAGTGCGCCTTACGAAATGTAGGGGGAGCTCGTGATTGAGCAGATTCAGGAGAAGAAACTTTGTGAGAGAAATAATATGGAGTCTGTTTAACCTGAAGGCAATGTTGATGCGGCTGAGTTTTAACTAAACGAAAAACATCTAAGGAACTGGATGAGCGCGCGTAAAGCTCGCTGAGTTTTATCAACGATGCCAGCTAAAACGTGGAACGCCGAGTTGTGGAAATCTTGGGATAAACAAGGGAAAAATGAATTGTAAGTGATGCGCATAAAAAGTAGCCGGAGAGAAAGAGCTTGGCGTTTCGGATGGATACGCGTATTTCCATAATCCGCGGATTGATAAATATTTTGTTCGCGTTTGTTTGTAAGTCGACGGCTGGTAGATAATACTCGGCAATAATTATCATCCTATTTTATACATACGGGCAGAACGCGAACCTTTGGCGACTATTAGGTTTCTCAATATTTCGATTGTTATTACGAAGGACTAATCTGTCAATTAACAACTTTCGCAGCCTCAAGCTAATCAAACTGAAACACAAGGAAGGCAACACCGTAGGTAAGTTTCGCTATTTACTGATATTCTCGTCTTCTTGTTTGATCTGTAAATTTACATTATTACGCAAACTGATTTATAATAAAGAAATTTTTATTAAATTTGTTTACTCAACAAACTTAACAGTAACTGTTTGATTTAGAATGGAGACGAGGATTGTACGAACTGATCTTGAATGGAATTCATGGAGCTGTAAAAAGAGATGGAGTTGTTACAATACTTGGTGAACTTGTGGTAAGGAAATAATTAAGTTGTATCTGCACATTCTTTTAATGGATCCATTTATATCTTATATTATGTAAAAACATCCATGCAAATATCATAACGAATCCTCATAATTGAAACTTATATTTAATTAATAACCCTATTTGAAATACGATTTATTTAAATAAAGTTTGCAATTAATTATTTGGTATTTTAAACATTTACAAAAATAAAAAAGTAAAATATTTTTTTATGTTTAAAAGGTGCAGAAAATTGGATTATGACTTAATTCTTTTGTAGTAATTGTTTTTATTACATTATATAATATTAATTAAATGAATGCTTATAACAATAAGCAAAGAAGTAAAATAAAATTTTATTTTTGTTACAAAATATTTTTACAAAATATAAAAAGTTACATAATTTTTTTTTTATAGATGCAATAATCTGTATTTAAACATTGATACTTAAGAAATAAATTCTTAAATTGAAATTAGTAAATTTAGCGTTATTTATTTTAGGCTGTGGATGGAGCGATTCCATCAGCAATTGTAGACCTTTTTACACTTATTGATGCAGAAGTACAGGGTGAAAATAGAAGTAATTTTTATTATATTGTAAAGGAATCTGAGAAGGTAATATACTTTAATAATTGATGAAAAAATATCGTTCTGTTTTTAAAGCAAAATGTAACTATTGTTTTTTGCTTTTTTTATAGTTTCTTACAGATCGAATATTAAAAGAACGTCTTGATATTGATACACTACAAGATGTTGGAACATTGAAAAATTTAAATTTTCAAACGAAATTCATAAAAGTGAAAACAAAACTTTAGTACGTAATCAATTTTACAATTTTATATATTTTTAAATTATATACGTTATTCTCTTCAATATATTCTTTTATTTTAGCTACAAACAAAAAAAATTTAACCTCTTTAGAGAAGAAAGTGAGGGCTATTCTAAACTCATTGTAGAACTCAATCAAGAACGGACAGAATCAGAAGTGGATTCAGTTTTAGAAATAGTCAAATCCCTTATCGGTATAATTTCACAATTATTTTTTCTTGACCCTTTGAGTATAGTGTTGTTCATAGAATAAAATTTCAAGCGTTAAAAATTACAAGTTTATCTTGATTGTTTGATTAAATATTGTCTTAAATATCTTAATTTTTAATTATGTTCAAAGGGTTTAAAAGTATTTATTAATTTGTAATGAATAGGAATAAATAGTGTATTAATTTCAGGATATTTCAATCTCGATCCTAACAGAGTCCTTGATATATTACTTGAAACTTTTGAAAATAGACCACAAGATGATGCAGTATTTATACCACTGATAAGATCGTATATGAGTGATCAACAGGTTTTATGTGAAGTATTAGGTTTTAAATATTGTTGTGCAACAAACTGTACACCCTTTTCTTTACAAAAACTTACAGCGTTAATGCTTCAACACGAAGTCATTAATTTAAATGATATATTACCTTGGCTTGTTCCCGATGACAAAATAATTATTAGAGATTATGATCAAGATATGAAACAAGCCAAGGAATATGTGAGAAAAATGAATGTGATCTCAACAAAAGATAAAGAAGAAGAAAAGGATGAAAAAGAACCTGTAGTGGTATTTACTCTCTCTATATTTGTATATATTGAGCAAACTATTATTGTTAGTCATCTAATTTCGATTCAATCGATCAAAAGTATTAAAAAAATATTCCACCTATTTCAAATTAATTATTAATATTTCACTAAAAACTAGGCGACTAATAATACGAGGAATAATTATTAAAAATTGACATTTAATATTGTTAGTTCACTTATTTAAAATTATCTTTTTCCAATAGGATAAGTATTCCAACAATCAGAAATTTGGGCTTTGTGAAGCACTTTTAGAAATAGGAGCATGGGACGTAGCCTCAAATCTTTTCAATAGACTTCCTGATTATTGTCTAACGGATCAAAAGCCAATTGCATTAGCACTTTGCAGAATGATTCATGCACTGATAGAGCCAGTTTACAGAAAGTGAGTAAATATGCAAATTTCTTATTATTTTAACCAGTATTTGAAAGTACAATTAAAATATTTTTAATTATATCTAAATTTTTTAACCTCGCATTATTTTTCATTTAATAAAATATTCTTGCTAAATAATATTAGACTTTTATTGGTACTAAAGTCTCGAGAGTAAGCAAGTAAGTGCAAATAAAAAAATAGTTTCAGTTATTGATTGAAACAAAACAAAAAAAATTATAAGGAAGAATAGGAATGAAATTGAATTTATTAACTATTCTGTACAATAATTATCTTAAAGACTGTTGTTATTGGCTAAAAAAATCCAATTACTCTTAAAAATTTGTTTTTAGACACTGTATAATCTCGCCAAAATTACCTGGGCGGAAAATTCCACCTCTACAATACTCACTTGCACCCAAACCGTTGAATCGCTTAGAGGACATTCACGAGCGTCTATTACCGATGCTGATAGCCCTTGGACCCAATCTTCACTACGATCCCGTTTTAATGTACAAAATCATGCGCTTGTGCTACACTGCTATAAAGCAATGCTCGTTGGACTCGAACAAGCTGCCCGTCGCCAAGGACGCGACCCTCTACTGCGACGTTCTGACAATACTCGATGTTGCCCTCCTTCCGTCTCTTTCCTTCATGGATTGTAATTGCTGCGTCGCAGAGGAAATCTGGAACATCCTCAAATACTATCCCTATCAAAATCGTTACGCGCTTTACGCCAGATGGAAAAACGACACGCCGCTACAGCATGCGGCACTGCTGAGGAAACGCGCTGACGCTCAAAAGAAAATAAAAAACGTTGTCAAGAGAGTGAGCAAAGAGACCATAAAACCCGTAGGGAGATCAATCGGAAAGCTAACTCACTCATCCCCAGGTGTTTTGTTTGATTATGTCATTGTGCAGATCCAACTTTACGATAACTTAATTGGTAAATTGTGTCACGCATTAATAATTTGTTGATAAGTTGAAAGAGTACAAGCATTTTTACGTTACCAAACTTTCTTATCAAATGTGCACTTAATAACGATAATTCGCAAAACAAAATTAATTTAATTTCTTCTTCTGCCTTAGCTGCTTCTTCTTGTCTGTGCCCAAATTATCTTTCAATGTTTTACTTGATAAAATAAATAACGGAAATCCGATGCGCGAGCAAGATCCTTTTGCCGAAACTACTGAAATTTATTATTTTTTTATTTTCAGGACCAGTCGTCGACTCTCTTAAATATCTCACTAATATATCATACGACGTTCTTGGATACTGTTTAATAGAGGCATTGGCCAGTGCCGAGAGAAATCGTTTTAAGCATGATGGAACGAGCATATCTCTCTGGCTTCAATCCCTCGCTTCATTTTGCGGAGCAATTTTCAAGAAGTATAACATTGAATTAACAGGATTACTGCAGTACGTTGCTAATATGCTGAAGGGACAGAAAAGGTAAACTTTTTGATGCAAACCCCATACATAGCTACGTTGTCAACGAATATTTCCAACTTCGATCAAATACTTCTTGTAATTACTTTCGTTGATGTTACCGCATGACTAATTTCATTGAAGAAAATATGGGTTATTTTTTTTACTTCTCAAATGAATATAAAAAAAAACACCTTTTTTTACTTTGAACGTCATGATTCTTATGTTATTTCAGTAAGTTTTTATCTAACATTGAACATTGCGTGAATAGTTAGATATTGGCCTTAATGGCCATAACGATATGTTTTATGCTTGTTTGTATGAACCTTTAATGCCTTGTCGAAAATTGCAGATCGACGATCTGAATCGATGACACAGTTCGGGCCATACGTTCGGGCGACCATCAACCTTTGCATATGTCCTTTCGTTCTAAATAGTGTTTTGCTAATACCCAAAAGACTGACTTGACGTTCATCGATGGTTTATTCTTTGGAAAGAAAAGCACTGTGTGATATGCTTGCTTTTCTAAAGTACATATCGTCAGACAGTAAATTAAAAAAATTCAAATATGTGCGGCGAAGATCAATAATACGTGTTTACAATTGCGGTGTTCTGTTATTTTACGATCAACGATTTATGTGAGGAACTTTTGGATTCTACGTCCTGTTAATCAAGATTTTGCTCTCCATAGATCACATTCAATTCGCTTTACGTTCATTATAAATAATATAAACAACGTTACAATTAAAAATCAATACAAGGAGTCATCAACAAACTGCTGAAGTGTATTTTGAAAAAAAAACTGTAGCTTTCTTTGACTCTTGTTGTTTCTTCAAAGCTACCAAAAATTAAAAAACAAAATACTGTAAATGAAATTTAGTATAACAAAAAATTAAATTTTAAAATAAAAAAAAAAAAAAGAGAGATAATTATATAGCCGTCGAACTTCCCAATCTCATCGTAAAATTTTTCTTTTAAGGTGAGAACTTCATTCTTTAAATGTTTTTACTTTATTTCAATAATTTCTTTATTATTATTTTGTATTTACAGAACTGCATATTTGAAAATAAGATGAGAATTGGGAAATTATTTTATTAATTGTTACAATTAAAATATAAACATTATTAGAAATGAAAGGATTTGGAGAGGAATGAGAAAACTGGGAAGACGATCCGCGTGAAAGTTTTCGTCGATGGAGTAAACGGAATATTATTCGGCTCATCGATATGATTAAGTGACGATTTAATAGGCATTTATTTTTTGTGAATATACACAATTTTACGCTCAATAAAATTAGATATTAACGCATTTTCATAGAGTAATAACATATACAGGATGTTAGGGAGAAATGTCTTTTTCTATACTTTATATCAATCATATTTATTGAACAGTTTAAAGACTACGGGTGATTTGAATTTCCATCAAAAAGAAAGAAAAAAATCATAATAAAATTATTGAGAATAATTAATTGCATCAATAATTTAAACGTATAATATAAGAATTATCTTAGATTGAAAATTTCTTTTAATTAATAGTTTTTATTTTTGCTTTTATTTCAGTTTGGATCTTTTAATTTTAAAAGAAATTGTTCAAAAAATGGCGGGTATTGAGGCAGCAGAGGAATTGACTTCAGATCAATTAGATGCTATGGCCGGTGGTGATCTTTTAAGAATTGAAGTATTAACATTAGTCATCAAATATTAATAAAAAATTTTCTCAGAGTTGCAATTCCTTTAACGTATACTTTCAAACTTTCAGGCAGGTTATTTTAGTCAAGTAAGAAATACCAAAAAATCATCTCAACGTTTAAAAGAAGCTTTAGCTGAACATGATTTAGCTGTTGCACTTTGTTTACTTATGGCTCAACAAAAACATTGTGTGGTCTATCGAGAAACAGAGCAATCCCACCTTAAACTTGTGGGTGAGTGTGAGAATGCATAATTTGGAAAGAAAAAAAGATTTCTAAATTTCTTCCAGATATTTTCAATTTAAGATTACAGCGAGCTATAATAAATATCAATTATTTTTATTTTTAGGAAAATTGTATGATCAATGTCATGATTCATTAGTACAGTTTGGCACTTTCTTAGGATCTACCATGACTGTAGACGAATACGTCGAAAGGTTACCATCAATTCACTCAATGCTTCAAGATTACCATATCCATGCAGACGTGGCTTTTTTCCTCGCGAGGCCAATGTTTGCTCATGCCATCAATGTAGGCTGTTGTCAATGTTTACATAATTATTATTCTTTTTTACAATTAATGCATGATTACATTTCTTTGTTAATTTTTATTTGTTTATTTTTAATAATAGTTTTCATTTAAAATATTTATCCATTGTATTATAAATCTTATAAGCTTTTATTCAATACTATTTTCAGATGAAATATGACGTTCTTCGTAAAGCAGATACAAATTACAAGAAAATGTCTTCAACGACAAAACAAGCAAAGTATGCAGAAGCTGCTCAAACTGTAATGGCCCCTGTGGCACAGTCGGTTCGACCTTTACATCCGCTTAAAGTTTGGGAAGATATTTCACCTCAATTTCTAGTAACGTTTTGGTCTTTATCAATGTACGATTTGTATGTACCTGCAGATAGTTATCAACGAGAAATAAATAAATTGAAACAATTAGCGACCCAAGCCGCTGATTCCAAAGATTTGGTATGTGATAATGTAATTTACTTTACATGAGTGATAATCTAGAAGTTAATTTATAAACAAATATTTTAATTATATTCGTGTGTAGACTGCAAGTAAAGGAAAGAAGGAACAAGAAAGGTACACAACCTTAATTGAAAAATTGCAAGATGAAAAGAAAAAGCAAGAAGAACACGTTGAAAAAGTTCACGCATATTTAAGGTGATCATTATTAATCTCAAAATTTGTTTTTTTACTATTTTTTCTGAATTTAAACATATTTGCAGACAAGAAAAAGATTCTTGGTTTTTATCGAGGAGTGCAAAATCTGCAAAAAACGAAACAATAACACAATTTTTACAACTCTGCTTATTTCCCCGATGTACTTTCACAACTGTGGATGCTATGTATTGCGCTAAATTTGTACATACAATTCATTCTTTGAAGACTGCAAATTTTTCCACTCTTTTATGCTACGATAGAGTACGTTTTACATATAAAATTATTATCTATGTTTATCAATTATCAATTGCAATAAATGCATTTTTTAAATTGGTTTTTTAGCTTTTTTGTGATATCACTTATTCAGTAACATCCTGTACAGAAAATGAAGCACACCGTTATGGTAGATTTTTGTGTGCCATGCTTGAAACTGTAATGAGGTGGCATTCTGAAAAGGCTATATTTGACAAAGTAAGAGGAAATTCTTACTCCCAACTCTTATGTATTTATTACGTAACTAATTCATGATGAATGTTTGAAATTTTAGGAATGTAGCAATTATCCAGGTTTCGTAACGAAATTTCGTGTAAGCAACCAGTTTTCAGAAGCTAACGACATGGTTGGATTTGAAAATTATAGACATGTTTGCCACAAATGGCATTATAAAATCACTAAAGTATATAAAAAAGCAGAAATTATAAATAACTAAATATTGATGTGACCATAAGTTATGATTTAATAAAATTTAATTTTCAGGCTATTGTTGTGTGTCTAGACTCTAAAGATTATGTACAAATCAGAAATTCATTAATAATATTAATTAAAATTTTGCCGCATTTTCCTGTACTAGCTAAACTTTCACAAATTCTCGAACGAAAAGTAGAAAAAGTTCGCGATGAAGAACGAAATAAAAGACAAGATCTTCATGTTTTAGCTACGTCATATTGTGGACAATTGAAAGCCAGAGCACCACAAATGATTCGTGAATCCGATTTTCATCATGTTGGCGATAAAGTAATTATTAAATTTTGTTTCGTAATACTATACAAAATGACAAAAATGACTTATTATAAAGTACAAGAATCATGTCTTAATTAATTAGAATTAAAAAAAAATAGTTAGCTCATTATGTACAATATAAATAGAGATAAATAAATAAATTAGAGACAACCATTTAAACGATAAAAATTATTAACGATAAAAAAAATAAAATTTAAACAAATATTTCTTCAAAAGGCCGCTAAAACATCTGAAACTGCGAGTAGTGAATCGAGTGCTGAAAAAGTGAGCAATGGTGTATCAACCAAAGAAGTTAATAATGGAGATTCTCGTCCAGACAAAGAAAGCAAGGACCAACGAGAAAAACGAACGAGTTCTAACCAAACTTATCAGTAAGTATGTGAATCTTTGTGACAATTTTACATCATTTGTAAGATAAATTTTAATTTTAGTGAAAGTTCTGAAAAAAATCGAAAACGAGAAGAAAGCAGAGAAGCTTCGGAATCAAGGGAAAAATACTCGAAAAAAGACGACTACAAAGATGATGACTTATCAGATAAGAAAGATAGAAAATACTACAAAGTACTGAAAAACTTAAATTTGAACATTTTATCGATTATTTTAATTTCGAATAATTATTAAACGGATATTAAAATTTTATAGGAAGACCATTATTATAGTGGAAGCGCGGACAATTTTGATCGAGATCTCTCCAGTGTTTCCAATAGTAGCACTAGTTCTGGACCAATGGCAGATGGTCCTGACAGAGGTAAGAAAAGAACGTTTATATTAAATAAAAAAAAAAAAAAGAAAAAAAATAATTAACAAGACTGGCGTACATATATTCGGCCAATATTAATTCGACAAAACCTCCAATTTTAAGCCAAGATGCCAAAGCTAATTTTGATGTTTCGTCCATTACTGTTTTTCAAGGTTGAGTAATTTATTTTTCATTTATTTGTGCGAGGACAGCTCTCTGGATCGACATGGATCTTTGCGAGAAAACAAAAAAAAAAGAGCCATATATGTAAACTAGTTAGAGAACCAGGGGCTGGCGTTATTTATGTAATTCGATGAAAGAAATATAATTATTTTCCTACAGATGATATTTTAGATTGTTAATAATCGTTTACAAAAAAAAATCGTCATAAAGTATACAGATGAAAGCTTCGCACTAGATTAGTCGATAATTCCTACATCTGCTTTATAGCCTGAGAAATCGGCTTCGATGGTCCCTTCTTAGGGTAATCGTTGTTATTTACAAATATATTATTGTATCTTTATTTACAATTTTTATTCCCTAATAATTATACCTAAGTAATTACACGTATGTGCTTTCCCTTCTAAAACTTTGTTTCTTTGGTCCAGGAGCGGTGCTTACGCTTTAAAGAGGGGATTTTTAAATTTTTCGCACGGGTCTCTTCCGCTTTCTCGCGGAGGGGAAAGGCGGTATTAATGTTATTGGTCAAGGGCCACTGTCTCGTGACGAGTAGTTAACGTTTATCTAGCGGGTCAGGGTTTGGGCGTAGTCGTATTTACGCTAATCCCACCTGAGCGCGTCTAAAAATGCGCGTGGTAGATCTTCGTCTAAAGGAATCTTTAATCTTAAGATTCACCTCTAATAAAGAGCATTATAAAGAGATTCCGTTGAATTTTCCTATTATGAGCAAGAGTTTCAATTGCTTATTCAAGATTCTCCCTCACCTGTCGCGTCTAATAACTAGACGAAATTTTTTCCTTTCCAGAGACATCCTAACTTCTCTCCATGAAATCTGTCCGACGATGTCCCCGAGTCTATCGGGGCAAGATCTTAGCCTATAGCGTTCGTTTTTCTTGCCCCTTACCGCACTATACTATATGCTTATACATATGTTCGCGTTTAATTCGCACGCAAAATTTCGTGCAAATCGTTCTGCACTCGGTTGCTCGTAGTTTCACAATTTTTTATTGTTTACTTTTGTGGCCGAGTCTGCTCGTCGCAAATTCCTATAAAAACTGTTCAGCAATAATACAGCTACCTAATCAATAATAAATTGTTTTGATTGTCTGTGAAATATTTTTAATAATATCTGAAATATCTCCATTTTTTTTAAAAATTGGTAGTGTATTTGTAAGCTTATCAAATGTTACTAATCGAGTAAATTATGCTTTCACAATATTTGATATAAATTTGAGCTATATGTACTATGTTTATTGGCGCTGAATTGTATTTCTTTGTTTTCAGAAACGAAACGAAGAAAAGTGGAGAACGCTCAAAAGGTAGTGTATACGCATTGTACCCTCATATAAGTCAACGTTGCTTAAGGATAAAAATAGTATAAAATAAAATAGATATATTAGTAAAGTAAAATTTTCTTCTTCAACGAAAATTGTTAAATCAATATTGAAAACAAAATATTAAGTCTTATTGCTTGAGTAATAATTTTATTTTATATTATTTATTTCATTATCGAAGGTAATAATTTTTTTTCTTCCAATAATTCAGGAAACCAGGCGAACAGACGTGGCAGTAGAAAAAAAAGAACGTTCTTCGGCTAAAGCCAAAATGAGGGAGGAGCAAAAGGAATTGCGCAGAGAAAAAAAGTTGGGCAGGAAAAGAGTAAGACTTTTTTTAATCGAACGATTAATTATGCTAGCAATCAAAATTTTGTGTTGTTGCATTGCTATATTTTTTAGGACAGAGGAGATGAGCTGATAATACCCGCGGAACAAAAAAGAAGAAAAGACGATGATAGGGGTTGGTGATATAAGATTGATTACTTTATTTTACATTACGAATTCTCGATAATAATTTTTACCGATACTATATTAACTCCATGAAAAAGTTTCTAATATTTATTTTAAAGTCCAATAGTTTTACTACGTATAAAATTAGAGATTCTTTAGTACAATGCCTTCTTTTCAGCTAAGGGAACCCATCAAAATGGTGATATGCCTGAGCATAGAGAAAAACATCATTATAATAAGGTTCGTAAAAACTACAGTTGAAACATTTAATGTTCCTACCTCGTTATTATATCAACACAATGCCATTCCACGCAATTCCCTCGACAATAACTTTTCCTAAAAGTTTTAGTTTTCATTTGAAACATTTTTTTCATTTTTAATCACTAGAACCCAAATTCTGTTATTTGTATTTTTTTTTATAAGTTTAATAAGCAATGAATATAATCTCGAATAAAAATGCACTGGACAGAATATTTTTTATCACGCAAAGAAGAAAAAATTATGAAAACGGATAATCGTAGTGTAAATTTTATAATTTATCGGAATTGTTACTAATTATTTGTTTTCAGTATATTTGTGAATGTGAAAATCATTAATGCGCGTAATTATAAACATTTATCAAATGGATATAAATTAAAATTAAAAAGTAAATACTGAATTTTCAAAACTTCGTGTTAATAATTCTAAAAAAAAAATGAGAGAACTGTGTCACAAATATTTGTCTTCACTAATGGCATGAGTTATCTGGCTAACTTTTTAATTATTTTTAATTATTCTATATTTTGACGTTATGGTAAAAATAAATACAAGTTCTTGACTATCTTGTTAATAAAATCTTGCTTGGCCCTGTAGTTTTCAAAAACGTCCACCTCCAGTGTATTGAAAAGCCGAAACGGGAGAGAATGACGAGAAAGAAATCTAGGTGATACTTAATACTTGAGTACCCGAGATTGCATTAAAAGCGATTTTATATATTTATAAAGTCACTGCAATGTGAACGAGAGGAGAAGCTTGTCAATGAATGATCTATATATTTTCAGGAAAAGTCACCGTATGCAAAAGAGCGAACACATGAACGGGAGGGCCGTGAAACCCGAGACAAACAATATCCTTTAATATTTGATTAAGTTGTATTTTACAACAATTACATTCATACTAAAATATTTTTTTTTTTAACTACTTTTTAGCCATTGAAATGTGCGACCTTTCAAATTGTTTGAAATTTTCTTTTTCGTACTAATTGTTTGATTATTTTTCTCGTGTCATTTAAAACAACTCATTAATGTATGTTTTTGTTATAAATATGAAAAGTGTATGTTATGAATTGACAGAATTTTAAAAAACGCTTAATTTGATCTTTATATAATATTTTATATTAAGAATTTAGTAGAAAAACTGTTGTTTTTTTTTAATTTTATATTACAATATTTTATAATCCCTTATTTTCTGCTAATATTTAATAATGTTTTTCATCTGAAAACAACCTAATATATTAAACATATTTATATTTAAAAATGTTGGGGGAAAAAATCTATTTTTTGATGAAATAAAAATGAAAATTTATTTATTTTTAATTACATCCATTAAATGATAAAAAAAATGAAATTTTTCTTAACGGATAATTACTAGGAGAAGTTCTGACCCCAAACGAAGATGATGTAAAACAACAGATGGATTTTGACTCACATTTTATATTGCTACGTTTAAATGTTGTATGTAATTAATTTAGAATTCAACAAGTAATAAAGGTAAAAATAGTGATCAATTTGTATATTACGTTTACGCCCAGTTTTTTAAAATAAAAACTATTCCAAATGACCTAATTTTAGAGTTTTTTACTTTACGTAGATATGTATTTCTAATTTTAAGACATTAAAATTATAAGCTATAATGCTACTTAATAAATTAAGTAATAAATACTGTACAATTACTGTGATGAATTCGTAATAAAATTAAAATAATACTGATCCGCCTTCATACTTTCTTCCTCCAAGCGCTGAAGGCGCATTTTAGCATCTTGAAGGATATCATCTGTTGAACTATTTTCACTAATTACCGTGTTAGTATTTAAAATCTTTATAACAGATGGAATTTCTACATTGTGAGAATATTTTATTTGTTTTTCCTCTAATTTTCGTAATAAATATACAACTCTTGTTGTAAGTTCCTGTATCCTTGATTGTTGTTCTAATACAAGGCCATTTAAATCATTTTTTTCTTGATTTAAAAGATTTCTTTCGTTTTGATGTAAAAGAAAATTTTCAAAATCTGTTTGTATTTCGGCATTTTTTACACTAACGTTACATACTTGTTCTGTACAAGGAATATCTCTCTTCACTTTTGTAAGCTCGTCTTGTAATTTTTTTAAATTACTTTCAAATTGTCGATAACTATCACGTTCTTTCTCTAATCTAAAAATCATTATGCGTTGGAAATTAAGATTGCATTAAAAACATTAAAAATATTTATAAAAAAAAAGTATGATAAAAATTATACCGGTTTGCTTCTTGTGAAAGTAGTTTTTCTCTCATTATTAATTCAGCTTCTTTTTGTAAAATTCGTAAATTTTCTTGTCTCTTAATTTCCTTAAATTTTTTTTCCTTCAAATTATAGCTGCACATTAATTTCTATAAAATAAAAAATATATTAATAATATAAACATTTATTTACTAAGAACAATTAGTTAAATGAAATAATTTACCTGTGCCTGCTCTAATTTATTTTGTAACATCGATAATTGTTTTTCCATTATTGCTGTTTGTTCCTTTAATTCAATTTCTTTTTGTATTAGCTGAGCATTAAATAAATCTTTCTGATAAATTAATTTTTTCTTAGCTGTTGAAATTTTGAATTTTTCTTTGATTAGATTATTTTCATTTTCCACAGTTTGTGTTATTTTGTGTTCGAAATTTTTTAATATACATGGTTCTTTGCTATCTTTTAAAATGTTAAAGTCAAACGTTTTAATGCACTGCAAGAGACAAAGAAGTAAGGGTGTTTCATTCTCTACATATTGCTTTAAAATACTATGACCTTTTGGTTTTTCTGGCTCTATTCCCAAGCTTTCTAATATGTGTTTAATGTAATCGATATGCAACTTTTGCTTGATATTCTTATTACTCTCTTCGCTATTTAGTTGAGTACATTTATTAAAATTAACTATAAGAGGCGCCTCGCTTGAAAATACTGATAACGTATAAAGATAATTAAAATTACAAAGGTAGTCAGCTATTAGTAAATCATAAATGTATTGCTTAGCAGATTTTGTGGCATTAATTTCAAATTTTTGAGATACATCTTTATTTTTTAAAGCATTAACTAAATTATATCTAAGGTGGGTACGAATATTCGAAATAATTCCTGATTTGTCGAACCTGTAAATACAAATGGCATTTCGATTAGTTTTATGTTTGAATATTACAAGTAAATTTGACATAACCCATAAGAAGGTTAACGCTTTACAGGTATACTCTGAAGGTTCAATATCTTAATTATGATTTTTTACCATGAATAAACAGTAGAGTACTCATTTTCCATTACGTTTTCTTTTCGTGTAAAAATAAGAATTAAAAATCACACGCAATTTTAAATATGTATAAACCATATAGTGATTATTTATCATTAAAAGATGCACGTATTACGTCACACATTCACAACTAACCAACTGAGTGTAACTCCCACACTACTACGCGCCTACACGTATGCAATATGCATGCATGCCTACGGCATACAGATTACAGACTACAGAGTCTACAGGTCTATACTGTCTATAGCGCGTACATCGGCTACAGTGTTACACCTGCGTCCAGGTAACATTGGAAGCAGAGGTTAGTGGCAATAATGGCTAATAGCCGTTAAACTTGGTAAAGCGAACTCTATACCAAGAGCTTATGTTGAGTGTATTGCTACTAGTGGGAAACTGGGTACAGTAAAATTCATAATCACATTGGCATATTTATCATATTATATTATATAATTACGTGCACATATGTACGCATTTACGCAATTTAATTTAAATTGATTAAATTAAACGATCCGAATGGATAAATAAAAAGCCAACATCAAGGCATTTATCTTTTTTTCATTATAATTTAAAGCTTTCGGAGACAATTTAATTGCTTTCTCTTTATATTAAAAAATCATTTAATCGCAGCTACGCTTACTGGTAAAGTGAGCGACATTATTATTAATGCTGAATAGTGTGCTTAATCGACAAATTGCATGGCGTTCCAAAACCATTTGGTCGTCAGGTACATGATTCGATAATGCGACCTCCTATCTAAAATTACATTTGTAAATTATCTTTTCCATAAATATTGTATTCAATAAACGAATATTATTTAGTATTTATTAGGTATTGTAAAATAATTAATACCACTTTACTGAAATAACCGCTTTCAACAACATTCGTTGTTCTTCCATCACCTTTCCACAAAAATGTGATATATTTACAACTAAATGGCAAAAAAAACAAATATTCCCTGTTTAAGGCTTACCGACTCTATTAAAGCTATAAGTATATTTTTTAGAACTATAAACAGAATGACAGATAGTAACGAACAAGTAGTTTTCGATTTTCTTTCACTGTTTCACATTTTAGTTATTTTCGGCGTTCTTATACTTTCACAAAGTATAGAATGAAAAAAAAAACTATTGACGTAATGCAAAATTATTACAGTGATAATAATTGCTCCTTATTTTGAAATTGCTCGATACAGAAAATGTTTATATACTCCGTAAACGAATATTTGTACAATTATAAAATGTTGAACCGAGCCGTATAGAGTTAAAATACTTAGATTCATCTTTTTTATATCATTTTTATAACACTTCCAACCTTGTATTAATATACAGTAAAGAACGTAGACTGACAATAAAATTAAATTACTTATTTCATAAAATGGTAATAAACAGTTAATTAATTAAAAAGCAATTTTTATGTTCAGTATTACTTTACGAACTCAGTATCTTTTTAATGATAAGGTATCGTGATTAAAGAATAAGGATTTATAATTGAACTTGCTGTGGAAAATAAAATTTATCTTAACACAATTGTGAATATATTATTTTTATTTGTATTTGTTTAGACAATTTTTCTATCTATAATTTGTAAAAATATATGTTTGATAATATAAAATTTTATTAATTTATTAAAATGTATAACATTTATTAAATAGCTAATGATAACACGTTTATAGTTTGTTTAAGTTAATAATAAAAAATTTGTATCTTATTAGTTTATTTAAGGACTATACAAGTTTTGTATATTAAAATATTAAAAATTTGTCAAAATTCTTAAATATTAAATATAAATAAATATAAAATTTTTTTTTCTAATAATGATTGTAATTTTATTAAAATAATTTTTTTTTTAAAATTCATCATGTCGTGCGAGAGCTTCCCCAAAATCGGTTGCTTGAGATCCTACAAAAATATCGTACTTTTCTAAAATTTCTTCTTTCGTTAATTTTTGATCCGCATCAGAGTCAGCTTCATAAATTAAGTGACGGGCTTCTGCTTCTGCATGATCGAAATCCGCTGGTATTATCCAATTTTTTACCTTAATAAATACAGAAAATTTTTATTTCTGTTAAAATATAAATTTAAATATTATGTTAAGAAAAAAATCAATTACTTCTTCATTATCCATGAAACCATCTCCATCCTTATCACGGTGAGATGAAAATTGTTCTTGTTCATTTATTACCCATTCCGGCAGCTCTTCTCCTTCTTCAGCTCTGTACATATCACCTAAAAATTATCTCTTTTTTAGTCAAATTAAGTTCAGATAAAATTTACAAAAAATTAATTTATTATATTTTATTCACCAGGTCTATTAATGTTATTACTCATTGTGAACTCTTTCATTTTACCAATATTACAAAAAATTTATCAAATAAGTATATAAAATAAGATTAGCTTCTTTTGTACATTAAGAATATGAACATGAAATTTATCCATCATTCTATTTGTCAATAATAATGTAAAAATGTACGTTAATTTATGTAATTAAATAGTTGTCTGTTAATTATGCGTGCAGAACATTTTTACAAAAACGAAAATTAAAATTTTTAAAGACTCTGCTGTGTACAGAGCTATAAAAAATCTAATTAACAACTTACCAATGTATTCATTAAGTGAAATTTTCCCATCTCCATCTTTATCAATATCTTCTACTGTTTCAATTACAACAATATCTTTCATATAATCTGTTTCCTCTGGATGAAGAAATGCTGTAAATTCTGGTTTTGTTAATGCATCATCACCATCTTGGTCTGCAATAGACCATCGTCTTCTTTCCCTTTTCTGCATAGTAGCATAAGAGAAGTTCTTATCATGCTTATCTGCAGGCTCGGCATCCTTCTCATCCAAGAAACCATAAATCATTTTACGATATTCTTCCCACGTTATTCGTTCTTTATCCTCAGGATTGTGAGATTTCCACTGCCTCTCTACATCATCTCTAATGTAACGTTGTTGGGTATATCTAATCCAATCCTTTAATTCTTCTTGATTGACAAAGCCATCGGTGTTCTTGTCAATTTTATCGACTATTAATCCTAACCTTCTTGTACTTTCTTCAGGACTCAATTGCTCAAAAGTTTTGGCTTCTTCACCCAAAAAAGCTTCGTGATCAAAAGCAAGGTTATGATGAGAGTTTATAGAATGTGGTTGATCGCTTAGGTGCTAAAAAGTTAAGATCAATAAATGGTTGCATTAAGGAAATATATATAAGATGATTGTTTATCGTGAAATTTGAATGCAAACTTGAAGGTATATTTAATATCGAAAACTAATAGTTTCAAATAAAAAAAAAAAAAAATCCCTTTAGATAGTTATTAACAATGGTAAAAAAGTTAAAAACATTCTCCGACAGCAACGGACATCATAATTATTATGTATTACAATAATTTATGCCAATAATTTATAATAATATCAAAGCACAACCGCTTTCGGAGACCAGATAATATTAGAGCTTTGGCAAAAGAAGACATAAGAATAAGCATTACCTTATCGGGAATAATACGCTGATTTTGCTCCTCGACAGTTTTGGGAATGGCAGTCGCGACGACGATCGTCGCGAGCCACACTTGGAGGAGGATGAGCCTCATCCTATAATGCATCCAGTTGTTCGTTATCGGGGGCAGCCTCGGCAGTTTCGGGAGCCTTAAAAGTACCCGAATCTCGAGTTCCTTCGTCCGATCCAATTGTCGGTTAAGCGGACAAATACTACCGTCCGCCGCTGAACGCGAGCGTAATGTGATTCCTTAGCCCGTCGGCGAAAGGGCGACGCGCGCGTGGCCCCGACTACAACGTTAGCGAGGAAAACTGCTGAGAAAGGCAGAAGGAATAAAAAAAACTCGACGAGGGCGAGGCTGCAGAGGCAGATGGGGGAGAATAGAGGGTAGACGTGTGTGTGTGTGCGCGCGCGCGCGCGCGAGAGAGAGAGAGTGAGAGAGTCAGAAGGGGGTGTCGAGTTCTTATCAGAAATTAATCCAAAACGCGGAGTCCTGCTCCAGGCTCCTCATCACAAACGACGTGTGGCGCGAGCGTAAGTAAGTGTTGTGTAAGGCACAGGCCCCGTGCCGTAGTGCCAGCAAGACACGGGAACTCTTTTCTCCGGACGGCTCCGCTTGGCGCCGGAATCCCCACTACGCGACACACACTCCGACTACTCCTTCGTTCGCCGGTCACACGTGCTTCGAGGTTTCGTCCCCTCCGGGCGCCGCAGCCCCCTGGCCGAGTCCTGCGACACAGCACCCGCTCTCTCCCCCGTCGCTACGGCGCGAGAGGACTCGAACACTCCGGACCCTGTCGGGGAAAGGGCTTTGGAGACAAGGACGAGGCCGCGGGTGGCTAATGCAGCGGACAGCCCCTACAGGAGGGAACTCTCCGACCGTAGCTCATTCGAAATCTCGATTTTCTTCTCCCCATGCCTTCGCCTCTGAAGGGAAAGTCGACGAGGAGCCACTCAACGATTGTTTTTATCGAAGATTCGTTACCTCGTAGATTTTGCCCTGCCACCCGGATACCGGATCCCCGTCGACTCTGTGCGATTGATAACTCCTATAATAATAACAACAACAACAACAGCAACAACAACGATGGTGTATGTACGTGTGCATACCGTAGTCAACGTTATATTTGACGACGTATTAATACGGTTTTTAAGATTAAAACTTTTATCTAGGATTCGAAACGGCCTCTCTGTGAGTTGCTAAAGCCATTGCTTTGCGGCACGGGTAGCCATGTAGGGGGTTAGACGAGCCTGTTAACATAGCGAAACATAATTCGATAACGTGACTGGGGACAGTCACCGGTACGATTCGTCAATGGTTTGATTATTGGGACGAAATAGCTTATGTCGAAGCGGGTATCGATTTGGACAGCACGTTCTAATGTGAAAAGGACTTACGCTTAAACGGAATCTTAATTTCTCGCTCTCTCTCTCTCTCTCCCCCCTCCCCCTCCCAACCCCCCATCTCGCTCTCTCTCCGTCTTTTCCGTCAGCTGTTCTTCCGCCCCGCCGCGCCTCGTCGACGATAAATTGCCATCTAGTTTAAGCCCAAGCCCTATAAAATAACACAGCGACGCTGCCGGTCGACGATCCTCTCTCGGATGTTGCGCGCCTCTCGGTGACGTCATCGGCTCGTAATACAGGGCTGCTTCTCGTCGCGTATGTTTACGCCCACGAAAAGCTCACGACCTTCTTTTCTCCGTTGCCACTTATCACGCATAGTGACATGGCGCGCGAGCCTCGGGGAAACAAGTGAGATTTATGCGTTGATTTATATGCGCTTCCTGGACACGCGCTCTGCTTTCTTTTATCCGGACCACAATGACTAGCGGCGCTCCCTTTTTCTTTTCTCTGCTTAATTTCAAACATTGATATGTACCTTTGAAGAGGGACCGAAGACGTCGCCATAAGGATACAATCCATTGGAACACAGGCGAAATATTTTTATTTATATTTACAATATGCAGACAGGCACTTTAAAGCTGCCAAGCTCACGTACTATCTTATGAAATGCGTCTTCGATAAAACATCAAAAATGAAGCAAAATTTTTACTTGTCCATTATCGAGCTTATTCAGCAAAGTTTATTCCAAAGCCTTTTACAAAACAAAGCAAAGAAAAACAAAGAAAAATTTAAAACACCTTTTCTAAAAATTTTTATAATTTTATTAACATTTTCTGAAACGTTTAATAGTTTACAATTACAAGGTGATTTAATGTTCGTGCCAATCGTTAAATCCTATCAACTTTTTTTAAAAGCTTATTTCACAGTTATAAAATATTCGGCTCGGTAAATGTTTTCTTTGCATCCGATTTCTCGTTACCGTCGTTAATTCCTCGTATCGTAATACGAATTGCTTATGCATAAGATTAAAGGACGAAGATCGAATTAAAAAAAACGAAAGAGTGCGATGGCGTCAGGAAGACAGCGTTAAGAAATAAGCGAAATTAAAATGCGAGACATTGCGATAAACAGGAATAAGAAGCATGGCGAGTGAAAAGAGACAGAGTTAAACGGTAAAATTCATGACCTCGTTCATTTATATCGATAATTCTTTTGATTGAACGAGCGTCATTCGTAAGTGAGTGCTAAAATTATAGTTTAATATTTAGAAATTAAGTTCTTTAGAAATTCAATATTGACGATCAAGTCGACAACTATAAGTTTATAGTTTTATGTATTTTCAAATATCCACGAAATAACCATAAATATTTTTTAATTATTGATAACGAAGATGATATTTTAAAGGAATAAGTACTTACTTGTTCAGAAATCTTATGCCTAAATATTGATTTTTAAGATTTATAATTTTTTCTTGGTAGTATTTATGTGAGACACATTTATCGTTCAATTTGAAATCAAAGACAAATTAAAGACGAATGAATACAATAAAGTTATAAACAATTTTACCGACGAGAAATGCAGCATTATTTAAAGATTCAAAAAAATATGTATAAATAGTTAATACAACATTTATTTATACCAGATATCACCGATACTTGTTACTTAAAAATTACATAAATGCAATTTGAAAATAACAGTAGTTTTAATTAACTATAAGTAATATTATCTAAAAACAATAATTTAGAATAGTTAGACGTAAACAAGTGTAAAAAGCAGAGTGATTTGTTCTAACTAAATTAAGACTTGACGCAAAGAAGTAAAAGATAAAAATAAAATATTTATACAACTTTTTCAGATAATGTAATTTATTCTGCAATATATTTAAATATATTACAAAAATAGCTTTAATTAAAATCTGGAAACACATTTCACAGTATGTATATTCTTAAAATTATTCTAATTCAATAATTTAAATTAAAGACTAACTTTATGCATAGAATAATTAATTCGTTCTTATTCACTGTTATGTTTGTAATGATAATAGTTAAGAAAATATTAAAATTAAATAACATAAGTAGAAGAAAATAAAATAAAATATCGCATTTTTTATAATTTTGCATGTTTTTTACCTGCTTAAAAATGTATTGCTTCGCTGAATAATTAAAACGAATGTATTGCAGATGATACTTTTATTCCACAAATTCATTATTTATATTTATTTATGGTAATTGATCATGCTATAATTTTTTTTATAAATATAATATTATTTTTTGAATAATTCATTGTTTTTTTTAATTAATACAATTATATTCGTAATTGGAGAAAAGTTAGGAACACAGTTTTATCAATAAAATGTATCCCAATCTTTTTTATTCACAAAAAATGTTCTTATATTTAACTATTTTGTTTTTTAATATTTAACGTAAAATCGATCATGCCATCTCTTATTCGAATATATGTTCATTTACTTTTTGCAAGAATCTTTAATACATGCTCCTTTTTTTATATTACACACGCACACCTACACTTGCACACATGTACACACATGTACACACGCGCATACATACATATACATATATTTACAAAAGTATCGTGACTTAATAGTTAAAATTTTAATATTTGTGCTCTAGGTACACACACATATAATATATATACACACACACATATACCTATATATATCGTTAATATATAAGTACTTTCCTTCGTATGTAGTCAAGATATTGTGCAGATTTCACGTTCTTTTCTAATATGAAAAGATATATTTATAAATCTCTTTGTTTCATTCTCTGCGTACAATCTGCATATAATCCAGGTATAAGGCAAGGCATTGCTTTTTCCATATATACAAGAAATAATCTTCCCAAATAAAAGAAAATTAAAGTTTGAATAAATATATGAGCAGTTTATAGTCTCCTTTGAAGAAAAAGTCAATACATTTTATTGTTAAGTAACTTAGTTATAGTCCAAGAATTTGTATTACGATTAACATTAGTATAACAATGCAAGAGGAAAATATATTTGAAAATGCCCTTATTCTTTTCATTGTACATGATTTTCTATTTGTTCTAATAATATATTAAATTATCAAAATAATATAAATGGTTAATTATAATAATACTTCGAATTATCAAATATAGTATTCGAAATAACATAAGCCGAATAATAATCATGCAAACTTATGCATTTTGTTTGAATTTATCATTCGTGTTAAATAATACTGCTTAATATTTAATAATAAATCTATTTAATTGATTGAAAGGTTTTTTACTTGCAAATCCGTATATTACCTTTTATCACTATGCAAGAAGACATTTGTATAGATGTAAACGTTTTTTGTGCATGGCATTTATTTATCTCGAAGACGATAAAATAAAGTTTCATAGAAAATTAATTTTGTGCTTCTAAGTATATAACTTTTTAATTAAATTAAAGTTATATTAAGTATTATTTAACTATTAAAATTATAAAAGTTCGGCTACGGATATTACGTAAGCCTGATGTCATTATTTCCAGTATTGTACTCGATAACAGTTTTTTAATTTGTAACAAGGAATTCCTGTAATACAGGTATCCTACTTGAACGACCTTCATTCCTTTTAATGTCACATTGAAAAAAATGCTAGAAAAATTTGTATATAATTATTTTCATTATTTGTAAAATTATATTAGTTTTATTATAAATTGTAGAATTGATTTCACGATTTGTATTGTATAACTAAATGTTCCAGATTTTGAATTGTCCTGATTATGATTAAATTAAATACAATTCTCTAATTTTTTGTGAGTTTCAAATAGTAGGATTTATTAATTAATCAGAGTATTGGCAGTGTTAATTCAACAAGTGAAATTGATTCATAATATTATTTTTACATATTTAATTTTTTATGCCGTAATATTATATGTAAGAGCAATCGCATAATGCTAATTGTTATATTTGTTAAGATTTTATTTAAACATTTTAATTAAAGCCTTTTTCAAAAATTTATCGTATTTACTTTATTCAATACCAATTTCTAAATGTTTACTGCAGGCACTTTTATAATTGTCCACAAATGCCATATTACGTATGTTTTAAAAGTAACGGTATAATCTTTATGTTGTAATCTATTCGCATGTTTCTTTTGTCCTTCAAAACACATCATAAAATATTTAAAAAATATCATGTAATATTAATTTTATTTTTCCATTCATCCTTTACACAAATGATAAAGATGCTTGTACAACCTAAATACAAAATATAGATACGTAATTTTGCTTTTTGTTATTATAATTTAAAAAATGTTAAAAACCTCTTCTAATAGGTATTAATGTTAATAAATAAAGAAAACTTTAAATGCAAATGACATGGGTTTTTAACTTTTTATGAAAGATTATTGTACCAGCGTCAGAATTTGATTCTTTATTGAATTAATTTACCATTAATTTACTTATCTATAATAATGCAGTATTGATCAGAGAGTTTTTAATAAAATTTTCGATTAAAGTGAAGTACTTCCCTGAAGTTAATAATAAATTTGTTAGGTACATTCGCATTTTAATTTACCGCTTACAAAAGTTTAAAGAAAAGTATAATATTCAAGATATTCTCTATTTAATATTTAATACAAAGATTCATAAGATCGAGTTTACGTAATTCATTGCTCATTTGAAATTAATTCACTTATATATGAAATATTATACTTTAGATACACAGTTCATATATTATACAGTTAATACATATTCTGTAATAAGCGACGCGTATAAAAAAAAAAAAGAATAAAAAAAAAAGAAAAAAAAGAGAGAGATTAAAAAAAGGGAAAAGGATCTACCAATGAAGAAGTGGATGGCTTTATTTATACAGATGTATATGCACACAAATTTAAAAAATCTATCATTTCTTTTACGCGTATGATTTAACGATGATATCATTTAAAATTGCCAATAATAAAAAGGCTTTAAAAGATGATTTACGATTTAGAGAAATTAAAATTTTCGAAGCATCAAGTTTACAAAGTGCTTTGAAAATTCAGACAAGTTTAATCGTCTTATTAAACCGCGGTGTTAGATTGAAGTAAAATATGGTCTCTTAACTCCTGCAATGACACACGAACCATCGCGAACTCTACAAGTGAATTGAAAGCCAATACAGCTATGCAAATCAATAGCACGACATTGTAGATAAATAGTACAATAGGAAATGATTGTAATGTTATTTACAAAGCCGAGCAAGGGTAGCCCTAAGGCCAAGGTATACAAACATTAATCTTCGACGTCTCGTTAGATTTACGATTCGGACAACGTCAGCTCTCGCACTCGTCGTTACTTTATTATTTCCCTTTCGCATCTTCGCTCGTCCAAGCTAACGGTAGAAGACGTAAATTTAGTAAGATACTCGACGCCGAGAGGCTTTTCACCGGACGATAATCCCTCGACAGGTCACAATGCATTGGGATGACGGATCGATGGACTCCATTCCCAGAGCTCGATATCTTGCCGCTCGTCGGAGCTCCAGCTCGAGACGCGGAGCTCCGGTTGTGAATGGGTGGGCTAGAGTTTCTCGGGCTCGGCTGCCTCCCGCTTGGCCGCCTGCCGGCGCCTGATGAAGGGCACGAAGCCCCAGAGGGACGAGCCGGCGATGAGGATGATCCCCAGGGCCGTGAAGATCCTGCCCCAACCACCGAGGTGCTCCTCGAGGGCCCCGCAAATCGGGGGCCCGACCAGCTGCAATACCCCGTTCACGAAGAGCGATATCCCATAGGAGGAGGTCAGCTTCTCGACGCCGAGCATGTCGGCCATTACGACGGCGGTAACGCCGACGTAGACGCCGGAGGCCAGGCCGAAAACGCTGCAGTAGACGGCGACCATAACGAAGCTCGAGGCTATCGGCAATATCGCCAGCGAGACCCCGGAGATGAAGAGCCCTCCGACGAAGTACCAGTGCTTAGGCATCAGCTTCGTGTCCGACAAGGCTGCTCCGCCGATCCTTCCTGCAAGTGTTTTTTTTCCCCATTTTTCAATTAATTCCGTACTTTCGCATAGCATGCATCATTATTATCTATTATTATCTATTATTATCCATTGCCATCTATTGTCATCTATTGTTATCTATTATTGTCTATCGTTATATATTGTTGTTGTTGTTGTTGTTGTTGTTGTTGTCGTCGTTGTTGTTAAAAGTGGCGGTGTTATCGTCGCATCACTTGTATCAGTACTACTCTATATAAGGATTCTTTAGTGTGGCCTGTGGCTAATTTTTAACCGATCGGAGGGGGTCAGAGAGATCTGGCGCGAAAGCTAATTTTTCGAGCAATTCGATCGTCTAGGGCTCCCGATATCTTCTCGCTTGGGTATTTAGCCCTCGCCCCGAGGGCTAAAGGAGCCAATTTTTAATAACGAAGGAAGAAAGCCCGCTCGGAGAGAGGCCACTTACCCGTAAGATCGAAGAGCGAGACGATGGAGAGGAGTACCGAGGCCTGATTGTCGCTGAAGCCCAATTGCACCGCGTAAAGCGTGAGCACAATGACAAAGTTGGTGTAGCTGATGGCATTGGTCGAGTTGGAGATGAGAATGACGAGGTACATGGGGTCGCGGAGGAGGCCGAAATCGAAGAACCTGTTGGGCTGCTCGTCGTCCTGCTGCTTGGCCTGCTTCTCCGGGGACTTCCTGAAAGTCGAGCTGATCGCGTTTAGAGTGAGAGTCGAGGCGTACTCGGGCTGGAGGGCGGTCAGCGTGCTCCCGTGGTAGGGCGTGCTGATGTAGTTGAAGGAGGAGCTGCTGGGGGAGAGGACCGGAGCCCGGGGCCTCCTCGAGAGCCTACTGCTCTCGGGCACGGCGTGGAGGGCAGGCGTGCTGTGCATTTGGCCGGCGATCTCGCGACCGCTCACCGGCACGCTGATCTTCCGCATCCTGCTGCTGGCGGAGCTCGCCGGCTTGTAATAATTCTCCAGGGCTACGCTCGAAGCGCTCTTTGGGACGATGGGCGCCGCGGCCTTGACGTCCCCGTTGCCGCTGCCCAAGTCGCCCACTGGTGCGGAGGCCAGCAGGAGGTTCCTCGTCGGCCGGCTCGGGTCCTCCTCCGGGCTCAGCAGGCTCTCGTCGAGATCGGCATCGGCCTCCGCCAGCGGCTCGAGCGCCTCCTCCGTGTCCCGGCTCGCCTTCGCCGGGATCATGTGCTTCTCCACGGGCTCGTACAGAAGAGCGCACGCCCACACGTTCAGCGTCAGCGCACCCATTATTAGAATCGTATCGCTGCAACGAATAAAGAATCCTCTAGCTCGCAATGGCTTTCGTCGTAGCTCGGGAAACAGGAAATCGACTCTATTTTTACCCAGTTGTTAAAGCGCTGCGCGCATTCTTACGTCCGAATTAGAAATTTAGAAAGGGAGTGCCCGAGGCTCGTGATCCACGAAGCCGACCAATTTTTCAACCAGAAAGGCCCAAGCTCTCGAAAAGAAAGCGTCGTCGGGGCCAGCGCTCCGCCCTCTTAGTCTAATATAATGAAGTTTAAGAATATCGGCCTCTCGGAGCGGTCAGGACTTTCAGCGAGGAAGACCTTCGTTGAAGAGGGTGCGATATTCGCGATCATCCGGTACGCGTACCAGCTTCGCCAAGATGCGTTAAACCAGCGATACTTGCATCCTGGATATTATCGAGCCGTAAAGTCGTACAACGACTGGATAGCTATTGTCGCATACTCGAATTCACAATACTTTCGGGACACTATTCACGAATTAAGACAAATTGTCGGAAGGGAAGTGCGAGAGAAACGTGAAGAGTTGCGCGAAAATAATGATTGTAATCAGCACGATCGAGATTGGGAAGTACCTAGTGATCCAATAGAAATATGGATGGCCATTTTAAATAAAACCGAAGAGCGAGAAAACGAAACGGGAAAGTCGTATGCATGGAGACTGTATGTTTCAGAGGATGGACAAGACGCCAACAAAGGGTAAGACAAAGCTGCAACAAAAACTACAAAATTTTATAATAATCCAATTTAGGCAACTATTGATATATTGATATCGGCAAAAAATGTAATTAACAGTGAAAGATAAAGTTAAGACCCAGGTTGCGACCAAGGCTTAATTAAAAGTGACTGATATTATCCAAAGCAATATAATAAGCCTTTGTCAATTACGTATACTACCGTACAGTGATAAAAATTGAAAAATTTCTTATTTCGTGAAATATAGATACAAACTTATTAAAAGGACATGGCATAATGTGGATCGAATTTGTGGTGATACCAAAAACAAAAGTGGAAAATTGTGAGAAAAACCAATCGAATGTTCTGCAAATGTTAAGATAAATTAATTATTTATAAACAAAATATAGTAGAAAATAATTGGAATGCGAAGAAAACTTTGTTACAATCTTGTATGCATCCATATGCAGAAAATACCATCCGATCCGATTACTGATATATGGACGTATTACGCATACGAATATGTATCGCATTGATAAAGCTAAAAAGAAACTAACGAGTCGTAGCTTTATAATTGAAACGTATTAGAATGCAATATGTTAGGAAATTATTAAATAAAATGTGTCTGTAGGACAAGATTGCGTTAAAATAGTAATAAATGAGGGCAAAACGATGACCAAGAGGAGTAAATCGCCTACCGGAAATTAATATTCGTAAGTTTGAAATATCAATAAAAGCATGACACATTTATCTTATATAAAAATTATTACGATTAATTGCAGTAATAAATTGTGATAAACTTGTGATTTTACCTTGAAAAATAAATGCAAGTATTGTGCTTATATTACCTTTATTCCATAATACAATGATATAATATTATTATATCTTGGAAATATATTGTTGTAAATTTGACATATTCATGATAGTCAATATTCCTGAAATGTATATTCAAACATAATAATGCTTCTTTAATATTACTTATTATTCACCGCAATGTCATATAAAGACAAAAACATTTTTTTTCCAATCGACAGATCTTTAACATTTGTTAAAGTGCTATAACTTTTATATGGCTTTTCTATAAAATACATAAAAAGGCATGATCGCTGAAAATTAAAAATTAAATATGGTAATTTGAAGTTACATTTATTTTATTTTATTTAGTACAATAAGTGCAACAGTGATTTCCTAATAATTCTTGATAAATAATAAATTTTCATATTAAAAATTTTTTAAATTCCCAACTATTTATCATATTTTGCCAAAGAACTTAATGAAAATTAAAAATCCACGGTAATGTGATTTTACGACTAGATTTATTCTTATAAAGTATTAAGTAGCAAAGCCAGGGTAAGATGTTTAAGTGCATTAAACAATTAAATTATGAAAATTTTTTAATTAAGTTGCTTTGCATTTTTTTGTCAAATATTTTTTAAAAGTATTTTAAACTTTGTAAAAACATAAAATATCCTCACCTAACGTCATATACTTCCAACATTTTTGTTAAAACAGGTGGTAGAATAATTGAGCCCAAAGAGCTTCCGGAGATACAAAAACCATTAGCGAGTCCACGCAGCCTAACGAAGTAAGAAGTAACGATGTATACAGTTGGAGGAAAGGCTAAGCCAGCGCCTATGCCCACAAAAACTCCGTAACTAAAAAAGCAATGAAAATTTTAAGAATTTGATACAAAAACTTAGAGCATTAGTGTTCACTAGTTTTAAGCTTTGATCATTGTTATTATTACTGTAAATTTATTAGCTGTAAAGAATATGTATTAATAGAATATTCATTTAGTAATGGCATGTGTCTTTTATTCTTTTTTTTAATATTTACTTACTACGTCAGCCTTTAAAATTCATCATAATTTCTTGAACGGATACCTTATATATAGATATTCTATAGAAGTAGCAAAGTAGCTCAACATCATTCCTGCTGCAGCAAAAGTACCACCGACTAAGGTGACAGTCCGATATGAATACCTTACGGAAAGAACACTTGAGAGCGGACCTAAAATAGCAAATTTAAAATTGCACTTACTCTGGTCGAAAACAAGATTTAATATTCTCTACACAATTGTAATTCTTTTATGATTTACTATAAACTAATTGCTATCGTAAAAGTATATAATCTTCTATCCGTTGCTACTTAGAATTGTGTAAACAGTTATTCGTAAGAATTTTAGTTTAAGCTGTATATTTCATTCTTTTTTCATTTGTTTTTCTAATTAAAAAAAAAATAGCTCTAGTATTTTATTTAATCGTAATGATTTTTATAAAACATATTAATATTTATACATACCTAAAGAACTGTACAGAAAATAACATAGTGCCGGAATCCAGGCTCCAAGGGTGGCCTTTGCATTGTAGGTGCTTAAAAAGGCCTTGTAGATAACACCGAATGACTTTATACCGCCTGGAATGAGTACGTTTACCATTACAGCTGCCACAAGGACAAACCAACCCCAGCCTCCATCTGGTGGAACCATTTCACCCTCGACTGTAATTGACTTTTTATTTCCTGAAAAAAAATTATATATTTAATCTACGCATTTTTGGAAATGAAGTTGCTTTATCACCTCGAAATGAGATTATGTTAAAAGAAAATATTTGAGTCGAAAACATTAATGACATATAAGGCACTTCTGCATAAAATCAATTTTTAGACGACACTTTCAACGCAAAAAAATTATCATACAAAATATTGAGTCACTCGTTCAAATTTTAATAAAAAAACTTAAATGCTTCTATTATTGCTCTATTAGAATTAATAATGCATGCCCATAATTTTTAATGGTGGTGGGTGTATCATATTTTTAAATACTTTTTCTGCATTGGAACTGTATCAAATTTCCTTAATCGAAACCATCGAACTATTAATCAATAGCAATAGATTGAAATGTTCAAATTAACAAATGAAGCAAGATTATAAATACAATATCTTTATTTAATAAATATATGTATTACTAATTAAATTAATTCATGAAATTTAAGTGTAATTCAAGAAAAAGTTTCAAGTTTCTAAACTGATGTATAATTGAAATAAAATGATTTATAAAAAGAAACGATTTGTAGCTCTATTACATTACAATATATCTTTGAACTAATTAAATAAATTTTATAATAAAGTGCTGATTATAATTTGCAGATACTTTTTTTCATTTAAAGCGTTAAAATTAGATGCCATAGTCGAAACTTTTTATTCATACATTTGATGCATTTGATTTAATTACAATATTCTATTACAAGACTTGAATTTCGTGACATTAAGTATATTTGTTTATCTTTGTATTTTATGATTTTTAATAGTTATCTAAAACAAAAATTAAAAATAATATTAATAATAGTTTTAATCACCTTGTCATCGCAGCGATTTTAACTTGTGCAATGGGAAATTCTACAAATGTCTACGAAATTTAAAATTACTACCAAAAAAGAGCCAATTTATTTTTAAATGCTATATTTATATGAGAATAATACTAGTAGTAATATACGAATTTTAAAGTTCATAAATTCTAGATTTTTTAAATTTAATTACAAAAACATGATAAATTTTATAATGATTATTAATACATATGTCTAGAATCGATTAAAACTTAATATTTTGAGATTTTATGCAATGTGACGATACTCTTAACGTTTTGTAAATATTATGAAAGAAATATAAATTTTCGAATTTAACCTTGAACAAAAATATTCAACATCGGAAGAAGTCTGAAATCACTGAAGACGTATAAAAAAATTTCATTTATGTAATTTTATATGTAAAATCTTTGGATGGCTATATAATCGGCTTGAATATAAAATTAGTTACTTTCATTACCATTAGATGAAATAACATAACTTCATTGATAAAATTCGGACGTTCGATGAATTTTGTTATGAAAGACCCGTTAAATAGTATATCGAACGTACGCTCGATGACATTAATTTCTCAACGAGAAAAACAAAGCATGCCGTAAAAAATAATACAATCCTTCGGCTTCAATATTTCAAATCCTCCTTTCTTCAAGGTAGTTATAAAAAGTCGACTCGTACGCCAGTGGCAGTCGAAGATGATGCCAGGCTCCTTACGGTCAAGAGACAGACGCCAGATACCGGTTAGGGAATAATTGGAGCTACCCGCAAGTCAGACGGCGATTTTCAAGGTTATTCGTCTTGAATCATCGATCGATCCTAGAATAATTAGAGGTATCGACAACTGGGCAGGCGAGTACTCGGCGGTCAACAACGCGCCTCATTCATGCCGTCTTAGTATGCAATTCGCATCACTCCTACTCGTATACTTTATGCAACATCTGTTATTTCAAGCGCCTTACTGATGATCCTTATCGGATCAAAATATACAGCATCGAGTGGGTAATGTCTAAAAACTATGTCCGTATGATTTACTTGAAAGGCTTACGCTTTATCAAATTCACTCTTAATCTCATTTAAATGAAAAAATATCTCTTTCGTTTAATAGCTACTCATTACAGACTATTTATACTTGAGAACCGTGTGAATATGACAATAGAATTAAGCGTCCTTTCTACTTCATGTAAAACTGGTTTTAAAGAAAATCGACCTGCAATACTTGAGAATAAATCCACTGTAAAAAATTACACCTTGTAAAAAACTCATATTATTTAATAAAACGAAATCTCTATTGTAAAACAGAATAAAAGCATTAACACAACGTTTGCAATATATTATGATTTATTTTTTAGTATTAAATGCAACTGACGTAATTAAAAAATTAACGTATGTGTAGTTTTTCAATATTTATGTTACACCCTGGTAAAAATATTTCATACATATAAAGCATTAAATTAATTTTAACAAGAACATTTTTATACACGTACGTAATATTTATGTCATGGCTGAATAATAATATTTTACGTCCATACTGCTATTTGCAAACTGTATTACTTTGTAAATTTAAATCTTTTATCTTTCGGGAATTTGTATAATTTATAATTAGAAAATCATCCATCCTATTAACATTAAAACATAACCTCATTCGGGTTACTGTAAGCTCAAACAGAATTAAAAATGCGCACATGATAATAAAAAATTTTATTTAAAATATTAGACAAAACATTTATATAAAATTAAACACTTCATAGACAATTCTACTTAATTTTGCAACCAATTTTGTCATTATTTGAGAATACGTAATAGTTATTAAAAGTAACTCCTCGATGATACTAAAGTAAAGAACGTAGAATGCATGGCCTAATTTGAAAAAATATTGCTTCAAATTTAATGAATAACACGGCCCAAGTGGGGTAAGCATTTGTTGGATTAGCGCTGGAAAAGAAAGATGGACGAGCGTGGTAACGGAGCCCAGAGGAAGTCTTCGCTTCTTGGACTCTCTCCTCGTCAATAAAGAAGATGCGAGTCGACGGTGAACTCGCCGTCCCTGCAGAGAATAAGGAGTGCGCTGCCGGTGGCGATGAAAGCCGCCCCGAGGTAGACGATGTCTTGGGTAGCGGTCCAAGCGCACTCGAAGAGCTGATCGTAGGACAACCAAACGAGGTAAATGAAGCCTACGATGGCCACTGTGTAGCTAACCAGGCGGAAGATTTTCTTGGCAAGATCGATGCACCTCGTGCTCAAGGTCGCGGACTGGCTTGTCGTGGAGCGTGCGTTGGCCAGGATACTCTGGGTACGTTGATACTGGAGAGCCGCGCACGAGGCACACAATTGCCTCTTTGGCTTGTAGCTCGTACCTTAAATTTACATGCGTACGAAAACGTGAGTTTTGTGGTGCGCAAAACGGCTTGGAGCCACTTCGACGTTGGCCTTTTTTAATAAACACCACTTTTCACATTGGCAATCATTTTGTTTCACATGGATGATTTCCATTCATTGAGTTCAATCCCTCGGGACTTATTGCTTCCAAGGAATTACAGGGAACTGTTTTCAGTACTCGGATAATGCCATCTTATCGGATTTGCCTTCCATTAAGGGAATTTTTAATTTTTCGAGGGACAGGCATTATTATTACATAACGAGCTAACGCGCAGGAAACAAAATAATTTTTTTCGTGGAAAATGATTTCTTACGTAATCTAATTTATTTTTTCCCTTTTTAGTTTCTTTTTAATGTACACGTGTGTATTTTTTTTTTAATTTCATATTCGATTCTTATTTAGTTCTGAAATTCTTCCTGATAAAATGCAGTGATCATCATTTGGATGGTAAAAAAGTAAATTAAATTTTATTACAAATAAAGCTGCTTCCTTGTGGAAATTACTCAATCTCATTGAAAAATATGTATTTATCAAGTGCTACACAAGGAAAGTTGAGGAAAAAATTTTATTAAAAAGTTTGATTTTATTTTGTAACTGGTAACCGTCTTGGCAAATCTTTAATTTTTATTCTTTTGAATTGTGAAATAAATTTTACATTCACCTCAATCTCAAATTCTATGAAACAAATATTCGCAAAAGCTCATTAAACTTGCGTGCGAGTAAAGTATAATACATAAATCGATATTATGTAGGCTTGTTAATCATTCTATCCTATAAAGCAAGTTATACTTTTAAAATCCTACATATAATACAACTTTATTTACTACCGAAACAAATATGTTCTTTCGGTCACGTGTTCAATGAACATGATTTCGATTACATCTTGCCGTGTTTACCTTTTTAAATTATTTAAAAGAATCCCCACTTTTTAATATTTCCATCAACAATATTAATAAAGCTCTGCCAGGCGTTTAAGTTGATGAAATGTGTCATGTTCGCGTATATGCAGTAGACAATACAAAGAAATAATTTTCATTACAAAGATATAACCTCTAATTTTATGGTATTTTGCATTTTATGTATAAGCAACGTTATTTTATCAACATTTTTTATAGGCGAACATGAATGCTGTTAATCATAATATCAAAGCATTGTATATAACCTGTGAAATGAAATCAATAAAATATATACAAAAACCGCAAAGAAACGAATACAATTAGCACGTAAATATCTTCTAATACTCTTTTATAATACTCAAAGTTTGACACTCAACTCATATTGCGTATTTCCACTTTAGAGCCTCATCTTAGTCGTATTTCTAATATACAGAACTGAAAATTGTCCACTCGATCAATGTATGGATGTCGAAAAGTGAACGTGACCGATATATACCAAATCCAAGCTATTTCTCAAAAATGCAATTTTCACATAAAATTGATTTTATTTACGTCCATTGAGGTTATTCACTCATCATTTGTAATACTCTTGATGAATAGTCTTTCATATTGCTAATCTCTAAAAATAGTTCTCTTGTTTGTACTCATCGTGATAAATTTTCCTTCTAATTTTTACCATAGTCAACCTAAATGTAAGTTTTAAAAGTTATTTAAATTTAAAATTCAATATACACGCATTGTCAAAGTAATTATATGAATTGAACATATTCATATTAAATATCATATAGACATGTGATTTTTATCTAATAGAGTCGTAAGGAAAGATCAATAATTTGATCTAGTATGAACCAATGGCAATTTTGAGAACTAATAGACAGGGAAAATTATTTTCATTGATAACTCACTAATATTAAGTACATTAAATGTATCATCATTGTTTAAGTTTAAGAATAGAATCCATCATCTTACACAGCGGTACTAAATATAATTTAATTTCCTCAATTGCTTTTTCAGCAAGTTAATACATTTATTTATTACATTACTGCTCTGCTTTTCGTTCGGAATAAATAGCTCCAATATTGCTTTAGATATTTTTTAATAAAAAAATCAACGAACTTCAAGACTACTGATATTTATTTATTACATACTTTAGACAAAGACATGTTGAGGAGGCAGAAGTCTCAATATAACTTAAATTCGCGGATTATGATATTTTGAACATTCTATTAGAATAGCCCGACAAAAACTAACCAACGATTATTCATATACTAATAATATATATATATATATATATATATATATATATATATATATATAATAAGTATTAGCTATTGGTTATGTTAATCGTACACATTTTCAAGATAGAGCACATTAAAAACAAATGGTTTTTATACAAAAAATCTCTTAAAACTGATTTGTGCTGCATACCATAAAATCACACATAAATTTAGTATAAATTAATCTTTGATCTGTAGAAAATATTAAAATAATTTTGAGAGAATTTTCTCGCTTGCAATTTTAGGTTTGTACCCGTTGCTTTTTTGAATAAAACTTTTAAAGCAGTTCATTTTTTATAATTGCTTTATTTATCATTAATTTTAAAACCTTCTCTAGATTAATTATTGAAATTCAACTAAAATTTTTTAAATACGTTAAACTTATAGCAATTAAAATTATTAATGATTTATTACTTGGATTCTATTTCAATAATTCAAAACAGCCACAGTGATAGTCTACAGAATGTGTTATTTAATGCATATTTTTAATAAATAACGTATTTACGCATTTTTATATTCATTTTTTAGTAAATTTATTTTCCAATTATCAATTATTACATAAAGTTTAATAATTAGACCAAAGAAATTAAAAATATTTATGAAAATGATTATTGATTAAATTAAAATTTACAACAAAAAAATTAAAATATACAATTATTAACATTAATAGATACAATAAGCTTTGTTTGTGACTTTATTCAAAGGATTAATCGACATTTATATTGAAAAGTAATAACGGGAATTAAAAAGAAATCACATTAAATACAATTGCATTTTATAAAGCTACGTTATTAAATAATTAAGTATTGCATTACGCTCACCCATCACTAAACCATCCCTGGTGTCACCATCCCCCCGATCTTCGACTTCGACATCCGCGGTTTCGACAATAAAACTGCAGGAGGACCGGAAGCGGCACAGGCCATCGCACACGTCCAGTTAAATTTATACGCGGTGTAGCCCGACAATTTATAAACTTGTCGCGTAGTAGTCGTATAAAGCCCTGATACGCTTACACGAGTCTGGGAAAAAATCGCTTCCTCGTGGCGCGCACTAATCAAAACATGTACGAAAAGTATTCGCGGTTCAACATCATACGCTTGGATAACTCAGTCAATTTGCGGCAGAAGAATATGCAACATCTCCGCGTTATCGTATTAGAATACTTATTTGAGACTGCAGGTGAGTTACTGTATGCCGCTTAAATAAGGTATAAGACAAAGCTTTATATATCATTTGTAATTTGCAGCTTGATCCCATTTGTCCTCAATTGCTCGTTTGTTTACTCGTCGCCTTTTCCGAGTAAACCTGTATTATTCAGCTGTAAAGTCATGCAATTCGCTTGATCCATTGTGTGCTTTAATCTACTGATGCTTATTATTTCAGAAAGTTATTATGTCCCACCGTTTAAGGTATTTATTCAAGTTATAGAGTTTAGTTAAGTTAAGTTTATAGAAATAACGTCCTTAATATGTTAACATTAAATATCGCATAAATATAGAATCTGAATCTTATAACCTTTTGAATTTCTCATTATAAGAGTTCGTGGAATTTTGATTTTTTAAATTCATTCGAGATCATAGTTATCCTACGTGACTTTGAAAATTCTCTAATCCAAAACAAACAAAATCTCAATGCTTAGTTGATAAAGAAAATCGTGACTAATATCATATTGTATTTTGCTTTTGTAATTCAATTATTTACAGATAGAAGCGTATTTCTGATTGTGTACAAATGTAGCACAAGATTAAAAGCCATGGTTGAATGAAATTTGAACAAGGCTATATGATTTTTAAAAAATCCAGAACAAATAGATACTAATTTTTATGAGCTTGAAAATAAGCTAATTTCTTTTTGCACATGCAAGCCTGGAGAAATTAAATAAAATGTAATACAATAATTTAATTTTTTGCTTAAATTTTCTAATGGAAGTACCATTAGAGAAACAATATGACCAATATTTTTTTTATTCGTTACTAATGACCTAGCCATCCTGTTATTTTCTCTACATATTTGTTTCAGAACGTATAATTGAAACTTATGGAATACGTACAAAAACGATTTTACAGAGACCATGAAACGCTTAATGTAGAAGGGCGACATTGTGCAACAAACATCTAAGCCATTACACATCCTGAATGTAATATGGGTAACAAACAGAAAATTTTTCTTTATTAACGGACCTGTCACAATGTGTCCATCAAAAGATTCATCGACATTTAACAGACCGACCGAATTAATTATGATTTAACAAATTTTCATTTTAATTAATTAAAAGCGTTTTATTGATTTGAGAATCTAATAAATATCAAGGAATGAGCAACAAAAATCGTACCAGCTCAATATTTGATGCCGTAAGTAAATTGCGATATAGGCTTTCATATGAAGTTAATTTCTTTATTTTTTATATTTTGCAAATTTCTTTGTTTTTTTTTTTTTTTTTTTTATAGAAGAATTATAATTCTGTACGTGGGTAAGTTAAATTTCGCCGATTGGTCGGTAATGATCGAGCAAAACCTGGAGCAAACAATGTTTCCAAATTACGTAGAATTTATTATGAATTAAATATTTGAAACTAACACAAATTTTTAAATTTACTTTTGCCTAATTAAAAAAAGTGTAGGAACCGTTTTTTATGAAAAAAACTAGAAATTTTTTTTTATTTTATTACTTATTTATATATCAATATTATTTATTAAATTAGCATAAAAACACTAGGGAATACTTATTTAAAACTAATTTATAAAAACAATGTATCAAATAATGAAAGAATATTACGTATTATCATGTTGAATAATGCTTATCTAATATGTAATAATAATTTATCAATATAAGAATGCATATTTAAAAAACCATAGCTGAAACATAACTATTATATATTGATATTTCAAAATATCTAAAAAGTTTTTGTTCGACACCTTGACTTTGAAAAGAGAAGAAATCTGCTCTTATGGTTATTTTTGTGTCTTTTAAAACTCAAGGATTATATAATTTCTTTATCGATCGCCAATATACTCAAAAATAGTATAGAGTAATGACCTCAGGAGTTTATTTACCTCAGAATAATTTAGCACTACATTAAATCATCGATTCTATATTAAAAAAATAGCTGTTTTAGGCAAGATTTAAACAAATAAATAAATTTAAACCAATAAAGAATTTTACGGCATTGAATTATTTTTTAAGAATAATTTAAATAAAAATATAATTATAATAAAAAATTATAATAAAAAAAAAGAAAAAAAAGTATCATAATAAAAATGCGCATTATTTCAAAGATAGGCATTTGTAATAAATGATGACCTCGTAATTATTCAGTCATCTAACCAATAAAAAACGCATAAAGCGATCATTCGTTCATAGAAATCGTCAGGCTTACTAGTTTCATGAGTTGTAAAATGCGGTCGATAGGGAAATATAAATATTAAGCTAAGGAAGAGAATCAGGAACATTTTAAAAAATCATATCACAGATAAATTAAGCAGTCAGAAAAATGTCGACTATTCGAAAATTCGACGAACATGCTAATGTGAATGTCAACAAATTAAATAAAATATTTATTTTTCGAAATTACCTACCTTGACTTTAAGTTATTACTAATATTGATTATTTTTTCTATTATGTGATCACATTTCCTGGGAACTTTCTCGACTAAGAATCTATCCAAAATGGTAATTTTAGCTTCATGTACAAGATTAAAAAAGGCCTGTTAAAAAAAACTTAAAAGGCGAATTTTCAACATTAAAGAATTGACAATTATTAATATATATTCATATATTATTAATATATTCATTCATTATTAATATATATTAATATATTATAAATCCTTTGACCATAGATATTTTTGTATTTAACTAAATTTTTTCATCGCAGTTTTGTAAACTATATTAATTTTAATATTTTTCTTTAAATCTAATACTTTTAAATATTTATAAATAACTTGTGTACATTTTAAAATAATTTCAATAATGTTTTATATAATTATTTATCTGGTAATTCCTATATATTGAGAAAATTCAATCCTCATATTTAAATTAATAAATCTTATACAATGAATTAAAACTTATATAAGGACTACACGTTTTTACTGTATTCTTTTCATAAACTTGTTCACGTTACATAAGTCATTTTTTAAACAGATAAATGTTTTTATTAAGGTGTATATAGCTTGCTAGAGGGTGCGATAAAAAATGTTTAAATACGTAATTAATACTACGACATCAATAAATTATCATCAAAATGTAATTTACCTGAAGAAATACTTTACGAGGAAATTTAAAAAAATAAATATTTAATTTTCTTAATGTTATTTGTATAAAGTTTTTAGCATTTAAATAATTTAATATTTATCAAATACAAGTCTTATAGACTTTGGCTTATAATTTTGCATTAATTTGATTATATTTATTATTTACAAAAACCTCGCAACCTCGCTTAAAAATAACAAAAGTATTTTACACAATTCCAAATTAGAAATAGAGTATATGCTTTTTGATGAAAAGAAAAATTTTACAGCTCTTTTAATTTGAACTATTAAACCAATTTAACGCTAGTAGAGGTATTTTTAAAAAAGATTATTGCGTAAAAGACACAAACGAATGGTATAAAAATATCTCTTACGAAATGAAATGTATGAAATTTTTATTGTCGTGGTTATTTGGCCCGATTGCTGTGCTGTAAAGCTTCTGAATTTGGAAACTTTTTAATATTCAATTATCTAAAAATTGTCCTTATAAACTAGAGGACCTTATCTAGAATTAACTTTTACTCTCTCTCCTCTCCTATTTTCCATATCTCCATACCCCTCCTTTCCTCCTCACCATAACTCAACATCAACTAAACTATGAAAACAGTAATACTGTGCTCAAAAAGTAAAACAGACATCTCAATGAAAATGTAGAATTAAGTGAGGTTGAGCGAGCGATAGTCAAAGGTGCGCCTGTCATGCTGTCTGGACGTCGACGACTGATGCAGAGAGGGAAGGGGCTAAAACAAAGCCTAGAACAACTCGTGGTGACGCAACTTGATAGAGAATAATAAAAAGGTCAGGATCATAGGTATCTACCAAATTCGATGCGTAATATTATGAGGAAAAGGAGGAAGGTTCGGCGAACCGGATCTTCGTTTGTTAATCCAAAGTTCAACCTGAACAAATGCAATTATATTTCGTTTGGCCCTTCCAGAGGCCAAGATCGATTTTGCTGACTTTGATGTTGCAAAGCTCGACCACTAAAATTGAACATTGAAGAGTGTAGACAGTTTATAATATAACATAATAGCTGTGGTAGCGACTCGCAGTAAAGACTAATAAAATAGAAATATGAATATTTACTGCAAGCTAATATGTTTTTTATATGGTTTTTATTGACAAAAATAGTTTTAAAATGTTCTTCGGCCTCGGTGTATTACTTTTATCTTTATTTTCATATTAGCTTTCAAAATACTGCATTAAGTCTAACTTTCTTTATTAGATAATACCAGAAATCAAGTTCTCGCACATTATGCCACAAAAATTATATTAGATTGTATACTAAGGGACTTTCATTCATTTTTTGACTTATTTTTCACAATAAGCTTCACTATATATTTAATACTCGATACATTTATTAATTTAAAATATTCTTAAGTATCTTGTAAACAATAATTTTTTAAGACGATGAGCAGAATTTAATAAAATAGGCGATAAAATTCTTAATTTTTAGTACAAATTTTGTATTTTACGGCTAAAGTTTTTTCATGAAATTGAATGACTCGTAAGTATTTGTAATTGCTCAGAATTTTAATTCTTTATCGATCTTACTTATAAAAGTAAAAAACATATTTTAAAATTTATGTAAACAATCAAGTAATTAATTTTCATTAATTGAAAAATACATACATCTTTTTATATTAAAAAATAATTATTGACAAAGTTACCTAATAAAATTGTTTTCACCAGCGAATGACTATTGTAATACTTAAATGCAAACCATTCAGAATTGTAGGAAGTATAACTTTATAAATTAATTTATACTTGCAATTTGCCTAATATGTTCAAATTTTAATTTATATTGCACATAATTTTATGCTAAAAGTTGATGTTGAATTTCCTACAACTGATGTAACGTAATATTCATTTTAAATCATTAATAGATTTATTTTTATTTACCTACATATACATAGTTCGTCTATGAACACATTTATCAGATTCTTATCTAAAATAGTGATACATTTTATACAAATACATTGATTTGTTTGACTAGCAATCATTTATATATATGCATACGTACATTCAGATCAAATTAATTTTTTTAATTTCTGCTTATATTTTATCACTATTTATAGTAATAATTTGTTGTTTGTCTGTTCGGTTTTTCTTTTTTCTTTTTTTTATTTTTAAATTAAATTGTATTACTTTGTTTATTACATATTTAATGTATCTTTTTATAATTTCTGAAGCTAGTTACTGAAGCCAGTTTCAAAATTTTATTTTAATATTCCATATAAAAAAAATTCAAATAAAATATTATTCTAACAATATATTATTTTATTAGATCTGATAAGTTAATAATAAGTATTATATTAGCTAAAGAATCTTAATAAATTATTATCCGTAACTCAAACGAAATCTATAATATAAAAAAAACATTTAAAATTTTATCATTTATTAACGGAATTGCTAAAAAAAAGGAACTTTTAATTACCATAAATATGATTAAAACACAAATAAAGCCTAAAATTATATTTACTTAATGAATTTATAAAAATTAAAATAACAATCTGAAAATTATTATTAAAGCTAGGAGTTTTTGAATATTGGTTTATAATCAAGTGAAATTAAACAATATAAATGTCATATATATACATATATACATACATTTGACACATATATTGCACTGAGGACAGTCTCGTCTCTCTTCCTGTCATTGATTTATTGCTAAAGTGATACTTATTCATTATTATTTATAAATAATAAAGCTTCACTCTAAATAGATCATTCCATAATTATCAAAAACATTCAATACACTATTATTACAAGGTCTTCATTATTTTTTCCCTTATTTCTTAAAAATTAAGATTGTTATTCTTGTACTACAATATGTAATACAATATAAGCTCATCCTTCTCGTCATGATGATTTCACATATTTTTATACATTTATCGTAAATTTTTCAAATTGATTATGTAAAATATATTTAAAAAAAAATTAGGTAATAATATAACAATAATTCAAATTTAAATTATTTCAGTAAAATTTTTTTTTTTAAAAAAACCTCTACTATATCTAGTATCTTAGATGAAGTAGTTGGTTTGAAAGTTTGTTTGAAATTTGTTACTCATTTAAAAGTAATCTGATAATTGAATTTTTCAAGAAAATATAATTACCCATTTCCAATTATTTTCATTAAAAGTTGTTCATAATGATTCAATTAATATTTTTTTTCTTTTAAAAATCATAAAATGTTTCAATTTTTTGATAATTTAAAAAAGTACAACACGAATTTTAATCGTACAACTTTCATCCGTGTAATTATACGCTTCGATCCGTATAAGATTCTTAACAATATCACAAAAAACTTTCGACTGCAATTTGACTTAATCAATTGTTTTTCATTGCACCTTCAGAACTTGAAGAGTTTAAACTACTCAGAGGCACTTGTAAGACGTTAATGTACTGTTTTATGTATCTTAATACATTGTAACTATCAATTGCAACATGATTTTTACATTTCTTCATTTGTTTGATTGTTAGTTTTTTAAATTAATATAAATCTGTTAAAATTTTTTTTTAATTTAAACACATAGATAATAGAATTAGTTTCTATGCTTTCGTGCTTATTTTTCTATATGTTATCTTGAGAATTTTTTAAAAGTATTTCTGCATTACTGTATAACTGTATAACTGTAAAATATTGTAGATTTAAAAAGCACAAGCATATTTCTCTGAAGGATAATTTTAGGCCTTATTTTTTATTCATTTTAAAAGGTGCAAATGTAAATTAAATTTTTTATTTGATTTCTTTAATAAATATTAATGACATAGATTTTTTAATAGAAGGAAAAAGTAAAAAAGATAAGAACATATTCAATTAATATTACATCATTGGAGTTTTTTGTGACAATACTTATTGTCTGGATTTTATCAATTTTGAAATAGTTTAATCAATAACACACTGCTTAATAGTGCTATTAATAATTAAACATTTTAAAAAATATTAATAATATTTACTTTTACACATCACTGAAACAACAAGATATTATACATTCTTATTTATTTTATTTAAATTGTATCTACAATCACAAAAAAATCCATTAGCAGCTTAAAATATTGTTATCTAGTTTTATATATTTGTGCCATTTATTTTAAGAACACAGATCATAATGCATAATTAATTCTAAAGATTCTAAATAGATTAAAAAAATTTTTTCAAATATCATGAACTATGAAAAATTATTATTATCAATCTCTTTTTAATATATTTTAATGTTCAAAATATTTTGAAATTAAAGAAATCCTAATGAATGTAAATGGAGTAAATCACTACAAACTTTATTATGTGAATTTATATACATATTTAACAATGATTTATCCGTTTATTTAAAGTTTACTCAGAATCTTGATTAATTAATGAAATTTTTAATTTTCTGCTAATGCTTTCTATTCAAAGATATTTAATATTTTTTTACATAAATCTGAATTTTTTTTATATTGAAATTTTCTTATATGAATTCCATTAATTACATAGTATAAAAATTTTATTATAAATTTTTTTTTACTATATTTCCATAACAAGCGTAAAATAACATTTGTTTCAAATTAAGAATAGAATTATCAGGATACTGTTAAACGGAATTATTTCATTCTCTTAACAATGTCGTTTAGAGACAATTTATGTCAAATCGCTCATCCAATATTTCCCGTTACATAAATAAGAAAATTGACAATTTTCTTTGAAGCAGCTGCATTTAATTAAAGAGCTATTTTACAAATCATCTAATTATAATTAATGCACAGCTGTTAGTTATATCTTAATTTTTTAACTTTTATTAGTTGTTCATTGTTCAAAAAGCAGTCGGAACCATATTAAATTTGTCTTTCATGATACAATTTTCATTTTACATGTAGTACTAAAGCTAGTGCTTGAATGTATTTTCAAATTTAATGATACATTTTATAAGAAGATAATGAAATAGAATTTATTAGTTGTGCGATTAGATTCAATAAATTTGATAATGTTTATATTGTTAATTTATTTTTTTAATAATTGATTATATATATTTTATACATACATATATATAAATAATTTTACGATGATTGTCTTCAAAAGTCATGAAAATACTTTATATTAAAATTCTATCATAAATTTTAAGAAAAAGTTACATATATATATTCATATAAAGACCCTATATTCCATAAATTTAATATACAAATTTAATACATCATTTTTAATATTTTGTTTTAAAAGCTAAGTGTTTCAATTTTTTCTAATGAGCACAATTATTAAGCCGATTGTTAACTTGTATAAAAACCTTCTTTTCACTTATTCTATCTGTTTCAAATATAATTTAATAAAACAATAAATCTTTGATAATATTTTTCTGCTATTTTAAATTTGAAAACATCCGAAATGAGTTCACAACGAAGAAATGAAACATTCTGACAGAAATTCTTAATTTTAAAGTTCTCACAGATTGTATCCTTATAAAAAGAACAAAGATAAGCAAAAGATAACGACTAAAGATAAGCATACAGTATGTTCAATACCATTATCTAGATTCATAAACTCGGAATTGAGACACCTCATTGCTTTGTTATGCTGAGGTGAGAAAAAGCGGTATCTTGCAGCTCAGTCAGAGCGCGATCGATTTTTCACATGCGCGCCTACAAGTTCTCCCACTTCTCTTCATCATTGTCTCTCTCTCTCTCTCTCTCTCTCTCTCTCTCTCTCTCTATCTATCTATCTATCTCTCTATCTCTCTATCCCTTTTATACTTTGCAGTTACAAGCCTCTGCATTAAATACCCACCTACATCCTTCTGTGTGTATGCACGAGCGCACGATACCAGAGTACATTCGTATCTATATTCCAAAAAGCTTTTAATAGATAGAAATTGCAGAGGCAAGAGCTTTTTCTCCAACAGAATAAAATAGTTCGTTCTTTTTTATCATCCATTGAAGCTCTATATGGCGAGTTTTATTAAAACTTCTTATGGCTTTTACAAATATTTTATGTGAATCAAAAAGGACAAAAGTTGAAATATATTGTAGTTCACTTCAATACCAGGTTAATGATCAATCAATGAAGCTGTACGTGAAAAATAAATCGATCTTATGAATAATTCAGTTCATGCTTACAAGAGGTAGTTTATTTTTAAATAATTAGAAATTTAGTTTATAGTTAAAAACATAATTGTTAAAAAACAAAGATTTTACGTATTTTATTTACTTCAAATGTGTATATATTTTTTAATAAAATCGTTTAAATCTCAATATTCCAATTCACATTTATAATATATTTTTCATAATTTCCCATTTAAATATCAGGATCTTTAAAACCCATATCAAAGATTTAAAATGTATGATTTTTTAAAGTTTTTTTGATTGGAAAAGCAATTTATCTTAAATAATCTGAACTAATATCCCTTCAAAATATATGCTTCATTTTAATCAAGTTAATGTGCCCTATCCCTACAGAAACGGTTTAATAAAAAAGAAAATACTAAAAATTAAATAACCTTAATTTCATGGAAAATAATATTTATTTAGAAAAAAATTTAATTTCTTATTTTTTAATTAATTCTTATTTTTTATTGACTAAAATAATGTTTTAATAAAAATTAAAAATTCTTGTCTATTACCTGTTAATTTTCTTTAATTATTAGACGAATTGGAATCATGTTATCTTTAAATTGTAATGAAATACTTTAAATTATATGGAATGAAATATTTATTTATTGAAACATTGTCACGTTTAAAAAAATTATGCTGTATGTAAATGTTATATTTTAGTAATATTTTATTTTAAATGCATTGAAAATAAAAAAATTATTATATATAATTTATAACTTAAAATTCATGAGTAAGGTTAATAATATGAAATAATAAATGAGCATAGCAACAGATGAGTTTATTGATTTAAAAAGAAAAGAAAGCCCCTTATTTGATAAATTCAGTGGTTTGTATTTTGAAAATAAATGTAACCTTTCATAATATAGAAGTGAGATGAAATATACCGTGTGCTAGGATTTAAAAATAAATCCATTCTTAATTTTTTTGTAATTTTATGACATGTATTTGTAAAAAAAATTTATCACTAAATTATCAATTTATTTTATAAGCACAATTTTTCAATTGTGTACATAAAATTCAAAATAAAATGTTGACCAAAAAGTAATAAAAATCAATAAGTTAAAGTGTTTTTTTAAAAATTAGTAATTTAAAAAAAATTTTTAAAACTAAAAAGTTATACAATTTTCAAAATATACATGTAAATAAACAATGTGAAATGTATAAATAATCTTTTTTAGACGAATTTATAAAATTATGATAAAATTAGCCCCTATCTATTATTTATACATGCGTCGTCAATATTTTAAAATTAAAGGGCATTATTATACAAAAATTTCGTTCTCAAACCTCGTAGGAACTAACAGTTTGCGATTCACGTATTTAACTGTAGCATTGTTTCATTATTACCAATTATGTGTGTCACCAAATTCGTTCACGAATAAAATTTGTATTCTTTTCCACAATAATTTTATTTTATTATATATACTTATTTAGCAAAGAAAAAACAGTTAAAGTTATAAAGACTAAGACAATATAGTAATTCCTAATTAATAAATGTAGCAATAATTGAGTGCTGCTTCTATTGATCAATCTATGCAATTAATTAATAATTTTTGTAATATTATTATTAATTTGAAGTCAATTTAGTATAAAATCTCAAAATTGATCAATTGCAACTATTAAATCAATAATTCAAAAAATTATTTGTGTTCTAGGAGCATTTATTACATATTAACTTTCATTTAAAATGAAAATTTCACATTACAGTGTCGTACAGATTTTAATTAACGTAAATTTGATGATCGATGGAAATGTTTAGAGAGGGGATATTGATAATTATGTTACGCGAATTTATGCAAGTGCAGTTGTCAAATATATTATCAGTCGAATACGGGGATTTTCTCTGATAGGTACGTCATCGACAAAATACATCTGCTTAAGCCAATCACATTATGTGCTAATAAGGAGATGAAAATACAAATACATTCTCTTTACAACAGTCTTATTGCGTGGTCCTTATTCCTGTTTTCCTTTTTCGTTTTTCCTATATTATGTGGCTTTTATTTCTGTTGTTTATATGACTTCTAATTTAAGGCATGTCTAATAATGAATCAAATTAGCAACACTTGTAGTCTACGCGAATAATTCTGAACAAAAATCTATATTGCATTCACAAGTTTTAATTAAAAATATGTCTACTTTTACTATATAGTAGTAGTATTAGTCAACTTTTTTTTCTTCCATAATAATGAGTTAATATCTTATGTTTAAGAAATAATTACTTTATCGTATATTTTCAAATATAATGTAAGCACTTTTTAAGTAATCATTAATTATTAAATCGCCCTAAAGAGATAAAATTAATATACAGTTACTTTTATAATTAATAAGTTTTTTATTGAATATTGTAAAAAAATATTTTTACATTTAAATACCAGACTGAATGCGAAATATAAAAGAAAACGTTTAAAAAGTTTAATTATTTGCATGTGAATTCATGAAGAGTTAGAACAAATTTCAACTTTAATTTGACAAATTTATCAAAATTCAAAAATCAAAATTATCAAAATAAAAAAAAATTTATATTAATATTCTTAAATAAATAGCCATCGATTTAATTACGAATTTAAAAAATATCAATGTTTAGAAAACAATATTTGACAAGTTCTTTCTACTTGAAATGTATCATCGTAATTTTTTATTCCATTAATAATTGCAAGCATCACTTGTAAGATCACTAGCACTTTTAAAAGTTAACGATTGAAATGGAAATTGAATTACATAAATAATTTACAAACGAAAATAGCTCAAAAGTAAAATTTTAACCAAGCATACAATGAGATAAAATGTGTTGAAGAACTAGAGAAGCTTCATTAGTAACTAAGTCAATTTAATTTAAAATAGATAATACATACATATTCTATATCACACAAAATAATGTATTTGTATATTTAAATATATATATGTATATACATATACATATATATATATATATTGTTTGTATTATCTGTAAAGATAAAAAGTAACTAAAAAATAAATAAAATAAATTACTCTTATAGCCTTCACTTAAATGCTTGAAATTCAAAAGATTTTTTACAACAAAGAATATTGATATCACACAGGTGAAAATAAATTTTTACTTTTATATTTTGTTATCGTTTTATTTTCTTTTTCAAACAAAACAAAAATTTTTTTTAATTGTTTAACAAGAAGTTAATTTATAGTATTTTTATAGATTTGAAAAAAATAATTTTCAACAATGTTTTAAAAATGTTTATAAACTATTTATGCATAGTTTAAACATTTATATATAATACGTTTAGTAAAATATATATAATATATAATTCGATTTTATAATAAATTGAGGTTTTTTCAATCATTTTAATATAGGAACTGCACTGAACTGAATAATAATGTTGAAGGTTGTTGATAAAGAATAATAAAAAATTTTGTTAAATTTTAAATGTATTTTAATTACTCTTTTATATCTAGAATAATATAAAGTGGTCAGTCATCATCCTAAAATAAGTTGTATACGGATAGTCGCTTCTGGCTCATTTCCCGCCATAATTTACAGGAAATTAACAGCTCTTGATAAATCCATAGAAAATATAAACATATAATAGAACAACATTAATAGAATATAGTCAAATACGGAATCACCTTTAACGTACTAGCTTTACAAATACTACTAAGTAATGAAAACGCGATAGTTGAGTAAATAAATAGGGACTGAAATCCAAAAAAATAAAACAATTTTTTTTTCTTATAAATCAGTGGCAGTGGCAGTAGTAAAATAGTAGAAGTAGTAGTAGTGGGAGTAGGAACAGTAATAGAGTAGAATAGTATTGAAAAAAAGAAGGTGGCATAAAGTTTAAAATCATAAGACTGTTTGGGAAGTTCAGCATCGGACAGCATTCGATTTATTGCGACTCGGTTTGATAATAACAATTGATCAATACAAAGCTCACAAGTCGTTTATGCGAACTCTTAATACATCACTTAATAGAGAGCTCGAAACGGAAATTTCCATTGAACTTCAGAGCCAATGCATTCTATTAACTCGATGGCCGGGCATCACGAATCACGAGGGGTCTAATCTTTACCAAAACTACCGACGGCATAATCAACGATGACTGTCATTCGCACACGGCTCAAGATCACGAGTGATTCGCTCTGGAAACTCGAGCTTATCTAATGCCCTTTTGCGTGATGAGTAATTTATTGCGCGGACTCTTTTCTCGACACCAGACTTAACGAGCTGCATCTGTGCCTTTTACGAGCCAATCACCGCGGGCAAGTCGCAACTACGTCAAAGCCTTCAATTAGCAGGAATTTTTTAGCCAAGTTCACATTTCATTCCAAACAGATTAGGAAAAAAAGTATACATCGCGCTTGTTCATTTCAATCGATCCGATCAATCGCTTTTTAATTCTTACATTTTGTTGTTATTTTGCACTTGAGTCCAATTCAGTTGTGTAAACAGTCTTGGTAATTAATTGTTTTCGCATTAAAAATAAATTCTAGAGCAGCGATGATAATAAATTTATTTAAATGATACTGATGTTATGATGTTGAAATTGAAGAATATTTCCTTTCTCGAATAAATATTATTGTTAAGCATACTACATTTCTGTAAGACTAATTAGAAACCCTAACCACGATATTTATTACAAACTTTACGCAGATGTAACCGATCCGTATACTTTTATTTTTTAATAAAATGCCTTTTTAATAAAACAATGTTGCCCAAGATAAAAAAAATGCTTACAAATAAATCAATTTATTTTCAATTAAATTTTACTCCTAAAAATCAAGCACAAAGAAAAATATTAATTGATTTCTACTGTATTTTCTTTATCTAATTTTCAATTTTAGCAGTCGACTCAGTGGACGCTATGCGTATAATAAATTATTAAATATAAAACAGATCAATTCCATAAATGAATTAGAATATCAAACTAAATTTTATGATTAGTTCTTCAAAGCTATTGTTTTACAAACGTATGAGCCTATAAATCGTTATCTCTAATGTAACTTAGACAGAGTTATTTCATCTGTCTCCTGTTGAAAATTTGTATAATAAATTGGCTCAATAATTTTCAATATATAAAAATTTTTCTAAATTTTAAGACAAAGTTGCTTTGGCTATTTTTAATTTATGAACGATCAATATACGATTTGGGTTTTGATATTTGTAAAGGTACGTACGTATCTTATTCGTAGAGATAATTTTATTACATAAATAATTTTTAAGTCACTATACCTGTATATTAAATATATAATTGTAAACCAATTGGCAGTTTGGATAAACATTTATCCGTGCATTTTGTATTTTACGTAAAATATTACTTGCAGAAAAAATCACGACAGAGTAAATCTAAAAGTTTCCAAATGAACGCTAATAAAAATAAATCTGCATAGTGCTAGAAAAAAAATTAACCTTTCGAGCCTTGAATCTGCTGGGTATGTACATTAAATGTGTGCTGCTTGCCTTGCAAGGTTTTAGATAAAATGTATCTGTATTTGTACACGTTTTTGTATTTTATTATTTTACCAACTAGTATACGAAGCTTTTCAAGTAATCTTCTAATTGTTAAAATTTGATTTCCAGATAAACTGGATATCCTCCTGATATTTCAATTCTAAAGTAAATAATTTGTTTCGGTTAATAAAAAATGAAAGTATATATATAATATCTACTTTGTAGGAATATTATCACATTAAATACATATTTATTTAAATCCATTATATTCAGAAAAATATAAATGATTTTGAAATGTTTTTAACTATAATTTTTTTATCAGATTTTACAATTTATGGAAAAATCCTTTAGTTTATTTACTTTGAAACTTCATCCTCAAAAGGATACGTTTACGTTTTAAAATGTAAAGTTTGATTGAAGTATACTTTTAATAATATACGTTATGATTATACACACAAAAAGAGAATCTGTTAATATTTATTGCTAGAAAACTGAACTTTAAAACTGAACTTTAAAACTGAACTTGTATTTTATTTAAGGTTACCGAGTATTATATGATACAATTTCAAACTACTAATTTTAAATGTTCAGCTTCAACATTTTGTACCTCGATAACTTTATATCTGGTATCTTATTTGTTCTTTGCATTTATAAGTATTGCTAGACGGACGACGATATATCAGTAATCATTCATATGTTACGGTTAGCTATGGTATATTGAATCGTAATATAGTGTCATAATTAATAAATATATGTACAGCGTCATGGCAAGATGCAGATATAGTATTACAATGATATTGTATACACTACAGTTACACATATAAGACAATGGTATGGTGCGTTCAAATGTGGTCGTCGAGAGCAACGATATAAAAAATCTAATGAGTGAATGCATATGACTAGCTTTGGTAACAGTTTCGAAATGTATTTAATCTAGTTTTAAATAGATACTGATTATGCAAGTGATATCATTTCTGTGATAGAGATTAGTAGGTTATGGATTCACTACATTATTTTAAAGTTAATATATCACATTTAACTATTATAAATATAGATAAATTGGAATTTTTTTGTGCATACTCTTACTCAAATATATAAAATTATATGATAAGTGAAATGATTATAGAACTACATTAATGGCTACGAAATCGTTAAACTGCGAATAAATAATAATATTATTTACTCAATCTTTAGTCGAAGACAATAGAAAACTTTTTTTTAAATTTATTATACAAAATAGTAGATTTAAAAAAATTCCCTGAGCCATGATGTTATAAAAACCTCAATCTGTTAAATTTATCAACCAGTTGTTTTAATAAAAGTAACATCTATTTTTTTAAAAGTTTTTATGCAATTAATTATACTTATAATTGACTAGATTGACTTAGAATAAAATTCTCAAGTGAAATACATTGATTATTATCAAGTTGATTCTTTATATCATCGGAGAAAATTGAAAATGTTTACTTTGGAGCGCATTTCTATATAATTACAAAGAAGCGATCAGTGGCATTTATTTTCTTATCGTATTAAGTTTAACAATGACGCACCTAAAAAGCGGAAAAGACCCTTACTACAATTTTATTGTTCTAATTGAATTCGATCAGCATTGAATAAATATTATACTGAGAAATCAGACCCGGAAAACGCGAATGTCTTTACTTCCGCATTAAATCATAAAATAACAGAAAGAATTTTATTTGTGTTTCTCTTGTAATCGGTATCTAATTAATTATAACTAGTTACTCTATAGTTTGATATTTCGATGCAACTATCAATACCAATTTAGACAATTTTATATACTGAGTTAACGTAAGTCACGCTTTGTTCATTTTTATTTAAAATAATTAAAATAAAATTCCACATATATAATGTACTTAGAAATATTGAAATTTACAAAAATTTTATTTGACTTCAATTAAATTAAACATCCGTACTGTTATTTTTTTTTCGTGACAAAATTTATATACTTGATTATGTAATACAATACTATATGTTGTAATATCATCATATGTAAGTAATATCATGGTAATGAAGTCTTAATAGAAACATTTGTAAGGCATTGGTATAGTAATAAGCATCACGAAAATATTAAATAATTTTGTAGAGTAATTAATAATGTTTATTCTTCATCAAATTTTATGTAATTTTATGTAAAAATGAAGGCATAAATTTCTGAGCCTAATATTCCTAAACATGAAACTCGTAGTCTGAAAAATTCTATTAAACATCAGTTTATTATATAAATGTAAGTATCAAAAGTGATAAAAAAAGAATTATAAGAATTAGTAATAAAATTTGTTAATCAAACTTTTGAAAATAATATAAAAAACTATTAAAAAAGTTAATAATTTTTTAAATAGTTTTTCCAATTTATTTAATAAAGAAGTAGATAAGTTCGTGATTGTGAATTGAAATGTAAACAGCATTTGTAGCTATCACGTAAGCAAGAGTTAATTGTCATAATATTTTTACAGCAGCTCTATATATGTTTAAAATAAATGAGCAAATAATGTCTCGGATGTTTGAATATATCTGTGCAAGATATACAAAAGATTGATAAATGACTTGTAAAAATATATTCAATCTTCTAGGCATAATGGGTCGAGTTTAAGGGCAAATCATTTGTAATTGATGCTCAAACATGAGTATTTACAAATTGTTATATTTAATGAAAGATCGAGCATTGTTTTGACGTTGGCGCTTGATTGGTAAGTAGATACGATGGCTTTTCGTGTACAAGAGAAAATTTATTAGAACGGAAATAGTAGAAATGGAAAAATATATGAAACATATTTAACAGGCTTTTTCACATTGTGGTTGCCCTGAGATTAGTATCATTTAAATAAAAATGGGATAGTTTGAAAGACGATCTATCAATAATAATAATAATAATAATAATAATAATAATAATAATGATAATAATAATGATAATAATAATAATACCAACAACAATAATAATACTATAATTAAGAATATAAGCAATAGTAGAAATATAATAATAATAAAGATGATGATGATAAAAACAACAACAATAACGACAACAGTGGTAACAATAATAACAACGTGTGCAGTAATATAGATTAAAAGAATACGAATATTAATGACAACAATGCAATGCTAATTGCAAATAAAAAATTACGGAAGCATAAGCGATCGGTCGACTGGCGAGCACAGCTAAAGACTAATACCTAACGTCCAGCAGCAATAAAGGCAGAGCACTAGCAACAAAACTAGCGCTACAGCAAAAGCAATGATAGCGACAACGTCAACAACAAACAGTAGTAGACAGCGGTAACTGGGCTCGTCAAACAAATATACCGTTAAATTTGAATGCCAAGCCGTGTTGTTCGAAGAGATAGAGAAGACTGTCCTTGGTCGTGCACTCGAACAATCATTAGGAAATCGTGGCCGCGGTGCTAACTAGCGGCTAGAATGTTAAGAGCTTGGACGTTGGGGCTGGGCGGAGGGGGGGCCAGGTCGAGTACTCGCTATGAGTTATCAACTTCGGGAAGACCGGGGCACGGTGAGGTCTGCCGACCTCGTGGTCCACGGGTTGGTGTCTCGACGACGGCACCGAGGACCAGGAGGAGGTGAATAATGACTTCGAGCGGATAATCGGGTGAGGGAGCTATGGGGTTTGCGGGCTGCGGGGGATGGGTGGTAATAAGGGTAGAGGATTGGGGGGGGTAGTAGGACCACGATAATAGGGGAAGGCGCTCCGAAACTCAGAAAATTCGGGCCCGTGTCGGCCCGTCAGCGAAGGGGTGGCGATTCGCTTGGGGCAGCAACGCCGTTTCGAAAGAAGGGGGGGGAGGGGTTTCGGAGTGTCCAAGAGAGGCGACTGCGGTGTTGGAGGTGGAGGTAGTGTTGGTGGTGGTGGTCGTGGTGGTGGTGGTGGTGGTGGTGGTGGTGGCGGCGACGGCGGCGGTCGTCGGTGGCCGTCGGGGACGGGCTCTCACCTGGAGCCGATGGTGGGGATCGTCCGCGAAGGTTCGGATCACCAAAGGCGCGCTCACCTCTGTGCCTGGTCCCGTTGATCCGCTTTTTCTTGGCGCCGTTGGCGGGCGCGATCTCGACGAGTCGATACTCGCCTTTGGCCTCCCGCTCAGGCCCGAACCTGATGCTGATTCCATTGTCCTGCTCCCTGTCGGTCTGCATTTCGACTGCTTTTTGCGCCCGCGGCTGCTTTTATATCGGCCCCGCGCAGCTCCTCTCCTTATCTCTCCTTTGCCGGTGCTATCGCGAGCGCGCCCCCCCTCCCCGGGGCCTCAGGGCCTCCGCCACCGTGCCCCCCGCTGCCGCTGAGGCTGCCCCCGTCGCCGGCGCTGCTCTCTCTTCCGGAGTCCTCGGCCGGGGCCCCCCGGGCGCCGCGGCGCCCTTCTCCTCTCCGGCACTGCCAGCGGCCGCACATAGACGCCCCCGTTCGTGATCGCGCCCCCCGGCGGCCGCAATCGATTCGCACCGCGCGCACGCCACCCCCGGTTGTTGTTCGACCTGAAGCGCGGCTCCGACGCCGGATGGTCTCCGGCGGCTGCCGAGGAGGCTTGGGGCAGGAGGGCACGCGTCGCTGACGACGAGAGCGAGTCGATGTCCGAAGGGCGAGTCGACGACTGCTCGACGACTGCTCGACGACTGCTCGACGACTGCTCGACGACGGCTCGACGACGGCTCGACGACGGCTCGACGACGGCTCGACGACGGCTCGACGACGGCTGAGGTTCGCGGACGGACTCGCGGTTCGCGCGCTCTGCGACGACTGCGACCGATCAGCTGTGAGTCGCGAGTCGCGGGCGCTCGACCGCGGATCCCCTCCCTCCGACTCGGCTCCCTCCCACTCTCGGCCCGATCTTGCCCCCATAAGTACACGCGTACACGTACGCCATCGCCCCACCCACGAGGAGCCCGCTCCCGCTGGAGGGAGGCGGCAGGGGGCTGCCGGGAGTCGAGGCGGAGGTGCGCCGACTCGCGACCGACGGCCGAGAAGACCCGGAGGAGGCTGCTCCGCTGCTCTCCTCGAGGAGCCGGACACGCGCCGCCGACCTTCGCTCGCGCTACTCCCTGCATCCTCGCCGTTCGCCGAGCCAATCCGCAATCGATAACCTGCACCTTCGTCTTTCGTACGGACGCGCGCGCGCACACGCGGACGCAGGCACGTATCGAGTGTGTCTAGTGCTGTGCTCGGGTTGTGCGCCTCTACTCCGCTGCCATTGCTCCGGGAGAGCTGCTCTGCCTCTCTGTCCACTTGCAGGACGAAAGCGTCTCGAGCGTCTTTCGCTCGCTCGCTCGCTCCGGCGATAGCAATCCTAAATTAAGACGAGACACCTCTCGAGCTCTACCTCCGAGCTCCAGTCCTCGCGTAGTATCCCACCCTACCAGCCTCGGCCTCTATAATCCTTTGCATTGCCGCCCTTTCCCAAGAATAAGTCAATTTAACTTAATCCACTTATCCCCCATCCCTTTACCGGCAAATTCTCAAAGCAAACTTTTCTTGCGAAACATATCACTACTGTATCTAAATGTGCAATTATTTATTCATTTATTATGTATTCTTTCGCTTATTATTAGTTCGTTTTTTAATTTTTTTATACGGCTCATTTGACAATCGAGATTTTAAAGAAAATAACGCTTAAGCTGTGTGCACTCCACGTGATTTTGCACTCTCATTTTTCGTTTATCGAATACTTTAAGTGGAATTAAAATAAGTTGCGCGTGGTTCATAAATCTTCTGAAACCTTTTTTTAAAATTAATCATCCGTGATTGTGCACAGTATCCCATCGCTATCCTGTTACTTGCAAACAATATAGACATTCACTTTCTTAAAGACGATTACCTCATCTTTGAAACTGTCTAACTTTTATCAATTCAATGAATTTGCGATGAAATTTATTTTTCATCTTAATAAAACAATCTACATTGAGGAAGCCAGTAGTTCAGAATTTATGTTCACTGCTTTATTAAGATTTTAAAAATGGTATTTTTAAAAAATTTTTTCCCTTCTTAATGAAGTCTGGCAAATATAATACTAACTTATGTTTAGTATTGCATTACGGGGATTTCAATTTACTTTGCTAAATGTAGATAAGTTTTTCATTTAAATCATAGTAATTTGAATAAAGAAACAAATTGTTAATCTCTATAAAGAAATCATTTTTAGTTTTTAAAATGAGGTTTTTTTAATACGCTTTCCTTTATAATCTCACATTGACATTTCTTTCTAATCAGCAATATTACAAATCTTTAATAGTGGTGTATAATCATTGATATATCAAACATCTCGAAAAATAATAAATAACTGTCAATCATCATGCGCTTTTTATTTACTTATTTTCCAAAATGAATAGAACTAACTTTCGATAGATTTTTTAGCTTAAAGACAATATTGTTCAATCTGAATTACGCTTTAATAATCGAAATTCATCAATCCTCATGTATTACTTAAGATCTGTAATTAACATTTATATTAAATTTATATTAATAATTATAAGAGAAATAGCAAATGCAAATATAGCACAGTTTATATGTATATATTGATTTATTTAATACTTATATAATACTTATTTAATACAGATTTTTTCAAAAAAGTTGTATTTTATATCGTAAAGGAACTTTTAAATAGCTTCTTCACATAATTTTTAAATTCTAAATTACGAATAAATAAATATATATACATTTTTTATCTATTATTATTGGATATTACTAAAAAACTATTATGTTTCATTTAAAAATGGAACTGAAAATTAAAAATATATATTAGAAAAATTTGTAAATTTTTAATAATTCAATTGAGATAATAGAATATTTACATAAACACCACTGTATGACATTTTTTTTTATATTCGGATGTTGAAACAAATTTTCCTTTACAAAAAAACAATACTTTGTCAGTATCTAAATTTTGAAAATTATGATAATCTTCAAATTATTAAATAATTTTAATAAATTTATAACTTTTAATTTCTTAATTATTAGTCAAAATATTATTAATTAGATTATATTATTAATAAAAAATTTTGTATATTAAGAATTTAAAAAATTAATATTTTATTAATAATCTATGAAAGCTTATATAAACCAGAATCACCATTAAATATAACAATTAATGTTTATAATAATATAATAATCAATGTATAAGTCAATAATATAAGTAAATAATATAATAATCAATGCTTATAGTTTTAGAGGACTTGTTTGGTACTCGTATTGTGTACTTGTATTGTATTAACGTTTCAACAATTGATTCATTCATAAGTACTAGTGAACATTTATTAATTTATTTTTGCACAATCATTTATAGACTCTAAAATATTCATTAATATATTTACAACTTTATTACATGATTATTTAGAATTTTTTGTAATGATACAATACATAAAGTACAATATATTTTAGAATTAAAAAGGTTCATGATTAAATATAACTAAGTTCTAAATGATTACGTTAATCAATTTTGAAAATTTTTATTAATTTTTGAATGTCATTGATACAGAAAGTTTTCGTAGGAAATCTTTAATGTTCAATAAGCTTGCGACTCGTAAGCATTATTATACTAAATCATAGAATAATTATACACTTATTAATTACAATAATTATATACTATTGAATTTTAGTTTTCAGTTTATTTTTGTGTATAAAAGCATTATACATAAGATATTAAAACCTTTTCATCACTATTATAATTCGCTTTATTGTTTTATACTATATTCAAAATCTTATTGAATTAAAAAAAATTAAACCAGAAATGCTTATTTTTTTTTAACAATATCACAATTAAATTAACGTGGAATTTGGTATAAACGTTCATTAATTATTGAAAAAAAATTAATTTATATTAAAAAATATTTTATAAAAATATATATAAAACATATTTTATATTAATTAAAAATTGAATTTTAAATTTCATTCTACTTTACTGAAGTATCTTAAAGAACATTAACAATAGCTTCATTGTTTTTAGTATTTAATAGGCTGTTTAAGCAGTCTAATAATTTTGCACGTGATAAAATGACAAATATTGAACAATTCACTTTTTAATAAAACATATATAATACTTTTTATAGCACACGTATAAATAATAATAATTCAGTAAATGTTTAATTTAATTCCAAAAATTTTTTTAATGCTAATTGTTTTTAATCTGAAATATTGTTAGATTATTTTACATTTACAATTAATATTTCCGGTTATCTTCGAATATCATTATTGCCAAGATACAAATTCATATGGTTTACGATGAATTACTTTTATTTTAATTTTTATTGTGAGAGTTGTATCAAGGTGATGACCATATTTGATCTAAACATGGCAATTGTATAGCAACGTATAGATATAAGTAACATATATAGATACAGGCATCATATATATGTATAGCAACTACAATTGTATTTTTATATTCTAATAGAATTATTAGGAAAAAGAAGATAAACTGTGTTTATTTATATCTAAGAAGGAAATATTCAAGTTTAAAGAATCAAAAAAAGTTATGGTTTCTAATATTCAAAGCTTCTACTTTGATCGACTCGTTCGGACTTATTTAAATTTTAATTATTTATTTAACCCAACAGCCTATTATTTTATTACTTAATCAATTATTTTATTCTAAATAAACTGTTGAAAAAATTAATTGTTATAATTTATAAATCGTAATGTAAAAACTATACCGCAATTTGTAATATATCACTACCTTTAATGCTTCGAAATTGAAAAAAAATTTTCTTTTATCTATATATCATAACTTAAGATGTTTTATAGTTACAAATGAATTATTTAAATTTATTTAATATTCTCTTAAAAAATTTTTTAAATATTTTAAAATAAAATGCATAATAAGACTGATCAGAATTTAATATTAATACAAAATATATTAATACAAAAGTTAAAATATTAAAAAATTCATTTTATATTTTACATTTAGGATTTAAAGATATAAAAAAATTTATATTATAAAAAAATGAATATATTTTTTATATAATGCGGTTAAAAAAACCTCCGTTTCTCTTAAAAAAGCAAAAATAGGTCATCAACCATATATCGAACAACCTAATCTCTTGAAATGAAATTTGACAATGTCTAATATTTGTTTTGTCACGTTTATTTTAGTAGAATACATATATTTGAATAGAATAGTAAACAATGTAAATATATAATGATCTGTAGAAGCTTTATTTTATATTTATGTTAAAAATATTTCATTTTCATAAATTTTCTGTTCAATTTTTAATTTCAAATTAATCGTAACTATATTTCCACAGATTTTTATGTAGCACTTTTTAGATATTTTTCACTCGTTAATGATGTTTAATAAATATAAAAAAATATTAAATTTTCACATATTTTGAAAAACAAAGATTTATATTTCAGAATTTTATCTAATTATTTCATCATTGGTTGTCATATAATTAAAAAAGTAAACACGTAAGTTTTTTTTTAAATTAAACATTAAACATCTTTATTTACATTTCTAAACAGAAGTTTTTATAATTTTTCAATTAATGTTTTATTATTTAAATGAAAATGAAATTCATATTATTATTGAATTGGAACAAAATTTTTTTTAATTGATGGAAAATTTTTTAATACAGTACAATACATTCTACATTATTTTTGTTTACAATTAATATATTTTATACAAATATTCAAAATATGATAGGATTCTAGTAATTAATCGTATGTGATAGGAAGCATATGTAGCATAATTAAAAGTTAAAGAAGATTCGTTGTGTTATTGGGAAAAAATTTGTGGCATCAATATAACCGTCGTTATATATCGTTTGATTTATATATATATATATGTTGCAAGTATAAACTTAATTATTTGCATTGATATTAATAACCTTTTTCGTGGACTTAGTTCTTCATAAATATTAAATACGTTGAAATCTAAACTGACCTATCTAAGATCATGATTCTACATTAGCTTATCACACTTTCTTTGCAACAATTTATTTTCGTAAGGTATTACTTTTTTATTAATGATTACTATTAATATTTTGTACATTTTAAATAGTTTTTATAATTGTTTTTTCTTTAAATATATTTACTTGTTCTTATTTAATTATGTATATTACGTATACGAATAATACAAAAACAACTTAAATTCTTATCGCTCGCATAAAAAATATTAAGTTAATTGTTAACATTTAATAAAGACTTTATATTGATTTATATTTTTAATTAACTTATTAATTTTCTATTGCGTGTAGTAATCGAAAGTACGCACATGTAATTAATACTGTGATTATCCAACAAGTTTATGACGTATTCAGCGTATAATTCTTAATGATAATAATAATAAAATAATTATTAAAACTCATAATTTTTTTACTACCGTAATAAAAGTTTCACAAACTTTTATTTTTATCTTTATATTTATTTTGAGACATTATTGACCTTTATTTACTTTGCAAAATTAATTTGCTTTACGTGGTTTCCTGGAAATGCTTTAAACTATATTATATATAAAGAAAATTTGTCAGATAATTAAAATATGTAGCATACGGATAACGATTTATGTTGAGCAATAAAAATTAATAAATTATTTCAATCATTTTAAAAGTTATTATGAAACCGTTCAAGTTATTGGTATATATGTATGTGTGTGTGCTTGTATTTTAATAATTTTAATAATATTAATGACAATATTATATATATTATGATTATATAGATAATAATATCATGTTTATTATATACATGTTTTAGATTAGAGTTACATTCGTATGATGCATTATTGTTTCAACGTATTTATTTTTCACTTTATTATGTACGATGAAAAACTCGCTATTGATATATTAGAATTATTGTTAGGTCTGCATTAACAATTCATAATTTTTTCAATATAATTTAAATATTTAATGTTTTAATATACAATGATAGAAATCATGCAAATCCAGGATCTGAGACTTGTATAAAATTTACAGAGTTACTTTCGGTAGAATAAATACAATATAAAAATTAATTGAATAAGTACCGAAAAACAAGTCGAGGTCAAATATGGCATCTTCCTCTACAGTTGCTCAATTGAGGAAAAACGAAAACACACCGGGATATACTGGATGATAATCGAAAATGTTAACCAATGCTGGGACAATTAAGGAATTATCTTTCAGCACTATCGGATGTCATTTCGTAATTCTTTCATATATTGTTTCATTTTACACCTAGGATTAGTAGTTCGAGATCTACTTTATTTTATGATATTATAACAAATAATCAACTGTTAGCCTCTTAATTGAATACTTGAAGTAAAAAGAATATGTGAGTTTTGTTCTGTTTTACAATTGTTGATAATTTGTACGAAGAAAAATAAAATAGATACAAATAGTAAAATATAAAATAATAGATAAAATAGTACATTGCAGTAATTACTAATATATCTTAAATATTTTGATTTGTAAAATTCACATTTTATTATGATCATAATAATATTTAACAACTTTAGAGAAAAAAAATCTTATTTAAAACAATTTAATTTTTTTAAATACCAATATTAGATTATACTTTTACTAATTTATTCTTTACCGATTGATGAATGAAGTGAATGTATATATAAAAATATATATTGAATGTTTTCAATTTGATCCAAATAAAATTTCTGTCCATATTAATATTTTGGATAAATATTTTATCGTTTTAAAAAATAATCTTGAAAAGAAATTTAAAAAACAATTTGTATTTACATATAAATTAAGTTTAACGTGATGTCATTTCTCTCAAAGTAGTAACATTTTTCAACAAATTGTAAACTATCACTTTTTTTTAAAAATTACATAAATATCTAACCTAAGTTTTTTATTATAAACAAAAAAAATTCTAGAACACATTCTATAAAACAACAAAGAAATTAGATGGTTAGATAAAATTTATCATTAATATGTACAATTAAAATTTTTTTTAATCGTTATAAAACATTTATTTTTATTGGGTATGATATATTCATTTTATACATATTTAGTTACGTGAAAATGTTATTTTTTACAGAACATAAAATTCATTTTTTTCTTGAATTCTGGTAAAATTTTTTTTATGATTAATAAATGTTGAAATAATTTAATAAACTGTTTAAACATTACAGAGGCCAATAGACTTAGATAATATGATTAAAATTACGTATATGTAATTAATAAAATTGATATGGCTTTAATAGATTTTAGAAAAAAAATAATACCAATGAATATTTAGTAAACATTAAATGCGTACAGTGTAAGATATTAGCATTTAATGGAAATATATTTATGAGTTCAAAACTTAGGAAGACACCCAGAAAGAATTATGGTCATTAAGCCTTTTTTACCTTGAAAATAAGACGTAATAAGCGTCATTATTATTAATCCACGTCCGTCAAATACGACACCCACTTTCAAAATTCAAGTGATTTAAAATGTAGACAAATTAATCTTATCAAAGAACCTCGACTGTCAGTTAAATCTTGATTTTTATTTAATTAATAAGACATTTTTTCGTATTAATGTTAACATTACTTATTATTCGGAATTTCCGTGTCTGCTTTTAATTGCTGCTTTATGGGAATTTTAAATATACTTGAATGCAATATTAGATACATCAGATTGATTTTATTTTTTGACTAAAATTAAACAAAAACTAATAGTAAAAGTTTTTAATTTCAATAAAGTAACACGAATTTTATAAACTCTTTATAATTAATGCAAGTACTTAAATTACATTTTTATTTTTGCGTACTTTTAAAAATATTGTTTTTTTTTCTATAAACCAATACAATTTAATGTGGATATTAAAATAAAACCGCTACTTACTCGTTTTTATCAGAAAAAGATTCAACGATTAATTCATTATTTTTTGGAAATGTATCAGAACAATAAAGTGCACAATTTTTTTTTTGGCAATTTTTTAAACAACCCCGATTATTGTTTATTATTATACTCTGATTTGGAGTACAAGAATTAACGATTCCTTTTTTAATATTTCGATCTAAATTTAATGTCTCTTCTTCCTTATAATAATCTTTTGCCTCTTTGTCATATATTCTCTCAAAAAATAAATCAGGCGTAGAAATCTTTTCTGTTTCACAGATACGTTTCTTTAATAATCGGCAAGCTGATTCTTCTTCTGGTGACTTAACATCAGAGTCTTCACTTTTTTCATTTAAATGGTCGCGAGATTGAAAATTATTTATTGTTTCTTGCATTTTGTATAATGCTGAAATATTCTCATTATCTTTATATGAATTAGAAGTAGTTTCTACTGAAAAAGATTTGTAAATTTTTAAAATAAATTTTTTCTCGTAAGTAAATATTTCACTAGGTATTCTTTTACCTGATAATAATTGGCGGTGTTTCTTTTTTTGTGATTGAAAACTTTTTTTTTGCTGTGATATTATTTTAGTTTCATAATTGCCATCAAGCCTTTGATTTGGTACGCATGGAACAAATGATTCTTTTTTAAAGTTCAATTTTTCAATCTCATCAGCGTGAAGGACTTGCTTTGTTCGCCTCATTTTATTTTCATTTTGTGAATATTTACTTTTAAGCGTTAAATATTTGTCAACATCTGTGGCCCTATGACTATTTGTAATTGACTTTAATTTTAATTTAGCCTCAATTTCTGACAATCTTTGTTTAACTTTATCGAAACCATCTTGATTTTTTAACCTTTTTCTTTTTTTATTATTAACAATATTCTCGATTGATCCTTGTAATTCATCGACATTTTCTTCAATACTATTCTTTTTTTGTAACAGATTATTGTATTTTTCAATTTTTGATTTTTTACTTCCCTTTTTCACCCTAATTTCTGGATTACAGGCAATCTTGTCAGCAAATACTGAAGGAATATGTACAAAAAATGTTAATGAATTTATGCGATGAAAAATTCATTTTTAGTATAATATAAATTTAACGATGAACGAATCAATTAAGTATTATATGAAAGCAATAATGCATATTATTCTTATATATTTCTTAGTGAATAATATTTAAGGTTTGAATAATTTTTAGTTTATAAAAAATTTGAAGGGAACTACACGAGACAATCTGTTTAATATTCGGTTACCTAAGAAATTCAAAAATTTTAATTTATAATTAAATTTTCCATATATAATTTCATTACTATATACATGTCTTGTAATGATTTTAAAAAAAATTTTTTAATAAAAGCCTAAGTTTCATTTACTTTGATGTAAATCTATTAAGAATTATATCATATAATTCTGGTATGATCTGTCGTAAATATAAGGATTCGAATAAAAATGTAAACCATTACTTTTTGTTAACTAACTAACCAAATTTCCATGGATCAGGTATCCCTTGCACCATAGCCAAACCCTTCTTTTTCCAAATATAGTCGGTGAACCGCAGATATTCCCGTCCTAAGTCTGCTGAATGCTGATCAATTGAAATTAATTTCTTGTGACTCTTTTTGCTACTTATCCAAGCTAGATAATCTATCCAAGGATCCGGAATACCATTACGATGTTTATAAAAGTTTGTTTTATCATTGTCCATGACATAAGGAAGAGCTTTGACGAGTTTGGGTTGCAAAAATGGTCCAGCTATAACTGGAATTGCGAAACTATTCTTCGGCGTTGTCCATTTGAAAATCCAGCCGCCTTGAGCTTGGGTTGGTTTAATTAGTGTCTTGCACATGTTTTTTTAGCCTTTTTTTATCCTATAAACAACCTTTTTTAATACAAAAGGCCTTTTATAAGAATACACAATGCGTTGAATTATTTTAACCTTAAATGTAATCAAGTCTCGGACGACCTGTTCGCATCGATATTCAATATTTATGAATTGATGACTTGTGGCAATTATTTTGAATCGAGTATATTTTCATTATATTGGAACTATTTTTATTTGAATTATTTACCACTACTCGCAGTAGATATTATTTTTCTATTGTCACTTGTTTTTTTAACTAAATTTTTTAAATTATGAAAATAATTATTTAACATTATTTTTAACATTTTTTTGAAAGACATCAAAGATTAATCTTTGTTAATAAATAATTAATATTTTTATAAAATGCTAAAAAAAATAAAAACTTACATATGTATCCGTGCACCAGATTTTGCATACAATATTATTTACGCATTATCGCTGGCGATGAAAAATATATATTATTCTTCGATAATTTGTATGAGATTAAATATTCTATGTATATCTAATTTATGATGTACATTAGTGATTATTGAATTGCAATTTTTTTACAAGAAATATAAATTAATTAATAAGTTTTGTTAATTTGCTTTTTATTTTTGATAAAATAAATTTTTTATGTACACCTTATAATTTATATAATGAAGAATATTAAAATGTAATAACTAGCAATAAATAAATATTTTAGAATAATACAAAAAGGTCTTATAGTCTTTTTAATAGACTTTGTATTGACAATTTATTCAAAAAAAGAAAAAATGTTTATTAACTTGTTTTATTAAGAATATCTAATGAAAGTTATAACACATAAAGTAAAGAATCGGATAAGCGATACACAAAACATCTGCATGTGTATGATTTGTATTTTCTTAAAGAGTTTTCATTTATAAGAAATAATAATGTGCCTCGTGCACATTTGAAAAAATAATATAGGAAAAATCGTCTTACCGTAGACTATCTTTATGTACTTAAAAATTACTTATGATTTAAAATACTTTCAAAGCAAGCAAAATTAAAAAGCATCTATTTTTTTTAACTTTTTTATTTTATTAGATTTTTGCGTAAAAAATTATCCATCGTTTTTCATTTATCAAAAATACAACTACTGTTGCTTTTTCTACTAACAGAACATCGTCCATAAAAAGGCGATTCTTAAATATATTATCGTTCATAATTCAATTAAACTTTAATTATATTTTTTTTTATTAATATTTGAAGATCCATAAAACCATTAATTTAAAAAGAGAAAAAGATTTGTTGTTGTTCATTACGAAATTTATGTTACATAATGTTCTGTGCCTGGGATGCATAACTGAATTTATATATTTGTATCATTATCGACGATCGCATCACTCGCATTGATGCTTTATGAATTGATTCAAAACTGAAATTAAAAAAAAATCTTTTTTGTCAAAATTGATTTACTAAAAATTTTAATTTTATTCTATTTTACAAAAATTATATTTTTATTTCCTTCATAATATTAAATTTTTTTATACATTTATTATATTTTTTACATAAAAATTTACATTTTGATAGTATACTTTCAATCATGAGTCAAATCAATTTTTAAAATATTTTCTAAATTAATTTTTAATATTATTAAACAAGATATACGTTGCTTCTTTAGATCTGGCATATTTATTATATACATTTACATCAAATAATATTACAATAGTGTGAATGTTGTATCATATTTTATAAAATTATTAAATAAAAAAAGCTGTACTATAATTCTTAATATACTGGTCTAAAAGTTGTATAACTCAAAAACAAATTTTTTTTTCAATTTTTCTTGTGAATCTACTATTGTTTATCTTTAGTATATTTTGTGATCAAATAGACTTAAGAGTTCACTGCAGAATTAAAAAACTTAGAAATTTTTAAAATTCGAAGTTATAGTAATTTAATAAATTGGAAACATTGTACAGATATTAAAAATTACATTCAAAACTTATATTATAATATTATAAAACAATGATAAAGAATTATAAAAGTAAAATATAAAAAAATGTTCATTTTATATAACTGACATTAATATATTACATACAATACTTCAGATATTTATTTATAAAAAATTTCTTTCAATAATAATAAAAAAAACTTTAAATAAAAAACTATTATTTTTCCTTTTCTTTTTTTGGGAACTTATATTTACAATTTAAACTATAGTGTTTTTTTATTTTTTTTTTTTAAAAAAACTTCTTGTGCTTAGTTTGTTTACCATTTATTATAAATGAGTTGAGATCATAAAATAATATAATATAATACAGCCAAAATAAAATCATTTTAACATAAAATTATGTTTCTTACTTTTAAATCTACAAAGGTCCCGTTTTTATCATGCTTATGATGAAAAGGTGGGTTACGTTTCTTCAAATTTGTACAAATATCATCAATTTTGTTACATTTTTTTAAAAGCACAATCATATATTATACACGTTTGCAGATTCACGAAAGATATTTCATTTTTTTCTTTAAAAAAGTTTGGAAATTTTTTTCTATACTGTCGACGAGGTTCAAGGAAATCATAGCTACATTGGCAAGCATTTTTGTTGAAGTTATAGTTGTTTGTGTTATTTTATCTTGATTTTTCCCTTCATCGTTTTCTTTATAAATTGTATAATTCTTAAAGCTTCTTTAAATATTAATCATAATAATAAAATGAAATGCAATTTTCAAAAAAAATTTTGAATAAATGTAATATATTAAAAATATCAGTATGTGGTGATTTATTATTTTATTTATTATTTATATTGGTATAAATATGTATACATAAAATAAAAGGCTATAATTTCCTTGATAACAAATACGTATCCCATTATAATTTTATTCGTAATTAGCTAGATTAAATCAGGCACTCGTTCAATTTAAGCATTGAACACTTCTTTAGAAAACTGTTTTATTTTACATTAAATAGGTAGTAGCTCGTTTTTTTAATGCAACTTTATCCCACTGAGTGGAACCACATATACATAATTAATTAGGAAGCTATTAAACAAAATTTTATTCTTTGATTTTTATACATATCTCTTCCTAAAACACAGCCTCAGTACATATGCAAAACTACCAATTTTTGTTTTATTTATTTTTTTTGCTTCATCATTTATAACTACTTGGTATTTTCTTGCATTTGTTTTTCAAAAAAACTGTGTCAATAAAATCAAATAAAAGCGGATACCTATAATATGAAGGCCTCCATGAAATTGGCATTACGCATTCATTAATATTTTATATGTATTTGTTTTCATTACAAGAGAGCAATACAAAAATTACAATTAGAAATTACTTATATCTCTAAAGTTTATTTAATTTGTAGTGAAGATAGATTATATGTATATATATATTTATAAATTATATATATATATATATATATATATATATATATATATATACATATACATATATTCAGAATAGCCTTTTGATTTTTTGTTATTTTATATCTACATAAATACATTGTATTTTATTTTTTTTTTTTAAATCAGTTATCCTAACATTGAACATATTAATTTTATAGTAAAATTAATAAATGCAAATTGCATTTAAAGATAAGATAACCGTATGCATTAAAATCAACATTCATATTTTTTTTGTTTTTGTAGATATTAAGTGTAAACCTATATAATTGGCAAGTGGGTACTTGCAAAAAGAAATTTCTAATTTTTGGATTGAACATATTTACGAATTATTAATCAGACATCTATTTTACAATTATAGGCATGTATGACGCAGTTATTTAAAAAAATTGGCGCCTTTTTCATGTAAATACTGTGCCTATAATGTATTATTACAACAATATACGAAATTTTTCGGCTTTATTACGTTTTAATTGTTTGGCAGTTTATATACTGTCAATTGATTTTTCAATGTCGTAAACTGTTTAAAAATTTCCATTCGAACCTTGTCACCATATAATTTAAAACATATAAGATATATTAAAAGTTGTGTATACAACCGTATTATTTCGTGTATGACACTTATATGTTTAAAACTTCATTTTACCAATAAATTAGCATAAGATTAATTTTAAAAGACAATAAAAACCGCCGATCTGATTAAAATTAAAAAACGCAGTGTTTTTAAAAATACGTTTCTGTATATAAAGATGACAATGTTTAAAACAGTTTTAATAAATTCCTTAGAAGTTGAAAATTAATTTCGTTTAATAATCAAATTTGTTACATTAATATATGTGGTCAATCGTAAGTAGCGGCTATGCATAAAATACCATAGTTCAACGCATTTTTTAATTTTTAATTTTTACACAAAAACAATTTTTTCGGATAAACGTATTGAATCTGCAGCTTAAAATCCATTTTGGTATTGGTCTGATTTATGCATAATTATATTGATTAGCACTTGAATTGCTTGAATTTTAGTGCTAATGAAATGAAGAGTCTAAATAAAACAAACATTATAAAAATACTTTTCTAATGTATTCATGTACGTATCCATATTCATGAAAAAATTGTTATTGTTTCTTTCTGCTAATATTTCCTTTGATAGTAACATTATTTTATCAAACCATTCAAAAATTTTAACTTCAAAGACGTAAAAAAATCTTTTCATGATAATTAATAAATAGTGGTTAAATTTATTATTGAGATTATAAAAGTTTTTTTTGCAATTTGAATTTATTGCAAGTTGTACATTACATTAAAGACATTCTGTTTCTGTAAATATATCTTTAAGTTAAAATAAAATAATGATCTAAGCATTGATATAGTTAATTTTCAGTACTTTAACAGTTTAGAAATCTTTAAATGTAAATATTCCGTAAGTTTTTTAACAGTTAACACTTAAGTACTATGGATTCCAACAGTGGTTCACATTGTGAAAATCAATTTTCACAAATTTCGTTGCACCACGAAAAAATAACAGCTAACTTTTTTATAATTATATTTTTGTTCATCCATGTTTATTTTTTTTATTATAATTGTAAAATTATCATAATCAATATATCACTATAAATGCACTCTAAAATTTGTTATGTATATACAAACAGATTTTTATAGTAGAAGAAATAAAAAAGTAGACTTAACCCAATATAATGAAAAATGAATTTGAAAATTTTTTAATATGCCTAGAAATTGAATTATTTAAAGCTAATAAATTTTGTCTTAACTAAATGTACTTCAATTTCTAAAAATTATGATTTAAGATTTTTTTACACATTTTGAATCTAAATTCTATCCTTTCAAAAATATAATCTATTACTTAAAGATATTGTTTTTTTATATTTTGTTCTTATTATCAGTTTTATTACAAGAAAAATTTTTTTAACTAAATAAAAATAATCATTCAATTTTTATATTAAAAATTTATGAATACATTTTAAGTAGTAGATGTAGTTTCAATATTTCTATCTTTTAAAAGAAATATTTTTTGTATAATATTTAAAAATCTCAATTACAGTAACTGTGAAAGAAAATGAATATGTAAATCATTTTCTAATATCAATAGTAGCTATCATGAATCTTATGAGTTTTAAGTTGTTACGTAAAATATTTATATTAATATTTTTAATTGTCAAAATTTCATCGTTGAGATGGTCGACAGTTTTTAAATACCAATACCGTTTTTTATATAACTCTGAGCATCTTAGCTACCTTCTTAGTAGATATAATTTTATTAACATATTTTAAAAAACCAAATATAGTTATCAATTGTAACTTAATGTCTTAGTTGTAACTTAAATATAGTTGTTAATTGTAAATTAAATTGTAACAGATGTATATGTTTTTGTTAATTCAGTTCATTTTTCATCTTAAGATAATTTATTTTAAGATACAAATAAATTCAAAAAGATATTCTAAGTATTTTTCAGTATTTTATACTCTAAATTTTATTTTGAAATATTTTTTTTAAATTCAGTATGTTATGTTCTAATTAAGTTTTCATACAAATACTGTGATAATATAGTTTACGATATAAAAGCCATATATCTAGCTTTTAATAAAATAAATAATTATCAATTATTAAAAATTAAAAGGAAGCAGTTAAATTTAATCTTATATACAATGAAATTTTAAAACATTAAATTTCACGTATAATTTGAAATTCTATTAATTATCAATATTTTGTTTTCTTTGCAATTTAAAAAAAAAATTCAATATTTTGTTTTCATATTGAAGTCCACATTTTGATAGTATACTTTCAATCGTGAGTCAAATCAATTTTTAAAATATTTTCTAAATTAATTTTTAATATTATTAAACAAGATATACGTTGCCTATTTAGATCTGGCATTTTTATTTTGTACATTTACATCAAATAACATTACAATAGTGTGAATGTTGTATCATATTTTATAAAATTATTAAAAAAAAAGCTATACTGTAATTCTTAATATACTGGTCTAAAAGTTGTATAACTCATAAACAAATTTTTTTTCAATACCTATGAAGGTCCATTTCAAATTGTTTTCTTTAATAGAAGATATATATTTAAAAAGTTTGAAAATGATAATGAATAACTGCTAAAGTAGGACATGCATTTCATTAAATTAATTTATAAATATTTGCCTGAACTGCAATAAAAATGCCATTTCACGGCTGTTTAAAGTTATTCATAGTTAAAACACTGACGAGGAATCCATTTATTGTATTGTCGTTTTTTATCCATTGTAATGGTCGTGTTTAATGAAAAAAGATTTGGCATTATGCAAAATGCTTCTACATAATAAATAGATGGTAGAATAAAACCGGCAATATAGTAAACATTTTGTACCATCGAAATAGATGACCAAAAATACAAACGTACAGTAAAAATGTATACACTAATTAAAATAAATTATATTTATTCGTGATATTAAATCTATGGTGTTAAGTAATTCAAGCAGGTAAGATAATGCCGTTTAGAAATAAACAATGATTCATTCAACTAGCTAATGGTTTATTCTTTTGTGAGAGTTGATGAATTCTTGTCGTCATCTTTTCCGATCTCGATGACACTTGATACTCTCATAACTTTGGAAGAAGTTTCGTCTGAGACAAGCAGCAATGGCAGACTACCGAGAACCATACACGTCCCCATGAATACGAAGCATATGTTGTAGCTGCCAGTCACGTCGCGTAGGAATCCTGAAAACATAAGCACGAATTCTCTCCCTTCACTTTCATTTTATTTTAGTTTTATTATAAAGAAAATGGACTTTTAATTCTAAATGATTGTAGTAGTTACAGTTTTTCTAATTTTTACCCTTTTATGATATTTAAATAATAATTATTATAGAAAAAATGTTTTTAAACCAAATTTACGGATTATCATTGGTTTCTTAAAAATGACTTTTTAATGAAATTTTTAAAACCGCATTTTTTAAAATAATTTAAATAGAAATAAAGTTAATGATAATTTTTACGAGTGAAGTTCTTAATAGTAATTAGTTTGATAAGAAATTGATTCATTAAAATATCTTTATTTCTTTTAAATCTTTCCCTTCAACAGACGTTTGAAACTATGCAATTGAAAAAAAATATATATTTATTATTTTCTTGAAATTTAAAAACTAATTTTGTAATATAAATATAAAAGCTTTAATTTGATCGAAAGTTATGTACAGTAATAATTAATAAGAAGGCATGAATTTTTATTATTTTTTAATTTTTTTATAGTATAAGCTCTTTATTTGTTTTTTTAATTTTTATTTTCAAAAAGTAATTATTATTAACAAAAGTGTTTTCTGAAACAATTTTTTTTAATATAACTAAAAAAATATCCTTTAATTAAAGTGGGTCACTGTAGTTTTTAAGAGACACAAACTCACGTAAGTTATAAAGGAATAAAAAAAATTTTATACAAACAGACATTTCATCATCGATTAAAAAACATCGAGAACACTCAGAGAATCCAATCAATTTCATTGAAAAAGTTATTAAATGCTCTACGCTTTTCCTCTCTCTGGTTTTCGAATGTTTAATTGCTCAATTGCTTGCTGCGACGCTACATACAAGAAAAATAGTTTGATTAGGTTCTAAGTTGCGAAAAGATGAAATGATTGAGTGTCCTCGTCTAACAATTATTGTTTTGATTAATTCATCATTGCAGATATAAAAAAATTAAAAATAAAATAAATATTGGAATTTTTTAAAACAAATTTTATGTGTAAATCAACTTCAACACATGCATGAAGATTAAATGTTAATATAAAACAACTCTATAATATAAATTATATATCTGCTATGTTTCTATAGCTATAATTCTTTTTTTACTTTATAATTTATTACTGAATAATTAAAATCTATTATATTAAATTGTAAAAAAAGAAATCGAATTTTAACCAATTACAATACTGACATTTCTCAAAATTAATCACAAAATTTATCACAATATCAGATACAAGTTTAGAACAATTCGCAACCTTAAACATTTTAAATGCAGTAATTGAAAAAAAAATTATCATGCAGTGAGAATAATTTTTTTAAATATATAAAAATTAAAAACATTTATTTTTATTAAATTTAATGCATAATAATAATAATTTTATGTATAACACTATCTTGTAACAAAAAATTTAAATTAGGGTATCCTAATCAAAATGTTTTCAATGGAACAGTTTTAGTAAAAGAATTGGTATATTTTATAACTAAATGTAAACATTTTTTTATTAATTTATAATTAATTATAATTGATTTTTAATTAACAATTTTTCAAGATTGAACTGTTGTCACTAAATTAATTCAATATTTTAAATAAATATAATATTGCACGAAAAATACTATATTTAAAATATTTTTATTTTCGATAAATGGATATTGATTATTCGAAAAAAAAATGTAAACAAACTTTCTTTGCTAATAAAATTAAACAAAAATTCACCACTTATTTCATTAAGGTTAATTAAATTATTGTATTTTTTTTATATAATTTTTGCTTTTTTTTTGTTGATAAAAGACGGAAGTAATTTGCTAGAATAAATTGAAATTATTTTTAATTTACGTATGAAAAAGTATAATTTTTCTTATTTTTGAACAAATCACATTCTAGACTTTTGTTGAATAATAAATAATGTGCTCTAAAGTTATAGTAACCTATCTTTAATGCAAACTGCCAATTGATATATCTGCAAAGATTAAATTTTATGGTTGGCTTACTCATAATTTTCATTTACAATACACTATGCACGTCGTTAATTTCTTGCATACTAATCGTGCACGTTTGAAAGCGAATAACCTTCCAAGTTTTATTACAAGAAACGAGATAAAAATCAAAATCATATAAAAATTTAGTAAAAGAAAAGATACTCCGAAATTCAATTTTATAAATACTTTTTAAAAAATATTGTTACAAGATAATATAAAATGTTAAGATAAAAAAAATTATTTTAATTTGAATCCTTAATAATGTTCGTATTAATATATTATTTCATAATGAGAATTATAATAGGGAAACATATTCATAATAAAACATTTTAAATGATGAAATTTTCATAAATCGTTTATTTAATAATGAAGGAACATTTCACAACTTACAATTAATATTCAAATTAAATATATCCAATAAAATGAAATTTTTATAATGATTCTATGTTATTATTGACATCTAAAAACATACTTTTTTACCAATCATGTAATGATGTGGTTCATATTAAATTACTACTTGTTTTATTTAAATTAAACAACATACATGTCTTATATTAATGTCTTTTCATTTCAGAGTATATTCTAGCATCTCGTGCCTTTAGTTTTTTCCTAAATAACAATAATATACAAGGATATTACAGTTCATAGTTATAGAAATTTGTAATATTAATTTGTAATATTAATTTGTAATTTGTAATAGGCTTGTGCGGCGCAGTTTTTTGATAAATTTCAACATGAATGCATGATGATATTAATTTCAAAACTATTATTCAAGTTTTTGTACATGACACTTATAAAAATAGTCTAATAAAAATAATAAAAATAATAAAAATAGTATAATAATAAAATTAGCAAAAATAATCGTAGTCTTGGCAACTTCGCCAACGTGTTTTTTTCTTTATACATTGTCACAGGAAATGCAATGTTATCTCAGAAGAAAAGCTTAATTTTATGCGAAGAATAATTAAAAATAATAACTTTTTATTTATATGTATACTATTTTCTGTTATAAATCCGTTATTTATTTAATAATATAAAATATTAAATATTATATACCATATTTAATATCCTATTAATCTTTACAGTAAAAATAAGAAGAACAGATTCAAATATTTTTATCATCCGTGATTTATAGATAAGAAAAGTTCATTAGTTAAAAAATACTCTTAGAGCTGATGATAATGAAAATTATTGTTTGCTAATTATGGCTAAAAAATTGAACAAATTAATATTGTATTTTTAAAACAATACATATTAATTTTTGCAATACCAAACATTAAAAATATTTCGTTCTACGTAATTGAAAGTTAATTTTTAGTAGTACACTTGACTTTCGATATTATAGTTAAAATTGCTTATATTAAGATATTCGGATTGAATTCCTGTATAAAAATTTATATATTTTTATGTTTTTAAAAAAAAAAAGCTTTAAAAATAAAAATAGAGATTAAAAAAGAAAGAGATTTACATATTGCTACACCAGAATTGCCATTGGCACATTTGTGATTTTTCATTATTTATAATTCTTCAGAAAAGTGTAAAAAGTATTAATTTTATTTATATATAAAGAAAACTACTTTTTCAACGAAAGGATCGAATTTTCAATAAATTTCCAATAAATGTCCAATAAATTTCTGATAAATTTGACATATTATAGCATCAATTAAAAGTAGAAAAAAGTCGATGAAGTAGTTATTGAAACGTGGTACTCACCTGCTAGAGGTGGAACAGTGACGGCTCCAATGCTCTGAAACATTCGCACGAGTCCGTAGCTCGATGATATTTTGTCAGTGCCGTATTGGTCGGCAAGCAAAACGGGAACGAGGAGGAACCAACAGCCTAGGCATAAGCCGTACATGCCGACAGAGCAGGCCAGTACGTAAAAGGAATGAGCCAGAGGAATTACCAAGACCGCAACTCCCGCCCCAACGATACTGAAACAGCAAATGGAGCTTAATGGCCGGCTTGTAAGAACATTAGCGAAGCTTTATCTTTTGTCGCCAAGTGAAAAATATATTCGTGGAAAAATGCGACATGGATAGTACGCAAGTTGCAAATAAGACAGGAAAGAACAGCGGAAATATCGAAGTGCGATATGCACCTGCCGATGTAGCCTTTCCTCCGGTTAAAGAGCTGGAGGTCCGAGAGCCAGCCAAGCCCGAGCCTGCCGCAGAGATCAAAAGTCGCGGAGATGGCGACAAGGTAACCGGCTTCAGGCTTGGTATAGCCGCGTGCGTGCACGTAAGCTGGCAAATAGTATAGCATGTAGGGGCTGCCGGTAGACATGAGGGTCACCGAGAGGCACATCATGATAAAACGAGACTCGCGTAGAAGTCCGAGCTCGATGTATCGGGTGACGAAACGCTGGGCCAGCGACTCTTTGGAGGCCGTCTGATCGGCAGTGGCACTAGGAGCTTCCGGCTGAGGTTGGCTTTCGTTATCGCGCCCACCAGGACAGACGGCCAGAGCCGAGGACCTTAGGGATCTGTCGGCAAAAGCAGTCGTCAGTGGCTTATGGCCTGGATAAAATAAGGGGCTTGGATCGACTAGTATACATCGGCTTCTTACCGCCGATCGACATTTTTTTACTCATTAGATTTCATGCGTGCAAAGTCTTATTGCGATTATAACCCGATCGGTATCTAATAGTCCTTTATAGTTATGTTACGATCGAATATCAGATCCATTTTACTCCAATAGTTACGATATTAAATGCCAAGTTATCTTATTAGGAATCATATACACATTGATTAATTTATTAATTAATGCTTCTTCAAACTTTGTCCAAATTGTTATAATTAGCACTGAATTGCAAGACTTATTATTAATCGAGTGAACAGCTAATTGCAATTAATATAAATGCAGGTGGTTAACAGGCTGAAATAACATTCGTTTCGATGCTGCCGACGCGTAACGTGAACAGTGACCTTTGTGATGAGCGAGACTTGTAGAAGCAAGTAGAATCAGTTGACAAGTCTTCAACGCTGTGCAATATACTCGAACTGCGTATCTTTGAAATTGGTTTTGTACTCAAACCTTCTCCCATAATGTCCTTCTCCTCTTCGCTGTCTGTCAGTTTTCCAGCGAGATCTAAAATAAAATTAATCAAGGGGATCATTGGATAACGTTCACAAATTGTGTACTCCTTTTCACACGCACGCACGCACACGCACACACACGCACACACACACTCATCACAGATTCAAATGAACTTCAAATTAAATTACAATCTCCTTGTTCCAGCAGTGATGTAAATTACACGTTATCATTTTTTCATTCTTTATTAAAATGAACGTTACTATTTCCAATTATTTATCCCTCTCTTTTGGCGATTTCGCCCATTTCGTTTCACTCAATGTTGTAATTACGAATGTAACTATGAACTATTAGATTGATTGTAATCGGTATCTATTAGTCCTGAATAATAATAAAAATTTTGAAGTGCAAAATTAATTTTAATTCGATATTTCTTCTAATTATTGCACAAAAATTATGCCTTTCCATAAAACATTCTCTTTAGTACTTTAAATATAGTTTTTGAGCGATTTTTATGCTCTTCTAATTAGAGGAGCTTCTTTGCCATATTTTGACAATTTGCATGTATGATATGTGAAAAAGATGAAGTTAGCTAAAAATTTACATAGATAAATAAAGTACTGAAGGTTTCGCTTTACTCTATATTGCTGAAATCATAAGGAAGCAAGAAAATTACGGATTCTTTGCAAAAAAACTAAAAAAATCTTTAAAAGCATGGAGAAAATGTATATCATAAAAACGGCATTTAAGTATTAGCTAATAAAATAAAAACATAAAGGAGATAAAAGAGACACGCACTTGATGCAGTATATTAAGCTTGACAAGAAAGAAGATTGAGACTCTACTTTAGTATATAGAATGAACGAGTGGCTAAAGTGGCGAAGGTTTGGCATTACTAGTATTATTATTAGTAAAAGCAGAGCAATCTTGAAAAGATCATGTGAACTAATGACATCCAGCAGCGGGCAAAGGTCTCCCATTAAAGACATTCGTGTAGGCCGAGATGCTTGGGAAGTCAAGCATGAAGCCGATACTAGACCTCGACCCAAGTAATACTCACCGTTGTTACGGACACTTTGGTGGAATAACTCGTTGAACATGTTGTTCTTAGTGATCTGGTCGTTGGCGAAGAGCATCTCGAGTTTCTGTCGGTTGCTGAGCGCAGACTCGAGCTCCTCGGGCTCCGTCGGCTGCTCCGGGATCGCATCCAATTCCGCCTCCGGCTTCGTTTCGATCGCGTAGTTCTGCTCCAGGGGTCGGTAGAGACTCGCGCTCACGCACACGTGGAGCATGCAGCCGCCAAGGATGAGGAGGGTACCATGAAAACCGAAGCTTGCCACGAGGTACTCGATCAACATGGGAAAGACGATGCTGCCGGCTGCTGTGCCTGACACGCAGATCCCGTTCGCCAAGGCTCGATGCTTCTCAAAATACTGGGATACAAGGATGATGCCCGGCGTCGTTGACAAGCCACCGCCGATTCCTTAGTTTTATATAAGCGGCTTTGGTTAAAATTTAATTATATTATACTTATTTCGCCTAATCCCTACTTATCGATCCTACATCATGGAATTAAATAGCAATCTTTCTCATTAAGATTCTTAAAATTATTTAATATTCAATAACAGTTATCATATGCGACAGCCTTTTTTACTCTAATTTTATTTAGTTTAAAGTTTAAATAAATACTATAGAAAGGTTTTACTTTACATGTGTCCTTATCATAGACTGATATACAAAACACAATGAAAATTATCGAAAAAATATAATATTGAATATGTATTTATATTCCTGTGTTAGCCATTGTTTTTATTTTTCCTCGACTCTATTAAATGAAGGTCTTCAATACAAATAAAAAAGAATATTTTTAATGATATTTTTTCCCGACAATAATAAGATTTGAAATACTATAAAATTTCATTATTGCATCATAATAAATAAAGTCACATTTTAAATTTTTATTGTAAACATAAAATACGTAATTAGAATATAATACCACGTTTGAAATGATATTCGGATTGAATTTGTTATTGGCAATGTTTACAATTAAAATTATTTTAACAATTGATATAATATACTATTGATATAGTAATATACAATATCTATATATACATGAACAAGATATTGATATTTTCAGTATTAAATATTTTTAATTTTATAATGATAAACTTTGTGAACTTTTAAAAATAACGTTTTCATATATTTATAATTGATATAAAAATATTGTATCTATTTTTATTCTTTATTTATTAAATTAAATTATTTCTAACTTATATGCTATTAAGAAACATTAATTTAATTTTCTTTGCTTAAATTTAGTAAAACATATTATTAAGACTTCTTCTATATGCAATGAAATTTTTAATCAATTAAAAACCAAAAAATTTACAATTTGTAATAAAAAAACATTGAGATTATTATTTAATAATTTTTTTTGTACTTACCAGTCAAAACACCAAAAGTAAAAAAAAGATGTATCAGGCTTGTAGCAAAGTAACTAATAATGAGACCCAAAGAGCAAAAAAGGCCACCAACAAAAACTACTATTCTGCAACTGTATTTCTGACACAACATGCTTGTTACAGGAGCTGAAATTTAATTAATTTTTAAAAATTTTAAAAAAATTTTTAAATTGGGAATAAAGTATTAAACGGTTGTGAAAAAGTTTTTTTTTACACAAAAAAATGTATATATATATATATATATGAACCAAAAATCCCACAAATTATTAAAATTAATTCTTTCTTTAGAAACATCATCCTTGGTTTATTAAATATTGTTTGACAGGCTTCTCCATAGTCTAGTGGCCAGTATTTCCGACAGTCACGTGAGAGACCGGAAGTCACGATTCTTTGCCAGTAAGCCTAGGTATACAACTATCTTATTAAAGTTTCAAACAAGAATTGAATTGAAAACCTCTAGTAGATTATTCTTAATAATTTACCGAAATCGAGTCACTTTGAGAACTCACTTTATAATTTTTTGATTGATATATTATTAAACGTTTTAATGCAGTTGTATTTACTTGTCGCCGTATGCTCGATTCATTGAATCACACATTTTACATTTAAAATAGCCTCTTTCTTCAGATAATGATTAGCTTGTATGTTGTGCGTTAAATACTTGAACTCGTGTTTTCACTGCTACACCCACAAGCGTATACAATTTATGAATTTATGCTTTACAAAAATGTATTATTCTATCCTAGCATAATGATAAAAAAATTATCAGCTTGATCAAAGCTAAAAGTACCTTTTTGCTTGTTAAATAACTTGAGGTACTTTGAAAATCAACTTTTCAATTATAATGAATACACGAATTGAGTAACACTTTTAAAGTAAATTATTTTTAGCCTGCCCGTTTTTCTTTGAGCACTTAATTAATTCATTGTTAAAAGCAAAAGAATATAGAGTAACGTAGTATTCTGCATCGTATTTTATGCACAAATAAAAAAATAAATAGGGAAATTTTGAAATGCTCGCTTTTTCAGCCGATAAAGTAGGACAAAAATCACAGGAAAAGTAATATCTTAGAAATTCAATTATTCAAACGATAGGGCCAATAACTTTCGACAACTCGAGCCCGAGGGGTTCCGTAAAGAGCTCATTTTGTACAGTCGGGGTTAGTTAGCCAGTAGCTAGGTTTGAAGGCAGATCGAAGAGCTGCTCGATAAAAAAAGGATCCTTCTGTTGAGGAGTGCGAAAATCTGATACTCAGATAAGCCCCGTTGTGAGATCTTTTTCAACAATCTCAATATACTTGCTGGTAGATTAGTCAGTGGTAAGATTATGTTAGAGTTCGCATCGAAGTATTGCTTGATAGAAGAAGGATCGTTTTACGGCTTTCTCCCTAGTATTTGGTGGTAGTACAGAGATCTAATACTTAGACAGAGTTAGTTGGTGAATTGAGATTATTTTCCAACCAAACCAATGTACTTATTGGCATGTTATATAGCAATAAGAAAAAGAGCCGTTGCTAAAGCCAGCACTAAGGAAAACATTTTTTAGAAGCTTTATTCTTGAGGCTACGACGTGCAGGATTCAAGAGTATTGCACAGAAGAAATTGATTTCGTTTTTTGACGAGTTTACTTTGCGCAAATAAAGAAATGCGAATTGTGTAGAAATATATCTTGACATTTTAAAGCATATGCATGACAGAATTGTGAGAAAGGGCATGGGATGGCGTAACCTCAGCTGTCGAAAGGAGTTCAACAAATCTTATACATTGCATGATCGTAGTCATCGATGAGAGTTTATCAAATCTAAAATATTGCATGGTATCAAATGCTACCATATGTTTTTGAATACTTGAAGGATTTGATCCTTTAAAAAGATAGAAAAATATTACTTTCACGATATAATACTTAGGAAAAATTTTAAAAAGGATTATAAATATCAAATAATATAATAATGAATTAATTATTAAACGAGCCATATAAAAAAACAATTCAAATTGAAAACAACCGAAAGTAATAAGATGAATGAAAATATAAATCAAAGAATAATTACAAAATGATACAAAAATTAATATGAAATTCGCGTGATTGTCTAACTATAAAATCTATAATATGAGCAACAGAAAAATCTGTTACATACGTAAAAATATGATTTAAACACTATTATTATAAATAATAAATAATAATAAAATTATAATATTATTATAAATTATAAATAATAAATATTATTTATTAATTATATTCATCATAATATATGCATAAATTTATTTATTTATTAAAAAAAAGTAATTATTTAGTTAGGTCTTTAAGGAAAAAAATATTAAAATGCGTATTATTTTATTTCTTTCTCTCCATGACAAAATCCCTATCTGACGAACTCATAGCAGAGCAAAAATAATATTTAATCGATACATTATACAATCAATGTTCAAATATTCCTCAAAATTATTTTTATTGTTGCTATAATTTTAGTAAAATACTGTTTGATTCTATTTTTATATTCTTTGGCGGTAAAAAAGATCAATTTACTTGAAATAAAAATATTTAATTACAATTACTGACACGCAAAAAATTTTTAATTATACAGCCACTTAATTGTACAAATTACATTAATTAAACGCAATTTATTGTGTTAAAATAATTAGTTATGTCACAAACACAGTTTATTTAATAAATAAATATCAAATTAATAAATTTACAACTTTTATTTTCTCAACGTGTTTAAAAGAGTTTTGTTAATGAGTCCTGGAAAATTATATTTTAAATTAGAATAGTATTAAAACAACATGACTTATATGAAATATTTTATAAGTAAAACTGTTTTTATGTACAGTTTTTTATTTCTGAGGTATTTTATAAATTTTCAAAAAATGTTAAGTACAAAATACGCTGAAAATAAAAATAAAAAAAAAAGTTTTCTATAAATCTCAGAAATGTGATCATAACCAATTCATTCATATAAAAATTTACAAATTAACAAATTTGCATTCTTAAAAGTAATACTCATTCAGTATTTTCCTTTATTTCTCAATTTATGCTTTTGTCTCACTATTTTTATCTATTTCAATTCTTTTTATGTTAATCTCTTTTATTTAAATTAAAATTTTAAACATATATATTAAAGCCTTAACATTCTTATATAAACTATATGTATAAAGTATAAAGATAATATAAATTAATAAATTAATAGTTACATATTAATATTAAATTCTACTTACGAGAATACGTAACGAATAATAAGAAATATAATAAAAAATTCACTATTGATAATGAAAAAATATAACAATTACATAACTTAATAAATAAATAAAAAGTTAATTAAAGAATCTTATATATTTTCAGACATATTTGTTAATAAACTGATGAGTAATATATTTTTTATACTTTTAATGAATTGTAATTAATTTTTATATAATTTATAATCTTAATGAAAAAAAAAATACAAGTAATATAAAATATGATACTCAAGTATTTTTTTATATGCATATATAATTTAATACATTTTCTTAAGACATTAAATTAAATATAAACTTAAAAAAAAATTTTTTATCCTTAAATTAAAATTTGTTTCGTGTTAAAGTATATAAATATGTATAATACAAATTAGAATGAACCTGTTTTATAAACTATCTACCTTTCTCTTTCATTCTCAATCATTGCTCTTAAACTTTTTTACAATTTTTTTTTTTATTTTTCTAGTTTGGCTATAAATATTACTTTACAAAACTATATTAGGTTTCTTGCGAATATCTATGCTCTTTTGTAATTGATTGATTTCAACAATGGTTACTTTTAGCTTTTGAATAAATTTATGTTACTACAATTTTAGAAATATTGATAGACAATCTGTAACAATAAAGAATATTGAATACCTTATCATTAACATACTTGAAAAATTGTCAAGATGAAATTCTTATTTATTACTGTAATTGAAAACTTTCGTACAAAAACTATTTGTATTTACATAATTTGTTGATAAGCCTTAATACATCACTTTTCGATATATGCTACTGTCACCAAGTGTTTTTTTATCCAGTACATAAATTTAAAGTTGTTACAGTTATTGCATAAGGTGTGTGAGAAAGAAAATAATGAGAATTTAGTAAACTATTGAACAATCAATTAACAAAATAATTTGTAGACTTTGTTTTTTAACATGTAACAACTTATAATTAATGGTGTGTTTATAGCCACGTATTCCGTTTATAGTTGTATTATTATACTATGCGTAGAAAAACAAATTAAATTCAAGTCTAATACATATACACATATACATACACGTTTCATGTAACTGACTTATAGGTAGTCTAATAATTATTGATCTTGTCATATATATAATGAGAAACTATATGCTGTAAGTTTTTTGAAAATATTATTATCATACAGATTAACTACCTTTGTTTATTGAAGTATATTAATAATATTTTTTAATATTATTAATTTAAAAATATTTATAGAGGATTTAGAGAGGATAGAATTTATAGTAATATTCTTATGAAATACAAACAATAGAAATAAAGCATAATAAGTAGAAAAGCTAAAGAACTGTTCATTTAATTAATTAAATTAAAGCCAACAAAATTAATTATCTTTTAAAAACAAATTTAATATAGAATAGTAATATACGCTGTAGCAAGTATGTAAATAAAGACAAAACCATATTCCATACAAATATATATTTTTTATTACCTGTTTGTCAGTATGATTAATAATTAAAATTTTAATTTATTCAAATGGATAAAATTTTTAGAAAAATATCGGCATTTAAATTACTTGAAACTAGTTTACTAAAAAAATTTATAATTTTTCTGCCCAGTAATTGAGAACCAAATTTTTTACGATATCCATTGAAATTATATTTTACTTCATTATTAAAAAATAAATAAAAAGATCCCATTTACTCGAATAATAATTAACTTGAAATATCGCATAGAAAATAATACTGTGCATAATAGGTAACATCGAAATACGAATAAAACCGGAGATAAATTTAAAAAAGCATAGGTTTCTGTGTGTCGTTATAATGAAAATGCCTTGGAAAGTATATCCCGTGGAAGAAAATCACTGCGGAGATGTCGGTTAGCTGTATGATATGTCAAGGACGAAGAAATAACGGGGACAGGGCATAAAATGGAGCGCCCCCTTTTTCTATCTAAAACTGATACTTGTCGCGTAAATGTTGACGTATCTGCCACTTAAATAAGAGCATCAAACAAGATCATTCAAATGTTGTGAAATAAGTTTTGGTCGGTTAACTATGCTTCATTCATTGATCCAAGCCTTATTATTACAATTCCGTCCTTATGATGTCTAATATGTTTGCTTATTAGCTTAGAAACTAAAATGTAGAACGTGAATAAGTACAGTTTACGCGTGGATGAGAAGATTCAAAACGATATACAAGTATTCAACGTTTTCTTAAATCATCGCTATATTTATTATAGATGCATATATTTATATATACATAATACAGCCCAATATATTTATTAATTCGTTGATACTTTTTGAATTGAAAAAAATATTATTACAAAGTTTAGAAATAATCTTTAGTAATAAAATTGAAAATATCTATCAATTAAATTAGTTACATACAGCGTATATTCTATTTTTACGGCAATTTTAATACACCAATGTATCGATTTAGCTACTCAATATCGCAAATTTCATCGAATAACATGAAATTATGGAAGGCAATTTACATTTTAAAAGAAGTTCATAAGTGGTATTAAATTTAATTACATTTTTCAAAGAAATGTTGCTTCTAATAAAATTATCTATCGAATTAAATAAAAGAACTTTGATTAAAAATATTAGCATTTAAAGTATATAAAATTATAATACGTATGGGTATCTGCAATCTGTTCAAGAGCTTATTCGATTATATTATCACGAATACGTTTTGCGCAATAACATTATGCTAAAAAAGGGTGATCAATAAAGTCTAATAATTATAATACATTTATCTTTCGAGGAAACAAGAGTAAAAGCAAAATATTTTATCAAGCTTTCTGTTCGTCTTTGTGCTGGCGTGCGAAAAAGCGAAAGCCCTGAAAGTTACTCATGCGTATTTAGACCAACCAAATCGATTCTTACGCGTATGCAGTTTGATAATAGTTTATTCAAATGAAAATGTTTATTTGTTTTAAGAAATTTGAAGAAAAAAAATTCACAAACAATTTTTTGTACTTTTAGTTAAATAATTTAATTTTAATTAAAATGACTCGACGACTAAAAAATCACCCAGAGATAATTATTAATGCGCTTATTTATTTTTACGAATGAACTGTAAAGCCTTGCGTTTTTTTTTTTTTATAAATAAATCCACGCATTTTCTGTAATAACCACGCGCGATTCTACTGTTAATATAATAATGATTTAATGTTAAAAAAGGTACGATGTCACACCTGTAACAATTTTTTTCCACGCAATATCCAGATTACAAACTAATTGGAAAGACATATTCTACTTACCTAATGCTAAGCAAAGGCAGGCAAGTATCGCCGGTATCCAGGAGGCAACGGAGGCCGACGAATCGATGAATCTTTCCATAACCTCGACATAAAGGACACCGTAGGACTTAACGAGACCAGCGACCCAGAACTGTACGAAAAACGCTCCAAAAACTACGATCCAGCCGTAGCCACCGTCAAGGGGCTCGAAGGTGATTTTCTTGAGTTTACGTCGTTGCCTCTTAACTTCCTCTCTCTTGGCTTTCTTCGTCTTCCGCTTATTTATCCTACAACCAACCCCAGTGTATCTGCTAAGTTCTCGCGACTTGGCGATCAGCGGTCGAGCCGTCAACGACGATATAGTCAGGAGATTGTCGTTATCTTCGTCCTCCAAGGTCTCTGGTGGACTCAGGTGCGGTGGAACTATTGGTGTTGAACTCGCCGTCGCCTGCACCATCAGTGACGCTGGCCTGTACTCATGAAAATGACTACCCCGAGCTTTAGTAGCTTGCAAACAGAGATTACTCAAAGCAATCCCATACGTTTTCTACAAATTTTTTCAATAGTTTTATGATTTTTAAATCTAGTCACGGAACCGTGGCCGTGAAGATGCATTTTACGGACGAATACTGAAATATGCAACACGTTTATCTGCTCGTACCCTCGGCTACAATGCGAAACGCCTATGCCTATCATTAATGGCTATTTACAAATGTCGTATTATCCTTAACGCAGTGGAGAAGGTGTAGATTACGAGGCAGGGTGTATCATCGAGGATTGTCGCTTGACTGAAAATTTTGCAAAAATGACAAGCCACAGGGCTTGCAAATTGTAAAAGCCTCTCTGCCGCCGGTAATGCCATTGAGTGTAAATGATATGAATACGAAGGTAACTAGAATGGAGCGTGCTAAGAATGGTAAGTGTTTCCGGTGGCTCGCGTGAATAAGATGTAGCATCATCACCTGATTGGCGAATTGGAGCTGCCGTTACAGGCGTCGTAAACGGGGGCCGAGTGTATGGAGAATAACGATCCTAACTGGTTATGATGATGGTTCATATTCTCGTCGATGACGGCCGAGCCGCCCATCTCCTGTGACGAGGTCGCGACGATCGGCGGGAGGCACCTGTCGTCGATCGAGCGCCTGCAATTGTGCCGGTCCTCCGCATCCCGGTCGAGCTGCTGCTGATTGTGATGAAGGCTCCACTCGCGCGGTAGTGACATGACGTGGCGTCGGGCTCGGCTTCGCTGGCGCTGCTTTTACTACTCGCGGAGCATCCGGCCCGAGAACCGGAATACATTGGACCGTCTTCGTGAGTATTCAGGCAGCTACTTCGCAAATTATACGTGCAGGTGGATGAGTGATCGTTGGCCCTGGGCAACCCTGGAGACAATGCGCCCCGATGGTCGAACCTCTGTTCGTTCGGATGGCCGATAAAACGAGCGAGAACTGTCGTTCGCTCGACACTTGGAATAAATAATTTTCACTATAAATTTAACGCGAATCACTGATTTCCTAGTGATTCCTATCCCCCAAATTTTGTACTTTTAGGTCTTATTATGCAGTTTCGTACATTTTTGTACGTGCTTTACTTTTAATAAAGTACAAATTCCACTCGTTAGGCAGTAACGTAGCGGAAACTCCGAAAATGGATACATTCAAATGCATGACGCATTTTTTATATTCGATTAAAAAATACCATTGACATTAATTTAAATTAGCAGGTTTTGATGTGTACGCACATAATGATCTATGAGCTCGGCTATTCTATGTTGCTATCGCCGATTGACTATTCTTCTAATATCGGGAGGATTGTCAGGAGGGATGCGAAATCGACGCCTTATATTTTTCGATTCTTCTCGACTACTAATCGCAGATTCTGTATGCTGGCTCTTCAATTATAACTAGTCTATAGGCATTACCTGCAATTGGTTAAAATAAGCCCGGATTAATACTTGACAGTTATAATTGTGCTCTATATTTTCTATTGTGAAATCTAAACAATAAAATCTCTATGAGACTTCTTGTCATTATTTAGCAAAACAATGCTCCCCTTTCAAAATTATTGAAAATGGTACTGTAGAGGTTGCAATGATTAAAGCTTTTAATACTATAATCTGAGTATCATTTTTATTTGAATATTTTATAAAAGCTTCCTTCAAAGTTTTTATACAGTCTTTGGTTTATAAATTCATTGTATAGTCTGTTGCATTGCGTTGTGAAAAAAATTGAATAAAATTGGAGTTGCGGATGCATAGAAGAAATTTTTTATACAATATAACTAGTCATCGTATTTTAATAATTAATAATGATTAACTTGAAGTATCAATGCATTTGTCAATTTGTAAGATAATTATCAACAATTAAATCATTATTGATATTTATATGTAATTGTTTAAGAAAATTAAAATTTTACGCAAATTAGTAATGTTCAATGTTTTAAAATTAAAAAATGAAGGCATTTAATAAAAAGATTATACATGCAAAGGCATTTTAAAAACGTTGTATTTTATTTCATGATATTGAACTTTATCATTTTTCATTTACATCACTTTACCGACTGATTCAAAATCTTTTTCGAATATAAATTTATTTATTTTCATGAAAAATATATATATCGTAATAATTCAAACTTATATAAATCAATGAGCAGAGAATACAGTATTACATAATTAACGATGGGAGTAGAGGCTATTAAATAAGACATTGCATTATTTAATAACTCACAAGCTTTTATGCGTATGTAATTAAATAACATTTACATTTTAATAACCAGCTATTGTAAAAATATAAACGTCATTTTCTTAATAATAAATTTACTAATTATATGAAACTACTTATTGCCGATTAATAATTATTAACCACAAACATATCATCGAACTATCAACATCATGTCAACAAAAAATTAGGTTAAATATTTTAACGAGTGTAGTGCGAATAATGGAAGTGCAATCTAAATGAAATGAGCTACTCGTCCAAATACACCTCACTATTATGTCATTTTTGTGAGGAAGAACATGCATTATAACCTCATAATGTGATATAATAAAAGCCAAAGAAAGCTCAAGCAAATTTCTATTATAAAATAAAAGTAAAATAGTTAAAGGCAAAGGCTATATTACAAAAAGGCATTGGGTATTAATAAAAATATATATGCAAATGACAACGAAAATTAAAGTTTATGAGAAACTTAAAATGTGTGTCTCAATGCAAACAGCAATTAAACTTACTATATAATATATAGTCATCATGGTAATGTTGATTAACATTAACTTAGCACAAAAGCAAGGTATTGAGTAGCCACTGAACGATAACGGAAGATTCAATCGACGCTACAGTTATTAAGAGCAACTTAACTTCGATTCGAGCAACATTTTCAGGTGAAAGGAACATGAATCTAATGCACCGACAACACAATGGCTCGTGCATTAAAAGAGGAGGCATGCACAAAGTCATCCCCCATGAAGAGTGAACACATGTCTCACAATTTCGAGCGCAAGCTAGAAAAAGTCGTACGCAAGCGACATCATACAACACACTGATGCTTCACTGATGAGGATGAGGCGAGGTCCGGGATAATTTAGGGCCCCAACAAATGAGACTAGTACCGCAAGTATGACAACGCACCCCGTGGATGGCTCTCGTTGGCCTTGGGACACATTTGAGCGTCTCGAGTACGCCCTCGAAAGCGGAAGCCTGACGATCCGCGAAGACGGTGGTGCTACTGAAAGCTGGTCGACGCTCTCGCGATGAGCTCACGAAAGGAGGATGACGAGACTCGATTTGCGCGGGCGCACACGCAGGCGTCCCGCGTCTCCATGGTCAACCCTCTTCCGCTGTCCCCCACCCATCGACTCGGCCACCCTACCGAACCTCCTCGTCGTCCTCCTCCGCCGCCCCTGCCGCTGCTCCGGCGCGCACACCCCGTCTCTCCATCCCTTGTAACCGTCTGGCGGAACTCAGTCGATTCGATCGATAGCGACACCTGAATTCCGCTCTCTTCCACCACCGCCGTAGGCGTTCCCCTCACCTCGTGCACCGACCCCTGGCCCTTGTCTTCAACCCCATTCTTCATCTCCGTTCGCCTGGCTGACAATCCTCATTCCAATGCTCCCGAACGTTCCAATTTCTCGAACTTGGTCTACACTTTTTTCTGAGCTGCCACACCCTTTTTAACTCAACCCATTTAGCGAGCTTACCTGCCGTACACCCGATAAACTAACGACTGCACTTTGTGCTGCTTTTGATGTGAACCTACTTTGATTTATTATAAATTTAATCATTCTTTTGACGGACCTAAATCGCATTAGCCCCAGGAAGGGAAGATTTTAGTTATACGAATTTAATCCATAATAATTATAATCCAATCAAGCCAGAATGGAAATTTCAAGGGATCGAGGGAAGCCACTGGTACGCCTGAACAGAAGACTTGGATAATTAAATTCAAATTCGATTTTAAGGATATTAATTTCATTGCGATTGCCACAAGGGCACAAAAACCTCCATCCCCTGGACGTGCAATTTCAACTAGTCCCATGCGTTGCGTGTTTTATCGTACAAAATGTCATCTCTGCTATGGCCCAGCGAGCGAAGAGGGGCTTCGCGAGTTGATCCACCGGATCCTCCGAGTGCTACGCAGGGCTCAACTTTACGAGGGGTTTAACTCTCAAAACGTTATCACAATCGCGTTCTCTACTTTCTACGACTGCGGGAATCAGTCTAATCTACGTGCGAGCCCCTGTACGCTTCCGCGCACCTCCCCCCCGTTCGGGCCCAACACCTTATCCTCCCTCTCTACCGGGATTCTAAGGCTTTTCGGCGCCATAAGGAAGAAGCGGACGACGGCTACTATTAGTCCTAACAAAAGCGGCTACAATTACCAAAAAGCATCGTTATCATTTGGGCATTATATTGTTTACACAGCTGTGTATGAGGAGCTAATTTATCCACAGAATTACTCAATAAAATTGCTCTCTTCAATTCTTAACTGCTTCTGACTAATATTAATTGTATACTTCATCAAATATATATTATCGAATTTCTTATTTTACGAATTGATCTATTATGCACCTGGTCATTATAATCTCATAAATTTTACTTTTTAGGATTTCATAATAACAATTTCAAATACGTTTTTTTAGTTGCGCCATATTAGCCTTCTTATTATAAAAACGAATAAAGTTAAACAAAATTATTAATTGAAATGAAGTAGAACGGTTACTGTAGGTAAAAAAAAACTTTTCTTCTTCTTTTTCTTCCTACGTGATTTTAAGATTTTACATATAGTATTGATATATTGTAAATTCTAAACGAAAAATTCTCGTTTCACAAAGCTAAGCCAAGTCATTATACATCTATTTCAATTTTGTTTCTATTTACTTAATAAATATTTACTTAATAAATGAATCTTTCTAATGTTGATTTTTTGAAAGCAGCAAATTTGCTATGAATAAATCATTTGCAATAAAATCTGATTGGGAAAGAAAACATATTTGTTCCTTTACGTAATGAAACTAGTTATATGCATAGAAAAAATTATTTCAAATAAAATTTGAGTTAATATTATTTATCTTAGAAAAACTTTATCATTATATAATTGAATAATTATCGCTCTCACTGGCTTAATAGTTTTATACAATTATTAAATTAAGTATTTTCTTTTTTTGTTGAAAAATGAAAGATGATTTTTAGCTGAAAAATAATAAACTTCATGATAAATTTAAAAATTAATAATATCATTGTATAAATTATACTTTCCACTACATTGAAAAGTAGTATTTTTCATTTACAATGCAATTTATATCATTTATGTTAGATTCATGGTTATTTTTAATGTAATCAAAAGGATTATTGAAAGTTCTGTTGACTATTTATCAATGTACGTACTTGAAATGAAGAATTAGAAAGTGCGCGTACACTACGGAAGACAATATTTAAAATATAAGGATGTACGTTACAGCAATTATGCATAATTAATCGCTAAATTGTAAAATAATAATATAATTAAAAGTGAATAATAATAAAATCGCTTAAATAAGCAGCTTTACTGCGCAAAAAAATATATAATAAGAACTAAGCAAAGCCTTATACAAATATATCAAAATATATAAAATAAATCTAATTGCTCTTAAAAAATATAACAATTTTAACTGAATACATTTTTAACATCATCTTGAATTGATAAAACACCTTTATATGGCTAATTGATGCCACTGCTAAAGTACTCATTATAACTTTTTAATCTGTTTATGCTTCTTTTTTATTATAATAAATCAATACACTTCACTAATCAATATTGAGCAATTGCGAATAAGCGACAGCAAACCACTCAATTTGTTTATTTCTATTTATTTACTTCATTAACATGTCTGTGTGAGTGCGATTCCTTTTTACAATTAAATCAATGTTTTGTAATTACAAAATGTAACTGATTGAATTTTATTACTGAAATTACCTATTTACTTATTATGTAATTAACATAAATGAAAAAATAAAATTTTTGATTCATTTTTTAATAATAGGCTGATCGTTATATCAAAATCGAAATAATATAATATTGAAATTTCTAAATTATAAAACAAATGTCTAGTTAGATTATTTTCTGTTTTATTGAAAAATTTTTTTTTCTACCATTTAAAAAAATTGATAATAAAAAAATATATATTATTGCAGTAAGACTTTATTTCATCCTTTTTCTTATATTCCACCAATTAAAACAACACTTTCAAGTATATATTCATATTTTATCATTTTTAATTAAATATTGTCGTAGTGTAATCGCATTAAATGGAACGATACCGTTGCATTAATAAAATGTCGATGATCTTCAATGTGTAAGATAATTTTCAATTTTACATTCTTGCATAGGATTGAGAAACAAAATATATAATGAAGATTAACTGAAGATTCATATAGGTGTTATAATCGTGTTTTATTGTTTATGTTATATTTTCTTCTGTAACTCACAACGTATTAGTACTCATTAGTATTTTCGTTGGAGTGCCTTCATTTTATAAAGATTTCACGGATTTGAGAAAGTCGAACTTTCTCTTAATTTTAAAACAATTTTAGTTTTGAATTTAGGAAACACAAAACCCCTCTAGCCCTCTATTTTCCGCATACCCGATCGATATAACTGCTAAATCATCCCAGCAAAATCGTTTCTCTCCTGAAGCAGGCGACCCCCTGAAGTGCCTAACAGCGTCTCACACTACGTTATTCTCTCGTTATTCTCATAAGACTACCCTCAATGATTTTAAATACTCAAATCGATATAGCTTTTTTAAGAATACGAAGTAAAGGACAAAATAAAAATTAAGCTTCGATGCAACAGAAATGGCTTTCAGTTTAAAATTCTAATATAGCACAGTCTACGAATTAAAGACTGACTTAGATAAATTGTAAAAGAGCTGTAAAAAGAAAATCTTATCATTCGTGTATAATATTTCCTCGTTTTTTATGCCGCTTATCGCTACCTCTCGTGCAATGAAAATATCGTGAAAGCATACAATGGAGAGCAGAGATTAGACCGATATGTGTGCGTATCATATATTACTAGTATACTCGTGAACTCGACACTCGATTACTCGTACTTTGCAATTCGGCCGGTTCGACGTCATCGCCTCTCTTTATTTGCAGAATTTAGTTTGCAATTTCAGTTTTCAAGTTTTTTACACACTACTGAATCGAAAAGTACGTATTGTACGACTAATACTCGGTTATTTTAAATTTGTAAAAAAAATGTTTTTATTTGTAATTAATATGAGACTAAGAGGCAGATAAAGCCAATGATATTATTAAAGGTGACGAGTAGTCAATAAATACAAAAAATGATAATACGCAACGAGTAACAACGAGATGAATACGTGATTCCAATATAAGTTTACTATTACATTGCTTACAATATCTAAACCTAAGTCAACTCAATAGTCTACATCGTAGATGGTCTGGTAAGTATGCAAGAGAAGAAATCGCGTATCGACAAGGGCTGTAAAAATGTAGTAAATATGGGTAACAGCGAGAGGAGAAACGTGTATTTATAGACCATATCGGCAAACTGAGAAATCTTCGACGCTGCCATCAGCAGTTTAACAGCTCATCGAGAATTTCGGTGAGTTTTGTAGGTAGTTCGTGAGCCGTGACCTGTTACTCGACCTCTCGATCATCAAGAGCCGTCGAATACTTTCACTCCAGCTTTAGGTCTTACGACCAGTCGATGCGCGATCAACATTGACGTTACTTATGCTCGCGTATCATCGCGTCAACGCGGCCACTCCACCAGCTATCAGTGAAGCGAGTAGACGAAGAACAAAGCCTGAGATGAGACTGCGAGAAGGATAAAACTAGTACAATACTAAGACATTGCAATGCGAGCCTTAGTATCGAATGTCTGAATCTGGAATCGTGACAGCTGGTCGTCGGATTAAAGAACGCGCGGTCGAACATAACCTTAAAGGCGTCTGGTAAAGAGCGAGTAAGTGACAGTCGGAAGTATCGGAATGAGAGCACTGTGGCCCTACGACCTACGACATCTGTGAGCTATGAGCTGCTATGAGTAGATGAGCCCGAGGTCGAAAGGTCAGCGGAACGAGTCTTGAGCCTAGCTTATTAATTAGGTCTAGATAATTAATCAGAATTCGAGGATCAGGAGTCATGGGAGGAGTGAGTATCAACGGGAGTCGCGTGGACTACAGGGGGACTAAGACGGAGCGTCGGGACTCTCGGGATTACCGCAGTGCCGCGACAAGGGCGCACCCCACCTGCCGCAATAACTGTCGCGAGGTGCTTAAGACGGTAAACGAAGCCCGCAGCACTGCTGACCGAGGGCTCGAAACCCGGGCAAAACTTCCTACTATTCCCGCTAAAATGGGCGACCAAACTCCAAACAGTCCAAACGCCCCGCCCAGTATACAAAAATATCTGACAGGCCGGTCAGGCGTATCCGCGAGGAATTCGAGCTTGGCTTCGAATTCGCCTTCTGCCTATTAGCCGCAAAATCGTGCGGCTACTAATAGTATTACTATCCAGTGCACTCAGAGGACTCGGACTACCCGGATTAGCCAGTAGCATCGCTGCATTCCCAATACTTTTCTAAGCCCGAAACGCCTGAAGCCTTATCGATTAAATAGTTTGACAGTGGTGACTGTCCTCCGAAATTTAGACATTCCCCAGAATGCATTGCCGTATTGTATTCTTATTAAGGTGCTGATACACTGATTTCGACTCCGATAAGCCTCGTCTACATCTTGAGAGGGTGGAAGGAGAAAGTCTACTCTTTCATCGGGATGATTTCAAACACTAGAGATATAAATCGTCTGTACAAAATGTGCAAGTTATTATGCTGAATTGTCCTTTATTCACCCACGATTACATTTGCCAGCATAATATACATCCAGTTTTCGGCTAATCTAAAGGCCATCTCAAGCACGATTAACTGGATTTCTAATGATTTTATCCGATTGAAGTAGAGAAATTTGGCTTATTCAGATAATGAATATTTATTTTAAAAGCTTAATTTATTTAATCTCCTGCTTCATCTGGAACGATGCAACGAAAACATTTTTTTCGAATTTGCCTTCATTTTTAGACTCTACTCTCATTTTCTCTTCGTTCACAATGAAAATTTTGCCAAATCTATGCAGTACATCGTTTTACTCATATATACCGTATTTATATGCAATCTTGAAGCATTTATTTGAAATAAATTGTTGTCCTGAAGAATCCTTTTCAATTCTTTTATATATGATATTTCATACATCTTTTGTCATTTCCATTGGTCTCCTTGAGATTAATAAAAAGCAAAAATAAAATAATTGTTGATTCTAATAAAAAAAACTGTAACAAGTGTATATATAAATTAATAAACAAATAGCAAAATAACTCTCAAAAGTCACTTAGACATGAAAAGGATATACGGCTATAAGCATTTGATATCTACGTTAGAGCTACTTTATAAAAATTCAAATTTGCAAATGTTTTTTTATCTTTTTTTTAAGAATTTATACATTGATTCTTTATCAATAACCATAAATCGCAAAGCAAAAGAAAATTAAAGACATTTTTTCTCTTTTTATATGAAATTTATCCAAAAACTTTTTTGATTTTTTACGTTTGCAAGCTTTGCTTACATTTGTTTTCTTATGGAAATAACAAACCTCAATCTATTAAATATTAAATTTCAGATATAAGAATTTCTTACATTATTTTTAACAAAATTTGAATATCTACACTGACAGATTATAGATTAGCCCTGTATTAGTGGGGTTTGTCGTGTTTTACCTTCGGACGATGATGCAAAATGGTCGATCACAAATAATTTCTCTGCAATAAAAATGTTAAAAATTGAAAATTTTATAGTTTAAGAAAATGCGTTAGTTACTTGCGTATAGAGACTTTTTTTAGTCGGCAGCTACAGAAAAGTATAGCTGAGCTTCCTCGATTTTTCTTTTCAGATGCAATGTTAATCAATTTGTATCATACATTATGGAGATGTACATTCGATGTATTATTGTTATCATGGAACATTAATATAATATAATCCTAAATATTACTTAAATTTATCAATTATCTTTATCATTAATAAATATTAAATCGTGTAGAAAAATTACTTATAAAATATTTAAAACCAATTATTGTATAAGCTAGTAAATTTTTTTTAAACCAAAAAAAAGTGTGTACGTGTTATTGAAACGCAATGAAGACTCTAAGTTCTTCGTTTACAACGTGAAAATCCTATAAACTTTTATTTTAAATTATTTTTTACATTAAATAATTTTCCAATACGCTAATAAAATAATTTAAGGATTTTTTTGAATATATAATCGCAAGACCTGTTTATATATAATCCTCTATTTGCTTAGTAGATACTTATCAAAGTTCTTTGCACATACGTTAAACATACATCACTGTACCTAAATTTTTATCAAAAGGTTCCTATTAAAGATACACGATAGAGAAACATAGTATTTTCCATTAATTTATTTAAATAATTGTTTGTAGGTTAATTTTGATGTTTAAATTGTACTTTAGCATTCCAATTTATTTCAACTAATTTTTATTAATTTCAGAAGCAAGTTAGAATGGTTCACAAATTTGCTAGTAATCTGTCTTTTATGTTTCAAGAAACTTCATTACTTATAGACAGATACCAATTAGCAAAAGATGCAGGATTTAAAGCTGTGGAAAGTGGGTTTCCATTTGGATTTAATGTGGAACAAGTTGTAGAAGCTAAACGCAATGCTAATATTCAACAAACTCTTATCAATGTTTATACAGGCAAGATCATCTTTCATTCTAATATTAAAACATCAATAATTTTTAATCAAATTATATCTTATCACTTATTTATTTTTAATTTTTTAATCATGATATTTTATTATGTATTTTAGGAGATACAACAAAAGGTGAACTTGGATTTGCTGCAATTCCAGGCAAAGAAAAGGAATTTGAGAATTCAATTGAATATACTATAAAATATGCAAAAGCTTTGGATTGTAAAAAGTATATAAGAATGTATTTTATAATAATTATATCTATAAATCTTTTTTTAAAATTCATATATAATAGGAAACAATTTTCTTAATAGCATTGAAAGGTTTGTGACATTGTAATTAAAATAATGCAAATTTCCTATATAATTTAGGATACATATCATGTCTGGAAAAGTGGAGGAGCTTACATCTGCAAATGATATTGTTTATGAGAAAAATTTAAGATATGCTGCAAGCAGATTTGCATCAGAAAATATTGTTGGTCTTATTGAGCCTATAAACCATATAACTATACCTAAATATTATATGAATAATTTTGAAAAAGGTGAAAAAAATAGATTAATATTCTACATCAAAATGATTATGATAAATTAATTTGAAATAATATAACATAAAACAATTTATTTTCAATGCGCTTTAGCTTTGGAAATTATAAAAAAGATCAATACTCCTAATTTGAAGATGCTGGTAGATATTTTTCACTTGCAACTATCAACTGGAAAAATTTCACACACTATTGAAAAAAGTTTTCCTTATATTGGTATGATAAAAACCATTACATATTCCTATCAAATAATAGCTCAATGATGTATGTTATTAGATAAGTATATAATAAGGCAAACGTTTGTATTGAGCAATACTAGCCCACTGCAGATATTTACACGTTAAATTTTTATTTAATATAAATAATGCATGAATTATTATTATTAAATAAGTAATTGAAAATCATTATTTATTATTTTTTGAAAGAAAAACCTTATATGTTTTTTTAAAATTTGTGCATAGCATTAGCATTTAATTAATTTAATTATTAATTGGATATAAGCCTAAAATGGTGTACTTATTGGTTTAGGTCATTTTCAAATAGCACAAGTGCCAGACAGAAGTGAGCCTGATACAATTGGAGAAATAGATTATAGATATATATTTTCGCTACTAGAGAAATATGGATATAACGATTATATTGGTCTAGAGTATAAGCCTCGTTCGAACACAGTGGACGGCCTTAAGTGGATAAACAAATTTGGATATACCTTATGAATCTTACACATTTGCGTCAATATTGTGAAAAAAAAATTAGATCAATCGTAACATATTTCATCATAACAAATATGCTGTAAATATTTTAAATAAATTTGGTACTGTTTAATTAAGTTTGTTGATATAATTGCACACGATGGCAGACGTCTGTTTATGTATGCAAATGTGTATAAAGTGTATAAAATTTAAGGTTAACGAGAAAAAAGCATCACAGTTTAGTAATAAATATAATAAATGTAAAAGAAACTCGATTAACATGATTAAGTGACTATGTTGCGATAGTAATTATCTAATAATTTAAGTCCATCTGTATAAATTTATTCATAAAGACAATAGTGTCTAAAGGATGCTTAGGAATGAAAAGTGTCAGACTCTTTTCTCAACGCTCTTATCAATCGCTATCAATTATAGTAGTGCAATTGCAGTTCGCTCGCATACCTCTGCAGCATACGATAATAATAATTCAGATGAATCATGTATCGGATCTTCACTCTGCAACCCCTGCATTTAACGTTAATCCACAGTCTGTAATCTGTATACTCTACTCTACTCACTCTACTGTCACCTTATTCGGTCTATTCTATAGTTTAACTAATAAGTTGCAAAATACAAAGTTACAATGCATGTGGATATTCATACAGTTCGCGCGCATTTGTTTGATAGGGCGCATGTGGCAACGTCGCGAAGCGGAGTCGCCTCGGAAAACGCGACTAGACAAGTTACGTAGTTATGCGTTATGTGTTTCGAGCTACGGATTACGGAAACGGTGAGCGTGTCCCCGCGAGTCCGACTTATCTCATCGGCCACCCAACGGTCTTATTTTGTTGCTGCTTCGGATTCGGACTTTGAACATCCGTCGCTAATGGTAATATAAGCTCCGATAAAGGAAAAGTACGGGAGGGTGCGATTGTGCTCGTCGACCCATTGATGCGGTTGAGTGATCGCGCGTTCGGAGGAGGTGAATAAAGGTACCGCCGGTGGTGCGGCTTCGTCGAGTACGAAGGGCGGACGCGGCAATCTGATAGACTGGCATGTCCACTGGACCTTGCTCACCCTGGCCCAGCGATTAAGCGAGACAAATCGTGAAATGGAAGGAGCGGCGTCGTGGCGCAGAGACGGTGGCAGCGGCTCACCGAGTTAAGTGAGAGGAATTGCCGTCACGGAATTAACAAAAGACAATAAGCCGCAATGGACAGCAAGCCTGGCTCGCGATGTTGGTGGTGCTTCAAGGCCATCAAGTGGATACCCGTCATCTTCATACTGTCGATAGCCTTCTGGTCTTACTACGCTTACGTGGTGCCCTTGTGTTATTGTAAGTACTGTCAGCCCATCGGAGCTCTCTTCTCCTCCGCCCGATCTCGTGTCTGGCGATGACGTCTAATTCGGAATTTATTTCCTCGTTACGTACAGGCGGGGCCCGCACGTCGTCTTTATTATCGTTGCGTATTATTATTGAGCCTCGCAGCCCAGATTATTTCTCATCAATGACACTCCTATGCCTCGATGCTTTGCACTGCGTACGCCGAGGCTCGTGCCGATGTGCATGCGTTGTATCTCTTATGCACAACTTAGAGCTAAATCGACTGCATTGCACGTCGCGTTCGGCAGCTTAGCCAAAAGCATTGGTACATTGTTCGCGATCTCGACGGAGAGCACAAAGCGTGCACCGAACGCCAAATTTTACCGCAATTTGAAATAAAAACCCTCGGGGTAAAAACTTATTAAGCTTAACCATGACTGTAGGAAAGAAAGTGCATTACCGAATTTTAAGTGAATTGTAAAAGGTTTTGAAATTCATTGGCCCTTATCGGTTCTTGTGCCCGGATATTATTTTCTTGAGGAAAACAAATATACGATTGGATAAAAATCATTCGTTTATCTCAAATCGGAGCATCTAAATATCATTGATACGATACATGCGTTTTTATGCAAATTATGGCTTAAAAGGTCTTCCTATGGCTTATTCTGTTACACATTGCACATTGAAAGGGGATGCTGAATATGATTAAAAGACATCTGATCTGGCATTGCGCGTTCCATCCTATACAGCGCCTTTTTTGGTACACCGACACATATTCTAGGTTATGCGTCCATTTGTAGGTGATTGCACGTACGTTGCCAAACAATAAATAAATAAATAATACATACCTAGATGTACGTGTGTGTGAGTGGACGGGGGGTGGGTGGGTAGGGTTGGGGGGTGTTTTGCATCAAGCTCTAACGAAAAATATGAAAAAAACTTGTTTATAATACCTTAATTTAGAATCAAATACCTCTATACGACATAATAATAGTTAAGGAGCCCGAGTTCGATTGCCATTGCAAAAAGTAAAAATGTTTTATGAGAAAAGGAATTAGGCAATCGCTAAAATCGGACAGTGAAAAGAGTGAAGGCAGTGGAGCTGTTGCCTGAATGCCTGCGTGCCTGACACCAAAAACAGGACCAGCCAATCGGGGCATCGTTCGTTAAAATTTTTATGTCTATATGATGTGATACACGAGGCCCTGAAGGAAACGTATTACGTTTATGAGAAAAGTACAATCAATCTCATCGATCACTAAAGCTATTCCAATACTCGAATTTCATTTTCATTATTGACGTGCGTGTGCGTAAACGTATTCTATTATCACATGTACACAAATGACACCAGGTATTAGCCCAAATATAACGCACAATTTTTTTAAATCCTACTTTGATTTCCTTCAATCTTTGAATGCTAAAAACAATACAATATACACCGCGTATGGAGACTTCCATCTTGTAAATACTTTTTATTTAAAGAACTTTTTAGCCTACTAATCCGCACATTATAAATGTTAATATTTTAATTAACCTGAATACCACCTTGCAAGATAATACAATCAAACCATGGAGCAAATTTTCACCATTCTTATCCAATAATTATAGTCTACGTATTACATGATTTATAAAGCTCATAGAATATAAAATTACGACATGTATAGTTTAAATTTCAGCTACCAATAGTACTTTCACTTTGTTATTTAAATACATGTCTGTGTATATACACATATATTTATCTTTCTGTATATTGTAACTTGATTTATTATTAACAATTCTAATCATTAGCTTTTCTAATGTTATATAATTAAATTTATGTCATATAATATTGACTTTTTTATTAAAAAATCAAATGATAAATCTGGTTAAAATAAAATTTCATTTCTTATACATCAATAACAATTCTTTAATTATATTTACTTTATTAATGAATAAATTGTGAATATCAATAGGCATCGTTGTAGATATCAATGGTGTCGGTTGGTCAACGTGTGTTAAAAAAAATTCCATTATTGCGTAGAAACAGCTTTATTTTTTTTTTAACTTATAGGCTGTTTTCACGTATGCTTGTAAACCGTACAAATTCTGATTGCTCGTCTCGAAATTAGTTTATCAACTCGATTCATTTTACATAGGGCTTCGATGTCATTCACACGAAAACATCTACGCAGCCTCTCAAACTTTTTCATTCTACACACATACAACCATCATTCTAATGACTTTATTTAGTTTAAAATTTGTAATAGATCTTTTACCTAAATTACAATTATTCACCAGTGTATCATGATTATAAATACTATATTAACTTTGAAATACATTTAATGACTATTCGATTTTTAAAATTAAATTAAATTTTATTCTAGACTCTTTTATTTCAATTTTAGGATATGCTGATTATAACTCATTCAAAAAATTAAATATCAATTTGTGAAATTTAGATTTACACAACAATTTTTACCTAAAGAAAATTTAAATACTTTTGTTTTATCTGTAATACAAATTGTATACATTTTTCGAATGCTTTCTGTAATTTGTTTAACATCATTTGTCATTAGATATTATTCAATGCTTTTTCATATGAGAACTTGATGGTATATTAAAAATTAAAACTGGTTAAATTTATATAAAAACCAACGCCTTACATACTTAAAAAGAGTTTTATTTCAACTTTGTCGAGTACGAATCGTTTGTCTTTTGTGTACTCGTTTAAATGAAAAACAGGATTCAAACGAAAAGAAAATGTAAAAATAGCACTCCCATTTAAAAGCTTTGTAAGAAGGTCAAGATGAAGTTAATATAATATTCAATTTCAGCACTCATAGAAAATTACTTGGTATCTGAAACAAAGGATTTGCGCAATTATCTTACAGCACTGAAAGAATATTTGATAATACGTTTAGTGAAAAAATTATTTATTTTAGACATTTGCGTGATCGTTAATTATTATATATTAATTTTAAAATTATAGAAAAAAATTAATTTAAATTTTACATTTTTAAAAAATTTATATTTGACTTTTGATCTTAAAAAAACTTAAAATAAGTTTATAATTAGTACAATTTTAACAAGTAACAAATATAAAAAGTATTTTAAAACTAATATCTTGTGACTGTAAGGTATCAAATCAAAATGTTATCAGGCATTATAGAAATAGATTCAGATTATTCATTTTTAATGGATTTTTAAAATTAAATTAATAACTGCATGAAATCTGAGATAATACCCGCAAATGGAAAATTAATGAATTTCATTAAAAATAAACTAAAATTTTAGTTATTCCATTATTTTTGTCTTTAAGTGAAAAACTTACTAATAAATATACTTTTATGTTTATTTTCTTTCTTTGAGTAGGGCGAAATACTGTCATATTTCCAAACACGTGTATGAACAGGACGTAATTTACGAATTAGAAAACATAGAATTATATTTTTTTAAGTAATTTAAAATATACAATCAAAATTTAGTTTAGAACAAAGAACGTTAAATATTTTATCTAATACATCATTTCATTCGATAAAAATTAATAATTATGTAAAATGTAAAGCATATTATCACGTGACTATTTGAACTTTTCATGATCGCATCATCAATACTATATTATTTTGGTTAATGAATTAATTATTGTTAAGTATAGAATATTACTTTAATCGAATTACTTTTACAGTCTTGATGAAATTATCGGCAAAATTTATTTTTAGTTATGTAAGCATAGGACTTTTATTTATGCAATTAATTATCTTATAATGGTACAAAATATAGAACCATTAAAACTATGCTTATCTGAAGCACTTGTTATGTATTCGATATTTTCTGGTTTTGTAGTTTTTAAAATTTTGTTTCTTTTTTTTCTGCGTCCATGTATTACTGCATTTTTCAATATGCATGATATCAATCTTATTACTTTATAGATGATTAAAAAATTTCATTTATTGACTTTATAACCGTATACTTGCTATAACTACTAGTAAAATGAGTTTAGAGAGTTTTATTTATAAAGAATTTTCTACTTTTTGTGTTTATTTTTATATGTATAAGCATATGTATAATGTGTATATCACGCGCGAGCGCGTGCTTTGTGTGTGCGTGTGTAGCATTGAATTGCTGATTAATTAGTCATTAATTAATTATGCAATAGAATAATATATTATAATATTATTATTAATAACATATTAATTAAAATTCATGTTGCTAAGATTGCATCAGGCATCTTACCTTTTCATAATGAATCTCAGATTATACAGATATTTAATTAAAAAACATTTGTAATAAAATTGATTTTTTGTTTGATTTTTCAGATACGATAGAGAATAATGTTCAAAAAGGTATGTGTAATTAATTTTCACAATTTAATATATTATTAATATTTATCGGTATATTTTGTTTGTTCTTAACAGCTTTCTATTTGCTATTTTTCCATGCATTATTTTTAATGTTTTTGTGGTCTTACTGGCAGACTATAATAACGGACTTAGTAAAAGTGCCAGATAAGGTAAGTTTTATGCGTCTATAATTATATAATGAAAATTCTTACATTAAATCATCTTAAATTTCTGTTTGTACTAAAAAATTCATAATCTCTGTACATCCAGTTCAAACTTCCACCGCTGGAATTGGAGAAATTGCATCAAGCAGAAAGTGAAGATTCTCATAGACAAATTTTAGAAAGATTTGCTCAAGATTTGCCAGTCACAAATCGAACAATAAAAGGAGGTACAGAGGTTGCTTTGATACTTTTTTTAATATAAAAAAAAATAAAATATATTATAAAATTTATCAAAAAGTTATATTACAATTTGTGTATTTGTAAATTGTAAATTAGCTTCTTCTAACATGACTTTTATCAAATTTATAATAACTTTTGCTTTGTTTTAGTATTAAAATAATAAACAAAAGTTGCAAAATATGGTTAAAAATTTTAATCTTTTTTGCAGAAATACGATTTTGCGAACAATGTCAATTAGTAAAACCTGACAGAGCACACCATTGCAGTGTTTGCGGTACATGTGTTCTCAAAATGGATCACCACTGCCCCTGGGTGAATAATTGCGTAGGCTTCCATAATTACAAATTCTTCATGTTATTTTTAGCGTATGCTCTTCTCTACTGTATTTTTATTGTTGCAACGTCATTGCAATATTTTATAATGTTTTGGAAGGTAAGTGATGTTATTTATGAAATACTTTGAGTTCGTTTATTTTTCTAAATGTGCAATAAAAGTTAGCGACGAAGACTTTTCATATGTATGCACGAATGTCTTTTACAGGGGGAACTAGAAGGAATGGGTAAATTTCACCTGCTCTTCTTGTTTTTTGTCGCACTTATGTTTGCCATCAGTCTTAATTCACTCTTCTTCTATCATTGCTACCTCATTTTGCACAACAGGTCGACACTAGGTAAATAATTAAAAGCCATTTCTCATAATAAAATTAACATTTTATGGACAATAGATAATAGTTTGAATTATGAATTGGTTTTTAAATTACATATACAGTCATATTAATTTCATTATTAAATTTATGTTTTAGCTTAGGATATAATTATCTAAATAGACTGCATTTGTATGTCTAGATTTTAATTAACTTTTTCTAGCTTTTTTTAATTAATTACATTATTATTCTGTATTGACTTGTTTTTTTAATGACTATTTATTATATTAAAAACAAATCTCTGTATGATTCATTTATATTATACTCATCGTTTTCGTATAAAGCATTCATAGGTAATATTAAAAAAAAAATATTTGTACTTATAAGTTATGTACGATATAAAATGGATGTTTCTATTAATAATTATTTATTTAAAATTATTACGTTACGAATAATGATAAAATATTTTTAAAAATTTTAATTTTAATAAAATATTGCAATCACTCGGCGAAACAGTTTATCCTATATTTTACAAAATCTCCTTCACTAAATCGGTATATACCTGAATTAAGAAATTTAGAAAAAATTTTGTTTTACTTGGAAGTATTTTGCAATTATATAAAAATCAAATTATTTATTATTTTAAATAATATTCTAGAGGCATTTCGACCACCTATGTTCCGAACTGGAAAAGATAAGGATGGTTTCAGTCTTGGAAAATATAACAACTTTCAAGAAGTCTTTGGTGATAATACTCGATTATGGTTCTTGCCTATATTTACTAGGTGAGTTTCTAAAATTAATTGGAAAATTTATGAAATAAGAAGAAAAAAAAATAAATTCAATTAGTAGTAGATGATATCAATTATAAAAATTAATTTCCTAGTACAATTATTAAAAATAATTTATCATATGTCAGGAAACAAATCTTTTATTTTTAATAATATATCCTTAAACATATAAAAACAGTATTATAAAAAATTGAATTTTACAGAATTTACATTGCTTATATTATTTACTATTGATTTTGTTTCAAAAATATTGGTTGTTAAGATGTAGACATTTGCGCTTTCCGATCGCATTTTTGATTATGTTTGCAAACTTTTTTAAAGTAAAAATATCAGTATAGTAAATTGAAACGCAAACTTTCAAGTTAATAATAATAATAATAATATTTTAATTTTTTTAATTTAAATAAAATATGTGTAAAATCCTTTTACTTTTACTTAAAATTCATGTCAAAAGTGTAATAAATTTTATGCATAATTAAATTTTATTTCTTAATATGCCAATTCAATAAAATAGTACAAGATCAATTTTTTTATTTATTTAGTAGAATTGAAAATTTTTATAATACTCATAAAAATATTTCTTGTTCTGGAAACGAAAAATAATTTTAAAAACGATTATAGATAATAATTAAGGGCATGAACTAAGTGTAGTTCAATTTATTTTACCCCGCATGAAGCCTGTTTGTCATAATATATAGTCAGATATACATTTTAAGAATAACAATAATAAATATCAAACGATGTATGATAATAGAACCTTATCAACTCTAAACCAACTGCACAATACCAGTTTATAAATAGTAGACGATCACGTGTTTTTGTACAGGCAGTTGCATTTTTGATACAGTATTTTCATATCCTACATTTCGTTAATAAGTCATCACGATACTATGTACTATAAACTGCTTTAATATTATGCTCAGATATATTTTTTAATTTATACTAGATATTTTATTACACAAGCTCAGTTACTAATTACTAATATCTTAAGTTTATCATTGTAACGTACACTTATAATAAAATAATTTTATAAAGGAACATTCTTTATGTTCAATGTATCTTCCTAATAGTAAAAATTGTTTCGTATACTATATCTCGTGTATTCATATTTTATGAAATTCATAAGCTTTTTAATAATCATTATGGTGATTTTGTACTAATTAACTTTATTGAAGAAAGTACTACAATTAAAAGTTATAAAAATATATAGTAATAATGCATGATTCTCATTCTATAAAATCCAACATCAATTTAAATATTTTCTACTTTAGTAATGTAAATATTTGTCCAAACAATATAAAATTTATTTAACGTTAATCACTATTGAGTGAGTTATAATTTAACTTTATTATTTAAAGTTGATTATTGAATTTTTAGTTAGTGCGGTTGAACGGTCCAATTGTAGCATTTCAAAAATTTAATTACAAAGAGAATCTAAACGATGATACTTTAGATGATTGTAAATAAAAGTAAAAATATTTTACATGTAAGTTAAATCATTTTTAATTAGTATTATGAATTATTATTAGCTGTAATTATTTAAAAATGTGTCCATTAAATTCAGTACAAATGTCGTTTAGGTCAGGATATATTTACAACTATTTGATTGAAGATATTTCGTTACTGACAGATAGATCTTATATTAATTTACAAATAAATTGACATGTTAATGTTACAACATAATGAAAAAAGTTTGCAATTAGACCAAAATATAAAAGTAAGATAAAAATCGTTTTCAAAATGGGAGGGTCACAAACGGTATGTTCTAGTCTTGGAAACGGAGTCGTCTTTCCAGTAAGGTCACAACATCAAGGAGTTTCCAATTCGTACAACTCCATGGGCAGTACACAGAACAGGTCAGCATTTACCTTCAGAGCATAAGCTTCATTATCAACATTTAAACGCTTATTAAACTTGCAATGAAATTACAATGCTCTTTTTGTGTAAACTATTTCCCATTAAACCTTCACTACAGAACTCCTTGTCAGTTTATTTTGACTTTTATATCTATAGACATTTTTTTATTAAGAAAATAAAACAGTTACTGAATTCCTTCATCCAAAAATCGATCTTATGAAATCTAAATAACAGTTTTAATTCAACCCTTGCTTAATTCGTTCGTTTAAAATAAAACATGATTATTTGACGTTTAGAAGGTTTATAAGTATAATATAAATACAAATCGATTAAAACCGTTAAATTAAATTAAAATTATTAAAATTAAATTATGATTAAAAAAATTTTGTAAATTCTAACAATCTTATTTTTACTAATTGAAATACGATTTCCATTTTATGATAAATTGTTTTATTAGAAATACAGATTAAAATTCGAATTCAACATTTTTTGGATATTAATAATTTTGTTAATGAAAATTGACAAAGCACAGAGTTTCAAAGTGAAAGAATTCGATAAATAAGGTTATTGTTGCATGTGCATGTCAGTTGTAAACGATGTTTAATTATAAAACTAATATTTTGGCTGCTTATGTTTATATCTATAGGTATACATTGTGAATGATGCATGCACTTGAATATTTACACTCGTGAAAATTTTATTAATTAGCCTCTGGGAGCACGGGCAAAATTCTTCATATCAATGTATGAATTTAATTGACCAAATCATTTATTATAGAACAGTCGCATCTTTTCTTCATTTATTTGCGCTGTTAATATTGTTTTTTAAACTGAAATAATTATAAAATTTAAACAAGAAGAAGAATACATTACATTTAAAGAATTAACATTTATTATTGTATTTTTAAAACAAGGTTATAAATTTTTAAAAGACTTGTAATATAAATGTTGCATTGTATTAGGATAGTGAAGTAATTGTTGTATAAATTATTAGAAAACCTGATTAGAAAATGCTATCAATACATGGATTTATAAATGCCTGTACTTAAAATTCATAAGCTTATATTATTTTATGTGTTCTTTTTCATCAATCTTCAATAATATTTATATTTTATTTATTAAACTCAGAGGTATTGTGCATTTGGTTCCTAGATAAAATAATGTCCTAAATGTACTCTCGGGTGGCGTAACTGTACAAATCACAATCTATATTGATAAATCAGTGAAAACAAGTGTACCTTTGAATATAAATTACATATTTTTAACTTATCCTTACATATTACTAACAACATGGTATTGTCTAATTTAATTAATAAAATCACATTGACGCACGCGCCGCACTCTTAAGTTAAAATAATTTCTTTCATGAAGGATATCAACATTTAAAAATAAAAAACATATTAATAATCAATCAGATACATAGAGTTTTCATTAACATTGCAATACTTTAGATAATATTACAGAGAATGTAGAGGGATAAATTAATTTAAACAGTAAACAGAATATGTTAATTAACACGCAAATACTTATCAATAATATATGCTATACGTAACAGTATTTTTAAATTATCGTCTAATTACGCTTTAGGTAAACTATTATATGTTTTTTATCATCATTATAGTCTCTATAAATTTTTTGCGTAAGCAAAATTATAAAAATCTATAAACATTATTTTAAAAAAGTAAATATAAATTTAAAAATAAAAACTTTAATAAGTCTTAAAAATCTGAAAAATTTTCAATAAAAACGCTATTAAAAGGTAAAGAATTCGTAGATTAACATGTACTAACAATGTTTATTTTATTACCCGTTTGGAAATAATAAAACTGTACCCAAAAAAAATATTCAAAAAATATAAAATCTTGTTCCCTTCTTTGTAATAAAAAAAATATCAATAGAATCTTTCCAAAATAGAAATATTACTTAGTTATAAATATAAGCAACCCCAAGCGCTGAATTTTTACATACCATTGTTCAATATTATCTCTCTATAGTAGCTTATATTCAATACTACATAATACTTGTAATACAGTATTTATTATAACAATTTGTTTTCAGGATCGCTTTTGAATTATTACTATAGTTAGCTATATTATAATTAGTCCCCTCCCCCTTGGGCGATTTGTAAGCAATCCATTAAAGAAACACTGTAAGTACGCGTTCCTGCTGATTTCACAAACTGGACATTTAAGCGAAAATTATTATTATGGTCATAGTATCGATTTTCTTTTTATAATTTCTTTAAAGAACGAATATTATTATTATTATAATAATTTCTGTAATTTTCCGATGACCTTTTAGCTGGGGTTTTTTTAATTTAATTTATATTTCATGATGAGAAACCCATATTATAAAAATTTAGAGTAATGCTCCTAAGCTCATAACATTTTTTCAATAAAAAATAAGAATACGAATAATGCATTAAATTGAAACTGCAATTTTGGGCTAAAGGGTAATTTTCTAATGTAAAAAAGCCTACATTAAAATTTTAAAGGTAATAATAAATAATATTATACATAAAAAAATATAAAACATGCAAAATTTGGTTAAGAAAATTAAATATGTAAAATATATATAAAAGAGTTATAACTAAGACATTGCGTTATACATTTTTTATCATATTTTTTGCAGTAACAAATATCAATTAATAACCAAAAAAATTATGCGCATTTTTTTTACTAGCTATTTTGAAAATTTTGAAATACTTTTAACATTGATATTTCCAAACGGATAATTTCTTTATGTAATTCAGTATTCATATAAATTACATGAACCTATACTTCTATTCTAAAATTTATCGAATTATTTGATAAAAAAAAAAAAAAAACTATTAATATTATTAAATGAATACAGCTGTAAAAATATTATAATTTACGGTCTCATGTTTTCTTTGAACTGAGAATTATAATCGAAGTACTTCTGAATAAAAGTTTATTATATGAGTCTTAAACATCATGTGCATTTTATTTTCACGCTTATCTCATCCGCTTATTACGAGAATTCTACTTTAAAGTGAATGTAATAATAAATTTTAATTAAAAAACTTATGTTTTATACATTAAAAAACATATTTTTAACATAATTTGTCTATGAAGCTTGAATTTGATTTTGAATTTGATCGTTGAAACGATATTTACGTTTTTTTTTAAAATCATTAAAGAAGATACAATATCCAGTGACTTGGAGCAAGTGTAGGTGAAAGTTTAATTACATGAAAAGTTATGTTGACAAGGTATGTCAGTTCGGCTTTAAAAGACAATAATTAACAATAAAAATTTAGTTATTATTAGCAATAATATCACGAGTACCATTCGATCGATGGTGGATTTTATAGAGCAAAAGTAGCCATTTCCTTTAATAATGCGATCTTCGGCAGAAACGTGCGCTCTTGAATGTAAAGCTCGCGGGGAAAACGTGGAGTCCATGAGTCCTGAAAAATAGCAAATGCGTTGAACGTGGGTACAGTTACGCTGCAGTGAGTCGAGCGCGAAAGACAAAGTGTCGTGGTCTCGAGCCGCTAGAGCATTTTGCGGATGGATACGTTTTACTATGGGTTTACAGTTTCGGCGACGGTGTGACGTTCCCTGAGAGACAGTTCGACGAGGATCGTCATACGTTGTTGGGGGTGGAGACACAGCACTGGTCAGGCGTCGGTGATGAGACTGAGCTTGAATCGCCCTCTCATACGACCAGTTCACGTGCAGGTATTTGGTAGTGTGCCTATCACACGTGTCTCTCTCTCTCTCTTTATATATATATATATATATATATATATATATATACCCCCTACCACTCCATCTACTTTTCCTCACTTTCCTATCTATCTATCTATCTATCTATTTTGTTTATCGATCATTTCTTTTTAATCAGCATCGTCCGCTATTCGATTACCCGAGACCGCACCTTGATGAAAAAGGGTCGGAGTGAGAGACCGCATTAATCGATTAAAATAAAAAAACAGAACATTTTGTGCACTTGTACAAAAATTATACACTACTGTGCATGTACTATTGTACGTGTAGATCGGACTTTTTTCGAGCTTATTGTCGTTTTATTAAGGTATTTTAAGTATTGACTGAAATAAAATGGCTGGCAATAGCTTATTATGAATTTGCGCGTATAACTTTTTTTATCTTTCCGATCTCTTCCGCGTCTATTGAGCGAATTGCATTAATTAAACAAAAACTAATTATATATTTTCATTTTGTAAAGATATACATAAATGGAATAAATAATTACTAATCCAATAATTCAAACTGTATAACAAAAAGAGACACTCAAAAATGTTTGCGAATCGACATATTCTAGCAGTTATTCTAACGGTGCTATTTAGAATAAGCCAATTAAAATACGCAGAATGATCCTAAAGATAGTATAAGCAGTAAAATAATAATAATAAAAAATATTTAATATATATTACTGAATATAAATATTTACAAGCTTATATTCGATTTAAAAAAGCAATTCGCAAGTATTATATATTAAAAAATAATGTCTGCAATAGTGAATAAATATCAACAATAAGGTATTTCAATTTAATATTTAGAAATATATTACTGTGTTGTTCAAAACTTGGAGTAATAAAAATACCTAAATATAATTAAGCCTTAAATTAATGGATGATATTTACTCCATTTGAATAATAACCGACGATCAAAACAATGTCTGGATTCAGCCGAAATTCACAGTCCGAATGAATCGATTGATAAATTTTATTATGTATCTTACGTAATTAATAATATGATTAAATGCAACACGAGACAGTCTTTTTTTACAAGCGCAGTGTATACAACTTAAAAAAAAATTGTATATTTATTTTACACCACTGCTTTTTATTTTTCTAAAGAATTTTTTTGTGAACTATTTTTTGATATGCTTCTTTAAAAAGATGAAAACCCATTGATGCCAATACAAATCGATTTTATTGGTTTTGCTTCTAAAAGTTTAAATTCTAGTTTCTTGCATACTGATTATAAAGCATAGTCACAAATTGACAATTTTCGTCTATTTATTATATTATCTTAAATATTTATATAATTCAGTTTACAATTATTATGTTATTACTGTATTTTTCCAAGGTTCATCCGTAAAAAGCAATAAAAGAACATAAGCTCTGTGCATCGACAACCATCTCAAGTCTTATAAACATTACAAATTTGTGAAGAATTTCAAAATACAGAATACTCAGATATTGGAAACTATATCAAGTAACAGTTAAAGCATAGTACATTACTTAAATGATAATTCGAAAATGTTTTCGAATGTGTAGTTTAAAATAAAGCCTTCTGTAAATATTAACACTAGTTGAGAAAAATTGGGTGCATCTAGTATTATATCTTTATCTTGAATAATACTTTGTTTTGTATAAAATACAAGTTTTAACGAATTATTCGCATAATAAGATCCTGAGCAATTCTTAAAAAGGGTCTGAAAAAGTAAAAAAAAATCTATTCAAATTTTGCATTAATTTTTTCAAATTACTACATTTCTTTACCCGGGCTATGCACTAAGGCATCTAATAATAAAAAATATTGTTTCGAACAGCACACACTAAGCCCGTTGTCAATAAGACTGCAAATGGATTTTTATTTTTTTTATTTGCTATTGATTTGAATTAACAAATATGTTACGTATAATAATAGATAAATATATTTTACAACGTATGTGTAAATGTTTTAATACTAATTAAAACTTATTAATGGTATTTATTCATACGGTATATAAAAATTTTCGTTGGGCAAGTAAATATGTATGTATAATTTCTTAATACTGTTATAATTTGACCTCATGACAATCTTATATTTCCAACTTAAATTAGCAAAACCCATAAATAAGCATATAATACTGTCGTAGTAGATAGAATTAACTGGAATAAAATAAAATTAATATAAAAAAAAAATATTTACATAAAATCACTTATTACAAAAAAATTCAAACTCTTTAATTAGTAATATTAAAAGACTAATGCTTAAACATAATTTAAAAATTTAAAAACAATTATTAAGTATAAACTAATATTCTATACAATCAATTAATCGATTCCTATATTTTCTAATTAATGGCAGACTTATAAATTGTATCTTAAATCTTTTAAAGAGCTTTATGTACTTGGCTTATTAATTCAATAGATACTTGAAAAAAGTTTTTGAACAAGTTCCCTCGTTCTCAGGAAAACGTGTTTAAAAAATTATAATGTTATTTCTTTAATTTTTAATACATGTATTTTTGCCAATGAAAAAAACCGATTTCTTTAATAATTAAATAATACAAACATTTGTACAAATATATATTTAAAAATTACTATTTTTTAACAAAGACTTTAAAACTTGTAGACCTTTACATTATTCTCATATTATTTTCGAATTAGAACTAATATTCGTTAGATATTTATTATTTGCCCTCTTGAAGGGTTGAGATTAATGACTAGGTTGACATAGCATGCAAAATCCTTCGAATCATAGAAAAAGACATATCATGCATATATTATCGGTAAGCATCATAAATTAGGAACGTGTAATACTTAATAGTCATTAAGATTGATTCAAATACGTTGCGATGGCATGATAATGCTTACATCAATTATTTTAAATTATTATATCATCTTTGGGCTATCAGTTTATTATTTTCCTCGTCATTATTCGTATAAAAAGAAGTTTAATTTTAATTTTCAAAATTTATATTTATTATAAAATTATACGATTTTATATACTTATAAGTTCGTAATTGTAGTATAGAAAATTTTTATATTAAGTTTTTGATTAAACATAGTATTTCATTTGACACTGATTGCCCTCTTTAAGCATATTTAGAAAGATCATTGTAAAAAATATTCTAGATTGCTTAAAAAAAAATTGAAATAATAGCGTGAATTGATTTAAATGTTTAGGTATCGAAAAGATAATAAAAAAACACATCAAATAATGAAATGCTTAATACTATTATCTAAATATATGCTTATGATATAAATTTGTAATTGTTACATATAATATAAAAGAGGATACATTTTTTACATACATTTATTAAATCGCGATTTAACATCATAATGAAGATATTTGTATATATATATATATATATATATATATATCTTAATAAACTACTTATGCTTTTAAAAATTTACGTAATATTTTCAAAAATTAAGTTGTGAAACTTAATTCTTTCGTGATAAATTGTATTATATGCATCATATTTTTTGCCTTTTTAAAATTTTGTAAGCTTTGAAAAGTAAAGATGTTTTACATAAAATATAATAATCAACATAAACTTCACTATAATAATTACATATGACTCTTGATTTGTTTATTAAGATTTATTTTATTATTATTTATATCAGTTTTATATTATTTATAATTTAAAACAATTTCTGACTATAAATATGACATTTTTTGACAATTCTTTTTAAAATAATCACGTAAAATGTATATTCATATTTAAAACAATATATTTTTTTCATGATCGAAAATTCGATATAACAGATAAAAATAAATTTTTTAAATATGAACAGTAATAATATCGACAAATATTTTAATCAATCTAATCACTGAAAGTAAGTTTGTACTTTGCATTTTTGCAAGGAAGTAAGATATCATTCACAAGAATAATTACACACCTTTGGCAGTACTAAAGTTTACAATAATTACATATCAAAATTAACTATCGAAGGGTTAATCCACCTACAGCAAATTATGTATTTTTAAGATATTTAGAGTTTGATGTTCTAACATGTCTTATATTATTGCTAAATTAGCAAACATTTTTATGAACATAATGTCGTATACGATAAAAATATACTTAAGCTATCTACCCAATATATTTATATGTACCATAAAGATGGAAGTTTGATATATTTATTTGGTATTCAAATAAATTTTCAGCATTCAGACTGACCAATATAAAACTTAATTTCTTAATTTATATTTTCTAATTAATTAAGTAAATGACATTTTAGTAATTTATTCTAATTCCACACACTATTATACAGTTGCTCTGATTTTTTTTATTCCATTTAAAATAAAATCTAATGCTTTTTAATTAGCCATAAATAAATAAAAAATTATCAATTTTCGCGGACTTAAACTATCGTATTCATGTTAGGAATTTTTTGTTTCAACATAAATACATTATAACAAAATTTCACAAAAATATACGAATAAAAACGTATGAAGTATTTATTTGTGATATCATGTTTTTTATATAATACTGTAAATGTTTACTTGAAATTACGTGATTTACATTGAATTCAGTCGTAGTGGACGTATAAAATATTATCTTGCTAATATTATTGTTGGGTATTAAGCTAGGGGTAAAACTAACATTCATAATGCTTTGTAAAAAGTGTGTGTATTATTGAATTTTTTTTATATAACACATAATTTTTATACAAGGGCTTTAAAAAACATGCTTTACTAAGAAATCATAATTATTAATGAGGCCTAAATAATAAAAAATGAAACGTAAAATTATTTTTCAAATCTATTTATAAGAAAATTAAAATTACAAACACTTTTTAAGATAATTTTTTTTTTTCAAATACTTGTATTGTATTTGACTACTATTTTTTGCATAAATATATGATTAAATTTTCATAACTTTAATACGAAATTTTTGTTTAATGATAAAAAAAATCTTACGAATTTAATTATACATAGTTAAAACTGTTAGTAATCATGAAAAGATTCTAGTGAAATTATATGATCTATAGGTCGCCATTAGACGACATGACTTTGGTACAGGGAGCTACAATATTGGCTCTTGGAACGGGGTAATATTTGTTTTCTATTACTTTATCGACTAACCAAAGCGTTTCTTTAGCAATCATATGTATTACAATTTTTTAATCCAATTTATAAATATTATGTGCTTTTGTGAAACAAATTCTAATATTCGATTATTAATTTTTTTATTAAGTGCTACTTAAATATGCTGCAAGTTAAAAAAAATTGTAAATTGTTTTACAAAGATCAATAAAAAAGAATAAATTCTAATTAATTTCTGTTTAATTAAATTGAAAATATGTTAGCTTTTTTTACTGTAAGTATAATATTCTAAATTAATAAAGAAATGATTTTTTTTTAATTTATTGATTTTTGTAATATTAAAATGACTTTAATGTATATTGCAAATATATTTCTAATATTAGTTGTTTTTGGCATAAATAGTGTTATAATTCTGTTGTATATGATATACAAGTATAAATTTAAGCTTAAGAATGAAAGCTTTTTGAATATAAAAACGCAATGTTTTAAATAATTCTATACACTTAAAAATTATCAGTACTGCTCACACATAATAAAAGTTCGTAATGTATTAATTGCACATTTATTTACATTTTTTGAAAAATTTCGTGTATTATTAAGGCTTGTAAGCAATGATTTAAATTTTATTTGATTTAACATTATGATTGTAAATGTAAGTACAAAAAAAAGATAACATCGCTATTAATAAATATGCCGGTACGGTATTTGCTTTCTAATAAAAGTATGTAATTAATATAATAAATTTAAAAATCTGTATCCCTTTTATAAATTTCTTCTCATTACTTATATAAATTTATTTGTTGTCTTCGGCTATTTCAATTGTACTTATTTATCGCTGATTTACTACTCGCTAACTTATTACTTAAAATAAAAATATTCTTAGAGTAAAAAATTTATTTCAAGTTATTATAACAGTATCGAAACCGCATTTTAAAATAATATTCGAGCAAATAGACGCAACTTTAGAGGAAAGCAAGTATTGTCAAAGGATTGAAGCTCATACGAGGTAACTGTAAATTGACCCGATTTTCAGTTGGAGACTATAATCTCATGCGATTGGAATTTGGGTCACACAATTACAATTATGTCTAACGTCATATCTGTTATCGCTACTTTTCTAGCACTGCTGTCATAGGTCCACAAGTGGATGCCCAAGCGCCCCTTGTCGATTCTACCAACATAGTTTGATCACATGGTCTGGTACCAAGGAATCGTCTAGAGCCAAAATCTTGCATCTTATCGGAGATTAGAAGAACCATCGAGAGAGTTTCCTCTCTCGACGTACACCTAGATATTAAAGAAATTTCGTCATTTTTCTACCTTTCTTCGTTCATTTATTTTATAAAATACAAAGCAATCTTTTTCTGTGCATTTTATATAATTTTGCAGTAGACAAAATGTTTAATGAATTTTATATATTAAATTATTTTAGTAATTGTATTGCATAGTACTTCCTTTATATAATGTATATGAAGTAAGATTTTTTTCTACAAATAGAACAGATTGTTTTTGAAACATTGATAGGACATTAATCGGGTAAAAATTTGAATATAACCTAAATTTTATATTACTTTTCAATGGAATAACAACGTGATAATAAAGAGTTGAAAAACACTGCTAATAATCAATATGTTGAAAAAATATGTTGAAACATCAATGTAAATAATAATAAGTTTCGTTGATTCAATACTTAAAAAAACTATAAACGCTTATATCAAATAAATTTTAACTGATTTAAATACTGATATAAAAACATAATTATAAGTTCGTCCGTATGTTTTAATTTCTAAAAATATTTTACCGCATAACAGCCACGATAAAAGATTTATGACTGAAAAACGTATTTAATAAACAAGAATTGTATTATAAAAAAAACATCCGTTCTAGTAATGTATAAATTCGTTTTTTCGCGAAAAAATCAAGACTTTGTTATATCTAGGTCACTAGAAGTAATTAAGCAATAATATATAGGTATAATTTCTATTATTTTTATAAAATTAGTGACTTCCATTATAAGTATGTTATTTTTGTAAAGTTGTTATATATTCTATTTAGAAGGTGTCCTATAACAACTCTTTTCAACAAAACAAAATTATTGAAAAAAATATTCTTTATAATGTTACTTTCATTATTACAAGTATACGAAATAATTCATTGTTATTTACTAACGAAAATAATTTTTTTTATAAAAGTATAGTTTTTGTACATATAAACAGTAAAAAATACTTTTATAATACTAATAAAGCAAATTATATTAAACCAAACTTCATAAAAACATTAATTGTTTAATGTAATAATATATTAATGGTTGACGATAGCTTACATCCAATTGTAAAAAAAATTTTACTTCAGTTTGACAGATAATTTTTTCGAATTCGTAAAAAATAATACATAATTTGTGATATATATAGTTGTTAATAATATAAAATATGTTCTATTTAATGTAGCTATAATGCAGTATATTTTTTTAGAATTTACATTAAAATTTACATTCATTTTTATTGATAAAAATTATTCAAAATTTTCAAATAACTCCTTGTGTTCCAATATTTATATAGAAACGTAATCACTATAGTAAAACGACTATTACATGATAAACTAAACTAAATTTCTAAATACGAAACATTATATAGTTTAATAATGCAATTTTAAAAGAAATAAATAACAGTTACATTTGACTATATTATTCATACATATGTTTAATTCAATTAACTCATTAATAATGATGTTGGTATATTATTATACAAGAGTTTATATTGTGATAAAATAGCTCGTAAAAAAATATATTTATCCAGTATCTATGGTGTTATTTAAATAATAATTATTAAATTTGATTTTAATATTTCTAGTCTATGTTTGATTGCTGAGTATCTTACTTTTATTATGAATTAAATAAATAAAAAGACAATTATCAAAACAACACTATTCTATTTTTGGTGTTGATTGCATTATAGTTTTTCAGTGCTTTTTAAACTTTAAATATAAATTTAGTTACTTCAATTTCAAGTGTATAGGTGTTAGTACTTATCAACTATGAATTAAATATTTTTTTACGAATAGAAAATTTATAAAAATTTTGCGAACGCGCTATAAAGACAAGATTTTTTTTATTTACAGTATCTCATAAATTATTTTAAAATATTGAAGCTGCTGATAACTTAAAATTTCAACAAATGTAAATAACGCGCAAATTAAAATATTTATAACAATATGAAAACTTTATAGAGATACGATTTCATTAATACTGATTCTAAAAACGGGAAATTTATTTATTTTTAAGGAAATAATTTTAATCATAGAATGAATCAATAAGCATCTGTTATGTAAATGCAAATTTTAATTAATTAATTATTTTTTTTTATTTATTTATATTTTCGCAGTTTATTATGCGCAAAATATTCCTTTACTTACTATAGTACATATTTATTTTAAAGAAAAAAACATTTTTATAATACCAGATTTACAAATTCAAGTACAAAAAGTAGCACATATTGTAAATAAAAAACGCAACATTAAAATAACAACAATTAATATTTAAATTGTAAATAAATTACACATATACATAAAAACAGTGTTTTTTATTAAACCTACATAAAATATGTATATATTCAAGTTATTTAATACACTTTGATATGTATTATTTTTATATTTTATCCTAAATATAGATTTAGAAATATACATAAAATAAATATTCGATAAATCTATTCTAAAAAGTTGTATTTTATTAGTATTTTATTAGTTTATTTTTAGGTAACACACGTAATATCAATTATTGAGAAAGAAATTTTTTTCTACATTTATTATTCTCTTGAATTCATTGATTAACCTATTATTGAAAAATATTAACTTCGTTAATAGTTTTAAAATGGTGAAATATATTAGAATACAACTTTTTTCTTTAATAAAGAAAACTTATATAACCTATCTCATATATTTAATTTGTTCTGTAGCTTTTATTTATTTCTTTTAGATCTTATAACAAGGATAAATAATTGAATACTCATTTTATTTTTGGTACAATTGGTAGTAATTTTATTTAAACTTAACCATTACATACTATAAATTCATTACGGTCGGTGAAATTCTAGTGGTTTGCCATTTTCTTTAAAAATGATTTAGTACAGCAATTTAATGAAATTTATTCATTATTAAATATATTATATTGCAATAGTTAAATTAAGTTTTTTTTTATAATATATCTATTAATAATTCATAGTCTCACTGCAATGAAATTTATTAGAAATATATTTTTTTTAATTTTCATTTGCTGCAATTTCTTTCATTGAAATTACATTATCATATATTTTATTTTAAAATGAACGGTATGTACAAATATAAAAAAAAAGCAAAAAACAAATAATACTTTACATAACAATGTATCATACATATTGATACATATACCTGAAAAAATTCAAATACTATTAATGTTGGCAACAATGGCAGCAATTTTGTAGCGTATAAAATGGAAAAAGATATAAATACAGGATCGAAAAACAAGTTTATATTATTAATTTATCAATTTTTGCCTAGCTTACAAATTGATTTCATGTTTATTGCTGGATAAATGGATTGAATTCAAAATGATATGACTATTAGTGCCATTTCTAAAAGAAATTGACATTGATAAGTAAAATGGATGATACTTTAACCGTGAGTAAAATTATTTTGAGAGATTAATTTATTACAAAAACACTTCAAAAAAATTTAATTATAAAAGGAAAAATATGATTAACAACAATTGTTTAAATCTTAAATTTACAGACTAAATTCGGTGATTATACTCAAGAACAGCGAGTAAGGAGGCTTGAACGTAACCTAAAACTAGCTTTTGTCAAACAAGTGGAACTTATGAAATCTCACAAAGAAAATTATTCGACTACACCACCTACTCGACATAAAACAACATTAATACCAGATGCATTGGATGAAGCATCTTGTTTAAGTAAAAAACCACGCTTACAGATTTCGCAAATTGATAGCGATGTAGTATCATCTAGTTCAAATTTACGTAAAGTTTTACTTGGTAATTGCAATAGACCACAACCAATTGCTACATCAAGCATCAAAAACGTCCCAGTGCACAATATTGACAATGATGATTTTCAGCATTTACAAAATTTAGATAAAGAATGCAGTAAGAAATAAAACTTACAGTGTAATATTTATAATTCCCTTTTTAACATTTTTTGATCCTTAGGTTTTCGTGATGGTTGTCATATTTCCAATTCCTCTACTAAATATTTAAAAGGGTACAGACATTTTTATTCATGGCGAGTTAATTTGAACAACCATGGTTACTTGATTATAAAAGGAGCTCTAGAATGGTACAAGCTAAATAAATTTTTAAAGTAAAATTCTATTTGTATAATAACTAAAAGGTCTGAAATATTTTTTTAGTGGTAAAATAGGTAGAAGCAAGCCAATTAGCCAAAGACTCACAAATAATAAAATTCAATCTGTGTACAAACATATTTACATCTTAAATGGTAATCTCGTAGATGAAAGATGTGGTAATAAATGTTTTTTAAAATTTGGTTTGTTATAATTTAAGTATCCTTTTTTATATTTACAATTGCTAATTATTATAATTCTGCCAGAGTTGCCAGATTATATAAGAGAAAAATTTCGAAATGGATTTCCAGATGATTGGGAGAACATTTCTCAACTATGGAGAAGTTATGTAGCTGGTGGATCTCAAATTAATTTCAGGTGGCCAACACATATCACTGATAGCGATGATGATCTTACTAGTGAAGTTACTAATTTTACATATTATAAACAAACTGCAAATAAGTTAACAGAACATTCTTTTAAAAAAATTCCAAATAATGATGTATCTATAATAAATGACCCAACTATTCTCTCAGAAAATGAAAACGTCTTAGAATACTCCAAGAACAATTTAGTTAATAGTACAAATCCTAAATTACAAATTTCAAAAAGTCTTAAAAAAGATGATAAGCAGCCTCTTGATGATAGAAAGATCAGTAGTACTGAATACGATAACAAAAATACTATACAATGTATTCACAGTGAAAGCTCTGAGTGCCAATGTACAAATCTAAATAACTCAAGTTATTTATATGAAATTTTACAAGAAGACAAATTAAAAATAATACTTTCAAATCTTGGAGATAAGAACTGCCCTCCACAATATCTAGATAAATTTATTGAATCAATTAATTGTTTGAGGCATATTTTGTTATATAATTCCAATGAAAATTCTGATACGAATAAGAAATCTTATAACTCAATTCCAGCAAATATTAAAGATGAGAAATGTAAAATATCAAATAAAAAAAACAAATCGACTTCGGAAACAAAATTAGCGAATCCGCATAGTGAATTTAAAATTTTAAATAGCACTGAGTGTAGGACACTTAATAAGGTTACAAAAGAAACTGAGAGTATTGAAGTTGATTCGGTGTCTGATTATTCAAAAACTGACAATATAACAAATGCGTCGTCGGATTCTGACTCTTATATGGGTATACCGAAAGTAAAATTGCATTGCTTCCTCCAATCTAAAGTTCAACAAATGAAAATGAGTAAGAAATTAAATATGAAAAAAGATACGAGTAAAAATAAATGCACTCAACAACAGATCATTTCTGATGAAGGTCAAAAGATTAATTATTTGTCTCCATCTGCAAGAACATACAATAGTAAAGAAAACTATAGAAGATCAAAGCATTTTCAAAAAAGTGAGGATGAAAATAGTAAGACCTATCCTTTAAATTACACTATAGATTATCATTCAATGATATATTACTAATAAAGATTCTTTTCTTTGTTTTTAAATAATTAATTTTTGTTATCTAAAGTTTTTAGCAAAAATATAAATGATCAGACCAAGGGTAAAGACAATAATGAATTAACTAAAGGACCTACCATAAAAAACTACGAAAAAGTTCATT